>CM031233.1:107990587-109190587 GCA_018340775.1 Taxus wallichiana var. yunnanensis
GAGAAGAATCTTAGCTCATGATAGTGATGATGGTCCCCGTGTTTCTTTTAGTCCGTAGAGCATCTTCTTATTCATGATGTGTAATTGCTTGATGTCATTGTTACCAAATTTATAATCTGATATTTTAGGTTTTCTTTCATGTTGTCACATTTTGATGATAGTGGAGTTATTAGGTTCATCGGTTTTTTGGTATTTCAACTTACAAGTCTAATTTTAAGATTGTTTAGTTTTTTGATTAAAAAATTAAATAATATATATTTTTAGACTTAGTATGAAATATGGATACAAAGATAAATATAGGTTTTGATAACATCCACGAAAACAACAAAAAAGTCTCCCCTGAAAAAAATATTAATAAATATTTTACATTTATCATCATTTTCACATTCCTCATATCGTATTTTCACCTCGAAAAAGTGTACCTAGTAATTTAAACCTTGAAAAAAACTAAACATAAATTAAACACAATACTACTAAACAAATGAACCACATTACAAATAATCATATCTTTAAGGTTGGTAAAATTTTAATTCTGTTGTTAAAAAACAAACATTTGATGCTCATGCCCCACCTGAAACTATAAGAGTACACCCATTGCACCAAGATAATACTCTTAGAAATGGCATGAGCTATAACAATCTACAAATCACACCACCTCATCTTCTGAAAAACAACAATTGACATTAGTAACATTTAATGCTATAAATTAACTTTTATTACAATTCCAAAATTTTACACATTTAAATATTGAATAAAATATTTTCACATATTCATTTACTTTTCTTGGAAACGATTTATAAAAATACATGGAAATTCATATAACAACTACTACATTCCATATCAATATAGTTTCTCATATATTTTCATTAACAACGATCTATACTCTCTCTCTTATATATTTCCATTGTGCGTATTATCAAAGGAAGAGTGGCTAGCTCTGATGCGACGAGTAGATCAATGGTTTAGCTGTATCTCTATTGATTCATGGTTTCATGACATCTATTGATCCTTTTTTACGTTGATACAAGTCTGATTTTGCTATCATATTCATAATTTAATCATTTGCACTCTCTACAAGCTTGGAATTTGGTTGGTCTCCGATCTCTTAGCACCAATTTTGTGCAACTTCTATAGTTGTATTCAACCAACTTTTTCGTGGACTTTGTTCACACATTTTTTCTTTTTGCTTTTTTATGGATGTAGAAAGGCCACCTTCATCTCTTGTCCACAAACTCATGGGTGCTATTGTTTAGTATATTTAACACTTTTTAGTATGCATTTTGTGATTGGGGAGGGAATGGGGTCCACCGATTTATGAGTTTTCTTACTATTAGTATGGACGGACATATTTGGCCTTCATCTAAACATTTTCGAGTAAAGAAATTATTTTTGCCTCTGGGGACGAGGAGAATGTAGACTTCTTGGAAGTATGACTCGAGGTTTGCCCCCTTATTTGAGGATCTTTTTGAGATCTTGAAGCTCTCTTGTAAGAAGGCATCTTTGCTTCATGTTATCCTCTATCTTACATTTTTCGATAATGTTAGGAAGATATATATATATATATATATATATATATATATATATATATATATATATATATATATATATATATATATATATATATATATATATACCTTTTATACTTGTCTAAACTAATATTTATGCGAGTTTTGGGAGGTGATTTTGTGTACACGTATTTTTTCTTTTGAATCTTTGAACAACATTAAAGATTGGAGTTTGTAAGCATTTTCACTTATGCAACATCCATTGGTTGTGTTCGGAGTTAACACTTTATTAATATTAATATTATTTTATTAATATTATTTGAACTTATCAAATTTGCTACCATCAAGATATGTGTTAAAATTTATTCTTAATATACCTTTTTTTATTCTTGAGTATTTTTTTATAGATAAACGAGGGTTGAAAGGTCCCTTTCCCTTTACATAGAAATATGCATCGTGAAGAGCTTTCCAAAAACCATTCCATAAGTACTACTAAACCAAATTGTGATTGACTTTAGGACTTAACTACTAAGGATACAAAGCGTATTGAACACATAACCCCGGCCTTACTAGGCACCCAAAAATTGACCAAAGACCGAAAACATAGACTTCACTTTATACGTATCATTATTAAAAAGACTCGGCCAGAGCGAGAGGATCCATTAATCTTTCAAGTCAAAATAAACCTTGATCACTTCCACAACAATAAGAGAGCATCTCGAAGAGGGAACAAGAGCGAGGCAAGAGAGATTCAATTTCCCATCTTCATCTTGGTCAGCTAATTTAGCAAAAGCCTCCATGACTGACTCCAGACCAATCTAATGTTCTCATTCTGATTTGAAGGGTGATCGGAGCTTTAAAATTAGGACAATTAATCGAAGCAAGCTCGAAATCCTTGTTTTTACTAAATTTGATAACCGATTTAGTAAATCCCAAAAGAAAATTGAAGCGATTCTCTAGCTCTAAAAAACACCAATGTCCACTGGGCCTTCTTTGAATACCCACCCTCCATCGGTAGAGGCAAAAAACAAGCAAATCTTTAACTTGATCGCCACCTCCATACCCGACTCGATGAGTTGGCCAAATCAATTATGTCCCGACTCTAGTGCCCATTCTTTAATAAGATGGATAATCAACGGGTGACCCAAAGAAGTAGTAACTGTCATTAACCCTTAGATGAACCTCTAATTTGAGATATTCCTTCCCGATGATGCATTCGATGGCCTCCAAGTCTTGCAGTGAACCAACCTTGAAAATGGATTTCAAACGCATCCAAGTTATTTTTGAGTAGAAATCCATCTCACACTCCACCCTAGAAAATTTAAGAAAAGGATACATCAAGTAGTCCATTTTTACCAAATAGAGAACCCAAACCAGAATAGGAATAAAGAAAAAGATGATGGCAACACTAAAATAGGGAACTACCTAGCGCTCACATGTTTTGGAAAATAAATCCCATACTTTAACGATACCGATTAGCCATCATTAAAAAGGGTTGCCAAAATTAGGCCATTCATTGTAATTATTACCCAGGCCTTTTCCTCCTTTGCTTGATTTATCTAGTAGTTAGTGAGAAAATTAGCTTCCTTATTAGTCTCCCAAAAGTTATGCAATATGGACCATTCCAAGATAATAGATAGGCAATAGAGAACCTTACGTGACATTAAATTGATTTTCCAAGATAGAAACTACTTCTTAATTACTGCATTAACTATAATATGGGAGTCTCCTTTGATCTACAAACTTATTAATATTTATATTTTTAGCCAAAAACAAGCCTTTTTCCAAGGCTTGAATTTCCGCCAAATTATAGGATCCATTTTGGATTTTAAATGAACCCACAATCACAATTTCAATTTTTTCATTTCGAATAATACACCCGGCACTCGAAGGTGTTGAAAGCACTGATGGATTTAATAGGGGTTGAATCGGTCCTTTAAAACCCTCACTTAATTCCTTTTAGTTGCATACACCATTTAGAGTATTAAGTCAACATTCATTAACCATTAAGAACACATTGAGCATGATTAACCGTACACATGAATGAGAGAGCACACAAAAACATGAGATGTAAAGTGGGAAACCCTCAAGGGGAAGAAAACCCATTGAAACTTTTGTTTATATTACTCAAACCAAAATACTTGCATGAATATGACACATCACACAAGATTTTTTTAGTGAGGCACAATCCCACAAGGAGCACCAACCCATATTTAGCAAGGCACCAACCTTGCAAGGAGGCTACAACCCCCTAAGGTGATCAAGCACAAACTCAACCACCTGAAGATGAATACCACTAATGTATTCTTGTTCTTATTCTGTTGGTAGTAATCACAATTTCAGCTCGCACTTCAAAACCCTCTTCAAACACACTCTCTCCTACTTCACTCAATCTTGCTTCTTCATGGGTTGATTAGGTCTAATGACCATGAAAACTTGATCCTCAATATTTCTAAACACTTCACACCTCTTCTCATCTTTGTCCTGATGCCCTCATACCTCTTTTAATCTCTCTCTAGGGTCAAAATTTCCTCTCTCACACAACAACTAGTTCATAATGAACAAATACACTCACTTAAATACATGATTCATCTCGTAAACACTATTAGGTCAGTCATGGCAATTAAGTTCAGTCATATCAACATCGAAAAACTCCTACACACTCATATAAAATCATATGAAAGACCCATATGGGTGTGGTAATGCCAGAACACTCAAAATGCACAATTAGGCCTAAAAGGCTAGTTCCATCTCCATCGAGCACTCCATGGAATCCAAGAACACAAGGAAGCTTCGTTAAACCTCTAAAGTCTCCACACATGTTAAATACATCCTATCCATAAGCTAGAGCTCAATAAGACCAAAACCTTATATCTTGAGAAAATCTCAACATCTACCAGTAGAAATTTTGCCCACATTGATAGGAAAACCTCTCTTAACTTCTCCAATTCTCACTATTCATACTTAGCCCTACATATTCTCAACCACCATGACTTCCATAGCTAGGTCCTAGGAATAGGTCTAGTTTAAACCCAAACATAGTAGATAGACACCATACCTTGGCTACTGAAAACTCTTTGAAAGGGCCTAACACCTTTGAGAAAACATGTATCACACCTCTTCATGCCCTCATGGGCCCTGACCATCTGCACTTTGATGATGATACTCCATTAGACCACCAGTACCTAGACTAAGTCATATGAAGACCTAAAAACCCTATGCTCACCATGCACTGCTCACCTCCTGAGACCTATATGAGTGTCTCAACACATCACCAACATGCTCTCCATACCTCTACCATGCTTCTCAAGCATCATCACATCTCAAACCTCCATACACCATCACCTATGTTGACTAGACTTCGTGTTTATGCTTACTTGGCTAAGCGAGATCTCACCATTCTTCACTCTTGCAATCAATCAATCCTTCTCTACTCATGACATCATTGTTACAAAACTTCTCTCTTGCACTTCTTACATCATCCTCCTTTTTCATTAATGTACTTGCCTTTTACATTAATGACAACTACTAGCTCTCACATGCCAACAAATATCCCCTTTGTTATTGATGGAAAACAACCTAGTACTTCTCCCCTTTTTACATTAATGACAAATTACATAATTGTAGTACATAGTGCTTCATCCTTCTTGACATCTTTGAGATTGCCTCTTGGTTGGAAACATTAACCAAAACATCAAACAATCTCGTAGTCTTGTTATCCTTCTCTAATATTTGTTTTTACATCATAAAGAGTATTATAACTCCCCTAGGTGAAGCATATCTTAGCACACACACATGCCAACAATATTGATATTGAGAAAACACAAAATGCTTAACACTTCACCAAACTTGTCTCAGTTGAAAACACCCACAATCTGACTTGGATTTTACATTAGCATATTGTAATCAACTTTTAGGATCTAGAGCCCCGAAGCTTCCCTTTAGACCAAAAATGTCAAACTTCTCCTTTCTACAGGAGCACACTCATCACATGAAACATCATCTAGTTTCTCCCCCTAGTAAGATATCCTCATCCTTTAATTGTTTATGCAAAAATACAAGAACATACCTTGACCAAAAGCCATGGAGATGGGTCAAAGCTAACAACATAGACTTGAAACAACTTTTTTTGTTATTTACCTCTTTTTCATGCTATCACACCTGTTTGAGCTTATGAAAATCTCCCCCTACAACTATACTTACAAAAAACCATCGGCTCTACCTAAGTTGTCCTTCTTGACACCTAAGATACACTGCTTTTGAAGATCAAATATCTCTTCATTTCTCTCATACACTCTATTTCATGGAAGCTTGACCTCTTGTCATGATGTAACTCACCTTCTTACATGATTAATGATCACTTAAGCTCCCTTGAACTCATGCATCCATTAAAAACCGTGAAACTTCATGTATAGGTGCAAATAAGATACATTTTGCCCTTACTGACATTGTAACTACTTCAAGAATAAACTCAAAAGAACATACCTTTAGTTTATGATGTCTTTGCACAATCTTTGTAGACCTTCATCAAGATGAAATATTCATTCTAGGCTTATATGACCATGCAAAACTCTTGATACTCTATACTCTTTCTTTGGATGCCACTTATAGACTCAAGCACTCACATACTGACATTGAAGCTATAATAACCATCATCTAAGGACTCATCTTTTTCACTTTCGTGTTTGACATGTCCTTTCTTTATACTCTTCATACTACCTCCATGATGTATGGAAACTCGTGAGACATCAAAAAACATGAGTCAAGAAAATTGAGACACAACATATAGACCCATTTAACTCACACACATACCTAAAATGCACTATTTCACCTTGCATCTGATGGTCTGATCAAGTCATCATATAAAATGAATGAATTCCTTCTTCATGAATCCAACATCCTTACAACATGACAACACCTAAACCAACTCCAAAATAGATTGGAGACCTTCAAGAACACAATGAACACACCTTGACACCATGATAACACTTCTACATGATTCATCTTACAACCATTCATGCTCCCCCTTAACACCATGCTTCATACAAATGGTGAATGTCTCTAAGAATCCTAGTAGAGACATCCTTCATCATAAGGATTCTAGAAAAACATACTAAAGAGGTCTCATGCCATCTTAGACACCAGTGACTCACTTCTTCCTTCTTTCTTATGATCTGCAACCTGAGAACCTTATTGATTTGCTTCAATATCTCCTTTAGGAGGAAAAACATTGTTTTCTCTGGGCTCCCACAACATGCCTTGTCTCTTATCATACATTCTAGGAGTTTGAAACCTTCTAGTTTGCCTTGAAGGACCATAACAAAAATCTCTATTTATATTTCCAACCTCATTACAATCAAAACATACCATCCTATTCATACCTCTTGGGCCTTCTTCTCTCCAAAATTGACTGGATGACCCATATAGGCAATATTTGGTAGTGTGACCCTTCTCTTGACAGTTGAAATAAGTAACATTCCTTGATTTTCATCTCTACTATCCCTCCATGGATGATAATATTTTATAAACCCCTACACTCTTTTCTCTATGTCCAAAGCCATTACAATTATAACAATAGCCATTAAAGGATCTTTCATACCTTGATGCGTTGGTTGCCTCACAAAATTTGTCTTTACATTGTCTTTGAATTTTCTCTCCTTCTATTCCTCTTTGGTGCTTGCACCTTTAATCTCCTTGCTAGGAACATTATCATCTTGCATCACTCGTTTTCCTTTGAGGTCATCCTTGAACCCCAAATGAGTCATGTCTCTAGCAGATCTCTAACTACTTAAAGACCATCAAGATCTTTGGATCTCTTTTCAAACTTTTGAAATGTCTTAGCTCTATTAACTACCTCAAACAACTCTCCCATTATAATTATCATGTCTTCTTCTTCCTTAATGCATTCTTCTTCCTTAGATTGAAGGCTTAAAGTCATGGAACTTGTCTGCATCTCTAACCTTTTGATTGTCTCATCAAGCTTACTGGTTTCGAGATCGGTGTTTCTCCTCGAGTTCATAAATCTTCCCTTCATATTCCTTGACTAGTTCTCTTAGCTTCTTGACATTATTCTTAGTATGCTTCAACTTCTCGACATACACACATTAGCTCAGCCTCTATGTCATCTCCTTCTTCTTCCTCCTCAAAGTGTGTGGATTCACCAAAAAAAAATGGAATTTTCACTCATAAACCTCATTGCATTCTTGGCCATAAACAAGACTTCATCACCTATCTTTTCATCTTCAGATATTGATTCAGAGTTAAAGATTTCATCACAAATATGTTTATCGGATGAACAACATTCTCCTTTGTATAAAAACTCTTCTAGATTTCTTCTTGTTATCAAACTTTTTGAAATTCTTCTTGCCTTTAACATACTTGTGATTCTTCTTGTTATGATCTTCATCGTCTTCATCCTTGAGCTTATGAGTACACTTAATAGAAAAATGACCAACTTCTCCACAATTAAAACATTTAAAAGGCAACTTACCTTCATACTTACCAGACCCTGGTTTCAGTCTTCTAGAAAACATTGTAATTAGTTCATCATCATCAATCTCATAAGCATCATCATCATCGTTAGTCTTCTTATCTTTTGAATTCTTCTCATCCTTGAAAGCAATCTCCTTCTTGATAGGTTTTGAATCCATGATCCTCATCTCATATGCATAGGATGCCATGTAGCTCATCCATAGTCATGACCTTAAAATCCTGGCTTCCTCGATATAGCAAAACTTTAGGGTCAAACTTAGGAGTGAGGGATATAAACACTTTTGTACCACTAGTTATTTCACTTCTTTACCTAACCCTCTCATGGTATTGACAAATTTATCAACTCTAGACAAATATGCAATTGTAGATTCCTCTTCTCTCATCTTAAGGCCTTTAAATTGATTTCTAAAATTTTGGACTTTTGTTATCCTTACCTTAGAATCTCCCTCGTAGATGACACTGAAGTTTCTCCCAAATAGCTTTAGCTAATGTAAAATGCATGACCTTCACAAGTTTTAATTCTGCTAGTCCACACATGATTGCATTCATTGCCTTGGAGTTGTCATTATTTGCCTTTTTGTCTGCAATAGTGTTTGGATGAGTTTGAGGAAATGTATACCCATCTATCCCAAATTTCCAAGTGTTAAAACCTAGGGACATGATGTGAGTCCTCATCCTGATGCTCCAAAATGTGTAGTTTGATCCGTCAAATGAGGGAGTTTTGCTTGTAGACAAGCCACTTTGTTGGCTTTCCATTTTAGTGCTTCAAAGTATCTCCTTCAAGTGATTAAATTTCTTCAAAAGGACCTTCTCTAATACCAATTATTGGATACACCATTACTTAAAACCCTTACTTAATTCATTTTTGTTGCATACACCATTTAGGGCATCAAATCAACATTCATTAACCATTGGTAACACATTAAACATGATCAACCATACACATGAATGAGAGAGCACACAAGAACACAAGATGTAAAGTGGGAAACCCTCGAGAGGAAGAAATCCCAATGAAACTTTTGATTATATTACTCAAACAAAAATACTTGCATGAATATGACACATCACACAAGTTTTTTTAGTGAGGCACCAACCCCACAAAGAGCACCAAATCCTATTTAACAAGGTACCAATCCTACAAGGAGGCTACAACACGCTAAGGTGATCAAGCACCAACTTAACCAGTTGAAGATGAAGACCACTTATGTATTGTTGTTGTTACCACTTGAAGATGAAGACCACTTATGTTTTTCTCTTAGATCGACGATCATACATGTAACTTGTAAAACTAATATCTACCTACACTGTCCACAAACCCCGTCAAATCCAATAAAAATGATGCAGAATGTGGATTTAGACTGACCCCAACGGTCACCCAAAGAGTGAACTTACGACCGAGTGTTGCACTACATCTTCGAATCCATGTAGTTCTTTGTGCTTGTGTGTGAAATGATGTCCTTTTCCTAGGTTTGCCCTCACGCCAATGACGTCGAGATAGTGGGTTAGATCTAGATTGTTCCAAGTATGCAGAATATGTGTGATGGAATAGAATGAACTCCCCTCCTATGTTGTGTATGTAGATCAATGCAACCCTTGTCCCTTATATGAGTGTGTTAGATGTATCCTTGTAGTGCTCTTGTGCCTTTATGTAAGCTTAGGTGATGATAGATAATGCTTATAGTGTTTGGCCCTTTATTTGAGAGTAGTAACTAATTATATATATGATTCCCTTGTTTGAATTTTGTAATTGACAATTGGAAGGCCAACCTAAAGTGTTAAAAGATTCCCAAGAGGTGAAAAGGGCCTAAAGAGTAAGAAGAAGGAAAAGAGGGACATGAGTGCCGAAGGGACAAAAGCGCTTGGGTGTTCTGTCTAGATGGGCACCGAGTGTACGAGGCCATCAAAAGGAAAATTAGTTAAGTGTTGGCATAGTTGTAAGATGTGTAAACCAAAAGGATGCTCGAAGTAGTAAAGTGAAAGAGATAAAGAAACCAAAATGCCAAAAGGAGTTGTCAACCACTAGTTTTCTTGCTTATGAATCATGTATACAATAGTATGTTTTAGGACATAAAAATGTACCCAAGTGCATAAATTTTGTGTCCACAGGAATCCATGTGACTTGAATGGAGATTATTACGAGACTTTGTGTTTGGGTTAATATACAAAAACTCTTTCCTTAATGATTCAAATTCCATCTTTATTTCACCCTTCACGATGTTCAATCCATTGTCCAATTTTGTCCTCATTTCATCCTTTATTAAGTTCAATTGATTACCAAAATTGACCGACATATTGTTGAGGTCACCCATAGTCACCATGTTATTCACCTTGTCCTCAAGTTGGTTAACCATATCAAATACCTCAAAAGATGAATACTCAAAATCCTTATCTTTATTATTTAGAGTCATTCTTGGAGTGGCTTGACACTTCCCTTTGCCTCTAGTCGATCTCTTGTCATGATGTAGGCTTTAAGTCTTGAGTAAAAGGATTAGGGTTGGAATTTAGGGTTTGGGGTTTTGTATATATATTGGATGAATAAATAAAAAGACAGAGAACAAGCCCTAGCTAATTTTATACAAGATTTCAAAAATATAAGAAACTTACAAAAATCCAAAAATAGAATCCTATTGAGTGAATTTATTAAAAACATTAAAATGACTATAACTTGTGCAAAAATATATTAAAAGATCGGAAATTTGGAGAGAACCTCACTTAACTGATTTTGCCACTTTAATTAAAAAATTTGTAGAAATTTTCTCCATTTTTGGAGATATAGATGAATCTTCAAAATTAGGGGTTTGACCCAATTTTGGCCAAGTCAAAGCTTTGATACCACTTGTAATTAAATTACTTAGATAGATATGAATTTCAGTGAACAATATAACACATAAATAAAACCAAAATATATAGAAATGATCACACTAAGCAAGTATAATGACTTAATCACTTCAAGGGGACAACCTCCAAACCCTATAATAAGAATCAAGTGCTCAATATAATGCTCATCTACCACTTACTAACTCCTATATATACCCTATTATACTATGTAAAGCACCAAGGACAACCTACTAAGCATATAGAAGCATAAATAACTATGATATGACATGTTAGGAGATAATATTAGCCACATGTCGGTTATACATGTCCCAATATAAAACATAGGATTAACGGTGTAATACCACTAGAGCCAAGTTACAACATTTTTTTTTCATGAAATAGGATATTGAACATATCATCTCTACAACTATAAAGGCTCTTTTCCAATGACTTCATGAAACTCCCAACGATACCCTCCCAAAAATTATGTTTTGAAACACTCTTTGAGGTACACATTCTTTCGAGTTAAAAATTATAAGATAGGTTTTAACATGATTGAAAAATAGGCCCCTTATATTGCTCTTTACTCTAAGTGCAATTTACACTAAGGGCCTGATCGCTAGTGTTATGTTTGGTGTTGCCCTGCTGACCCTCGTGGTGCAAACCAACCATTTTCACCTCATTGCCTTTTCACACTAATTTCCTACCTTCTCAAGGTACGTGCCACAAATGTGACATCCCGTGATCATGTGACTTTCTTCCCCCTTAGAATAGTCAATCACACAACACCTTTAGGGTCTTACGTTCATAAGCCCATCTTTGGTATGGTAGACTTGTTATGGTTCTCATAAATTAGACTGAAACATACAAGGATGAAATGCAACAAATTTTCCTATACACCTCTTACCATTCACCTTCTTCATCACTTGTTGATTTTTCTATAAAAGACTAGACCATCGACACCTACATTTTGGGGATTCCTCTTTCACCAAAATCAACCTAAAATCACTCATGCCTAAATGACTTAACCTCAACCATACCTACATGACCCCAACCCAACCATGCCTAAATGACCTAGACTCAATCATGCTTAAAACTTACCAACCCATTCCTCTGCTTCACCATATTCTTCCCTAGCTTACGGGAGAACTACATCGGCTTGAGGCCCCTTTTCACCGGGGCTATATAGGTAAGCACTCGAGGGCATGGGGCCCTTGGAGGTTAGCTTAGCCACTCTTTACCCTAACCAATTTTCCCCATTTTTCTATTCACATTCTACCTTAGTGAGTTTTCCATTTTACACAACAATTGGAAAATTAAAACATACAAACATACATACCTACCATTTTTAACACACCATCATATCATCCATTTATCATTTTACATTCCCATGATATCAAATATTTGGAAATTTAAACCACATACATACATATAAATCATCATTTATTTCTCATGATTACCAATAACTTGGAAATTAAATCAAAACCATAAACCACAACTCAACCATGCCTAACTTACCTAGACTCAACCATGCCTAAAGGACCCAACCCAACCATGCCTAAAGGACATAACCATGCATAAATGACCTAGACTCAATCATGCCTACATAACCTCGACTCCATCATGCCTAAATTACCTAGTTTCCATCACATACACAATAACAATGGAAATTAAAAACATAGATAACATCATCCATCCAATAAAACATCTATATAACTAGAAAAGTTTGTGTATCCATACATATGTACACAAATACAAAATCAATATGACTATCTTAGATACAACCTCTCTATCTTTGGCATGCAGGCTGGTATAATCATCAAAATCACAAAAATCTCATGTACATCCTCACTATATTTGCACACGCAGGCCAATATATACCAAAAAATGATACATCGATCATATATGGTGGATAATCATCACTCCATCTGATATCCATCCATGTCTCATATGTCTCCTCCTTTATGCCTATCTGGCACCCTGCCAACATCTCTCCACCTCACATGGGTCTTGGTCTAGTCTTTGCTGCCCTGGCACTAGGTCTGTCAGCCTTCGTGAACTCATAGCCTCACCCTGACCCTATCTCTGGGCTCGCTGGCCCCTGTACTCTTGAGCTATGAGTGAGAGCTAGTCCTCTCACTTGCTACCCATTGTGCCGTATACTTAGCATAGGAGGGTATGTATATCTCTGAGTCGTCAAATGATCCTGGTAATAATGTGCCTCGTTCAAGGCATCCCTAAACCTCACCATCGCACCGTATGAGGTGGTGTCATAGGTCTCACAAAAACTGTGAGCTATATGTCTGTTAAAGGATGGCCTCGACCCTATGTTTATGTACCATGTCCTCCTTCTGTACCATGGGACCTATGTCCTACTACTTGCTTATAATATGGGACCTGTCCCCGAGCCTCGTGGTCACATGCACTATAACCTAGCCTATAGGCCTAAATGAGCATGTGCGGTAGGCCAAATGGCCCAAAACCTACTACCTATGCACCTGTAAGGTGGAAACCTATCCCCATCTCCATCTCCACCCTGTGTGGGTGAATGTCCCTATGTAACTTGGGCATTTAGGGCCACCACTTGTGCCTGTAAAGTGGCAACATGTGCCTCTCGACTAAGTAAGTTTCCCCGTAACACTGTAATATGCTGAAGGGAAGCCACTCGACCCGCAAGGTATCCTCTATACTATGATGGTGGCTAAGTTAGGCTATCCTGGCCTCGTGGTGCCACCGTAGCACATAATTGCACCACCACCACTACCTATATCTATCTATGACCCCGGCATCATCAATCCTCTTATCCACCGCCTACTCCTCCTACCTTATCAACATATTCGGTCATGGTGGAGACATAGGTCTCTCCACGTCATCTCTCCTATATTGTGGAATGGTGGAGGCACATCCTCTATGTTATAGCCCAAACTACCATCTGACCTTGTCTACAAGTATCATCTCATGCTCATTAACACACACACCCCTCTATCCACCGAGATTTGTAACTCCTCCAACTCCTCTGCCATGTGCTTGTATGAAGGAAAGCCAACATATGGCCTCCAAACAATATCAACCCCAGACAACCCCTCCAGCACTCACCTGTAATGTGTAACATCATGTGTGGCCCTCATCACCCTATGTTGTCCACCAAGTGGTACCCATCGCATGTACCCAACCCTGACCAAGCCACCCCAAACCAATCATGTTGGGGAAAACCAACTGGATGCACACATATGATGTGCTCGTATGCCCAATAGTGTAGAAGAATGTGCAACACAAACTGAACATTCTGAGCCTCCCATAGGCCCATAGCTCTCTATACAATTACACTAAGAATATCGGTGCCCAAGAAAAATGGACCCGCTCCTCCATCATGTCCTAGAGAACCCCATTAGTGCTCGTGGGAATATCCCACCCTTTGCATCTGGTAAAGGAAAAACAACATACCACCTCCATCATCAGAACAACCAACCTCATCTCCTAAGGATGGGCCACATACATGTCTCCATAGCTAAGGCTTGTGTTATGGTACCTCAACTCGACCATCACCTCTCCAAAAATAGCCACTATCGGCTCCTTTGATGCCTCTGAAGTAATGGAATAAACCGGCTCCCCAACTATCGATAGTCATAGGATCCTGTATACATCCTCCAGGGTGATAGTAATCTCACCCATCGGTAAGTGGAAAGTATTGGTCGCTGAATCCCATCTATCGATGAGTGTGACCATCAAACTCGGATCTCGAGCTACATACCTATAGCATTGGATCCCAATCAATCCAACATCCATCACATGCCTCCACTCCTCTACAGTCACACTCAACTATATCGCTAGTAACAGAGGTGGTACTCTGTCCCACATCCGCAACTAGTTCCTTGCCTGGATCAACAAACCACAACATTGTTATAACCTGACAACCTTCACTTACCTCTTAACCCCCCAAACCATACCCAACCACATCAATCCTACTCACCTCACTTACCTAATTCACCTACCATCCTACTACCCCTTTACAATCATGACTCATCATTTTAAACAACATTTCACCTACTTACCTATCTTTTACACCAACGCTAACATTTACCCCCATCTCTCTACATATACCCTGCATTTACCCCTTTTCACCTATTTTTCTTTCCAACTTAATCTTTCTTACCCCTATTTCTCATTCACCCTAACGACATTGGTCACTCTTGACCATCATCATTTTTCTTAATCGACATCAATTTCAATTTAACTAGTGTCGGTCACCTAACATCGACCGATGTTGGCCAAATCCCACCAACATCGACCAAACTTAGACCGACATGTCGGTCTCTCTCTGTCACGGCATTCAAATAAAAACCCACCCCAGTCTAATGAAAATTTCCTAAAAATGACCTAAATCCTTACTCTAACCTACCCAAACTTATCCTAGCTTCATTCCCAATCCTATTTACCCTACGTTTGACCTTCCCACCCGTCATTTCTTCATTTTCACTCACATTTTCAAAATTAAATCCCACCAAATTTTAAACCAAACAATTTCAATATTTTCAACCAAAGGACATAATCAGATTGAATCCTACCTCATCTCGGTGTCGTCTACATGGTGGTACATCACATCCGGCCATTGTGGTGGCCCACCCGACCCTCTCCCACCTCTTCATGACCAAATCAACTCCTCACCCCCAAACATGAATGAAATCACTCAAACTGATCTGTGGACCCATCAATTGACTTCCAATCACCCGCTACGAGGTCGTCAACTCAACTCACCACCTCATCCTGTCATTTTCCAACCCTCACATTCTCCTATGTCATTTTCTACAAATAGCAAATGAAAAATGATTCCGTAAAAAGTGACCTTTTCCTTTTTTAACCCCAAATCGACATGACCAACGTCGGTCATGTTGTGCCCTACTAAATCGATGTCGGTCAAACCTTAACCGGATTATCGTCACCTATCATTATCATTTAAACCCCATTTTACCCATTTTGATCAAAATCATCATTGTCAGATACCCTTTGACCTTACCCACCCTTATTGCAACCTACCCACAAACCCACACTACCCATACATTTCCTTAATTACATTTAGGGACTTGTCATTTTACCTACACCTTGGCCTTACCCATGCCCTGACCTATATACCTTGACCTGAACCTACTTTTTATGACCGATTGAACTTGTGTACTCATTATACCTTGTGATGTTGTTACCCGTTGTTTTATCCTAACAACCATACCTTTTTTATTGGCGTGTCGTTTATCCCGACCAAACCTTTGGTGTATAGGAACATACCTAAGCATTCATGCACCTGACCTACATTGTGTTTCTAGACCATATCCTATACCCTAGATACCTAAATCACTTTAACCTTATTTAGATAAACCTATCAACCTTGGACGATGTAGAGTTTACAAGCTCTTCAACTTAGTACCGTGTCACAGTCTATACATGTGTGTATTCGATTTCCATTACCCATTACCATTTGACCCTTTCCCACTACCTATTACCCAATTTACCATTTCCCATTACCCGATTTGACCCTTTCCCACTACCTATTACCTAATTTGACTTTACCCACTATGTCATATCCACACCCATACCCACCTACCTTCTTTTTCATCACTTCCACATTTATCAAACCACTCACCAATTTCATCTTATACCTCATCAGTTCCTGGTTTGAGGGGGATCACCTCCACCCACATTTAGGGCACTCTCACCTTTAACCCTACTTGGAGCAACCCCACTCTCACTTATATTTGGGGCAACCACTTCCTATTTTTTTCAGCATCACTTATCAATACAAGCTACGTGACAAAAAGGGGCAAATGTTGACACCAAATTTGGGTCACACTCCCCTTATTCCCCTTTCGAAGCAGTTAACATAGCATGTTCATATAACCATGACCCTTTACCCCATATTAATTTAATTACTTACAATTAAATTAATGCCCATCCTCACTTTATCTATTAATTTAATTACTTTAATTAAATTAATTTACACCTCACCTACCACATCACCTAGACACCTCATCATGGACCTATTCTTAGCATGTTTCCTTTTAACTAAGACTCAATTCCTACTTACCTTAACCAACTGAGACTTAGTCTAACCCTAACATTAGATGCCTATTCTTTCTCAACAACATGCCCACTTATCTAAGCATTAAATACCATTTTAGATCAGGACCAATGAGAAGAATTGGCCAAAAGATAGCCAAGATCTGCTATTTTCTAAAACCTAGGATTTCCCTCCTTAACCGACGCCGGTTAACCTGAAACCGACATCAGTCACCCTAACAGTCATCGGTTACCATATATTCATTTTTGAAACCTTTTCAGAGGTTGGAAATTTTTATTTTGGAGAGAGAGAGAGAGAGAGAGAGAGAGAGAGAGATCTGCATGCAAGCATGAACCAGAGCCCTCTTACACATCCAGACACCCATAACCAAACCAAAATTGATATGAAGGCATTGGCATTCATGGTAACATTTTGGGAAGCACTTTCATGGTACGACCACTAGTTTCACAGATCAACCATTTCTATCTTCCACCAACCAGGCCTACAAATACAAGTAAGTATGTTTTGATCTACATCATTCTATGTTTACTTAGATTGTAGTTTTTTTACCTCTGTTTATTAGATCCTATTCTCCTTGCATTCTACCATCCCCACCTTCCTGTTAATCCACCCATCCAACCACCCACAACCCTTTTAGCTCCCATACCTGACTCTTAGACATTCTTGAGCCTTCCTAGCATTTTTATAAACCCAACCATCCTTCCTCCATTCTCTGTGCAATCACAGAGAATCCCTCAAAACCAAGTTTATTTGATTTCCACCATTCCGCCCCTACCAACACCGGTCACCCTAACCATCGTCGGTTTCCCCTTCATCGAAGATCGGTCACCAAGACCGATGTCGATTATGTATCTTCTGACATACTTTCACTAAGTTGACCTTATCACCCCAAAAACCTCACAAAACATTACCCAAGACTGGTACCCCACCTACAATCCCACCATAGGTCTTCCCAACTCTCTGTGTAGACAAAGAGAGAGATTTTGACATCCATTTTGGCATTCTACCATTATCCATCCTAAATCGTCATCGGTCACATCTAAACTATCATCCGTCATACCGACATCGGTCTCTGTGTCTAATAACCCATCTCGGAGACAATAAGCTAATACTCACTCCCAAACGCCCATAATCATTTATAACCTTTTTCTGGACCTCACCAAAAGCTTGTACTAGATCATCCACCCAATACCATTCCATCACATGACCCATTTTACCTCAACGACATTTTTACTTGACATTTCTTATTCATTTTTTATGATGTACCTAAATTGTTTCATTCAAATAAGATTGTTATTTCATTTTTATTTCGAATAGCATTAATATTGTTATATAAAAGTGGATCGACAACCTGTTCAGAAGCACCACGCTTCCCGGATCTAGAATCTACTAGGTAGTCCACTCATTTTTGTTTTTAAATATATTTGGTGGTATTGTTTTGCACTTTACATGTAGTTCCTCCTAGCCAAAAGGAAGTATTCCCAATCAGCATTGGATCAGGAAGTTAGGACGCACACACAACCTTCAACCGACATCACAAAAAGGTATTCCTCCTTGGTCTATCACCTTCTATTTGTTTCATTAAATATGTTAAGAATCCGGTGAAATAGGGACATCAATTTCCACTTTGTGCCTCATTGTGACACTTGGCGATCATCCATGTAGTGAGAGGAAAGGCTCTAACTAGCTCTCGGGGGCTAAACTGGCAATTCATGAGGTCACATTAGTGTTCTAGGGACTAATAAGGGTTGGGTGCAATTTTTTGTCCCTTTCCAAAATGTACATAAGGGACATGAAAATGTGCCTTAACCACAAAGCTACCACGTGTCCCATCAAAAATTTGACTAAGTGTCAAAGAGTGTACCTTGAGAGCCAACTTGTAAAGGCCATATATTGAGCTCCCATATGAGCTTTTGGGTGATAATTTGTATTATTTTGACTAGAAAATGCCTTTTAATAATATTGTGGATGATACCAAAGTTCAATTATCACTTAAAACCCTCCAAATGGATCTTTTTTCTCGATACCTCCAGCTTTACACCAGAAGAATGAGCTACCTAGAAAAAGTATGGGGTTTTGAGGAGTCCCATTTTTCCATCATGTAAAGCATTGAAAATAATTTCCATATGTACTTTGTTTGGATTCCAAATCACTATTTATCTCTAAAAATCTTTCTTTGAAGTTCATGTCCATTTTCATGGTGCATGCTCGTTCATTCCCAAAAATTGATTTCTCTGAATCGGCTCCAAAACCTCAAACTTCCCTAAATATTCCAAAATCAACTCCACAACATTTTTATCACTTTAATACTCCTCCATGGTGATTTTTTCTCCTTCTTTTTTCTCCAAGGTGCACTAGTCTTGGGAAGGCTAGTGGTAGCCCTTCCCAAAACTACCCAAAACTTGGTATTCTTCACAAATTCCTAAAATCACCTAGGGAGGACTAACTTTGATTTCCTAAATCACCTAGGGGAATTGAATGGAAATCCAATTGAGTACCATTACATGGACTGAGTAAGGCTTGGGGTACAAGAAGGGTAGACTTGAGGTGTCATGGAATGGTAAAATTTGAAAAAATTGACACATGGGTATCGTTGTCATACTTGAAAATTGGAAATTTTCTTGTTGCAAATTTACATGACAACATATATGTAATAATTTCTTCATAATCATAGTAAAGTATTAAATATAAAGAGTAATCATTGTTCATTGTGTATCATGATGTCAAAATGGTATGAGTTTAAACAAGGCTTAAACATAACAAAATGGGGTTCATCAGTTACTACTCTATCACCAATACTAGTTTGTTTATCAATAATTATTTGAAGAAATGAAACACCAAGTGTAAGGGAAAGGTCACCAGGTGGGATCAGATGCACGCCTATGGCCCTTACTCTTTCTTCTTCTGACGTGCTCTCATCAAAAGCCGAGGGGGTTCTCTTTTGCGCTTACCTAAATGAGGGAGTACTGGCTGCTCAGGTTCCACATCCTCTGCATGAACCTCGAATCCTTCATGCATCACCTATCTCCACAACCCCATAGACTCGTTAATGTCGTACTTGTTGGCTAATTCCCTCTCTCATGCTTCATTATACTTAATTCGTCTTTCTTCTCTTTCCCTCTCTACCGTAAGATCCTCCATCTTTCACCAAACCTGCTCTTACCCCTACGTGCATAGAAGATTTAGCTAGCTATAGGTCATTCTTTCAAATCTAGGGTTATCATCAAGATCTTAATGGCTAAAGGGACAATGCGTAAATAATATCCCCTAGGTTCATGCAAGAACTGGAACTCAACAACCTTAGGATAGGAATAAGTAGAAACAACATACTCCAATGTGTAACTATGCAAAACACCACTATACCAATGATCTACAACATGTGTCTAAGTCAAATCAACATCATACAAAGTTCGGTAATCTTCTTGTGTCCAAACAATATATCTATAACTCCAATTTCTCTTCGATACGTATGCTATTAGCCACTCACACAACTCTATAGGAAAAATCTAAAAATGTCTCATAGAGTTCATGATACAGATTTTCTTCAACCCATGCGTGAGCATCAAAATCAGGTCCAGTATTGTATTTATGAGCAAATTCTTCCTCCAAATTTTCTACCCAATTTTTAATGTTGGCCATGGTCAATCAATATGTCTCCATCATGCAACATCCTTGCAACAACTTGAAAAGAGGTCTCGGTAATGGAACCAAAATGTAGTATTTTATTTTACCAAGAACAACCCATGGCCCATTGGCACATCACTCAGGCAGGCCTGAGCGCTCACCCAAAGCATGTAAGGTACCAGGTCCCTCTTTTATGGCAGCTTTTTCAAGGAGTTAGCATGAAAATACATATAATCTAGACCCATAATAAAACATGCAAAGATAGAGAATAAACAGATCTTGATCACAACCATATGCAAGAATGAGCTAAAAAAGAATCAATATTAGATTTACCATACAAGATCTAGTCACAGATATGTCAACAACCAATATCCAACAATAAAGATCCATTGTATTAATCACCATGAAAGTATAGAAGTTGAATATGTCAATAGTAACTCCATTAGATCATACGCATAAGTAGTAACAACAACAATCAAATGTCATCTCATGTCGTGAAAAATTAATACATACATATATATATATATAGGGGTGGGGACTTTCCCTTCACCACTATGCACTCTCCAAAAATATCCCACATGCTAGAAATAGCCATGCATGTGTTACAAGCCAACTACAAGAGCATGCAAGCTTGCTAATAATAGATTATCTTCTAATATAAATTGTAGATCTAATCCTATTAATAGCCTAAGCTCTGCATGACGCTTTAACTTCCTTCACATGAGATCTATCTCAAAATAGACTTTGTTTGAACTGCAAGTCTTCATGCTCTATTCTTATCTCCAAAACCTTTCTTGGCCGCTACTCCAACCCTCTATCTTTCCATTTTTCCTCGTGGCTCATAATGCAGCTAAGTATGGAATACAATCTGTTAGGGTGCAATCCTTCACGTGTTTTCTATCTTTCTCTCATGTGTGCCTTCGTGCCTAACTCATGCGCGTCAAAACCCCTCATGTCGTTTATACTTAAAATATATTTTTAGGGGTCCTATCGATGATTATCTTTGCATATGAACCATCAAAGTCATGGGATATCTTAGAGATGTGGGACTTGGCCCCTAAAATAACCTCCATATTTTATAGAAGTTGTCTCTTCTCCACTTGCTTGTCGAGGTAAGGGATAGAGAGAAAATAAAACAGTAAGTAAATATAATCTAAGGCGATGCACCAAGACTTTGTGAAATAGCACAGAGACTAATATTAAAACATCTATTGGATTAGTAGAAGAGCATTAAGCATGATCAACTATCTTGGAGACATCTCAAATTATCAAAGGCTGAATGAAATTAAAATATAACCACGAGTAAATGAACTGATTCATGTAAGGATCTATGGGCGTATAACATGATAGATATTTAAACATTCATCTAAACCTAAAAATAAGTAACAGGAAGAAACCAAGGACACATAATATTGTGAACTTGCAGGTGCAAAGAAAAAAAAAGCACGTATATATATATATATATATATATAGAAAAACAATACATAAGGCCAAAATGGCATAGATTACAACATTTCTTTACAACAGAGCCTTGTTAAGGCCAATGGGCATAATAGACTGAACCTAAATTCTCCTATAGAGCTTTGAAATTTTTCCTTCGATCTTTTCTCCTTACAGAGCCCCCTCTCCTTTTCTCGAGCCAAGAGCACTCCTTTATAGACCCCCGGATCTTGTTTCAATGTGTCTTCATTAATATTTCATCGTCTACATTTAGTTATCACCTACCAAATCTTCAAACTTTGGAGCCGATCTCAATTGCATGCTTTGAGGACTGAGATTGCATTCAATCGCAGAACCTCGAGCCTCTCACCCCATTGATTGGTATTTTAGACGGTAGTGGCTTCCTTGTATGACATGTGGATGTCTCACGTTGTTTTGGGGTCTCTCTTTTTCTCTTTCTTTTTGAACTTACACTCGTGGTGACACATGGAGGCCTACATGCTCTTCTCGCTTTATTATTTGACTTTTCAACCTGCCTGGGGCTACTTAGTTACGCTTTAGCCACATGGAGGATTCTCGTTGCTTGAAGACTCCTAATTCTTTATGCCTCCTCCAAACTTCATGGAAGGGACACATGGATACCCTCTGCGTCTAGCTCCATACTTAGGAAAAATTGGTTCAGAAAAAATACAAAAGAATGTCGAGAGAAAAAAGAGGGTTGGGGTGAAAAAAGGTAACATTATATAAGATCCATGAAACTATGTAGAAATTTGTCTATAGTTGTGGTGACTCACCAAGGGACTCTGTGCCAGCCATAGAATAATTCAAATGCAAAACTTCAAAATTTCAAAATGTGACTCAAAGAGACACCACTCAAACTTGTTGCAAAGTAGCTTGGAATCTGACTCATTCAGCCTCGGTCAGGTAATTTCTTCGTTGTAGAGCCTAAAAGTCTCTATCCAACTCAATGATCTCCTTGTGAGAGAATGTTTAGAGATCTTGCACCATTGTGTGCAAATGGAACTCCAATTTTACAATTGGATTCAGGATGGCCTCTACCTCAGCAACACTAGAATCATCTTTTAAATACTGAAAGACATTCTTATCGTGTTCCTTAGTTGTAAGAGTTATTGGATACGGTCCTCTGATACGGCAATGGAGTCATCGGGGAAGGGAAAGGGGAAGCCTAATTAAACTAACTCTCCAATGCACTACGTCCACTCTCTGATCCCTAATTAGAGCTGGGATAGGAGATTCTAGCACTTGGTAGAGGTCTTGCTGCAACTTAGAATCTCACTGATCTTTGTCGTAACCCGCCTCCTGTCTATAATGTCATCCCCTTGCAGGGAAGAGTCTAAGGATTCATATAATTTCTAAACCATCATTTATGATTCAGGTACCTTGGTGGATACAACATTGTTGATTCTGGAGGCCGAGGATTCCACGTTGGTACATAGGCTTTTTTTAGAGATCTAAGGTGGAGACTCCAATGGCGATTATTGCGGAGTGTAAAATTTTTGATTTGGGCCAACGTGAGCCCACAGGCTGAATCCGTCACTAGTTGAGCTACGGCTGACACCTTTGTGCATCAAATATAAATATGAGTGCGGGCCTTATGCCTTTTTCCGTGGTGGCAATTATTTTACAATATGAGGTATAAAGCCCTTACACCAATGTGATGATTCCTCCCTTTTTTGGCTGTTGAGTGAGCTTCCGGGTCAAATCCTTGACTGCATCCTCTGATTTCTTGCACATTGTTTACAAGCTCCATTTCTCTGCCTCTAAGGCATGTAATTTTGTTTAGAGTGAAGCGACCTCTACCTTCTTAGAGTCCACCTCTTGCTGAAGGAGCTTCTTTTTCTGATTGAGTGAACTAGTTGCAGCCTTGGATATTGCCAGTTCATCCTCTAACCTTTTGGACTCCATTTGGGAAGTGGAAAGATATTCTTTTGATTCATCTATGAATCCATGCAACTGGATCATTGAATATTATGCCTCGAAGAAATAATCACAAGGATGCAGGGGTATGCCAGGATGGTTCGAACCAAGTCGTTCATTCTGTTATTGATCCCCTCCGGGTCAAACTCATGTAGGAAGGGTGTGATAAAACAACTAGAAAATTCATATGCATTTGAAGAGCGGACAACACATGAGTCCATGCAGCTACCAAAATGATCTTCTGGGGGTCCACCTCCGAGTCCCATAGCCTTATGTCCATGAATTGGATAAATATCTGGGAATTCTGGTACAGAATGAGATGGAACAAATAGGAAGAGTACCTGAAGGTGACATTAATAGGGAACATGGTCAACTACTCACAAATGGAATCTTAAATAACCTTGGTGAAGTCAAACCGATGCATTTGTTCCCTTTTATCAGATCTCATCCGAAAAAGGGTCACAACATGCCATTCATGGACATTTATGTCTGAGTCTTGACCGAAAATAAATGCCAACATGGAACAAACATCCTAAGAATCTGCCAAGAACTTTAGGGGAATGGGGAACCCTGGTGTCCTGGAAGTGCTGGAATCATCTGTCGCAACTCCTTTTTTATGAAGGTGGATTTATGATGGCATTGTGCCCAAACATTTTAGAGCTTGGGCATATTGTAGAAGCTAGCCATTTGGTCGTAGGACAGGGCAAAAAAATATTTGATGGTCTGTGGTGAAATCTTCACTGTATATTCATGCCCTTAATGATGATGGAGTCAGGGTCAAAACAATGCGCACTCGTTTGCACACAAGATTTAGATATGGGTGCCCAAGAGGCACCATGCACTGTGTAAGCATTGTGGTCTAAATCCTAGAGCCAAAAGACTCAGAATCCCCCAAACTCTAGAATCTAGCGTGTGTTGCATCCCTTAGAGCCTTTGGTTTTTTATTGAGGACATGGTCAAAGACCTCATCTGATAAATCCGTTACTATAGATGAGTCACTGAATTATATTCCCCTATTAGGGAATCTTAGCCTTGGGATTAAATAATGTTACAGCATTGGTCATCCTGCATAAAGATTTTGGCTTTGGTAGGGAACTAGTGTCATTACGGCTTGTTGAAAGCTCTAATGTTTTCAAACTAGGGAACCAAGAATTTGGGCAAAAGACTCATGGTATTTTAGAATGAGGCTTTTGCATGCTCAAAGCTTGCCTTAAATAGACTCCTCGACTCCTATGAAGTAATGGCTTGTGCATACCTTGGGTCACATCATATAATGGTACTTTTGGTTACATGACCCCTTGCGCTGAATTTTTACATTTCCTGAGAGATTTTTCATTTACACCATGATCCTTTTCATTAAGTGTTTCAAAAAATTGTTGGATCATTCACTTCAAGGATACTTAGGAAGGTATATTTCCTCCAAATTTTCAAAAAGGGGCAAGAGGGTCTCCGCAAGAAATACATGTCCAAAGAAACTTATTGGAAGGGGTGAAAACCACCAAACAAGACAAGCAACAGATGAAAGTAAGAAAAGGGGCTATACACATGGTAGAAAAATTTACAAATATAAGGAGATTCAATGGAAAGGTTTTAGGTGGATCTTGTTAATCGGAATCATCAGGGACTTTCCCTCCATAGTCTTGAGCTCGAAGATGTGTTATTTGCACGCACTGATTTTAAAGGACCCTATCCATAGAGGGTCAAACTTTCCATGATTACCAGGATCTAACTTCCCATTTCAACACCAAAGTACCGACTCAGAAGTCTAGTTCTGAAGTCTTCTGATCAAACCAAGTTTTGACCACCTACTCACGGTTGATCATGGATTTGTGGGTTGCCTCCCATTTTTCCTAAAGTTGTATTATCTCCGCGAGTCTTACTTACATCACTCCATGTTTCTCTATCTCAACTTGCTTCAATAATTGTAACGCAAGGATCTCTACCATGACACTCATTACAATGCTTTTTCCATAGACCAATTTATATGGTGAGGTTTTTAGGATCTACTTGGGCATGATTCGATCAACCCATAGGGTTGTCTTGACATGCTCATGCCACGATCTCTTGTGTTCATTCCCCATTCTCTTGATGAGTCTGATCAATTTTTTCTTGGTAGACTCTGCCAAACCATTACCATGTGAGTGATAGTTGGAAGATGTTTTTTGGTAGATTTCATGCCTTACCGCAAAGTTAGATACTTTGCCCCCTAGAAAATCCTTGGCGTTATCTAATATGATTGTGCGAGGGGGTTTGAAACAAGTGGTGATATCTTGGAGGATTTCTAGGATCATATTTTTCATGGCTTCTTTTAGCGGAACTACCTTTTTCCATCGGGTGAAGTAGTCAATGGCAGTGAGAATCCACTTGTGACCTACACTCTAAACTAGGTTAATGATTCCGATGAAATCTAGACCCCATTATGTGAATGGTTCTTTGACTAGGATAGCATTAAGAGGAAGGGTGACATTTCTCCGGAAGCCTATATAGAATTGAGAGTTTTTGCATTTGCTCACCATTACATAGCAATCTGCAAACAAGTTGGCCCAAAATTATCTTGCTTGTAGGATTTTTATGGCAGTGGTTTTGGCAGAAAAGTGGCCTCTTAAGCCTCCATGGTGTAATTCATGTAAGACCATTTTTTCCTCCTCATTTTCTAGGCATTTGAGTACGATCCCATCAAAGTTCCTTTTGAAAAGGAAATTATCAATAATGATAAATTTGGATCCTTGCTATCTATAATATATTTTCTTCTTGAGAGGAAGGTGACTTGGATACTCACCCGTCTGCATGAAATTCATCCTATCTGATACCCAGATTTCAAATTCATTTTCTTGGATATGGTGCACTATCTCAGATTCTTCAATGGTCAGGACTATTGGATCTTGTGCAAGGTACTTGTACGAGACCTCTTCCTCATACCAACTTCATGGATTTTATTTCAATGTCATATTCTAAGACCCTAGTGATCCGGATGGCCTATTTATCAGTTATCTCACCCTCACCGATGTATTCCTTGACACTTTGGGGTGTACCACCATGACTATGATTTTATTATGGGTGATGAGGTATCTCGAATTTCTTCAAACCCTTAACAATGGCAAAAGCCTATTTTTCCACAAAGTTTTATCTTGTCTCATAATCATGGAGGGTCTTTGAAAATAAAGCAATTGGATGTTCCTCTCCTTGTGATTCTCTTTTCTGTGTTAGTACAGATGCTACACTATGATCTCTCTCATAGACATACATGAAGAAATATTTGGATAATTCTAGAGTGCATAGCACTGGAGCGAGATGTGATTGTTTTCTTGATCTCCTCGAAGGCTTGTCGGCCTTCAGTGGTCCATTTAAATTTTAGATCCTTTTTTAGCATTAGTGTGATTAAGTGGATCATTCTAGCAAAATCTGAAAATAATTTCCCCAACTCTTTCTAGGCGGATCATTCCTAGGAAAGATTACATTGCCTTCTTGTTGACATGTAGGGACAACTCCATAATAGCCCTAACTCTTTCTAGGTCGATTGAGATTGTCTTTTGAGACAATGTGTCCTAGGATTTTTCCTTGTAGTACTCTAAAAACACACTTCTTCAGATTCAGGAGATTCTAAATTCCTAACATTTCTTAAATACAACTTATAGTGTATTGAAATCATCCTTTAGTGTTTTGGTAAACATTGTGAGGTCATCCAAGTATATCAAGATTATCCTGTCAATCAGTTCTCCAAATGCAACATCCATGGCTCTTTGAAAATTTTACCCAACATTGGTGAGTCCGAATGGAATTTTTTCATACGTAAAGTTTCCCCACTTGCTTGTAAAAGTGGTCTTATGTTGGTCTTCCTCTGCAAGCCATATCTAGTTGTAGCCCGAAAAACCATCTAGCAAAGAGAATCTTTCTGATCCTCCTATTGTCTATAGTATCTACTCCATGGAAGGTAAGGGGTAGTGATCCCTAAGGGAAACTTTATTCAGTCCATGAAATCTACACAAAGTTTGATTTCACCATTTTTATTCCTCACTAGTACCAAATTGGAAACCCATGTGGAGTGCTTAATTGGGAAGATTATTTTATCCTCTAGGAGCTTTCTAAGTTCTTCGTCCATGAGAGATTTTATTTTTGGGTTCACAGGGCCTCTGTTTCTGATGCAAAGACTTAGTTCCTTCTTCTAAGTCAATAGTATGTTGAATGATATCCTTATTATAACCATCTAAGTCATCATAAGTCGAGGTTATCACCTTATCATACTTATGGCAAAGAGCCACAAGTATTTCTCTTTCTTTAGAGTGACTAACTTCTTGACCTTTAGCTTTCTTTCATATGCCACTTCTAGCTTGACATAATCTTCCTTGACCGCTGTGAAATTCCTTTTTTTGTATTAGCATCATCAAAGTCGAAAAGACTCTCTAAAGTTATCATTCCTTTTGGAAGTTTGTTCGTTTTGAGGTGGATGACTTGATCTCCATATGTTTCTTCAATCCTGGGTTGGAGTTGGTCAGCAAACTCTTCAGATTGTTACAAGAAGAGTAGTATTTGCTGGTCACTTTCAAAAACCTATTGATGATCTATATTATCAGGTATAGATGGCCAGATAATCAATTTCACCACATCCTTGTTTGTCGTTAGATCTTGAGTTGAGTCAAATTGTGATCCGATCTGGGCCATTCTATCAACTTCTATATTTTGTTCCCGAGGGATAACTATAATGTTAAAGGCCTCGAAGTCTTCAATAAGTTCACATACCCTATGGTGGTAGGACCTCATCTTTGGATTCTTCATTGCGGGTGCCTCTAACTTGTGTTGTAAGTAGTTCATAGCCTTTAAAGACTTTGAGTTGTTGTATGCCCTCTTTGCATGCTAATGTCAAACCATGAACTAAAGCCTCATAATCTACTTCATTGCTGGTACAAGTGAAGTGGAAGTGAAATGCCTAGAAAATTTTCCTTCCACTTAGTGAAGATAGGCATATTCCGGCTCCTGAGTCATTTCTACTTCTAGCTCCATCAAAATGTAGAGTCCCCATTTGGGAATCCTTCATGAGATTCCTTTCATTTTTACTATCTTCCTCATGATCTTTGGGATGTTGGGATTCTCATCTAGATCACATAAGTACCTAGTTCGGTGGAATCAAAGTTTCTGAAGGGGTCTCCAGGTGACAAGTCAACCAAATAGTTTCCACTTTGGTGGTCACCTTCATCTATATATGAATTCTTCTCGGGTGATCATAGCATGTGAGGCTTCAAAACATGAGGCCACTTGATCTATTATATTTTTCCTTAGTGAGTGGTTCTGATAACACCTTCATTTTGGATCCATACTTAGTCCACATGATTAGATGAGACCAATCCAGGGACATGTAGCCTCCTATTTTAACTCTGAGGTTGCAAGATAAACATGGTCCAAGACCGGCGGAACATCAATTACCACTATATCCTGCAGAACAATTATATTTGGGAAGGAATATAGTTGCAATGGGATACTTCTGATAACACCGATTGTTTGAATTTATTTCCTATCTAGTTGCATAAATCTTTTTCTTAGGGGCTCATATTTAATCCCCACAACATCCACAATTTCTTTAGGCATCACCGTAGTGCTTGCGCTAGATTCAATCATGGAGTTATGTAGAAATTTCTTACCTATTATAAGAGTCATGAAGAAGGGTTGTGGTCTTTTTGGCTCATTAATACTGACTCGGTCAGAACTTGAGTTGTTTTGGGTTGCTCTTTCCCTTTCTTGGTCATAGCTGGGCCGACATTGAATTTTAATGCCTCTTGAAGCAATTCCTTTTACTCCAGGATACCCAAGATATCCCACAATCATACATTGGTTGACGCCCTTTTGAGTTTCTCAACTACATTCATCAACCCAAGTGGTTGTACTTTGGAAATTGGTTGATATTTCATTTTTTCAGTTGTTGGATAGAAAGTAACTTGATTCTGAGCCAAGGATCTCTACCAGTTGATAGCTTTTCCCTTAAAGGAGGCAACTAGCAATCTTAAAGTAACATCTTACTCCATGATATAATGTATTGTGCATATCTTCATAACATCTTGAAGATGGTCCTCCGGGGTCTTGAAGTCTTCACCACTGAATTTGGGTAGTCCCTTTAGCGCATTGGTTAGGATGGGATTCCATGTTGCTGGAGCCACTGGTAAGATGAGCGAGCTTGCTTGATTCCATGAGACAAATTTTCTCTTAGGGGGAGGAGGTTGACAAGCCACTGTGATAGGTCTGAGAACTCGAGTGGATTGTAATAAGGGTCTACCAGGTGGTGGTGTCGACAACATCTGGTTTGGAGGAGACAGAGATCTCTGAACTTGTCTACCTCTTCTATTTCTTCTCAGGGACAATTACAGATATTCAAATGCGCCTTCTGCTCTTACTCTCATCCTTGTTTGAATCCTTCTCATGAACTAGAGAGGATTAAACCACTAATACTGCTAAAACCAATAGATATTCAGAATGGAATCACAAGATGTGTAGTTACGAGAATGCTAGAAATTGCTATGTCACACACCAAACCTATTAATATTTGAATTTTAAGCTTTCATTTCTTGTCCCACCGAGCATGCCAAGAAAACTATCCCACCGGGTTATCATCAAGAGCTAGTCATAGGTCATTCTTCCAAATCTATGGTTATCATCAAGATCTTAATGGCTAAAGGGATAGTACACAAATAAGATCCCCTAGTTTCACGCAAGAACTGGAACTCAGTAACCTCAGAACATGAGTAAGTAGAAACAACGTACTCCAATGTGTAACCATGCAAAACACCACTCCACTAAATGTGCCCAAGACAAATCATCATCATCATCATACAGATTTTGGTAATCTTCCTATGTCAAACAATATATTTATACCTCCAATTTCTCTTCGAAGTGTATACTACCATCCACTCATATAACTCTATAGGAAAACATCAAAAGAATGTCTTATAGAGTTCATGATACAGATTTTCTTCAACCCACGTGTGAGCATCAAAATCAGGTCCAATATTGTATCTATGAGAAAATTCTTCCTCCAAATTTTCCACCCAACTTTTAATGTTGGCCAAGGTCAATCGATACATCTTCATCATGCAACATCCTTCAAACAACTTAAAAAGAGGTCCTAGCAACGAAACCAAAATGTAGTCTTTTATCTTACCAAGAACATCCCATGGCGTGTTGGCACATCACTCAAAAGGACCGAGCATTCACCCGAAGCGCGTAAGGTACAGGTCCCTCTTTTATGGTAGCTTTGTGAAGGAGTTAGCATGAAAATACATATAATCCAGACCCATAAAAAACATGCAAAGATAGAGAATAAACAGATCTTGATCACAACCATATGCAAGAATGAGCTAAAAAAGAATCAAGATTAGATTTACCATACAAGATCTAGTCACAGATATGTCAAAACCCAATATCCAACCACAAAGATCTATTGTATTAATCACAATGAAAGTATAGAAGTTGAATACATATATAGTAACTCCATAAGATCATGCACATAAGTAGAACAACAACATAACATTACAATCACATGTCATCTCATGTCATGACAAATCAACACACGTATATATAGGGGTGGGGACTTTCCCTACACCACTTATGCACTCTCCAAAAATAGCCTACATGCTAGAAATAGTCATGTGTGTGTTACAAGCCAACTACAAGAGCATGCAAGCCCGCTAATAATAGATTATCTTATAATATAAAATGTATATCTAATCCTATTAATAGCCTAAGCTTTGTATGATGCTTTAACTTCCTTTGCGTGAGATCTATCTCAAAATGGAATTTGTTTGAACTGTAAGTCTTCATGCTCTATTCTTATCTCTAAAACCTTTCTTAGTTGTTACTCCAACCTATTATCTTTCCAATTTTGCTCGTGGCTCATAATGCAACTAGTATGGAATTTAATATATTAGGGCATGAGCCTTCGTGCGCTATCTATCTTTCTCTTGCATGTGCATTTGCGCCTAACTCTCGCGTGTCAAAACCCCTCACGCAACTTATACATGGTATCTTTTTTTAGGGGTCCATCAACCTAGATATGTGAGAAAAAGAGCAAGAAAAGTCAAGTATATATTTTTTGCACTTAGAGTTAGTGATCATAATTATGGGGTGAGTGGTGTTATATAGTTTTTATGACACATATCTCGGGTCCCACTGTGGTCGCCAAAATGTATGTCTAGATTTGTTTCACCTACAAGATGAATTAGTTGATATGACATATCCAAATCAATGCTACTTAAACAAAATGGATTTACTGTGGGAGTTACCCCATATTTAGCATGAACATAAGCTCAATCGAAAATTCAATTCAACATATAATTCAATATAAGAGTACATATATATAGGATTTACTATATAACTCCACTCCTCAATTATAGGTTAGTTGGTCTAATAACTAATAACCTAAAAACTCTAACTATCCTATATTAGTGGGTGGTTGAAACAACACACTAATAATACAAGAAAATATAGGTGTTTATTGACACCTTTATTTTCTCCCAAAGAATATGTTTATTCACATATGTTAGGACTAATTCCTAACATCCCCCCCTTTAGTTCTAACATGGGGTGAGAAACTCGAATGTCATTTTTAATAGAAAAATACATTCGATTACAAACCTTGAGGATCTTAATAATAGAAATGTCTTTCAAGGCTTATTTTAGAACATACAAATAAAAAGACTTTAAAACTTTCATTTTTGACATAAAATAAAGATGTGACAATATTAAACAACAAAATTTAATAAGGACTTTATAAAATACCTAAACATAAACTTTTCTAAAATTAATTTATAGAAAACCATAGTTTTTTGTTTTGTATTTTTAAAACCAAACCTAAAAATTGTAGACACACAATCACACACTTTAGGTAATTATCTAGTCTTGATCGCATACTACTATTCATATGATTCCTAAGTAAGAAAAGTACTAATTAACCCGTCTTTGGCCACCTTTCTTTGCTTTATCTTGATACTTTTAGTATTGCACCCTTATTTGCTCAGTCTTTCTTTTTCTCTTCAACATTAGCCATCCTAAACACTAGTGCCTAGTCAAGACACTAGCACTAAGTGCCCTTGTCCCCTTCGGGGGCTTATGTCCCCTTTGTACTTTTCTATCACTTTTTAGGTCCTTTCTAGCCATTTGAGCATCTTATCTTATTGGTAGTAAACCTTTTCAGGGTTAATTACAAAATTCAAGCAAGGGAATCATATAAATATAAAGTTATGTGATCATAATAAGGGACCAAGCACTAAGCACTATCTATCACCACCTAAGGTTGCATCCATCAAGGCATCTAAGATCTCCATTGCATCCATCTAGCTCCATTATAAGGGATACAAGGGCTAGTTTTCTACATCACACTTCATAGGAGGGAAGTTCATTCTATTCCATGCACACATTTACTACATTCTACATGATTTGTAAACTCATCAACTTTGGAATTATCCACATAATCACCAATTTAATGATGTTGTTATACTTTCTATTAGAAAATGACAAAGATAGCTAGTGAATGAATTTTTCTTGTGCTTACAATCAACAATTGCAAGAAAGGGATAATGTAAACTCACAAACACCAACAAGTTTTATCCTGGAAACCTCCATAGGAGGAAAAACCAGTCGGGAAGGGCAATTGCTCTTTCTTTCAACTTTTATTTGCCAATTCAAAACAATAAGTACAAAAATTACAATAAGTATGAAAGAGAAGTAGATAATATCTCACACTTCCTCCCAATTACTTGTTTGCTCTGACTCAACACTCCTTTCTTCTACAAAACACAATTCCAACAATAGGAACTTCTTGCTCACTTGCTTTCATGCTTCGATGCCTTATTCTCTTCTACAAACATATATTTATAGTCCTTCCCATGTTCTCCCATGCACTTTGGAGAATGGGAAAGTTCGTGGAGGAGAAGAGACACAAACAACCTTTTCAAATTCTGAGGTTGTTTGTTTCATGTTTTATTTTCTATCTGAAAGAGCCAGGACCGCCACCCAATGTAGACCAGCGGTCCCAAGACCGCCACCCTGGTTAGGTGGCGGTCCTGTTACTATAAAGACAAAACCTCTGTGTATTTATTTTCCTTCTTTGTGCTAACTGATTTGATGAAGTAGAGTCATTTTAGATCCCTATGGATCACACATCCCTTGCTTAGGAAGCTTTTGGTCCCACAAAAGCTTAGTGGGGGAGTAGATGAGGAAACAATTCCCTCACTTGCTCCTTTGAGTACCATCGGACCTACCTTGGTGTCTTTCCTTTTATTCCAATTTGTGAAGACTCCTGCAAACCTCTCCTAGTCTCTCTGACCTTCTACTTCAGCACTACATCCTCCTCCAATTCGCCTCGTGAGTCAAAGACCCAATCCTCAATGGAAGGTAGCAACTGTAGTCCTTCATCTTCATCTAGCATGGATGGCTCATCTAGGTGCAAGTTCTCACATTTTACTACATAGTGCATCCTCATAAATGATGGTAAATCAAGTCGAAGATCATTTTCTCCAACCTGCTTCAATACGGTGAAGGGTCCATAACGTAGTGGCTTGAGCTTCCGTGTTTGACCTTGTAGTCTCTCCTTGCTCAAGTAAAGCCAAAATCTATCAAAACATGAAGCTTATGTTCCCTCCTATGTTGATCGTGCCTAGCTTTGTACTTGGATATTCAAATTCTGAGGCTATTCATTTCATGTTTTATTTTCTGTTCGAAAGAGTTGGACCGCCACCCTGGTTGGGTGGTGGTTCTCAGTAATCACCGCTCTACTGCAGTGGCGGTCATGTTACTATAAAGACATAACCTCTGTGTATTTATTTTCCTTCTTCATGTTGAATGATCTAATGAAGTAGAGTCATTTTGGATCCCTGTGGATAACTACATCTAGCTATTTGTTCGTTATTCCAAGTGTGACACACAAGAGTAACCTAGGGCACAATTCCACATATACACAAAGAACTACATTGGGTCTGAGATGTAGTGCAATACTCAATTGTAAGTCCCCATCAATGTGGTGGCTGAGGATAGTCCAACCCCTCATTTTATATCTTTCTTTTTTAGGATTTAATGTTTATTTGAGGGTTCTACAGGTTCATTCTTTATCGCAGGTTTACAACGACCTCAATGATGATTGTGCAAATTTGTAGTGACAAAAGGAGAGCATATATAAACATCTTGCGACCCTAAGAATTCAGATTTCTGAGCATTTATATAAACCCAGGTGCCCAGAAAAATGCCTAGGGCCCCCACAGGCACTCTTGTCCCTCTCCAAGCATTCCTGTCCAGTCAAATTCTCCAAATCTGCAATTTTACGAGCTCCTATGCAACGGTCGATGCTTCCTATTTCTCTATTTTCCAGCTCTATGCACTTTCCAGAACTCAACAAAATCAACTAAGGCATCTCACCCTTCTTTACACATTAGGGTTTCATATTTTATTGCTTAATTGTTTAGATTTATTCTAGTACTTCATTATATATTTTATTTACTGTAATCTTGCATTCAGATTAAGCTCCTAAATTACATTTTAACTTAATCATTTTGGCAAACCCGAACTCAATCTACATGCTTTTAGGATCTTCATTACTTATCTTCCTAGGGTCTTCTCATCTTGAGTATCTCAATTAATGACTTCTTACTTATTAATCATGAATTAAGAGAAAGAGTTAAAAATCTCTTAGCTACCACTCGTATTCCTCTCAATATACATCCAGATTCAGTCTATCAAACATTTGAAGATGCCTTTTCTTAACATATTTCTTTATCATCTAATCCTCAAGTTGATCTTACTATTTTTTACAATGACCTAACATTGCACATCATACTATTTACTTGGTAGGCCATGGCTCCACACCATGCAAGGCATTCCCTCTACAGTACATCATTGTGTCAAATTCATACATGAAGGCATCGAGTATATAGTTCCTCGTGATCGTCACCCATTCCAATCTTGTGATCATGATCCCAACACTACACTCCCTACTCCAAGGTCTGATACTACTAATGAGCTGCAACCAATCAATGAGCTACCACATTTACCACCACTTGAAGGTGTTATTTGTATGTTATATTCAGTCCCAACTACATCTACGCCCCCTACTTCTACTACTACTATGATTCTTTATCATGGGCCTGTCTCCGCATCAGACATCACTCTAACTCCTCCACATTCTCATGTGCCACCTCCATCAGTATGACCTCCTTTCACATACACACTTTTCATGAATAATTATTTAAGAGAACACATTCCCTTTGACCCTACTTGCGATGTCACTATATTTTCACATGATGGTTTGGCTCGGCTAGGTTTCTCTTTAGAGGACCTTTATCCTCCTACTCATGATCCTCATCTATATTATGGATTCATCACCATCATTGTTTCTTATGGTCTACATGTCTTCCATCCCATAGTCTACCTTGTGCATACTCCTTACTCTTCTCCACTCACATTACGGAAGTCTTGGCTAGCTTACATAGGGGCACATTGGATCCTGATCATATTGATATCTCATTTTATATGCCCTTTGTTTATGTTTTCATGTACAAAAACTCTTTTCTTGGCTACACACAAAATATCACTCGTTATTATGGACATGGATTCCCATTACCTCATATGGCTCTTTACATGATCAACTTGACATTATTGCTTACCAGGTCTCTAATGCTACCCTATTTGGCTTTGACCATGATAATCATGACCTCCTAAATGACATTACATGATTGTGATCTTTATCCTCCACACACTTGGGTTTCATTGCATTTAAACCCCTAATACCAACACGGGTATTTCATTCACATAATTATACACCTAAATCCTCGCATATGCATCGTTATACATGCTAGCATCATCATTACCCTATGATGCACTCTTGTGTTATGGTTCACACTTGACTATTGAGGGCAGCCTACACACATGAACCTCACACACTACACATTACACATTACACATCCTTACACATCCTACACTCTTGTACATACGCATCATCTTCTTATTCCATTTACAATGCATCATTCAAATTTTTGCTTATACATCTATACATCATACACATTCTACACACTACATTATTCTACATCACACGCGCTTTACACTTCGCATTTATTTACTCTACACATCTAACATTACATACTACACATTCTACATTACGCATTACATACCTTATACAATTATATAACATTTTTCTCATCACTACATCTATTGCACATTTTGCACATTTTACCCATCACATATTACATACTACACTACACAGTACCATACTTCTCACATATTGTCATAACCATACAACTTGCACACATCGCACATCTCTCATATAATCAACACGATAATCACTACCTGATGATACACTCTAGTCCACTAGTTCATACTCGACTACTGAGGGTCTAAATAGAAATTGAACCTCACCTCATCACACTTACATCATTTTCATTTTCATAACCAATCAATACACCTTTTTTTCTTTATCCTACAATGTGGCATTCCTCGCTAGTGCTTTCTTCATACATATCATGATATATGCTTTTAGGTTAAATCATCACCCCTTTCTACCATCCTATTCATGCACTTTGTGCTACATCATCACGCTTTCTACTATCCCATCCATACATTTCGTGATATACGCTTTGTGCTACATCGTCACGTTTTCCACCATCATCACGCATACTAGTATCTTACTCATCCACCTAGTGATATACATTGCATGAAAAATATTCACACATTCAGAACTCATCATCCCTATGTCGCATTCAATATCATCACTTCATTCATCAACTCTTTCTACATATAACACATCGCTCAAACCATTTCTCGATGACACACTCTCGTTTATGGTTCATTCTTGACTATTGAGGGGGCATAAATAAATGAACCTCATTACATACATACACATCCACTGGGGGCACGTTACTCCTATCATTCACTTTACATTCCATTTCACCTCATCCACAACATACTGCATATCTTGGTTGCATGTACTCTTGTTTACTCATGTTTTTACATGCTCACTACTATGTCGAAATCACAACACCCCTCGAATTGCCCGGTTGTTGATGGGGCATTCGGCGTGATTACATAACATGGAGCTATCTTGAGTGTGGTACATTGGGAAATGGGATAGCTCTGGAGAAGGTCGGTCCTACTTCTAACCTACCTGCCACTAACTACTCCTAATGTAGGAAAACTACTGACTAATCCTAATCTAATGCTTCCAAGGTGATAGGGAAAGAAGGATTGCATGAAATAAACCTACACTACGAGCGGTGATACACCAAGAGAGGAGTGTTGATCACTTCCCCTAGCCTACAAAATAATGGAATAGATGAACTTATAAAGGGTGGACCTATACCACAAACTAAATTACATCTTATACATCATTTCCAAATGAGCAAAACACACCAAAATCATGTAATAACCAAGGAAATACACTGATTAAGCAAGCACAATGAAAGGTAAGATGAAAACAATAAACCATGAGAGGTTAAAGAGATCAACACAAACATAATCTTATTGCTCCATATGGATATACACAATACATTGTTGTAGTATAAAAAGGCATGAAGCCATTACATATTTTGAGAGGAAGGCTTGAATCCCCAAGAAGAATGGGGTGCATGGGAGGAGAGAAAATTACCAACCTTTTGCACAATGCAACCCCTTACAATTTATAGAGGAAGAAAATGAGGAGAGAGAGGGAAGAAAATCTGAAAATGCACTCCAATCTACTGTGAAATCCATCATTGTCTTTGTAGGAGTGATGGGCAAGTCTGCAAAGCCCATACTCCATTGTACCTTGCCTTGTTGGGGAAGAAAGAAAACACATACCTCATCATTTTGGGTAGGTGAGAAATTTGAAACCATTCCTCTAAAATGGTGAACTGTATTTCCTCATTTTGAAATATTTAACCTTATTAAAATTAAGAATTCTAAAAGTCCTATTTTGTGAAAATCTGAGCTCTCAGTCAAAAGTTGTGGCCATTTGAAGATGAGGGTGTCATAGTGCAATAAATGTTAGTGGTTGATCTGCCTCTTCAGAATTTGACCCTTCATCCCACCCTCCGAAATCTGAAATTTCAGAATTTTGGGATTTGGATCTTCGGGCATTTTGACTTCGAAGGTTGTTGTTATTGTTCATATGGCGGGTTGGCTCGAGAGTTCTGAAATGCCAAACCTCCGAAGTCTAAAATTCTAACTTCACAGTTCGGACTCCAAATTCATATTACGTGGCATTGTTCATTGCCCAAATCAAAATGTTCCAAAATGTCGAAATCCCAAAGTCTAAAATTCAGACTTTGGGTTTCTTACCTTCGTGTTTTTGGGATTCAGAGGTTTAGGTTTCAGGATTTCAAGGTTTTCAGGGGTTTAGGTTTTCAGAGGTTCGGGTTTAAGGTTTTCGGGGGTTTGGGTTTTGGGATTTCGGGGTTCGAGTTTGTTCATCCGACTAAGAGCCAAAATGTTGAAATCCCCAAGTTTGAAATTCAGACTTTGGATTTGACTCTTTGATCTTCGAGCTCATGGCACTGTTCACCTGCCTGGGTTTGTGAAACCTTCAAATCTTTGAAATGCCAAACTCCAAAATTCAGATTTCGGGTTTCGGACATCTCCTCCCTTTTTCGTGCTTCTTTCTACCAAGTCCCCAAATTTCACCTTAGCCTACCTCTGAACAACCTCACCTTTAAAGTCTGAATTTTAGACTTGAAGCTCCTTCATTCCCCGAACTAGCTCAAACTCCCGAGCTCCTTTGCAATGTGCTTGACCCACTTCACTGACCTGCTCAATAAATCGAGCCTTCATTTCTCACCTTGTAAATTTTCATTTTAGAAACCCTTGATCATGCCAAAAAACTTGGATCCACCTGTGAAGGCCTGGTTGGACTCATGTCTTCTCATTTTTCGTTGTCCATTTCACCCAAGGGGGGAAAAATGGATAACACTCACTTTATTACACATGCTAGATAGATATCTTGTATTTCATTATCTTTATTATACACACATGCACGTTCACTTGCCTTTCTAGTTGTGATCACAAATTTTACAGATCTATACATGCAGCATGGATGCTTGGCACATTACCTTGTACCAATCCCACAAAGGCTCCTGAGGACTCGATGAGGATGCATGAAGCCCAATAGTCACCTTATAAAAGTCTTCTGATCAAAATTTGAATACATTAGACATAATTAGACAACTCCTTTTTGATGTTCAACTAGTGAGCCTCACGTAACCTGAAACCATGATCTCTTCGTTACCAAGAAATAAATCAGATGCTAGTTCATAGATGTTTCTATTACTCTGTGTTGCACCACCGTAGGTACCCTTGCAAAGAGGATGTGTAACAGTGCTATGTAAAGGAGAACAATCTGGAATTAGCAAATAACTGCCTAGAGCAAATTTATCAATAAATTTAGAGTCAGAAACCGACCTGCTAGGGAAAACTGAACTAATTGCATGTATCTGTCTTGTAGTGAAGAGCGCATCAATGCTCAATGTGCCATAAACATGGGCCAATGTAGTGGCAATTGAGGTTCATGTTTCGAGTGTTGTAGTGGCACTGCTACATGTGTTGTCATTGCACAATGCGAAATTTGGAAGCATGGAGAAAGGCATGTCCTAATTGTTTGACAAAATGCCTCAACGTAAAGTGATCTCGTGGAATTACTTGATTACAGAATATGCACAAAATGGGCTAATCTAGAATTTTTTTTGAGATTTTTAAACAAATGCACCTGACAGGTATAATTCCAAACTCAACAAATTTTGGTAATACCCACACACCTTGTGCCTGAACTGGCACTCTAGAACAAGGTGCGAAGATACATAACATAGTAATTGAAAGCCAATTGTTTCAGATGTTGTACTTTTGACTGTAGTGATAGACATGTAGATAGAATGTGGAAGAATAGAGAAGGTAGACAAATAATTTGACAAAATCCCTTTTAACAGTTCATGGAATGCACAAAATTGAGCTTGTCAATGAAGTCTTGGGAGATTTTTTCCATTTTACAATGAGGCAAGCTAACTTGCCACTGTTCACATCAACGCCTGGCAATTAACGTGTACATTTCGATGATCATAGGGTCGATGCATTTTTAGAAACCAGTTCGTGTATCAATTCCACTTCTTACTGGAGGCAGGACATAAATTGGACAAAGAGACAATGGAGTACATGTCCTACTGCAAACGCTCTTGCGATTTTGTATACACTGAACATGTTGATTAGGGTTCCAGGTTTTAGCTCCACTAAAGCAGCACCTCACCACCATCTCTGTACCTGCACAACAAAATCACTATTAACCTGTTAGTGTACATGTAGACAACAAAAATGCATTTTATGAACTACACCATATACCGTTGGGGATGTGGTGTAATTGGTGATCCTTGAGTGAATCCATTATTTGCAGAGTCAACAATTGGCTGATCCTTGAGCGAATCCATTAGGGGGTGGGCGCAGGGGAGCCTAGATTCCGGTCAAACCAAACAAAGACAGATCCATTCTCGAGTCCATTGTCCACTAGAAATTGATACCTACACCTGCCCTATTCTGCATCTTTTAAGTTCACGGATCACCTATCCTTTTTTCCCGATTGAATAAAGATGACAACGCCGCCTCTCTCCATTTAATTCATCGTTGAGAAAGAGACTGTTCACACGAAGCGAAATTGTCCCCGATTATAGTTATCTTACCTGTAATGCATAGTTACGTCTGAGGGCTTGCAAAATTCTTCTGACTATAGGAAGAACAAGATGAGCTTCAATCCCTACTTTTCTATTCTTCTTTCGCTCTTTCTAATGAGTTTTCCATCAGTCATATCCAAGTATAGAAGCTCTGCCTGTAACAACGCCTCCACTTACACACAGGGCAGTACATATTCTGCTAATCTGGATCGAGTTATCACCGATCTGTTTCGCAACACACCTCAAAGTTCAGGGTTTAACATTTCCATGCGTGGCCAACCCCAAACCAGGTTTATAGCCTGCTCCAATGTATTGGGAACATATCTGTAGAAAAGTGTGTTACTTGTTCTGTAGAAGCAAATAATTCTCTTCGTGAAGTTTGCGATGGTGACATAGGTGGGCGAGTATGGATGGATTACTGCTCCTTGTGCTATGACAACTCTAATTTCATATGGACACTAGATACGACATGCTTCTTCTCGCCAATGCGAACGAACTCACAAGCAATATAGAGAACTTCAGTTCCACGACCTCCAGTCTTCTGTCCAATCTCTCTAACAAAGCTTACGACTCTGCAAATAATGGATTCGCTCAAGGATCAAGCGAATTACACCACATCCCAAACGGTATATGGTGTAGTTCAGTGTTTGAGAGATTACATTCCGGTCAAAAAAAACAAAGACAGGGCCATTCTCAAGCCCCTCAACAATGCTGAAACCTGTCATACACAATTACGCCATTCAATGCAAGGTTGGACAATTTCTCTTCCTCGAAAACTGCCACAAATAAAGAGAAAAGCTAACTGGCAAATGAGATGAGAGATAAATGATGTTTTAAAATTATTAAAAAATAAATAAATTAACTAACTATAGTCCCATACCAAAATAATCCACATGGCAACATTTGATTGAGGGAAGAGAAATAGATTAATGAGTGAGGTGAAGACAATATCCTTGCCTTTGGCAGGATAAAAATAACTAATGAAAAATGTTTTGTTCTATAAGAAAAGATTTTTGAATTGCAAAAAAATGAATATTTATTTTGGTGAAGATAATAAACTATTACATATTTCTTTTTTTAGGCACCTATAGATAACCTAAACGATTTATCAAAACAAAGGAAAAGTACCAAAACCCACTTACCACTTCAATTACAAAAATTCCAACTCTATTTCTTAATTTCTGTTAAGTATATAAATTGATTTATACGGAAAGAGCAGCGGAGCAAAGGTTTTGGAATACTTTTTAAAACATTTTAGATTGTGATCATCATATCCGCCATTTCTGATCTGGGTTTCTAAATAATTATCACAACTCTGTTTTTCCCAAATTCGATATGCAGCAGGTAAGATCACACTCACTTCGTTTTTCCTTTCATTTTCGTTTTTGTCAATATAGAGTTGTGCTGCTTTTGGGTTATCCATTGATGCCGTGTCCTATTTATTTGAATCAAACAGAGTGGAGGAGTCGAGACTGAGGTGACTTGGGCGGACAAAACAGAATATCAATAAGTTTGGCAGGCTTAACAACAGGTTTCATGAGCTGGAGGATTAAATCAAGGCTAAGAAGGTAAGTAACATTAATTTTCAAAAATTCCCTTACATTAGGCTCTTTGACTTTTGAAAAATGAAATAATTATGGTCTGAATCAAAGGGCATTGTCATCCTGGTGCTTAAACCAAACAAGGGTATTGGCAATGGGGGTCCCAATCAGCTCTAGAGCTAGGCTTCCCATGGGTCTTCTATTTATTATTATTATTTTGATTCAGTACTGAGATCTAGAAGATTATTATTCATTATTATTGTTCTCAGAAAAGAATATGTATTTTGCCAGATCGCCCAGTATCCCACTGTGGTTAATTTTATTTTCCCCTAAAAGTTGGACAAAAGAGAAGCTTGGTCATTAGGTTCAAATTCAGGGGTACAACATTTGAACAATATAGATGGTAATGGAAATATAAATCTCCTTGTAGGCTTCCAAACGGGTGCATATGCTGGTATTTGGCTTGGGTGTGACCTAAAAATTCTGTTGTGTGTAGCCTATATTATCATATGTATGTATGTGTCTGTATTTATGCATATGTGTGCCTATGAGTATGCTTATTCTTGTGTGCGTGCTTATGATTATGTGCATATGTACAGCCTAGACTGTCACGCTATATACTGAATGAGTGTCCATCTCTATATATTTATGCCTGTTATGTATGCGTAGCATAGACAATCATGGCTGTGCATCCCTGATTTTGTGGTGTGGCCTGGTTTTTTCTCAGTAGCTGAGAGAATCTCCTGAGTATTTTGGGAAAAAGTGGAAGCCTTGCATTTCTTGTGTTTTGTTTGCAGGTGTCGCTGAGAAAAACCATGAAGCTTTTACAGAAAGTTATATTAATATCAATTGTGAAAAGTGACTTTAAGCCCGTAGATACTGCCTTATGGCAATAGAGTTCTTAAGTGGGCGAGGATAAATTCCAATGGCTCTCTGCAATGCCCACCAGAATTCTCTTATAAGAAAAATGCCTACTTGCCTTCAAAGTGCTTCCTTTAGGCTGCAATAAGCAGCTTTCATGAGATCGCCTGCACTTTAAAATTAGGAGCATTAGCCCCATCCACGGGAATGCTTCCTTACTGTCCTATATGTTTGACATCACTCACAGGAAATGCAATTAGCGGGTGTTTGTTTGGAAATTTGTCTGTCTAAGTAGAATTTCTGAACTTTATACATTCGCCAATGACAGGAAGAAAATAGTAAACATTCCTGGTGAAACGAATATAGCTTGTATAGACTTAAAGATGTCTGTACTATATGTGTTTCAAATGGAGAATTGATGCTGAGGACCAGCTTCTTGGCACATGGAGAATAGAAACAAAACCGATATAATAGTTGTTGGAATGGAGAGAGTGCCAGCCTACTCAAGTTCCATGCAGGGTGACAGCATCCGACAGTTTCTTTTCCAGTGGTCAACTTTAGTCATAGAAAATGATGCCACAAAGACAAATTTACCCATTTGGGATATGTTGATGCAAGAATCCTCTTCACTTTGGAGCCTTCTTGACCCACACGATCCAGATCGTAGGTAGTTGTGTCCCTGGTGATATTGTTATTGATCTTCTTGAATTAAGGTCTTCCCCACCTTGACGATATTAAGCTGTGCCCGCTGCCATGTTTAACAAAAACCATAAGAGAAACTTTAGGTCTGGCAAACATTCACTGTAGAATTATTAAAAGAGCTCTCATTTGCACGTAAAACTAGTCAAGTCTTCCACTAGGTTAATACATGATCTGTCCATTTTGTCAGTGTTCATACATTACCTTACGCAGCACTATGAATTATGATGGCAATATGCATGTTGAACTTCACTTTCAATCCACAGTGTCATCATCAGAATCATATCTATATGTTTATCAGTACAATGTGCGTGTGTGTGAATGCGTGCGTGCTTGCATGCATGTAACACTTACATGCTATACATTATTTCACGGCCTTTAGATTTACAACATTGACTCAAGCTCACTCTTATGAATCCAGTGTGGATTCTGCCAATATGCTGAATCCAATAGCTCAGATCTGAATTCTGGATGTCTGAAATTCGAGATTCGGGTATCTGAAATTCAAGATCTGAATTTCTGAAACAGAGTGATCTCAATGTTCAAAACTGAAATAGAATGTTTCGGAAACTGAAATCCTATTATTGGGCTCTAATACCACTTCACTGTCATATTTGTAAACTTAATTCACTCCTATAATTGGAAGATTCAAAAACCCATTTGAAATCTGAAAACAGTTTGCTTATTTTTAAAGTTTAGAGGTTGAAAATTTTAACAGATCTTTATCATTCACAAAATTAAGTATATTACTTGAACTGCACTGGAACCTTTAAATCTTAACTGAAAATTAGAGTTCAGGATATTAATCTAAAATATTTGAACAAGGATATCTCCAAAATAATTGAAGTTGCACAAAAGGACCTCATTTTTATCAAAATAATAATGCTAGACAGTACAATGAGTAAGAAACCACTTTCCTGAGATGGTATGGATGCCAAATTCAGCTTAATCCAAGGGAAGTATGACCCGAACTGTTCCCAAGACTGCTAAAAACATCCCCCCAAAAGATTTTGTAATTTGAGGCATAAAGCCCTTTTATTATTCTCTTTCCCCACTGATCCTCTGTCATATGTGGGGAACTTTCTGTAAAACAATTTTCTTTTATGACACGGATTGCTTTTGTCAAATGTAAGGTCAGTTTATCATAACTGACTTATTCTTAATGATGACACATAAGTGATGTATAACTGCCTTATTCCTAACAATGACTGCACAACTGACTATAAAACTGGTGGGTAACTGACTTTTTGTGACAATAATTTCATAACCTGCTACATGACTTCGTAACTGACTTATTCCTAATGATCATTGCATGACTGACAGAAGACTTTATTGACCATATGGAAGTACTCACAACGAAGACATTCAATTGGACTAAACATATGGGTGCATCTTTTCCCTTATGCATCATGACACATACTGTTGTACACCTAATCACAACATATATTTAGTGCTTGTTAGTATTATTTCTATTATGTTATTTTGGGTGTTTAGAGTTAGTGAATGGTTAAATCTATGAGTTGTCCATGGGTTAATTAGGGTTTTTAGCAGTCGAACACGAAAGGGGGAAAAGCCCTACTAATGTATTATCTTATTTTACAATATCAAAAGCCTAATGCAAGAGATAGTCACCATTGTGTGAGCTCCTTTGTTACAATTGAATTTGTAGGATCTATCTTTGGGGAAGAAAGTGCTCCAATAATTCTGTTTATTAGCCTTTTAACTCTATATCTTGCAGTTCTATTTTCTATTGGTATTTGGAACGCAGCAAGTGGAATCAAAACGTCAATTGATTTTTACATTTGTTGCCAAAATGTCGAGAGGAGTTTATCCAAAAAACAACTTGAAGTTTGTGACAAAGGAAGAGATGAAGGATTTATTTACTGATTTTTCTAAGGAGATTCGCTCATTTGGAAAACAATAGAGTGGATAGATCCGACATATTCAAACCCTCGTGGCACAACCATTGAGGACGAGGAAGAGGAGTCTGTCAATTTCAACCCTTGGGGATGTTGATCGAGACACCAAACGATGAAGAGGAAGAGGTGGAAAGCTTGCATCGTCCTTCGTTTATTCTACAATTGAAGATCCTGCAATATGACTTTGGAGGTGGTATAAAAAGGTCCACACATGACTGAACAAGCTCAAATTGGCTTTTAGGGTGCAAAAGATTAGAAGGCAAGATGACATGTTGAATGTGTCTCTGCAACATTTGGAATGATGAGAAAGATATGATTCTTCAAATTTGATTGAGACTTTGCTAATGCTTTGACTCAAAGAGTGGATCACAATCACGATGAGCCGCATGATACCTAGTTGATGCATTTCTTTTAGAAAGGTATGTTTGTGGAGTACATGGAAAAACTCCAAGGCTAAGGTATCTTTGAAGTTGGTGCATAAAATCTATATTTCCAACCTACGGGCTGATGTTTGAGGGAGGTAGGGATGTTAAACTTGATGCTTTTAGTAGGGCTATTATTGTAGCTAGAAGAGATGAAAAACATATTGATGCCCTAAAAAGGAAAATGGTAGGAAATACTTCTAGGAAGTCATTCATCTTTGATAGGAAACCTAAGGGTGAAGGAAAAGTTGAGTCTTCATTTATTAAACCCCTAGCCATTAGCCGCCCTTATTTCTAATGTTGGAAACCACAACTAGGATGAGCCACATGATACCTAGTTGATGCATTTCTTGTAGAAAGATATGTTTGTGGAGTACACTGAAAAACTTCAAGTTTTGGATTCCAAGGCCAAGCTATCTTTGAAGTTGGTTTAAAAAGTCTATTTTTCCAACCTACGGGCTGATGTTCGAGGGAGGTAGGGATGTTTAAACTGATGCTTTTAAAGGACTATTATTGTAGCTAGAAGAGCTGAAAAACATATTGATGCCCTAAAAGGAAAATGGTAGGAAATACTTCTAGGAAGTCGTTCATCTTTGATAGGAAACCTAAAGGTGAAGGAAAATTTGAGTCTTCATTATTTAAACACCTAGCCATTAGCCACCCCTATTTCTAATGTTGTAAACCATGTTGTTGGTGTTCTAAACCATGGAGCAAGGGTCATGTATGTGACACAAAAATGTGTTTCTGTCTGAGCTGAGTTAGAGTTCGATAATGAGGATATCCTTGATAAAGATAATGTACAGTGTGAATACGAAAATACGACTCCCTCCACAGTAGAAATTGGGGAGCCATCTATGTTTCTATAATGATATGGATGAATTGTCTAGATACCTTTAAGTTCTTTTCCCATATTAAGAAATCTCAATATTTGGTCATGGTTGATCCAGGAAGAACACTTCATATTCTAGATAAGAAACAAGTCCATAGGCTAGGTATCCATTTAAACACTTTTGAAAGTTTTCCAATTCAAGTTCCAAGTCATTCAAGTATTGAGTGCATAGGAGTGGTCTATAATGTGGAACTTTCAGTGGCAAATTATGTCCTTAAAGATAAATTTTATGTGGTCGATGTTGGGGGTGTGTATGTTGTTTTAGGGGTTCAATAGCTATACTCACTTGGAACATACTCCACCAATCATCAAGAGAGGTTCTTAACATTCAAGCGAGGGTTCCATGAGTATACTATCAGGCCTTTCCCCCCAAGGGAAATAAAAATTGTTGATTCTAATCAATTGAACAAAATTTTGAACTAGTGTCATTTTGTCTTTATGGCTCACCTTTACAATATGGATGTAGAATTGCCTGTCCTACATGAACATACTCTAGGGGTTTTAGATTTATGAAATTTTATTGTAGTTTTCCAAGACCTACCAAAGAGTCTACTGCTAAATAGGGAATTAGAGCACATTATTGAGCTTGATCCTACAAAGTGGCCAATAATAATAAATATTACGAGCATTTTTAGAAGTCATAGATAGAAAAACTGGTAAGTGAACTGTTGGAGGATGGGTCATCATCTCGAGAAAGATCCCATGAGCTGCTTTAATGGTACTAGTTAGGAAGAAGAATGGGTTTATAGACTTTGTATTGATTATATGGCCTTGGAAAAAATCACAATTAAAGAATTGATGATCTGTTTGATGAGTATTGTAGGGCAAACTATTTCTCGAAGATAGATCTTAGATTTGGATACTATTAGATACCAATTCAGATTCAAGACCAAGACAATATTGCATTTAAAACACATCAAGACCACCAGAGTTAGGGTCACACCCTTTGGTCTCAATAATGCTCCAACCACCTTTAAGGCATTGATGAACAAGGTATTCAGTAAATTTTTCATAAGACTATTGTAGTATTTTTGATGATATCCATTTTTAGAGTAATTCATTGGCATCCCATCTTGAGCATTTGGATGTTGTGTTGAATATATTTTCCAAGGAGGAGTTGTATGCCAAGGCCTCTAAGTGCGAATTCACAAAGGCATCTTTTGAATACCTTGATCACATTGTTTTTGTTGAGGGGGTTTGCAATGATCTTGCAAAGACCAAGGTAATATGTGATTGGCTTGTGCCTAAGACTCTTTAGAAACTTCGGTTTCCTAGGCTTGGTAGGATGCTACAGAAGATTCATAAGAAATTTATCAACAATAACATGCCCATTGATTGATCTTATTAATAAGGATTCCAAATGCTCAAGGATCTCAAGGCAACCTTTGGTTTCTACTTCAATTTTAGCAACCCCTGATTTCTCAAAGTCATTTGTCATTGAATGTGATGCTTGTGGATCTAGACTTGGTGCAATTCTTTCTTAGGATTACCATCCCATTGCATTTGAAAATAGGAAATTGAATGAACGTGAACAAAGGATGTCCACATATAGTAAGGAGATGCTAGCCATCTTACATGCAGTATCCAAATGGTGCCAATTTCTATTAGGGAGCAGGTTCATTATTAAGACTGACCATCTCAGCGTTAAACACTTGTTACATTAGGGGACGTTGATAAAGGAGAAACAAAAATGGATTGATTTCTTACAAGTGTATGGCTTCGAGATCCTTTACAAGGAAGGGAAGGAGGATGTGGTGGCAGATGTATTGTCCTGTCGAGAAGAACCACTAGTATTTTAGGCCATGTCCATCAACCAACTTACTTGGATACATGACCTTGTACAAGACAACTCACATGAAACAAATTGAAAATGGGGGAAAGGGGAATGCTTGGTCACTTCGCAACGTCATTATATTTTTCCAAGGATGCATTTACTTGAAGGGTGGCTCCCTGTTTGTTCATAAGCCATTAGAGCATGAGCATGAGTCACCATTTGTAGATCATGTTGGGTTCTAAAAAACGTATTGAGACATCAACATTATTTTTTTCTAAAAGGGAATTACGTTTGACATTCTACAATTTGTAGCTGAAAAAAGTGGGAAATTATGTAAATGGACTTTATCTTAGGCCATCCCAACTTAGAGGGTAAGGGTGAAATTTTGGTGGTGGTAGATAGATTAACAAGTCCATTTCATACCCACAAGAAAGGAAGGTAGCAATGGCCCTAACTTTTTGAAATTGTCTTTCGAACTTGTTTTTAAATTACACGAGATCCCTAAATAGATCATCTGTGATTGTCATTAGGTTTTTCATATTCATTTTTGATAGTTGTCCTGAAATGCAGGGGCGACATTTAACATGAGTAGTGCATATCAACCTCAAACATATGGGCAAACAAAGGTGGTTAACAAGTCTTGAAAGGGTATTTGAGAATGTATGCAATGGATTAGTAAAACAAGTGGGTGGGATGGGCTCACTTGACTGAGTATTGGTATAATATCACATATAATTCAACCACGAAAATGACACCTTTTAAGGCATTATACGGGTATGAGCCACCATCACCATGGGACTGGATAATTCAAAGGGGGAAGGCCCAAACTGTAGAGGAAACAGTGCAAGAGATGCAAAATATGTTGCAACTCTTAAGAAACATCTTAGTAGCGAGTACCAACAGGATGAGGCAATAAGCAGGTCAACATAGGATGGAGAGGAGTTTTGAGATTGTGGACGTGGTGTTTACATAGTTACAACCATATAAACACGACATTGGAGCAAGCATGGAAGCAAAAGCTACAACCAAAGTATTATGGGCTGTACTGGGTGTGAGAAAAGGTGGGGGAAGTTGCATATGCATTGGACATATCAAACGAGGGAAGGATGCACGATGTGTTTCATACGTCATGTTTGAAGAGGAAGATGGGGTGCATATGGTGCCTTAGACACAATGTTGATGATTAATGAAGAAGGGACACTAGTTTTAAAGCTAGAGTGCTTTGTTGGGAAGGAATTTAGGAAGCTTCGGAACATGGTTGTGTGAATGTTCATGTTGAAGAGGAAAGGGTTACCCATGGAGGATGCAACATTGGAAATGGAGGAGTTCTTAGGCAAGTATTAGGCCTAAAAAAGAGCAATTTATTTATTTTTGAAATTTTGGGGATGGAGGATATTGTGTGGAAGATGTTTAAAAAAATGAAATTCTAGACATGGAGAATAATATGTGGAGGCTTCAAAAGAGGGGGAAAAATAATCCCTGGTGTGGTCTAAAATTGCCAATTCCAAGGTAAGGGAGAAAGAGTGTTGGGAAATGTGCCCAAAATGCCAAAGAGCCTAGGAGTTTTTTTAAAAAGTTATCATTCTCATTTGCGTGTTATTTTAAGTGGTGGTGTTTGATAGGATGGTCAAAACTTTTTTGTTGTAGGTAGAGGTCTTGAATTCCATTCTCATAATGTAACCTTTTGGAGTTTGAATAGCTCTGAGGTCAAATCTCTTTAAGGGGGGAGGGAATGTCATGTACCTAAACACAACCTATATTTATGTGCTTGGTTAGTATTATTTTTTACTATATTATTTTGGGTGTCTAGAGTTAGTGAATAGTTAAGTTTAAGAGTTGTCCATGGGTTAATTAGGGTCTCTAGTGATTGAATCAAAGAGGAGGAAAGATCATAAGAATTTTTTATCTTAATTTACAATATCAAAACCTAATGCAAGAGACAACCACCATTTTATGAGAGCTCTTTTGTTACATTTGGATTTGCAGGTGCAATCCATCCTTGGGGAAGTAGGGGCTCCCATATTTCTGTTTATTAACTTTTTTACACTATATTTTGCAATTCTGTTTTTTGTTGGTATTTGGAATGCAACACATACATACAAAGTCTTCAATAATTACTACATGATTAGTTGTAATACCACTAATGTACAGTATATGCAGGAAATATTAGCTTCTCTAAAAACAATTATAGGAGAGGCTTTAAGCATAAAATTTAATTAGTTTACTAAAGTTCATATGGTTATCAGGGACTACACTGTTGAAAAATGCAAGAAATTACTGTATAACCTTCCAGTTGGCTTTACATATGAATTAAGTCATCATTCTTGTGAGATTGCGGATTTCGTAGGTGAGAACAACAAAATTTATTATCCTTAACATGTAACATACAGAATTAAAACATATCGCAAACGCATCTTAGGAAGTTTGACCTAGGTGGCATGCAGTGCTGCTTCATATAGTAAATGCATTTGGGACGTTTTCCATTATGACATGTTCTAGACCTAAGTGGCCCATATTTGTCTATAAAATCACCATTTGAAAGAAGTGTGCCAGCTGTTAAAATATAGCACTTTATATAGCATGTAAAACAGTTATGTAGTTGTTCGGTTGGTAACTGTTCAACCAATCTGTAACCACCTCTTCACATATAAATAAACCTCTGCCTGTGTCATTTGAACAGTGCAGTTTGCCTTCTCTGAGTTCTTTCTTCTTTTTGTATATTCTAACATTGGAATCAGAGCGATTTACCCGAGGAAGCCCTTGAAGGGTACGGGAGATTGATTCAAAATTTGAGGGAACCCTAAGAGGGCACGAATTGGAGGGAGGTTAGGACATTTGAGGGCAGTCCTCATTCATTCGCTGCAGGATAGAAGCAATCATTTGAAGGAGCCTAGAAGAAGTGGTTCATGGTCAGTCGAACCAGTTGGGGCTGTGGGCATAGAAATCGTGCAAGTCTTTTACAGTCGAGAGGGGCAGAAAGAATAAAAATCCAGCAGAAAGAGAGGTGAAGCAAATACCAGTCGTTTTTCTTATGAAAAATTGTGGCTCGAAGGTGTAAAGTCGTGGCTGCTAAAAAGAACGAGGATCAGTTGCAGTTTGACACAGGGGGCAGAATAATATCCCTGTGAACGGCGGTAAAGTCATGGTCAAGGAAAATCGAGGGCACAAAGTCGTGAAGGCAAAAAAGGGCAAAACGAGTTCACCATATGCTGGTTTGTTGGAGCAAAATGTGAGGAGTTTCAGAACCCTCAAAGGGAAAAAGAGAAACGAAAAACACATTCGTGTGTGAGAACCCAGTTGCAAATCAAAAACGTGAACAGTCGTGGAGGCATTAGCAAGTCGTGAGGAAAAAGATATCATATTATTTGGGCATATTAATATTCATTTTTTCCAACAAAGGTATTCATCTTGCTTTTGAATAGTCAATTTCGGAGGAATAAGTAATAATATTTTTAATACAAGCAAATATAGTTGGAGGGGTGATTTGCCTAATTTAATATTATTTGTTGGAAAAGGTAATATTGTTTTATTAAGTATGGGCAAAATTTTATTTTATTATCTCTGTTATTTTGGAATAATAACATGGCAAATATTTCACACTTGACTTTGCCGGAGACACAAAAATTAATGGGCACTAATTTCAATGTTTGGAGTCATAAGATTTTAATGCTTGCGGAGTTTTGTGATTGTGATAAAATAATCACGGGTAGTGAAATTCGACCAATGACGAACTTCGTGGATTATGGCAAACATCATAAGGAAGCGTTATTACTTTCAAGTTGTCGGTATTGGATGATTTGATATCGGAAGTGCGGAATGCTACTGTAGCAAACACGTTGTGGACCAGTCTGAAGGATAAATATCAGACGTTAGAAAAGAGTCGGGTTTTATACCTGAAAAATATGCTCTTTTCCGTAAAGTTACAAGAAGGTGGATCGCTGTTTGAGCACCTACTTCGGATGAAAGACCTCCGAGACCAGTTATCTTCCATCAACAAAAAGGTGGACGACGACGATATGGTGGCTCTGGTTTTGACAACTTACCTTCTTCGTACGAGTCATTTGTGGTGGCACTCCATTTAATGGTTGAAAGTCAAACACTCACATTTGACAAGGTGAGTTCCTCCCTGTTGCAAAAGGAGCGGAGACAACTTCAGGTAGAATTTAATTGTGACCATTTAGAGAGTGCTCTTATCACTCAGTCAAAGGGAAAGTGGAGACGTCAATCTGGGAGTCTTCCACTCGGTATCAGGTCACATGTTATTACTGTCACAAGGTTGGGCACCTTAAGAAGGATTGTCGGAAGTGGAAGTATGATCTTTCGCAGCAGAACAAAAAGCCATGTGATAAGGAACATGTGGCAGCAGTTGCAGAAGAACGGGATTTGGATGACAGGGATGCTCTTTGCTGTCTTATGACATCATGCTCGAATGACAATGGTACCAGTTGTTGGATCATTGACTCTAGTGTGTCTGCACACTTTTCATGTCGTAGGGATTGGTATGTTTCATTTACTGCAAATATTTGTTTTGAATCAGTAGTGCTAGCTGATGGAGAATCACTTGCAGTAGAAGGGATAGGAGATATATGCATTATATTGAATAATGCTCATAAATTGTTGGTACGGAATGTTAGATATGTACCTTCTTTGTAAAAGAATCTTCTTTCTATCCATCAATTGACTGAAAAATCCCAATATTTCTGTGGATTTTTGTGGAAAGAAGTGTGTTGTCTCTGATGTCAAACATAGATGGATAATTGTCCTTGGTATTGGGGAAGGTGGTCAGTATCGACTTGTTGATCCGGTTGCAATCAACAGGAATGCACGTTTGGAGGACAGCTCCACCATTCAGGATGTGCAGGAGGTCTGCAATGCCTTGGGAGGAAGTCATTCCTCACAAATTTGTTGACTTGAATACAGTCAACCTACATGCACCTATTGTGGAGGGAGTATCCACTATACAGATGTACGGAGGATGGATTTCCTCATTTTGAAGAACAATTTGTTGTGGACGGAGACTCCACTATTCCTAATGCACTAACATAGTGCATGGTGAGATGGCATGCCCAACCACTCACTCAGAGGTCCTTGCTCGAAGGACAGTAGAGCATGAACAGTTTGCTCATTGTGTTGTGAATGATCTTTCCCAACAGAGGGGGATAGATGAGCAAATAGATGAGGAGTTGATTCTCACTCCTACCACTGCTGAGACGAAGATGGTTATTTCTCCTACTATTGCGGAGTTGGTTCTAACTCCTATTGCATAGATGGTCACATTTCTCTTCTTGAAAAAGTTGGATGAGCACTACATGGTGGTGCAAGGACGTGATCGAGGTGACTTCGATTGCAGGATAACTGAGTCTCTGTACGGACTCCAACAGGCTACACAAGCCTGGAATAGATTTTTCAATCCACATCTTCGAGGTTCTGATTTCAGCACTCTGGAGATGGGGCTGACATTCTCAACCATTGGTGATTCATCATTGGTCAATGAATCACGTAACAAAGAACCAATGGACCACTTGCCATATCCTTTGTTCATGGGACCAAATTTTTGTTTTGCGGTTCTTCTTCATTCGACAATCGCAACACAATCATGGACTGCTGATTTTAAAGTACAACTTATGGCACAGTCTGTAGATGTAATGACTAAATATATGGGTTTAGGACATTTGTAAAATTTCGGGACAAACTTTGTCTTGTTTTCAGTTTAATCATTAAGAGGGGGTGTTAAAATATAGCACTTCATATAACATGTAAAACAATTATGTAGTTGTTCGGTTGGTAAACTGTTCAACCGATCTGTAACCACCTCTTCACATATAAATAAATCTCTGCCTGTGTCATTTGAACAGTGCAGTTTGCCTTCTCTGAGTTCTTTCTTCTTTTTGCATATTCTAACACCAACATCATAGTTAATCTAGATCTTGGGGACAGGGGATGGAGTTTCTAGGACAACAAAAAAAATCTCAGATTTTGGGGATGGCCGGGGGGCAACTTTTAAAAAAATTAATAATATAAAAAATAGTAATAATTTAAAAAAATAACTATGCCAATAGGTGTAACCTACAATGGCAGCCAATGTGGGGTGGAGTGGCGGCGGCAGGGCGGAGGATTATAGTGTGAGCTGTCAATAAAAATTGCTGACCTTAAATTTAATGTTCATTTGGTCACCATAGTAGAGTTTTTTCTTGCTTGGAGAAGGCAATCAAAGAATCATGATATCTTGGGCATACGGTGGAGTTTGGAGCTTGTTTTTTCCCCATAAATATCTTTTTTAGCCCATTACAATGGTATAGTTTGATTGAGGTCATCTATCCATGGTCAGCGATTTTGTTTTGGATAAGATGATAGATTCATTAACCAAGGTGGAACCCTTCGATATGCAAAACTATGTGAAATCCTAGATAAGTGCCTTGAGCTTGATAACTATTGACATTTTTTAGAAAAATAATAATATATTTAAGATATCTGTACTCGTTACGTTGATAGGCACAACCTACAATATCAGCCAAGGGGACTGGGAGAAGTGAGTGTAATAATGTGAGATGTCAATAACAATGGCCGACCTTAAATTTGATGTCCATTTGACTGTTGGGGCAGTTTTAACTCTTTGTTCTTGATTAGAGAAGGTGGTTAAAAAATTATAATATCTTCGGCAGATGGTGGACTTTGGAGCCCCTTTTTTTAATCCCAAAGTTTTTAGCAAGTCCACTGTAAGGGTGCAGCTAGATTGAAGCTAACCATCACTGGACGATGGTAAATTTGTGGAGAATGTGATGGAGTCATTAATCAATGTGGAACCCTTTAATGGGTGAAACTATGCGACAAATCCAAGATAAGCAACATTAAGATTGATATGTATTGGTGTTTTTCAAATAGATATATTTAATATATTTGTACTAGTATTTAAATATCTATACTAGTATAGATATATTTAATATATTTGTCCTGGAAAGACCCTGAAGTTCAGGGGACGTCCCCCCTTTTTCTCTGCATTTTCAGTATTTGGGGCATGTTTTGCTCCCGCCCCCAAGACCTCCCAGACATTCGGGATGGTTGCAGGAAGCGGAGGGGATGTATGCCTGCATAACAATGACCAGCTTTTACCTACTCACAGATGGAATAGCAAAAAAATTTAGTTGTATAAATACTCACCGGAAAGAATCACAACTTGGGAAAAATTTCTTATTATTTCCAACGACCTTCTCAAGAATGAAACCAACTCTTACGAATACTTTGAAAGCATTTTTTTACTCCTGTCTTGTTCTTCAATCTGCTCTTTTTCCTTCAGCGCACATTTTTATTGGTGAAATAGAAATATATAGGCATCAATTTTTTGTATCTAGGGTTATCTTCAATCAATCCATGTCCTTGGTGTTATGGCAGTTGTTCAAGTAATTTCAATCAATGTAACCAGTTACCCTTCAGGGTCCCAAATGGTAACTATTTACAAGATCTTTTTATAAGGTTTTACGATTGTATACTTCCCTTTTCTGAGATGCAATAAACTGTTTCTTCCCAATTAGTTTAGTAATTTATTTGACTGATTATCCCGTTTGCTGGAAGATTCAGGGCATTTAACACACACAAGTGTATTGTATATGTTTTTCAATGAAATATAGTGTGTTCTGGATGCTGTAAACTGTTCATTTAAATGTTTGATTCCCTTTACCATGCTTATATCGTAAAATGTTGGGAACCATTTTATGGTCCTGTGATGATTTCCAATACACTACTTGGTGACCATGTTGCGTATACAACTTGTATTATAGGAGTAAACCCTGTTTGACCTAGTGGTGGTGCCCCTCCTTGGGGGTCGATTATAGCTCTTCACTACTCTTTTAGGTGTGTCCGGAGCTGGTCAGCTCATTGTGGCACCCTAAGGAGGTGTTTGGACCATCTTGAACCGTGTGTTCTCTGTTGGACCTACTTTTTAAGCGAGTGAGAGTAGTCAAGCACCATGACAGACCTGTGAGGAGGGGTACTACCACCAGGTCAAAGTGTATGGACATTAGGATACAGGTGGTGCGGCCAATATGGCTGAAAAGTAATGTATAGGACATCATCACTGTTAAAATCCAATCATCATGTTTGGGATTAGGGATTTGTTTGAGATGTTTCACCTTAACAATTGGTTATAGCTTGTTCAACATTTTAGATTTGCTTTCCCCACCTTAAAATGGCCTTTGTCCCTTGCTTGCACTTTTCAAACTATCTCAGTGGTTTCATGGTATATGCGAAAAATGAATGTGATTGATGATGCAGATGTCTTTGTGAGATGTCTACATGCTCATGGATCTATCTCAAATTCACTTTCTGATTCTGATTTGTATTGCTTCTAGTTCTTAGTCCTGTGAATGGTTCTGCTCAGCTCTACTGTTTTGTTTTTCCTATCTACCTCTCTTTCCTTGCTCCCACGAATGATTGCCTTTTAGGTTTGCTTTGTTCCGTTAAAATTGCCTTGGCCCGTTGTTTGAAAATTTCAAACTATTTACAGTGGTTTCATGGTATCTGTAACAAAAATAGAGGTGATTGATGACTCAGATGTCTTTGAGATTGTTATATACCCATGGATCTTGATTCTGATTCTGATTGTTTTTTAACTACTTCTGTAGACTGTCATTGTTCTGTCAATCCGATAGGTGTCTCAGCGTAATGATATTTTACTTGCTCAGAATGGCGATTGATATTGTTCTAGTTCAGTACCATTGTGGGTGCTGTATGATTTATCCCCAACTAAGATGCTAGAAGATGGTATATATTAATCTACTTTGGTGCAAATAAGAAAACAGTAACAGAACACATACATGTGTCATCACTCAGGAGTTTGTATAATGCCACCCTGGTAGTCCCACAGATGGTCACAATTTACAACAAACAATGAAACACTAAATGTAACGTATTTTTATGCTGATATGCGTAACCTACAATGGCAGCCAAAGGGAGCGGTGGCAGTGGAGTGTAATAATGTGAGATGTCAATAAAATGGATGACCTTAAATTTGATGCCCATTTGTCTGTCATATGGTAGTTTTTCTTCGTATTTGATGGAAAAGGCAATTAAAAAATTGCAATATCTTAGGCATATGGTGGGGTTTGGACCCCGTTCATTTTTCCTTGGAAAGATGTTTTCAAGCCCAACATAGGGGTGGAGTTAGATCGAGGCTTTATATCACTAATCAGCAGATACTTTACAGAGAAAGTGATGGATTTGTTAATCAACGTGGAACCCTTCAATGGGTGAAACTATGTGACAAATCCAAGATAGTTGCCTCAAGATTGACATCTATCGGCATTTTTCAGATATATGTACTAGTATACATACACACATAAAATATATAATGTGTGACAGTCGGAACAGCTGCTTGCATGCCTAGTTATAATGTGATGGTTGGCATAATCAGTTATTTAGCCTATTGTATACATTTACCACCTTAAGAATATTGAATGTCCTGGCTTAATGCTAACAATTGAATTTAAATTGGGCGGTTCCTATGCTCCGTTGAGATGAGAACAAAAAATCTAATAGATCTGTCTGTATATTATTCTAGATATGTGTTCTACCAAAGAACAGCAAAGTTTATACAGCCTCCCATATCATAAAGTCTCTCATACTTATTTATTGCATTTTGTCTTACATAATAGAAAAGTGGATATCATTTCTCACAATCTCCAAATATCCAGGTGTAAAGGAATTGTCAACGGGACAAGAGAGATCCATTCTGTTTAAGACTTTCAAGCCCTTCCAAGCTTTCAGTCTAATAATCTTTATAACTCCCTCTTTAACAAGCTGTCATTATTTTTTCTGTTAGTTATGGCATCAATTGTTTTATTTTCTGGGTGCTGATATTAATGTAATAATGAAACATATACTTTTCTTGTGCAAAATCTTCATGTCTGATCTACATTTACGTTTATGAACAACCAACCTTGTTTGGAACTTAGTCACCATTGATATTTATCCTTATTCCTTGTTGACCCACTGTCAGTGCCATGAGTGCTAGTGAACTTGTCCCATCCACCACAAGTCGGCCATATTCATCTATTGCCAATTGGCTGTAGTTTGAGATTAACACATGTTGTGTGCATTCCTCCATTGCCAACACTAGTGTCTTTGGTCTGTCATTGTTCTTCCTCGTATGCAAATGGAAAACACCCTCAAGATCACTACATGGTCCTTCCTCTGGTTGTGCTAGTCCCATGGATGTATTACATTCCAATATAAACCTGAAACTCTGATTGTGTCACTGAGTGATTCAGGAGCATCCAGGTCCACAAGCAATCTTGCATCAATAAAAAATATGGGTGGTGTGTTGGGGTGAATGTCTCTCAATGTTTTATCACGTAGGCAGGTTATGTACATCAAATTCAATTGGATGAGTTAGTTTTCATGTGTAGCAATGGTTGCACATGGGGGGATGTTCTACAGAGAAGGAATGTTTGTGTTTTACGTGTGCTGGGCTGAATGCCTCTCAATGTTTCATCATGGAGGCGGGTCATTTACAGCATGAAATTCAGTTGGATGAGTTAGTTTGTGCGCATAGGAATGTTTCTACATGGAGGAATGGTTGCATACTGGGGAATGTTCTACAGTGAAGGAATGAATGTCTTTTACGTAGACGTGTGCAAGCGTGAAATAGGAAAAGACGACACATGTTTTATATAAAAGAAGAGTATTGATCAAGAATGACTCGTTTTCTCATCTTGGGCTTTTCAAGAGTCATTGCTGTTCGAAGGGACATCTTTAGAAGGCATTATGGATCTTCTGGAAGAGAGGCAGTTTTTAGGGGGATAGTCTGTCAAGATAGTGGGAGGAAAGATGACAAGAAAACTTAGGGAGTGCTTGTGAGAGCAGAGAGTGGCGAGGAATTGTACCAGTCCATTGAGAGACTATATTGTGATGTTTTCTTCTTCATGCTTGTAGAGAGGGTGTTGAGTGTGTGTATTCAAGGGGCATCTCCAAAAACACAAAGGAAGTGTCTCTTGGTAGAGAGGCAATTTCAATGGGATCGTCTCTTAAGATGGTGGGAGGAGAGATGGCAAGAAAACTCAGGGAGTGCTTGTGAGAGGAGAGTAGTGAGGAATTGTGCATCCATTGAAGGACTGTAATGTAATGTTTTCTTCTTCACATTTGTTAGAGGGTGTGAGTGTGTGTTAATTCGGCAATCCAAAATCAGAGCTTGATTAAAGCGTAGTCTTTAGTGTGAATTCTGAATACATGGTGTGTGAATGTGTCCATTGTTGAGAGAGTTGAGCAAGGGTTGCAGCGACAAGGTTGTCTTTCATTGGACCCCTCAACCTTGATTGCATCAAATGGTATTAGAGCAAGAGTATCCTGCAAGTGTGTTGATAAAATGTGAAGACATCTTCCAGCAAAGAGTGTTGGGTAGAATGTGCTGCAGCTGAATTTCTTCCACTGCGAGAACAATGAGAAGAGGGAGAGAGAGAGAGGTAAGTGTTCTCCATCATGTATAGGTGGGTAGAGAACTGAAGGTACATCCTCCACTAAGAGAGTAGTGGGTAGAGGGCGCTGAGATTAGTTCTCCATATTGTATAGGTGGGCAGAAAACGAAGTGTTGAAAGAGGTCTAGAGGGAAGCTAGTGGCTGAGAGATAAATTATCATGAGATGGATTTGAAACATGCAGCATAAGTGGTTGAGTTGAAGATTGTATTGTATTATAATGTTTTCTTCTTCATGCTTGTACGGATGGCATGTGTGCTAATTCTGTAATTCAAAATCAGAAAATGTTCAAAGCATAATCTCTGTCGTGAATGCTGATTACATGGTGTGTGAATGTGTCCATTGTTGAGAGAGTTGAGTGAGTGTTGCACTGACCAGGTTGTCTTTCATTGGACCCCCTAACCTTGACTGCATCATTTGGTATTAGAGCAGGAGTATTCTGCAAGTGTGTTGATAAAGTCTGAAGACATTTCCAGTAAAGAGTGTTGGGTAGAATATGTTACAGCTGAATTTCCTTCATTGTTAGAACATCGGGTAGAGGGAAGGAGAGAGAGAGAGAGAGAGAGAGAGAGAGAGAGAGGTGAGTGTTCTCCACCATGCACATGTGGGTAGAGAACTGAAGGTACATTCTCCACTAAGAGAGTAGCGGGTAGAGGGTGCTGAGATTAGTTTACCATCTTGTATAGGTAGGTAGTGAACAAAGTTTTGATAGAGGTCTAGAGGGAAGCTAGTTAGTGAGTGATAAAAGATTAAGAGATGGATTAAAAGCATGTGACTAAAGTGGCTGAGTTGAAGATTGTAGGATGGGAAATGCAGGTCCAAGTGGAAGGTGAGGCAAAGAGAGGAAGCAAAAGTTTGGTTCTATAATACATGTCAGAAAATGAAGAGCCGAAGCCATTTTAGATATCTTAGAAGGGGATGTTGCTATTATGGGGGAGCTAGAAGAAGAGGAAAATCTTTCATGAGAGAAAGATGAGAATATTGCAAGTGATTTTGACAGTGTTGGATACAAACAAGGAAATCCCGAAAAAAGAGGAAAGAAGTAATTCACATAAAGAAGCAAGGGAGATTGAGGACATGTTTTTTACAAGCATTAGAGACACATGAAGAAAGACAGATGGTAGAGGACCGACAAGTAGTGCTGGATATGAACAAGGAGATCTTGAAAGAGGAGGAAAGAAGTAAATTCACAGGAAGGGAAGCGTGGGGATTGAGGAGATGTTTCTACAAGCATTAGAGACACATGAAGAAAGAGAGATGGTAGAGGACCAACAAGTGGAAGAAATCATAGAATTGCAGCGAGTGATGAAGAAAATGAAGAGGGGCTAAAGACACATGAAGAAAGACAGATGGTAGAGGACCAACAAGTAGTGCTGGATATGAACAAGGAGGTCTTGAAAAAGGAGGAAAGAAGTAAATTCATAGGAACGGAAGCATGGGGATTGAGGAGATGTTTCTACAAGCATTAGAGACACATGAAGAAAGAGAGATGGTAGAGGGCCAACAAGTGGAAGAAATCATAGAATTGTCAGTGAGTGATGAAGAAAATGAAGAGGGGCTAGAAGGGACAATGTTTGAAAAGGAGGTTGATGCACTTTTTGATGATATCTTGAAGACTGTAATCGGCAAAGATGATGTTGTTGCTATAGAGGCAATGGAGTCATTTGACATTGCAATGAAGGCAGTAGGAGAGGAGACATGTAGACTATCCTAGAGCTGCTAGTGGCTGTTATGGGTAATCATTTTAAAGCCCAAAGATATGTTGAGTTATTTAAAAGGCTAGTTGTGAAGGAAGGAGTAGAGAGTGGGTTGCACCCTTGGAAGAAAGGAGTATGTGAGGATGTTGTAGAAGACACTTGGTGGAGGTGGGAAAAATCTCACAACAAGATGAGAAAAGAGAGGGAGAGAGCTGATAGGAGGAGGTGGATGTACTGTGCCCAAGAAATGGGTAGGGAAAGATGGATAATCAAAGCTAGGGTAAGGAGGATGGTTTATGGTCCAACATGTGGTTGGAAAAGGAGAAAGAAATGGAATGTAAAGCTTTTGAGGCATCTAAGCATGGTGGAAGGGCATGTTGTGTTCTTACTCTTTAGGTCAAAAAGATGGTTCTACGACTTAGTCCAAGTTCGTGAGTACTATGCTCACAAAAATCTTACCCGAGGTCTATGATGTAGGTCCATCTAGGTCCACATGCGATTTGCATCAATCAAAAATATGGGTAGTGTGTTGGGTTGAATGGGTCAATATTATCTCAATGGTCATCATGGAGGTGGGCCATGTACAACACCAATTGCACGTGAATAAATGTTTCTACGCGTATGAATGATTGTGCCAGTGGAATGTTATAGGAAGGAATATTTGTGTTTTAACAAACTTGCACGAATGTGGGTGAGCCAATAATACAAGCATGAAATAGGAAAATAAGACCCATGTTTTATATATGAAGAGAGTAACAACTAATAATGATTCATTTTCTCATCTTGGGCTTTTCAAGAGGCATTAGTATTCAAAGAGACATTGCCAAAAGGCATAAAGAAAGGAATTTGTGGAAGAGAGTAGTTTCATTGGGACTGTCTCAAGATAGTGGGAGGAGAGATGACAAGTAAATTCAGAAGTGCTTGTGAGATCAGAGAGTGGTGAGGAATTGTAACCGTCCATTGAGGGACTGTATTGTAATGTTTTCTTCTTCACGCTTGTAGGGAGGGTGTGAGTGTTAATTCTATAAATTAGAACACGATTAAAGCATAGTCTTTGGTGTGAATTTGTCCATGTTTGTCCATGAGAGATGAGCAAGGTTGTAGGGATAGTGTTGTCCTTCATTGGACTCCCTAACCTTTGTTATTTCCTTAACATTATATATTCATATGATTACTAAGGCTATGTGGTGGAGTGCATGACCTTAACTTTTCATTTATTAGTTTTTAATAAAAAGTTAGGCCAACCTAATTAGGATGAAGGGTGCGACTCTTTATATTTATGTATGGATGGGTGTGATTCTCCCAAAGGCATCACATATCATATCATTAAGTCTATTTAATCATTTATTCTGATTTCTGGAGATCTCCTCCGCAAAGTGGACTATATTCAAGTGATTTTATAAAGAAATATCATAACAAGTGGTATTAGAGCATCGATTTTTGGCAACAATTTTTCCCACCATATCTCGCACACATCTGCTAATTTTTCAAAGATTTTTTCAAGGTTGTTGTTATACGTGATATAAAGTCTTTACTCCAAATTTAAGTCTCTTTTGATTTGATTTGTTCAAGTTATTGTGATTTCATTGTTTTTGACAAATCCACTATATAGGCCAAAAAAATTGGATTTTTTTGAGTTATTTACATTTTTGGAAACCTCATAAAATTTGAGGTAGGGTCCATTCTTTGTATTTTCAGATTTAAGGCACTCTATATTTAGACATTATCGGGTCAAAATTGGTCAAAGTTAGTCAATGGCGGAAGATCTAATTCAGATATAACACATATTTTGATGGTTTATGGTTACTACTTGCTTTGGATACTTCCCCCTAGAATGATAATAAATCAAGAACTAGAAAAAAAGTCACATCAATAGCCATGCATTTTGAAACAGATACGTTTTCATCAACCATTGATCCCAATGACGCTCTTTATTGTCCACCACCTAAAATTGAGGGTGGCATTTCTTTTATAGGGTTTAGATAGTTTAGATTTTTAAAAGGATATGGTTTTTGAGTTGAAAACCTTAATTAATCCACCTCATACAACCACTCACACACAACCAAACCATATAGGAGGGCAAAATAGACCAAATATAGGGCAACCATTCCAAGGGTCAAAATTGAACCTACCAAAGATGAACATCTGTAAGTTTGATGGTACAGATATAACTTCATGGATAAGTCTCATGGAACAATACTTTAATTTGCACAATATATTGGATGATGTAATGGTTGACATAACTTCACTACATTTAGAATCGAACCATATCAATGGTACTAGTGGATGATGAGTGACAAAAAGGGAATATTATTAGTTGGGAGGAATTTATTAATGACTTAACAACCCACTATTAGCAGCCATGGAAGGGAAGTAACGAATCTTAAACAAACAAGATCCGTAGCGAATATAATGTTGAGCATATGAGATTAGCGATCCGGACTCCGAAGCAACACCTTACCAGAGACTACAATTTTACATCAATGGACTAAATGATCAAGTTAAGCATGATGTTCGTTTGTTGGAACCATGTATAGTTAGGAAAGCTATGCAACAAACACTACACATTGAGCAACAAAACTGGCTACTAAGAGATTCACACAAGGTCAAACTATGGAATGGAGAGATAAAAATGTGATTAATAATATTAATAGAAATGTGGTAAACTCTTTTAATTGAAGTCAAATTACCAAGCTCTCTCCTCAATAGGAGGCAAAAAAAAGAGAAAAAGGCCTATGTTGGCATTGTGATAGTAAATGGTCTAGAGGTCATAAGTGTGTTGGTGGAGAGAAAAGACTCATGGTTATTGAAAATGAGGCGTTGGATGAGGAAGAAATTGATAATGCAAAACCAACAATAGCACATGAGCATGCTAACTTGGAGGAGGAAGAAAATCCTACTATCTCACTACATGCATTAAATGGGATAAGCACACCACAAACACTCAAAGTTATTGGTTATATTAAAAAGAAAAAGGTGATAGTTTTGATTGATACAGGGAGTACCCATAACTTCATCGATAGAAAATTAGCTAATGCACTCAACTGCTTTGTGTTTCTTGTCTCCAATTTTCAAGTCATGATTGCTGATGGGAAACAACTCTCTTGTGGTGGTAAATGTCATCATATCAAACTATCAATGGGGGACTATCTTCTTGATTTTGAAATGTTTGCCATCCCAATTGGGGGAGCCGATGTAGTTTTGGGAGTGCAATGGCTTAAACAGTTGGGAACAATGTCTTTCAATTTTCAAGACTTATTCATGACTTTTAGTATGAATGGAAAAAATTACAAACTTCGTGGGATGCAGTCACCGCCAAGCCAAATTATTAGCTCTTGTAAGATGGAGAAACTGCTTAAGAAGGGAGCTTATGGTATGGTGGCACAACTACATTTCTTAGAAGCACATGATGTAGAAAACCATGTTCCATCAACTCTTCAAGAGATTATTCAAAACCATCAACAGGTATTTCAAGAACCAAAGAGCCTACCTACAATCCAAGATCATGATCACACAATTGAGTTGATTCTAGGAAGTATCCCTCCTAATATTAGACCTTACTACTATCCCTATCAACAAAAGTCAGAAATTGAAAAGTGGGTCAAGGAAATGCTCGACTTAGGCATTGTTCGTCCTAATAAAAGTGCATATTCATCTCCAAAGTGATTATGGTTTAAAAAAGGATGAGTTATGGAGAATGTGCCCAGACTACAAGGAACTCAATAAGATCACTCTTAAAGATAAGTTTCCCATCCCTGTCATTGATGAATTATTAGATGAATTGAATGGTTTTGTTTTCTTTACTAAGTTAGGTTTGCATTGTGGTACCATCAAATTTGAGTAAAGGAGGATGTACATAAAACAACATTTCAAACACATCATGGTCACTATGAGTTCTTAGTGATGCCATTTGGTCTCACTAATGCTCCTACTTTTCAGAGCCTCATGAATTCAATTTTCTACCCATTTCTATGAGCAATTACAAAATTTCTCATCAAATGGAAGAATCTACCAGTTGAAGATTCAACATGAGAAGATGAATTGTTCATGCTACAACATCCCGAGCCGCTCAGCATTGAGGGCAACGCTTCTCTGAAGGGGAAGGACATGTTATATCCTTAACATTACACACACACACATAATAGTCATATGATTACTAAGTCTATGTGGTCGAGTGCATAACCTTAACTTTTCATTTATTAGTTCTTAATAAATAAGCTATGCCGACCTAATTAGGATGAAAGGGTGCGACCCTTCATATTGATATATATAAATATGGATGGTGTGATTCTCCCAAAGGCATCACATATCATATTATGAAGTTTGTTTAATCATTTATTTTGATTTCTAGAGGTATCCCCCTCAAAGTGGACTATATTTGAGTGATTTTACAAAGAAATATCATAACAAACCTTGACTGCATCACTGAGACAGATATCTTTGGCAATATTCAGTCCAAAAAACATGTTATACAATTGTTGTGATTGTCAAACAACGTCTGCATCGTGATTGCATTGTCCATAATATTTTTCCCTTTGTAAACTGATTGGTGGTGGTCTATATTTTGCACCAGACTCCCAAAAACCTTTGTTACATATGGACAGTTAGACTAGCACACTACACACTAGCTCTCTGAGGAAAGCATCCTCCTTTCAGCTGCAGCTGCGTGGAGCTTTTTCTGTAGACCTCTAGCCTAAAAGCCTTCCAATTTTTTTGCATTTGTCTTTCTGTGTTGCCTATCATTGTTATATCCTCTGGCCTGGTGATAGTGAATGGCCAGATCCCTTAGGCTGAGGATAGTTAATGACCACATCCCCCGGGTTAAATATGTTATCTCCCCGACCCATGTTGTTTTCTCATAAAATGTGTTGACAAAGACTGCCTTCATTATAAATGACAAAAGTAATGTTACATGAACAATAACTGCGGTCTGCATGGGACTAATTTCCATGTCTATCATGTCTTCAATCTAATATTGAATTTGAATAACATTTCCATCAGAATACTTTTCTCTGCTGATGGTTGTTCTGATCATTGTCTTCAAAATACCATATCCTTGCACAACTCAAATGATCACTCTTGCAGGGGAATCCATGTTTCAAACAGAGCCATATCCAAAATATGAATTTACCAGATTGATTGGATATTTTAATGCAGGAAGCCTTCTTTTTGTTTCATCAATTTACAATTTTTTCTGAAGGAAATGTAATGGTTTCTCTTTGCAGATGGTTGTCCTGATCATTGTCTTCAAAACACCATATCTTTGGACAACTCAAATGATCATTCTTTAAGGGGTATCCATATTTTGAACAAAGCCGTATCCAAAATATAAATTTACCAGATTATTGATTGGATATTTTAATGCAGGCAGCCCTCTTTCTGTTTCATCAATTTACAAATTTCCTGAAGGAAATATTATGGTTTTAGCTTCTTAGTCATCTTAAAGTCCGTTGTCTCTCTTTTCTTCCTGCAAAGCTTTCATTCCCATTTCTCAGTAATTGTTTCCGATGGATAGTAGTCACCAAAGTATATACGTAGATTATTGCTTTTCAATAAATTTTCATGTATTAGCTACATGCACCTGGCCCCAAAATGGATGCACTGGGCACATCTTGTACCAGATGTGCATTCGCACCTATATCTGTACCCAACAACTATTTTGAGTTTTGTAATGTTTTTATGGAATTCATGAATATACCCATACATAGTACAAATGTGCTCTATACCGCATGCTCTCAAGCTCTGAGGGTCCACACTAGTAATCTTCACATCCTCGGCCCTTTGTGTCCAAGTACCTTTGAAACTCTCATATCTAATCTGAACATTCCAAGGCTGTCTTCTCTCTGCTGTCTGCAAAATCCTTCCTTTGGTTGCTTATTTTCAGGCCGATTATTGCTTCTAAATCAGTTATAATACTTATTTTTAGTGACATATTTAAGATAAATTCAGGAGATGTTATCCTCCATCGTGTCACCAGTTACCACCAATATATCATTTTTGTTTTTTAATTTTTCATCCTTCAGCAATTCAGAATTTGACCCATTAATAGGTTCTGGAAATCATTTCTTGACTGGAGTTTCACCAGTAGCTTCAGGGTAGCATTCCCCCCTCCTCTGACTGAACTTTTCTACCCACTTATCTTGTCTATCTCACGAGCTTTTAAATTTCATATGTGTTAGCAACCTATACCATGAATTTACAGGTTTTAAGTTTCAAATTACTGCAATCATGAATGTCTGTCTATTTTGGTGCATATAGAACGATAATAGCCAAACAGATATACCAATATACACATTAACTAACACATTTATATAAGTGACAAAGATGTATCATTACTTCAGGTGATACTATGCAACACTAGTGTACCTACGGTTTACCATACTTCACTTTATAAATGCAAACTTTTGTCACGTAACTTTGGTAAGGTGGCAATGGGCAGAATATATTGATATCTTTGGTTAGGTCACAACAGATGGAATACTGGTTTGCATATCTAATCATAATATGATTATTGAAATAATTAATAGCTTACATTATTTTGCCCATTGTACAATTTGCTTCCATAATAATATCTATGTGAATTAACTGTGTGTAAAACAATAAGTAAAACTACCTACTAGTTCTTGCATACAGTTGTTCATCCAATTATTTAAGGCATAACAGTTAATTTATTAACATGTGCATCCCATTCTAACCAATTCCAATAATGCTTAATAACACATGACAAATAATAATTTCATTCATTGAATCATTTCATAACATAGTTCACAATACATCCACGATGTTAACATATAGATTCCATCATAAATACAAGTCCATGATGAGTGACACAAAACTAAAGTGTTCCCCTCATATATTCCAATTTACATATATTTACTTAAGTTTACATCTTAAGTTTTAAATAACATTTCATTACACAACAAATTCAATTTACATAATTTGCAATACATAGTGGTTTACATGTATTCAATATACAATGTTACAATGCCTTGTCTCATTATACATAAGTTTCCATTTCTTATCACTTATAATCAATTATATCACGATATGTGGTTCAACTTTACAATAAGTTACAACTATACAAATTTTACATCCATTTGTCTTAAATACAATATTACAATAGATATCAACACATACCAAAATACAACAATTTTGCTATTGAATTGCGTTGTGAGAGAAAGAGTATCATCGGAGTGCTCTACCTCCAACCACGAGCCTTACAGTTCCCCACACACTTCTCATAACTTGAGAGTGGTCCTACTCTTCACGAAAAGGGAAGATGTGAGAAATCAATAAAGTAAGAGAGAAATACCATCTGTAGTATAGTCACCAAAACTGGTAGACTTATGAATAGGGTAGGAATATAAAGCATCTTAGTAATCATATAAGTAATGATCATCATTTGGCCAAAGACTTAGGATAATAAAAGACACCCCTTATTAAAATTCGGCAATGCGTCAGGACATGAAATAATCTTAACAGGATAGTCACGAAGGTAGGCCTTGGATCTACCTGATCCCTACTGATACCCCCGAGCACTCGTGACCCCTCCCTTTGAATCTAATTTTTAGCCATTCAACCACACCATCTAACTTTGTTAATAGTGCTTCTAGTTTTATTATCAAATGATTTATTTCTATTTCTAATCCTTTATTAGGCTTTTAACAAAACATAAGGGGTCAAGTGTTAAACCCACGACTCAATGCTTCATAGCTAAGTGTTTTGGCCATTCGGCCACATTAATTTCAATGCAACTATCATTGTTAGGTTTAAAGTGTTTGATAACAAGGTCTAAATAATTAGGCAAAAGGGCCTAGTTTCGAATTCGAGACCTTGACCCAACAAATCTAAATGACTTAACCGTTACAACAAAACAGAGAGTCATTTATTCAACTTTGTAAACCAATTTATAAAACTGAAGTAAGAAAACCTGGTTTTCTTGATAGAGGTTCTCATTGCCGTGCGTGCGTTTCTTTCCTTGTATCCTATTGTTATCAGCTTGAATCCCTCTTCGACTCCAATCTTTTACACACTGTGCGTGTCAACTCCTGTATGTTTTCGTTGTATCCCTCTTAATGATTTGCTTATTTCTTCCTTTTATAAGCTTAGTCGAGCTAATATTAGCTCTCACTCCTTTGTTCTTTTGCAAACTTTCTTTGAGCTATTCTTAGCTCTGCAACTCAATTAAACTAGAGATTTTCTATAATTGGAGTTAACTCTTTGTCTTATTGTTTACGCCATGTCTATTTTAACAACCACCTTTGAATCTAATTATGGGTTATCTTTTGTTTAGATTGTTTAGGAACTCGAGTCTAATGTTATGCAACTAATTGGGTTATCTGCTGCTAGGCTTAACCCGTTTGGCTTCTTTGTTTATTCAAGTCTAAATTTAGCTTGATTGTCTAATTGTTTACGTTTAGCTAATTTTAGTCTTTCGCTAATTTCGGTGCTTCTTCTGTACGGCTCGTTGACAACTCTAGAAACCTAGCGGTATGCGGGGCTCCTAATTGGTGCCACACGACATCAATTAGTGCTCCCATGTCCCTCGCCCAACCCTTTCCTCGAAACATTAAGACCCTCAGGTGCGTTGATGTGCAACACGTAGCACCATTCGCTTTCCAAAACCTAGTCCTACATTCAACATTGGTTCGGCCCAGAGATAGTTTATAAAGTTCTGCGCTAATAATAAGACTTGAATTATAAGGCATTTTACACCGGTTAGCTTGTGCGGCTCACTCGGCAAGTAGCTCGAGCTTGATGATTTGGCTCAATCTTAGCTCCACTATAAGCTTTGTTGCAAAGGAAGGTAACTTGATTGACCTAGCAACCAAGTTTGTTGGAATGTAATTCGGTTTGACGAGTTGGCTTATCTTGACAAGGCAAGGTAGCTTGAGCTTGACATAAACAAATGATTAGCTTGGTTACTCGGTGAGCTCATTCACAAAGTATCAGTAATATGAGCTATAATGCAACTCGACTAAAAATATGCAAATGAGTCAAGTTATATTACTTCAACAATATCAGTAAGGATATAATCCCAAAACCTTTTTAATCCACTTTACTCTTTTTACTTAATAACATACTTATTGCAACATATACGTCAACAACATAAATGCAAGCTGCTCTAAATACCCAAAGCGACTTTGCGCTCTTCGCCACAACGAGAGCGTGCAACACTAACTTGCCACAATGTGTTGTAGCTCTAAATAGGCAAAGCGACGTTGCACTCTTCGCCACAGCGAGAGCGTGCAACACTAATTTGCAGTTGCAATGCGTCCTAATCCATCCTGTCACAAAGCGATGCATACGAATACAAGGCTGAATCACAAAATGTAATGTCCCCAAATAGGATATTTCAAGATTTAACAATTATTTATCAAAACCCTTGAAATCTGAATGTCGAAAAATGAACGACAAGAAGCTTGTAAATTATTGTTGTTATGACATCAATGCAAGCCGCCCAAAATTCCTTGCCAAAACCTTAGGAGATTTGCCTATGGGTGTAAAAATAGCCTCAAAACACTTTCAAAAATTATGAAATTAAATTTATAGCTAGCCCTTGAATTATCAAATTTGAAAATACTTATATTTTTGCAAAATATTGAAAATTTGATTTTTAATTGCAGAAAAACAATTGAAACTTCATAAATTCATAACTTGGAAAATACCCAACAATTTTTGACAAATGATAGCTCAAATTGAAGATAAAATTACAAGCTTTCCAATGATACCAAAATCAGAATTTTTGATGGTTGGAAAATACCCAAAATAGGGTTGGAAATTTGGAAATGTGTAAATGAAACCCTAGTTGTACTTGAAATCAACAACCATTTGCCCCTCTTGGAAAGCCCCCAAACAAGCCTCAGAATTGATCACAACACCTCAGATCTGCTCCTTCAATTTGACCTTCAACAAAGACCTCACATGCGAAAAACCCTTCAAACAACAACACAACAAAATTCAAAATGTAGCAATGTATTTCTTGGATGGAAGTACCCAAAATCAACAACACTATTGGGCATGCATCCCAATAAATCTTCAAGCATGAAGATACAAAATATAATTTCCAAGCATGCCTTAATTGGAAACACGTATGTTGCTTTTATATCTCCCCTAAGTGTGGCGATCCACCTTTGGGAAGGGAAAATTTATTTAAAAAGCACTTAAACACCTTTTTGATCTCTTTTCTCTTTTCCCTCTTGCCGACCTTATTTGTTCACTTTATTATTAAATTAATTACCAAAGTTTAATTTTAGTAATAATATTTACTTTAAGGCAAATAATCTAATAATTTAATTATTTCCCTCTTTATTATAATAACTAATTTAATTACCCTCTAATTTCAAATGATGAAAATCACTCTCAAGGTAATTAGTATTAGTTATTATTTTCATTTGAAATGGGGGCATTGTTGTCACCCAGAAGTTGCTCGCTAATAGAGAATGGTGTGTCTACTCTCTCTTTGTTAACAAAATTGGAACACCTCGAGGTTGTGAGTGACCTATGGCTGAGGTGAATCTCCAGAGAGGGTTGGTTCCTGTTGGTGTCGAATCACAACACCCTTGAAATGTCCGCAACTCAATGGGTTGAGACTCTCAAAGGCGATTTCATAACATGGAGTTTTTCCCAAGTGTGGGACCTGCGAAATCGGAAAAGCTCTCCTGGGATGAAGGCCGGTTCCTATTCCTCTGTTCGAGATGCACACGTAAAAATACGAGAGGGTTTACTCAAAAAACCTAATCTAACTTGTCAAGGAGACATGGTGTTGTGCCCAGATTTTGCACACCCAAATACAACAGTAAAAATACCAGGATAATTTTTTTTTGACTTACATTGCTCATGACATACAACAGAGTAAGGGTTCCGAGTACAGAATTCGACACACATGCGACAATCACATAAGTCATCGACTCACATAGACACATGTCAGACGACATTGGTATGTCGATACCACACTTTTCCCAACGAATGAATACTAGCAAAGACCCAACCACAAGAAACGTGACTTTAGGAACGACGAACCCACGACATATCATTACTTTAAATGTATTTTAGTTACGGCTAACTTTCCAAGATCCTTATTAGGTAAGCATGATTTTCTCCCTTTTTCCACCTACATGTTCTGAAAATTCGTTTCACAGATCACATATTGTTCAACCATTTAAATTGCTCTTTACCCTTATGACAAATCTTCATGACTTACATAAGTATTCTCCATATTTCAAAATGCCTACAAGATTCTAATTTTCTCATTCTTATGTTAAGATTTTGCTTCTCAAACTTTTATTTAGTGTACAAAATTTACTCTTGCTACACAAGAGATTCTAACGTGATGTCCAGATGAGGTATTGGGATTAAGGAAGACATAGAGTCGAGATAGCTCCCCAAGAACCTCCATCGATCACAGAATAGTTATTTCGCTACCATAGTTAATAAAGTTCAATAACTTATGGACTTCCTTTTTATATTTATATATCTTTTGTTTGCTCGAAGTTTGGTCGCACCAAGATAATTTATATTCTTTGCAATGCATGAAAAAGTTTAATTAAGTGATAAGGACTCTAAGATTGACCTTAATCCTAATCTCAAATCTCGTGTGCAGCATCATATGATATGCTCTTATATCGCACTAAGGTCTCGTTCTTAGCATCGTCTTAAAACAAAAGAGTTACGACAGCACTTGTCTGACATCATAAGGAAGTACAAGGCTAGGAGCATTAAAACTACACATAACCACAAATGATCTATGTTCACGAAGATCTCATATCCTTGCATAGCATGTTTCCGCATAAGGAATATTCTTTATTCCTTAATGCCATAGAATGACATAACAAGGGATTATGAGACAAGAATGCAGTTTCTAAGGTTCTCTAAAAACAACATCTTTCAACACAATTTCGTATGCAAGGAGTTAGATTATGGTTTTCTAACCACAAGTGAACATCCTAGTCAATTAGGGTTTAGTCCCATTCCAATTTTTCACTTAGGGCTTTACGCTCTCTTATAGATTAGATTAAAGTTTTAAACATATTCACCCTATAAACCCTCCGTAAGAGATCAAAGCACTCTATTGTCACTAGCCAAAGATGGCACCTATAGCTAGGAGGATCTATTCATAAGAAAAATTTTAAGTGATAGAACCACTATTTCACTAGCTCCAAGATGTCATCTGGATCTCACAAGAAATTCATTCGATGCAGAAGATTTATTTGACTGTGTTGCTCCTATGTGTCTAGTTTATGTCGATGTCACCAAACGTACCTATAAGACGATAAACCCCTCTTCTTGGGATCTTATTTGCCTAAACCAAGGTGCTCCATCGGGTGAAAAGGTTAAGTTCGTTCTACTGATTTAAATTTCTTATAAGGTAAAAAGGATCACACATGCAGGCAAGTTAAGCACGAATATTTTATTAGGGTTCAGTGTTCCCATTAAAACTCTTTATTACGTTTACAAGGTAAGAAGATAACCCAATGATTAATTTAATCGTTTATTGAATGCTGAGAAAAGTACTACAATATATTAACTTCAATTTCAATTTACTATGTATAAATCAAACACTTTTTGCCATACACAACTAAGAAACAAATTAAACCGGTGATTAGATGCACATTCCCTAAGTATCCCTAAAACTGGCATATCATGCATATTAACAAATTTCATTTATAACTTTTCGGTAACAAGAGACTGCATTAGACAATTATTCATTTTACAATGACCTATAAAAAAATTACAATAATAATAATTAAATTACACATCGCCTTTCTCGTCGTCGAACTTCCATCCTGCAAAACCCACGTGAGCATGATATCAGCGATAAATCGCTGGCATGGCATCCACCCTAAAACAATCATAATTATCATTTTTCAGTTCCCATTTACATCTGACAATAATTACAATATGCAATCGAAATAAAAAAAAGTCTAGAACATGTAATCATTGCATTTCATTTTTCTTCATTTTATAAACTCGGGAGAGAGAGAAAGGAAGAGAGAGAAAATATCATTTTGTCTGAAGTTCCAATACACACAAGTTTCATTCTAGTGTTTTAAACAATTATTTACGTGTGTTAAAAGTTTCCAAGGTGATTTGGCAACCCTACGAGGGTCCGCAACTTTCTACTTTTACATTTTCTCACTAGCTGCAAAACGTACCAAACGGACTCGGAGGCTAAGAAACTGCTTCCAAAGGTTATCTTCCGATGAGCACGCACATCAGGATTAACTTTCTACGTGTCCCCAGATATACCAAGAATTCATAGCAACTGACGGAATTGAAAAAGAGCGAACGGTTTGCGTTTGGCGGTTAGTTCTCCGGGGCCACTGGTCGTAGTTCACCCAGTTATAAAATGCCAAAAGTTAACTCGAGGGCCTAGAAACCCGCGTCCATAACTGACGTTTGAAGGAGAAGCACGCAACGAGACATCTCCTACTAGTTCCCCTACATAAGGAGAGTTCATCAGAGTTGGCGGACTGAGAACTAGTAAACCATTTTCAAATGGCGACAAGTGTTCTGGAGCGACAAGACGAAACTGGACCAGTTTGACCTCGACAAACTGCGACCGGAGGCCTACAAAATGGCTTCGCCAAACTATCCTGAAAAGTTCTCTTTCCTATACTGAATGTTCCATGCATTTGTCTAGTATAATCGCTAGAGGTTTGTGAAGACGGGAAGTGATTTCTCTTTCCAGGTTTCAAATGGCGATCCAAAATAAAAGCCAACTTTCTAGTTTTAACAGCTTTCTACTATTGTGAACCAGTGTTACAGGGCTCCTATAAGGGCGTCAAAAGGATGTCAAATGATCGTTTCGGGTCAAACCAAAAATCAAGGCGACTCCTCATATACCAAGGTACCCGAATGAAACTTCACATCTCGTTTCCAGAGTTGCGAAGGGTACTTAGTGAGTCTCCGAAAATTGTCAAATTTAACTATTTTAAGCAGGAAGAAGGTCAACTTAATCAATGGAGAGTCAAATTTGTCTGGTCGATAAAACAATATTGAAGCGATCAAAAGAGTAAGAGTTTTCTAGATCATCTCGAAGTGAGGGTGATAGTTCGTGGTTTAAAGCAGGCGAGTTATAATGGCTTCGAGAGTTGCGCCACGACACTTTATTGTTTTGTAATGAGTTGAAGAGACATTTGACTGTATTAAAAATCTAATAACTTAATATTCTATTTAGTTGCAAAAGAGAACTAAAACACGAGAATTATGAGAGGTAAGGGAAGAAGAACCATGCCTGGAAACGATGAGCGAAGAGGTACAAGGGGCTCCAAGCGGTTTACACTCGCGATCCGTCGAGACCACCATCGTTGCCACCTGATGCCAGGTAGTCACGTGCAAACCAAGCCATTCGTTGAGCACCCATATCTCATCCAAAAGAACCATTTTGTGTTTTCAAGTAGTCATCCCGATCCAAGAGACTGCATTTTTTATGTCAACAGATCACACGCCTTTTCAACAAGTCCATTTTGTGCATATCCCAATTTAAAACGCTTATTTTGGCGCAGCTGAGAGGGTGTTAAAAAAAATTGTTAAGTGTTTCTTTACCACTGCCAAATCCATTTCCTTCAAAGTTTCAAAGGCCTTTACAACAAGCTCATCTACGAATACCCTGAAACCATTGCATTCCATGAGACTGAAATATCTGAGGCATTTTGTCGAAGCAGATCACATGCCTTGAATACACTTCCACATTTTTCATACATCTCAGCTGTGTCATTGTGATAACAAAATCTTGCAAACAAACCAGACTCTATTGCTCAAACCTTGCTCCAAAGCTTCCACGTTTTGCACATTCTCATGTGCTCATCAAACACCAAGCAAACATATCCACCCAGCCACGTTTTTTTGCAGGCATTTTGTCACACAGTCCATGCGCCTTTTAACAGGTCCATTTTGTGCAAAACAACTACAGTCGTGGCAGTCAAAGAAGCCACGATTCGTTCAGGCATTTGGGCGCACAACTCGCATTGCTAGCGCATGTTTTCACGTTTTTTACATGTAAAACTACTAGGGCACGCGCGACTGCCACATCTGACAAGATTTCTTTGCGTTTTTGGCCTTGATGGGAGCCCACGCAGGCCTGGGCGCGGCTGGAAGGGCGCTGGCCATGAGACAGTCCAAACACATAACAAACCTCCTCCATTTTGCTTGATCTTCCCTCGCAGGTATGTGGCGCGGCCTGGGAGGGAGCTAGAAACGGCTGTGGAGTCTGGCTTTGCTTGAATCGTTGCATTTGCATGAAGGTTTCCAAAGCCGTTTCAACAAACTCATTTTTTTTTGTGTGTGAGCAGATCTTGCGCCCCCAAACCAGCCGCCCATTCCCCAAAAGCAAAAACAAACCCTAACTCGCCCAAAAGAATCACGGGCCTCATATTTTATTTATTTATTTATTTTTTATGATTTCTTCCTCTTTGCCCTAATCCGCCCCCTTTTACGGGCTTTTCGATTTTATTTACTTTTAATTCCTTTAATATTTATTTATCTATTTCTTTTGTTTGTTTTTAATCTAAAAAAACGTCCTAAAACCCTAAATCGAAGTAGACAAATAAACAAAATATAACTTAAAGTCAATCCATTGCCAGAGGTGAAATTTCGACACAAAAGCGACTGATTGAAGTCGGCGATACGAGTTATAATAGTATTATAAACATTATTTATTTATTTTTTTAAATTTTTTTCAGCTTAATAATGATAATAATTATTAATTCTATTAATGTCGACGACTCGACAAACTCGAAGTGCTAAGAACCAAAATTTTTCCTTTAACTAGGATAATCGTCCACGACGCTACGGGGTCCACGGTTTGGAGGTGTCGACAACGACCCAACAAGCAAGAAAGTAGGGATAATTTTAGCGGCGAATATTCATAATATGGCGAAAATTTCATTTTAGGAAAATTTGAAAAGGCGAATTATTTGGAGTGGGTCGGTGTCTGTTTGCCTAAAATATATAGTATATTTTTTTTTACGGGGGGAAAGTCAGCGTCGCCTTCATTTGAAAACATCTCCTATAAAAACCTAGCTGATTTCATAGGGTAGTATACCTCAAGTAGCTTAACAAATTACCAATACTGTGAAATTTGAACTCGCATACCCTTAAGCACCGAGAGATTGATTCTTGTTGCTCTGTGATTGTTGACGCGCGACAAATGTAGTGTTGACGCGTGACAAGAGCATTGTTGACGTGCGACAGAGGAAGTGTTGACGCGCGACTTGGGCAAAGAAGTTGACGCGCGACAAGGGCAGTGTTGATGCACGACAGTATATTCAGACAATGGACGCGCGACAGGAAATGGGTTGTTGACGCGCGATAAGTGCAGAGTTGACACGTGACAAAGACCTCAGACAGGGGACGCGCGACAAGACCTCGGACCTTTGGGACAGTCGCTACTTGGTTCTTTTGTTGATGCAGGACTCTTTTCAGAATAATGGAAGGTGCCAGCTCAAAGAATACGAATAACCTAAAAGTAAGTAAGAAATATCGAAATCACTCTTCAAGTATTTTGGAAACTCTGCGGATACGAGATATTGTAAATACCAATCATATAGATGCCACCACAAAGAATCAAAATATTGTTGTGTGGAAGGTATTATTGAGGTGGAAATGCATTACGCATGTATCAAAGTCAAACAAATGAAACCTACGATAATATGCGAGATCTTGAAGATATTGTCTGTTGGGTGCAACCATAAGTGCGGCTAGATATCACGAGATACAAACACTCAAAGCAAAATGGAAGACATAAATCAAAACCAAACTCCGGTCCAAGAAAGAGGAAACCTGTAATTGTGATATTGCTCAAAATTCTACTCAAAAAAGTAAAGCATTGAAAACGAACAAGAATATGTGGACCATTGGCGGAACATACAAGTTTGATTGGGCAACTAAATTTCCGTTTATTGAACTGTACAATCATCTAATTAGAAGAAATCCATCATCGAATGTACATGTACAATATGTACGTAGAAATTGGGAAAGCAACAAAAATGCAATCTGAAATTTGGACACTATAGAAAAACATTGTGGAAAACAATATTTAAGCGAATGAGGCGGATGGCCGAAAATCACAACACATAGGTGGAAATCGAAAAAGAATGCATGCATGTTAGATACGCAGCGGAATATGAGGCAGAGCAGAAAAAACACAGACATCTGTTGGAAAAGGGAGGAATGATCACATCGCATATTGGTAAGATGAAAGAAACAAATCTACATGCAAAATTCATACAATTCTCTACTCTTTTTCAAATACTAAAAAAAGGAAGAGCGATTTCGGATTTCCTCGATTTCAAAGTTTTGTATCAATTTAACGGAATGCTTTGAATTTCCTTTCGACAGAGCAATTGCGCCTTTGGAATTCCCTTTGCGAAAGAAGAGGTGTGAATAATACAACAACAAGTACAAATATTCCCAACCTTGAGAGTGTAATTGGCTCTTCGCCACATTCTACGAGAAGACAACATTGAGTTTGATAAAGCTATTGATAATGGATTGTTTCAACTTTAAATATGTATCTTCTTTATCTATCTTTTATCTTTATCATTAAAGATGTTACAGTCTATATACTAAAAATGTCAGGCAATTCACCCATCTATCTACTAATCCATTTCTTGTGTTGGGTTTTTTTAAAACATAGATCTAGCTCATTACCAGTGGCAGTGATGATTTCAACTTTAAGGAGGTATCTTTTTCCCCTTAATCTTATTGTTTGTTACTATTCATTTTTTTCAGCTCTGGTTATCATTAAAGATATTACAGGGGTATGTATTTACATTTAGTTAAATACAATCTTTTTATTTTTTGAAAACGTGGGTTGACATCCGTCCGAGGAAGCTGTTACTTCTCGGGACTGACAATGTCAGGCAACTCACCCATCTATCTACTAATCCATTTTTTGTGTTGAATTTTTTTAAGACAAAGATCTAGCACATTACCGGTGATGATTTCAATTTTAAATAGGTATCTTCTTCAACATAATTTTATTGTTTGTTACTTTACATTTTTAGCGCTTGTTATCATTAAAGATGTTACAGGTCTAATTCTATATATTTACATTTATTTAAAGATATTGTTGGTCTATATATTTAAAGATGTTGCTGGCACTTCTCAGGACTGACAATGTCAGGCAACTCACCCCTCTATCTACAATGTCAGGGAAAACAAAGATCTAGCACTTTACCCTTGATGATTTCACAACAATCTAATACGCAAGAGGTAAGCTAAACCCTATCATATTTGCAATTATGTTTAATTTCTTACCAGTGATGATTCTTTCTTGATTTCTTAGAATTATATTTAATTTATTTTTTATATGTGCAAAATCCTTTGATATATTTTTTTAACTATGGGATAAACAATACATTATACAATTTTAAATATAAGTCCACATAAAATTCCTCATCATCCATATATATCATATCATCACCATATCATTATCATATCCTGACTCTTGACACTACAATTATTATTAACACAATTATTTATCTAATTTAAATTTATTAAAACAATTCAGTTTTTTTAAAATAATTCATAATCATATCATTACAATTCTATTCGTTCTAATGTCATCTATATCCATTCTAATCATTAATGTCATCTATATCCATTATAACACATTCCATTTATTTATCATCTATATCCATTCTAATGACATTATGATCATATCGTTACAAGTATAGAGAATAATTATCTTAAAACAAGTACAAAAGTCTAGAGAAGAAGAATTACTGTGCTTGATGATAAATCTACGTCCACATTAAATTGATCATCGTCCATATATATCATATCATTATCGTCATTCATCGTCTTTCATCATCATCTATCATTAATTATCAATTATCATCATTCATCATCTACGTCCACATACAATTCATGACAATGCAAGTAAACAAGAAACATACATATAATTCATGATAATCACCATCTAATGCAATTAAAATTAAAGACTGTATATAAATCCATATAATTAAATTCAAATACCATAGTACATATTCAATAGCGAAGTTTTCAAATTCAATATTTAAAGTTTCCTCAATAATAAAAGTTTCTAGTTTTCAAAACCCTCTTTTTCTTTATCCAATTCTACTCCTCTGCTCTCTTCCCCAACGGCTTCTTCCACTGTGGTTGTACCTCTTTCCCCAACACCAGAAATAACCCCTGAACTTATAAGATCTTCGCATGAAGAATGTCCGATTTTTAAAATTCTTTCTTCTTGATTTGTCGCATCTCCATGCGACAACAAATTTGGATCAGCTGTTGCTTTAGCTTTGAATAATATGTCAGGGTCGAAACCATGCTCTTTAATTATCCGCTTTAGTGTATTGTTTTGTTTGTTAACCAAAACAATATTTTGCTTCAAATTTTTTGCTGCGGATAAGTTGTTCTTTGTTGTTTCCAAGTGAACTTGCAAAACCTTCATCTGACTCTTCAAATTTTCATATTTCAACTGCACAAAAAGAGTAATGTCAATTCAAAATATTACTAAAAAATAAAAATTTCAAATTAACAAGAATGATTGTTTGAATGTAATAGTACTTACAACCGCTCTATCTCTTTCGGCATTTGCGATTGCTACCAAATCCTTGTCCTTGGACCATTTGTTAAAATATGCCTGGGCCTCGGCACTAATATTTTCCAATTTGTTTAATGACTTATCTAAAATGTCGTCTTTATAGTTGTTATACGTGTGGTCCCACTTCTTACTTGGGTAAGTAATGAATCCATCTTCGCAGTTGATTTCTGACTCGCAGCGTATAAACTATCCGTTACAATAATTTTCATAACTAATAATCTCATTGATAAGAACTTTAGCCCTTCTCTCCCATTCTATAAGCTGATTGATATGAGGAAGAATAAACTCACTGACATGGGATTGACAATCATAACCAATTAAGTTCTCCAAAGGAAAAGGTGGCAACTGTTCACTATCTGAATCTGATGAAGACGATCTTGCTGGAGAAGTATGGGGGCTTTCAGCAAGATCAACTGCTACTTGTTTCTGCCTTTGGGTGGGCTGATCCTGTTTGTGAAAAAATTAATCAAGATTTAGATAAATAAATTTAAATCGAAATGTAATTCAAAATTGTAAAGCATATTTAAATTGAAATTTGAAGTATACCTGCTGGCCTTGAATCATCTCGCGGGTATTGAAAAAACCAGTTGGGTCATTGCTATCAATGCCCAAATAATCTTCATCTAAATTTATATTGTTCAAAACTGATATGCCCGTTGCACTGGGCAAGCCACCAAGTGAGAGAGTTGGAATTCGAAAGGAGGAGGCAATGTTTAGTGTCCCACTAGGGGCCGGAGCAAAAGGCATGCGTTTACCAATGTTCTTTTTCACTGTTCCTCTAGTTGGCATTTTAAAAATTATTGGTTGAGTGGGTGTCGGTGCCGCGGTTTGATCAGGACTGACATGTGCTGAAAAGTACAAGAAAAAAATGAAAAATAGGAAAACAATTCATAAAGTCAAAAATTTCGAAATTAAATGTACTATCGAAGAGTTGTACCTTGTTGTCGAGGGGTTGTTTTTCTCGGTGCTACGGGTGGCCTTGTAGGAGTTGTACTCAGTGTCTGTTCAGAAGATATGAATGCATGCGACTGTATGGAGTGAGTTGGGGAAGAAGGTTGAGTTTGTGAAACAAGTGTATGTTCCAAAGTCCCTGCAATTCATCAATATTAAATGTTGTCAATTCATTTGGTTAAAATTTAAATTGAAAAATAAATATGCAACTTTGGAATTTGTAAATAATATATGAGAAGGTATTACTTCTCTGGCGTTTAACGAGTTCAAACTGTTGAGGGTTTGGAGAGGAGTGAGCTTCCATTTCAGATTGGGAGTCCCCCGAAGCCTCAGCGTGTTGTTGGCCTCTTCCTCTCGATAACGCCTTTTTTCGGGGAAGGGCTTCAATAAATCTTCTCTGCAAAACATTAAAATTTAAGTTTTAATAACTGTGCACTGTAATGTCGAAAATTGAAATACAATTACAAACTAAATAGTTTATACCTGTTGTTCTTCAAACGGAATTGACAACTTCATCAACTCCTCATCAGTGCAAGTAGGAATTTTTTTATCTTTTAAATTTAAAAGTGCCTCATAATAAAGGCCGAGGAGATAGTTTGTTGAATAAATGAAAGGTTTTTCTGAAAGTTTTGAATTTGTTATGTCAGTTCTTATTTTTTTGGATAGATATGTGCACCAATCGAATTTTTGTTTTGAGATAGTGGCAACAATGTATGCAATGGCCCAATTTGGTATATCGGTTTGGCGACCTGCAAAGCATTGCGGATTGAAAAAATGAAATAAGTGCAAAGAAGAAAGTGGTGTGCAATTAATTGTGTATCCACACCACTTTGGATTTATTGACATGGGCTGCAAATGCGAAAGTTGAAAATTACTATAAATTTATAACAAATTGTATCGAGAATAAAAATAGAATAAAAAAATGAATTAAAAGCGAATTATACTTACAATCAACATGGAAACCGAACGTTGATTTGAGAAATTTCTTGTCTTCTTCCGGAGTGTTGTCTTGGTTGTAAATAATGGTAAATTTTTGAAGCGGAAGGCCCGTAAACCGATGGATGTCATTTGCTTCGATACTGAATTGGAACATTCGGCCATCGTTCAGAGTCACATAAAAAATGCCGTCCTCTGAATTGTAGGATGACAGAAGGTAATTCAAAATATCCGGATCTGTTTCGAAATGGGGCATATTAACGAGCCCTGTAAATTCACACGCATCCATCAAATCTTTATATTCTGAAGACATCTTTAAAACAATATGGATGTGAGGGCATAAGGGATTCCTGTAGTTGATCTTGGAAATCGATTGAATTGGATTCTCTTGTTTTTTTCTGAAATTGCAGTTGGGAAGCATGTGAAGTCGACATTATAGTTGTACTTGCGTCTTTGACAACGATTGAGACCTGCAAAAATTCAAGAGCGGGAAGGTGAAAACGAGAAAATGACCGGTTGAAGGGTATTTATAGGCTAAATTGGGCGTCAATGGCTTCAATTGACGCGCGTCAATGGTCTTAGCTGACGCGCGTCGATAGTGTTGGTCGACGCGGCGTCGATAGTGTTGGTCGACGCGCGTCAATAGGATTTATTGACACGCGTCAATAGGAGCCAGAGATGCGCGTCAATAGGAGCCAGTGATGCGCGTCAATAGGATCCAGTGACGCGCGTCAAGAGGATCCGATGTGCGCAGCGTCAATATGAGCTTGACGCGCGTCACGGGAGCGATGACGCGCGCGTCGGTGGAGCGATGACGCGCGTCAGTCAAGACCATTGACATTCCATTGACGCGCGTCAGGAGTGATTATTGACGTCTTGTTGTCGCACGTCAATGATGGAGCCATGAAAAAACCAGTAATTTTTGTTTTGGAATCTTTGTCACCCGCTTCTTTATAAACTGGTTCGGGGGATATTCGCGGGTATTTTCCACCTACAATTTTATAGAGGTGTCTTAAAATGAACGCAAGAAAGAGAGGGAAGGTGAAAAATCTTCACTGCGACTGGACACGGTCAACAAGAGCATGCCCACAACCCTCCCATGCTTAGCGGCAAAGATGGTCGTCATGTTAGGAACAGGGGGAAACTCGACGGGGCATTACATAGGGTAAGAAGATGCATAAAAAATAAATCTAAACTAATAAAGGTGATGCACCGAGGAATGAAGGACACCTATCTTGCCAATAAACACAAACCATTAAAATGCAATGCAAGATCATGCACATATAACCAAATTTGCAGTGAAAGATCAGGAGGATGCAAATGAACACAGAGAGGGTTGAGAATCATCCACATACATGCATTATTTGCTCCAAAGATTGATACAATACACTACAAAATGCCAAGAGGCAAAGTTGCATTATAATTTTAGATGGGAGGTTTGAACTCCACAAATTCACCTGCCAAAGAGAAGAAGGGAGGGGCAAAACAAGAATGTCCAACCTTTAGAAAGAAGCCCCTCCTTACAATTTATAGGAAGAATGAGAGAGGGAAGAGAGAGGAATTCCAAATCTACCCCAACCACCTCCAGATTGTATTTAATTCATCTCATTATGGTGGTAGGTGAGAACCCTAACAAACCCAAAAAATGGCGAAATGTATTTTGCATATTTGAAGAACTTGTTCCCACCCAATTAAAGATATCCAATCGTAGTTGGACAGAGGACCTTGTAAGCTTTCCAAAAAGTCCAACCTTGCGTGAATCCGAGCTCCCTGTGAAAAGTTATGGCCATTTGAATATCTGGGTCAGGGTTTGCTTCCTGTCAGCGCTCAAAATGTTGCACCTCCTGAAGGTGCGCCTTGGCGCATCCATTTTCATGTCGACATCTTCTGACGTGTGCCTCCAACCTGCGCCAGGGTGCGAATTTTTCCGTGTCGACATTTTTCTACCTACGCCAGGGCGCATCCATTTTCATGTCGACATCTTCTGACGTGCGCCTCCAACGTGCGCCAGGGCGCAAATTTTCCGTGTCGACATTTTTCTACCTGCCCCAGCGCGCATCCATTTTCATGTCGACATCTTCGATGTGCGCCTCCAACTGCGCGAGGGCGCGAATTTTTCCGTGTCATAAGCAATAACTTGAAACCAACACGATATCGATCCCGAGCTTGATACCGTGATTCCTTCTCCGAGAGCACGTTGAAGCTGTGGAAATTCACCCAGGAGCAACAAAACTCGTGCCGAAGCACTTGGGAAATTGAAACCTAACTCAACAAGACAATGTGCATCCGCACTTAGAGGAATTGAAATCTAGGCTAATATTTACAAGGGCAAAGATTTTCCTTTTAGTAGCAATGTTTAAGATAGATTAGTTAACGAGAATCGGAGTTCTTCTCCATCCAATGTAGACAATTGTAAGGCATTACTACTTTTACATCCCGTGACCATGTAGGGGCCACTCCAAATGGCATCAAATTTTGAATGCTTCCCTGGTGTTACCCGATCGCATCTCATTTGAACTAGGTCCCCTTCCCCGGAATGTCTTTGCTCTTGCCTTCTTATCAAACCATCTTTTTACTAAGGCTTGATCCTTCTCAATTGTTTGAACTGCCTGTTCTCTGATTTCTTCGCATTCCATCAACTCTGCATACCTGGCTTCCATTGGTTCGAACTCAGACAACTCCAATTGCTTCATGAGCTTCAATGCAGGCAGTTCTAATGATATAGGCAATACTACCTCTTTCCCATAAACCAGCTTGTAGGGAGAATTACTTGTAGACCTTTTTGGCGTTATCCTGTCAACCCACAACGCTGATTTTAGCTTGGTATGTCATGTCCTTTGGTTTTCATCCAGAGTCCTTCTGATGATTCTTAGCAAAATCTTTTTCGTGGACTCTGCTGTCCATTACCTCGCGGGTAATAATTTGAAGAGGTGCTCAAATAGATTCCATTCTTGACAGCGCATTACGTAATCTTGGAACCTATGAATGCCAATGCATTTATGCGATATGATAGTGGCGAGACACCGAACCTGGTCACTATTCCTTCATAAAAGTCTAGTATGTTAGACTCATTTGCTTCTTTGAGCGCTACTGATTCGGTCCAATTGGTGAAATAGTCCGTTGCCATGAGAATCCACTTGTGGCCTTGGCTTGAGTTCGGATTGATGACCCCGACAAAGTCCAATCCCCATTGCATAAATGGTTGGTCAACCAAAATTGGGTGCAATGGAAGCGCATTTGCTAGTCTTTCTTTCCTGTGAAGAGTGCACATTTTTGCACTTTTTATCCATGTATAGCGATCCTTTGAACACGTGGGCCAATAATACCTTGCCTTCATTATCTTGAGAGTCATTACTCGTGGGGCGAAATGTCCTCAGGAATCTCCATCGTGAAAATCTCGTAACACTCTCTCAATTTGACCTATCCCAATGCACCTCAATAGAACTCTATTGATGTCTTTCTTGAACAAAACACCATCAACAAGCACATATGGAATGACTTGTAATCTAAAGTATCCCCTTTTGCTTTGCTCATTTTCGGAGGGCATAGGCCTGTCTGTAGGAAGTGTATCATATTCTGAGTCCAACAAGGAGAGGGCACATTATCATTTTCCTGTTCTTGGCCATCCTGTAGTACCAAGACAGTCTCTTTTTCATCACCTGCTTCAACTTGCTTACTCAAAGCTAGTTGTTCACATAATTCTTTTCCATGAACCAACTTAGTGACCTTAATTTCGATGTCATATTCCATGACACGAGTGATCCATCTGCACGTTTCTCATTCAGATCCTTGTTTAGAAGGAAGTCCTTGACTCCCGCATGAGAGACCAACAATTGGATCTTGTTGTTTGAGACTAGGTGTTTGAATTTCTTTAAGCTTTTGATCACTTCAAGGACATGCTTTTCGATGAAAGAGTACCTAGTTTTGTATTCCGCCAAGCCTCGATCAAGAAAACAAGCTGGTTGTTCTAATCCCTCTTTGTTTTGTTGTACTAGGATTGTAGAAATTATGTCTCCACCACCGAAGGCATATAACATGAAGTCCTTGGAGAAGTTTGGATTGACGAGAGTTGGAGCTTGAGATATAGCCTCTTTTATTGCCTCAAAACTTGCCTTGCCTTCAGCTGTCCACTTAAATGCCATGCTCTTCTTCAATATCAGCGTTATTGGCTTTACGAGAGCTGCATTGGAACAAACTTGCGGACAAAATTGATCCTTCCTAAGAACCTTTGAAGAGCCTTCTTGTGACTTGGCAATGGCAACGCTCGAATTGCTTCAACTCTCTCTGGGTCGATCGTTAACCCCTCCTTTGACACAATATGGCCTAGAAGTTTTCCTTCATGAGCCAAGAATATGCATTTTTTGGGATTCAAAGATACCCCAAATCTTCTACACCTCAAATACTGCCGCCGGATGAAAAAGGTGATCCGTTGCATTTTGGAGAATACGGTGATGTCGTCAAGATATATCGAACTATTTCGTTGATCAACCCTTGAATGCCATATCCATTGCCCTTTGGAAAGTGGCTCCAAGCATTTGATAACCCAAATGGCATTTTCTTGTAGGCATAGGTGCCCCATTTGGTGGTGAAAGCTGTCTTGAATTGGTCATCTTCTTTCACCATTACGATTATACCACGAGTAGCCATCTAGGAGAGAGAATCTCTCCGAACCGGATACTACTTGCAATATTTGTTCCATTGAAGGAAGTGGGTAATGGTCTTTGAGAGATGCCTTGTTGAGGTCTCGAAAGTCCACGCACAACCTAATTTCTCCGTTCTTCTGACCGGAACCAAGTTTGCAACCCAGCTTGAGTGCTTGATCGGGAATATAATGCTTGCCTCTATTAGCTTGTTTAGCTCTTTCTTCATTAGAGGCTCAATGTGAGGGTTGGTGGTCTCTCGCTTCTACGATGGGCTTAGCATCGGATCAATTCTATGGTATGTTGTGCCAACGTCGGATTGAATCCTCTCAAGTCTTCATAGCTCCATGCGAAGACATCCGGAAATTCTTGGAAAAGTGTATGAAATCGATTTCTCCGCTTTCGGTAGCCACTTTACCAATTCGAAGTGTTCTGTCTTCCCCAACCGGAATTGGCTCTGAATCTTCTCTCTTGACATGTATGTTAGCCTTTTCCTTACGGAACCGGTCGTTAGGGTTGAAGATAGACTCAATGTTACTAAACCCTTGGGAAGCTTGTTTGTTATAATTTGCACTACTTGATCACCGTACTCTCTTGCTCTAGTCATGTCGATTCCTAGTTGAGAATTCAGCCTCTTCTTGTAAGAAATTGACGATCTGTTGATCGTTCTCAAACACACCGCCAGACTTGTATTATTATCGGCATTCTTTGGCCTCACAATCACATGGATATGTGGTTGTGTTTTTTCCTTACGATGTTGTCAACCACATCAAACATCGCTCCAATGATGCGAGCCTATCCGCGGCTTCATTTTTCTTCCCCAGGTATGGACACGATGTTGAAAGCTTGAAATCCTCAACGAGGTCCCGTACCCTGTTCTTGTAGTTCTTGATGAGGTCATTCTTTGTAGCATGTTGTCCCCGACTTGGTTGACGATTAGCTCGCTATTTTCCAACACACCGCAAGTTCTTTATGCCCTTTTTCTGCCCAATGAAGTCCATGAATCAAGGCCTCGTATTTAGTCGTGTTGTTTGAGCAGAAAGCTGGAAACGAAGTTTGAATAATATTTGATGTTTTGTGGTGAAATCAACATTGCACCACCTCCAAAGACCTTATGCGCTTCTCGAACCATCGAAAAATAGTTGCCAAACTTCGTTTTCATCCTTTTGTTCAGGTTGCATGATGTCGGGAATGGGTGAATTTTCTTTGTGTACACTATACACGCCCAATTCAGATTCTTCAATTTCCTTGTATGGGTCAAATTCATGACTCTTGTTTGCCCATTCATCCAAAGTCAAATAAGGAATTCCCTCGACCTTAGTACCTGTTTCTAGATCGTTTGACCACCCCTCGATCAAATGGTGAGCAATTTGCATTGATAGGACTTGGCACATGAGGTTCAATATGGAAATTGACAATTGGTTCTGACCTGATTGTTGCTTTGGTCCCATACCTCGTCCTAAAAATCATGTGTGACCAATCTACAGATAAATATCCACCGATTCTAGCTGTGAAATCCCTTGATAAGCATAGGGCAAAGAGTGGCAGGAGGTCAATTACAGATACATCTTGAAGAACTGTAACATTGGGGCATGCATGCAAGATAAGATTCAAACCTTTAATTACTCCCACCGTTGCTACTGCTGTCCCATCCAATTGCACGACCCCCTTTGATATGACTTCATATTGGAGACCCAGCTGATTAGCTATTTGCTTGGGCATGACAAAACTACTTGCCCCAGAATCAATCATGTAATTGTGTACTAGTTTATCCCCAATGATTAATGAAACATAGAATGGAGGGGCTTCAAAACTTTACCTTGTTGTCCTCCATGATTCCCTTCAAGCTAAGCAGCATTCGTGAGGACCTTCTCTTGCATATGGACTTGCTGGTTTGAAGTTGACCAATTCTTCATGGCAGCTTGTAGAAGATCTCTTTGTCCTAGGATGGATAAAGATTCCCACATTGAAATGTTCACATGTGTCTTCTTCATTTGATCGATGATGTTGAAAGGGGATGAAACATCTCTTTGTTGTCCTTTAGCCTGCACATTCCTTTCTTGCATGGGCAGCAACAACTGGCATTTGAGTTGGTTTAGAAGGTGGTTTGGGCTGTCCTTGCATGTTTGGAGCTGTATTTTGCTTACCAACACCTTGTGGAGTGATGGAAGGTTGTAGATCACTTGGAGCCAATGACTGCCCTTCACCAATATTCCTCTTCTTTGATCTTGTGTTAGGTCTTTACACTCTAATAAATTGTTTGATTCATGCCACAAAATCCTCACCTTGCCAATTCACAAGTGCGGTATCATTTGAGCCGTGTTTTCTTTGAGATGTCCCTTGTTGCTGATTTGTTTCTTGACTCACTTCACCTTCTACGCCGAGTAGGTTGTCACCATCAAGGCTTGGTTCAAAGCACCATTCAAGCACATAGATTGGTTGTGAGGTTCATTGCATGGGAAACACCAATTATACTCTTGAGCTATGTTGTTTTGCATGGCACTAATGCTTTAGAAGCGAGATGCAACATTGGGTTTATAGGGCTAAAATGGTCTATTGGCGGGACGCCTTGGCTTTGGCTTGTAGCTAGATTGGGTGGCCTATTGGGCTGGTATGGTGGCCTATTAGGTTGAGCTTGAGACCGATAAGAAGGTCTAAAGCTTTGGGCTTCTGCGTCTTAAGTGTAACCTTGACTTATTTCCCAAATTTTGCAATTGTTTCATGACCTCTTGGAGTTCATTTGAAGCACTAGAGGATGAAGTAGAAGTTTTATTTGAACTTTGATTCCTAGGAGTGGGAATAGGAGCCAAAGTGGGAGCTTGACTAGTGTTTGGATTTTCTATGTTTGGATACAAGGGCATGGGAGGCCTAGGAGCCAGCTTACCAGCTTGAATAAGACAATTTTCAGCCCTAATGGCAATGCTATAAGCAACAGGTAAGGTTGTGCCTCCCATAGATTGAATTAACATAGAAATATCATAATTCAAAGCCTTAAGATAATATAGAAAAGCACCTTCAGCTGTTGGCCTAACGACCATTGGAATTCTATCCCGAGACCTTTGAAATCTGAAGTTGAAGTCGATCGAGTTTGCTCATTGGGAGCTCTCTTGATAGTTGTCAATTGTTCTAGTAGAGACAAATTGTCTCCCATTTCTCCAAACTGCTCATGGAGAATTATGCATAACTGATTCCAATTTTGGATAGAACCAGCTCCAAGGCTCCTAAACCATTGTAATGCCTTCCCTTTGAACGAAGATGCCAGTAATTTGACAGCAACATCCATTTCATTTATCTCATGGATTGCACAAACGTTAGCAATGTCTTTGACATGATCACCAAGAGTGGTATGATTTTCTCCAGTGAAAAATGAAATGTTCTTCAATGCTGCAATTGGAACTGGATTTTGTGCATTGAGGGCAAGTGGGTTGCTGCCAGTGAAGTTGACAAAAGGGTTTTGTTGCACCATCCTGATTGGCTTGAGAATCCTTGTTGATTGGATGAAAGGTCTACCAGGTGGAGGGGTTGATAAAGTCCTGTTAGGTGGAGATGGTGATCTTTGTGGTCTTCTTCCTCTCCTTCCTATGCCACAGTGATAGTTTGTAAGTAGACAAATAACCCTTCTTCTCAAGTATCGGACACTGGTTCGAATTCTTCTTATGTACTGGGCAACTCTGTGCTTGCTATACCACCTGAATTCTATCCCTTGAGAGTCGCGGATGTGTTGGGGAATGAGCCTCAAAAGGCTGGATTCTGCCGAGTTACACACCAAACCTGACAATATTAAAAAAATAGAAATTAGAACTTTGAAGGACCCGGAAGATACAGTTCTTCAATTCGGTTATTGGGTCTTGTTGCACAACTACTAATCTTTGAAAGGGACAGGTGAAACTTAGGTCATGCAAGACAACTTACAAAACACGAAATACACAGTGTCAGAACTTGGCACATGCCTGAAACCTAGGAAAACCCGAAATACTAAAAACCATGAAATTTTGAAAGTCAAAATCTCAAAAATCTAAGAATACCCTTTTGAAGATTACTCCCAGATCTATCAACTGGTAAAATTTTGACTTGTTTTGAGAAAGTTAAGTCCTTGAAAAAGTGATTTCAGAATTCCACCTTGACGCCTGAAAAAAATCTGAAATTGTAAACCTGTAATTTCTAAGTCCAAATTTCTTGAAAATTCCTTCAAAACTATGGAATGACCTCTTGGTCCCACCGGGCGTGCCAAAACTGTTGGTGTCGAATCACAACACCCCTGAATGTCTGCAACTCGATGGTTTGAGACTCTCAGTGCGATTGCATAACATGGAGTTTTTCCCAAGTGTGGGACCTTGCGAAATCGGAAAAGCTCTCCGGATGAAGGCCAGTTCGTATTCCTCTGTTCAGATGCACACGTAAAAATACAGAGGGTTTACTCAAAAAACTTAATCTAGCTTGCCAAGGAGACAAGGTAAGAAGATGCATAAAAAAAAAAAATCTAAACTAATAAAGGTGATGCACCGAGGAATGAAGGACACCTATCTTGCCAATAAACACAAACCATTTAAATGCAATGCAAGATCATACACATATAACCAAATTTGCAGTGAAAGATCAGGAGGATGCAAATGAACACAGAGAGGGTTGAGAATCATCCCTGAGACATGCATTATTTGCTCCAAAGATTGATACAATACACTACAAAATGCCAAGAGGGAAAGTTGTATTATAGTTTTAGATGGGAGGTTTGAACTCCACAAATTCACCTGCCAAAGAGAAGAAGGGAGGGGCAAAACAAGAATGTCCAACCTTTAGAAAGAAGCCCCTCCTTACAATTTATAGGAAGAATGAGAGAGGGAAGAGAGGAATTCCAAATCTACCCCAACCACCTCCAGATTGTATTTAATTCATCTCATTATGGTGGTAGGTGAGAACCCTAGCAAACCCAAAAAATGGCGAATTGTATTTTGCATTTTTGAAGAACTTGTTCTCACCCAATTAAAGATATCCAATCGTAGTTGGACAGAGGACCTTGTAAGCTTTCCAAAAAGTCCAACCTTGTGTGAATCGAGCTCCTTGTGAAAAGTTATGGCCATTTGAATATCTGGGTAAGGGTTTGCTTCCTGTCAGCGCTTAGAATGTTGCATCTCCTAAAGGTGTGCCTTGGCGCATCCATTTTCATGTCGACATCTTCGACGTGCGCCTCTAACTGCGCTGAGTCACAAATTTTTCCGTGTCGACATTTTTCTACCGCGCAGTGGCACATTCATTTTCATGTTGACATCTTCGACGTGTGCCTCAACTCGCGCTAGGGCGCGAATTTTTCTGTGTTGACATTTTTCTACCTGCGCTAGGGCGCATCCATTTTCATGTCGACATCTTCTGACGTGCGCCTCCAACCTGCGCCAGGGCGCGAATTTTTCCGTGTTGACATTTTTCTACCTGCGCCAGGGCACGTCCATTTTCATGTCGACATCTTCGACATGCGCCTCAACTCGCGCGAGCGCGCGAATTTTCCGTGTCGACATTTTTTACTCTGCATGTGGGGCACATCCATTTTCATGTCGACATCTTCTGACGTGCGCCTCCAACCTACACCGGGCGCGAATTTTTCCGTGTTGACATTTTTCTACGTGCCGGGCGCATCCATTTTCATGTCGACATCTTCGACGTGCACCTCAAGTGCGCCGAGCACGAATTTTCCGGTGTCGATATTTTTCTACCTTGATCTCCATATTCTTGTTTTTCTATATTTACCAGGAGGGAGATATATACAACGGTTCCCTTATGAATCACGTAAAAAATGAAAACTTTGACAAGGAAAAGGGGAAAAGAATGTGGGAAATTGACAATAAGGTGATACACTAGAAGTTTGATACTTGCATGCAACTCTGCACACAGAGAATTAAAGATTCACACACTTGCACAACCGTGAACTATTTTGCAAAATTAGATTTAAAGGTTTAGGAAGATTGACAACGGTAGAGGGATTGCATTCCACACTAAAGCAACATAATATCCTATCAATCACGATCACCAATTTGAAAACAACGACATGAAAGGAAAAAACGAAGCGTTATTTTTTTATTCAAAGGTGCAAGTACAATGGCTGAAGATGCCAGAGCAAATCAACGCTCAAGTATACCTTTTTTACAATGCAAAAATCATTTTTATCAAACTCGACTGTTGTTGCCATTAATAGATTGTTGTCTATTTTAATTAATCTAACTCCTTTCTTCCCATGCTGTTGGCGCCAATAACAAGTAGATTGTTGATAAATTTAATAAATATTTAACCCCTGCATGTTGCTGCGCAGACTTACCTGTGAATGCTATTGATAAATTTATTAAATTTAATCCCTGCATGCTGTTGCACAAACTTAGAAAGGAACAACAGTTTGATTTATTAAATTTCTTTTGTCTTGTGCACTTTTGTCCTTTCTTGTTTTGTCTTATTAGTTCTGCCAAGGCTAGACATGATACTATACTTTTCAGGGCATCCAATTAATCATGTTACTGTGAGCCAATAATATGCAAGAATTTTTTTGCCAATGTCAAGATTGCTAATCTATAAATTTTGAATTGACATAATTACATAAATATATTTTTTGATAAAAAAATTGTTATTTTGATTGGTGGGAAAGGGTGATTTGACTAATTTTTACCCTTATTGAGTTACGGGATATTCTTTTTTTTTTCTTAAACTAAAAAATTAAAAATGGCCAAGTGGCCTAACATTTATCAATGCCTAATTAGTATTGCTTCTAGCAATTTCCAAGCTTTTAAATATGACATGACAACATTAATTGAAAAGATGCGTTGATATTGGGAAGTCTTTGGTTTTGGCACATTAAAATGATCTCTTTCCCGGCTTTTACATTGGAATTAATTGAGCGGTATTGTTTTGATTTGGACGATTGTGTTGGTGTGAATGAAGTAACTAAGCTCTGACATATATCAATGTTGGTATGAGACTTTCTCCTTACCTGCTATATTCCTTAGATTTGGACGGTCTGAAATTCGTATTTGCCTTTAGCATTTTGGTGTTTAAACACTGCCTTCTCGCATGACTCCACTGTTTTGAGGGGCGAAGTTTGGCACTGAGCATATTCACTTGCATGTGGCTCAGATCTTAGCATGGCTATGCCCTTTGGCCTGAATCGACGGTGGAGTTGTTTTGGTTCTCTATTTGGCTCAACGTCAACTCATTGCAGTAATATTTTCTTTGCTCGCCATGTATTCTCTTTGGCACTTCTCGGTCCATTGTTGGATCTCCTTGATGCACCACCGTTATCCGTTACACTGTAAATATATAGACGCATGGCCTTTGCAACCTCCTGCTTATAGGTACTTTTAATTATCCTTACTATATATATTATAATTCAAATCACGTTTTGATCTGGTGCCTTGATACATCTGTTGCTTTTGTTATGTATTTACAAAGGGATTGTTGGCAAATATTGCACAGAGTTAAGGGGCTGGTTTTGTAGTAGCTATCTGCCATATCGAACAACTTGGGACTCCAACCAAACTTCCTTGATAAAGCTCTTGGACAACATGCTCAACACATGGCCATAAACTATTATCCTCTTTGCCCCAATCCAGAGCTTGCATTTGGCTTATCGGCTAATTCAGATCCTAATGTTCTCACGGTTCTTCATCAAGGCCATGTCTCAGGCTTGCAAGTGCTTAGAAATGGAAAATGGTCTGTAGTCCGGCTCATTCCCAATGCCTTCGTAGTCAATGTCGGTGACCAAATGCCATATGTAGCCAACAATTTATCATTTCTATATCAATTAAATTAACACTGAGAAAATTAGTGTGTTGCATGTTTTAAGCAACGGAATATACAAAAGTGGAATTCATGGTGCAGTTGTGATTTCTAGTGAAGCAAGGATCTCCATACCGACATTTTACCACCCTTCACTAGATACATAACTAAAGCTTGTTTTCCTCTACTCTGCATAATATAAGATAAAACTTGAAAGATAACCTTTGTCTAGTTTTGAGTATTTCCAAAGCTACAAAAACACATTTTTCTTTAAACACAGTTGTAAAACTCTTCTCACCAAACGGCCTAGTAGAAACCCTTACAATTTCAAAACAAGTAGCAGCAGGAGACCTTCCCTCCTCCAAGATTTTGAGCCGACCTTGGCATTACTATTCCTCCTGGGAAAAGAAAACATCACAGGCTCCCCAAGTCCAAGCTTTCACCTCTTACAAGTAGAATGACCCATCACATTAGCGCTGCCTACAAGCCACCAACCCTATGTTGCTGAAAACAATCAAAGAGATGGTTTTTTCATCTCTGTGAAGATGCCAAAAAGTGCATACAAATGAATTTCCAGGCATCTGAAAGAAACTAGGTGCCAATCTCAAAACAATGACACGGCTCCAAGTACCATGCCGGGATAATAACATACTAGAACGACCTTATTTGCCCTCACAATTCCTCGTCGCTCCCCTCCAAGGAAAAATCGGCGAGAGGCTCTGGAATATATCTTTGTCCCAGCTTTGCAAAAAATCATTGCGGGGTTGGAGTTTCTGAGCTTTTATACATTCATCACAGTAAAGAAAATGTGTGACATTAGCATTGCGCCTAATAAACCCCAATTCTTTTTGACAAGAATTGCAGAAAAGATAGAGAATGTGTATGTATGCGCTGCATTTGGCAGAACAGGAAAAACGCTTAGCAGAACAACCCAATAGTCGTAAGAAAACATTCCAATCCTTGAAAACAGGGGATAAGTTTCCAACCACCATAGTAAAGGGATTTACACTTAAACTAACAATTAGCTTTCCTACGAACTTTCCCTGGCGTCTCAACTTGTTGACACCACTGCCTTCACGTGACATGTCCCACGCGACACACGCAGTTCATCATGTAGATCTGGAAGCACATCAAGAAATTTTGTTGTTTCGAAAACTGTGTTGAGATCTAGAGCAATCTACTCATGTGTCAACCTCTGGGCAAAATTGTATTTTGAACTTTCTGTTATTAATCCCCTTACAACTATTTATATGGCTGTTTACTTGTTGCTATTAATCTGTGTCCATAGTGTTGGTGTTGGGGTGGGCGTTAAGCATCCTACAATAGACGGAATAATCTGAATGACATTTGGGCATTTTTTAACATTCTCAAATTGTTTACAATTGAAATACGAAAAAAATTGCAAATATCTTCTTCTAAGAAAAACAAAAATTTAATATTATAAATTGTGGTGAGTTGTGGACTTTATTTTTATTTACTAAGTGGTATTTTCAAATTTCGATTTTAGTTGTCATTTATCTAGTTGTGTATTCAATTCAATACTTGTGTTTCTTGTGTAACAAATTTACACTTTTTGTTCATTTATAACAACTAATAAATTTGTTTTCATTTTACACTAGACAATTTATTGTCACATGAACCATGAAAAGAGGCATTCAAAGCATACAAGGTCAAGAAGATGACAAGAATTGGTCAAAAAGGTATGTACAAAACAAACTATGTCAACCTCATATATGAATTCATTGACATATGCTGAAATATACTACATTCTTTACAGGCAAGCAACATCAACTCCATCCCTCAATAAACACACTAGAGCACATACACAAAGATAAACGACAAGAAAAGAATGGGGAGCTCTCAAACTTGCTCTCTTAGTTTTTCATACACCATTTTCTCAAACATTTTTAAAAAGTATCTACTCCAAGGATTAATGGCCTATTTAAAAGTTAGTTTTCCCTTTTTCCTATTTGCTTTTCACCAAGATGAATCTTACGTATTAAAATTTTACTTTATAATTATGAAGCTTTCTTTTTAATTATGTTTTACAACCATTAATGCATCTTAAATTCTATACACACTTTTAATACAAAATACTTGTCTCTGCAGATCTTGCATATTTCTATTCATCAGGCAATACCGCCTCCTCTTCCTCTTCCTCTTCCTACCATTTTTAACAAAATACTTCGATCCGGCTCTAATACCGAGATAATGTAGCCAAATTAAGAACACCCGGATATATCGTAATAAAATGAACTCCAAAAGAAAATAGATCTCCTTCTTCGTTCCAAATAATGAATTACAATGTTTCCTAAATAGGAAAATAACTCCCAACTCGAGTTGCCAAGTAAACTCTAGCTAACTCTGACTAAATCTACTCTAGGTGGCGAAAATTACTATTTTTAGCAGTTTACTAGAACCTGCTATTCTTAGTAAGTTCGCATGCTTATTCCTACGGGCACAGAAATTGCCACGCATCTTCTACATCCCTAAATTAGAGGAATTGCCAACTTTCTAACTCACAATGCAATTAATAGACTAAAATTAACTAATGCTCAAAAATAGGAAAAAACCAAACTATAACTTAAATCCTAATTTTCGGCCTCAAGATGGCGGATTTAGGGCCAGAAAACGTGTCGAAAACTTGCCCCAATTTGTAGGGCTAGTTGCCTTGCTGCGTTCGTCTCATCAAAACACGTGGTTTCAAAAAAAAACGGACTCAAACGGACACCCGGAGCTCAAGTTATGACCTTGTCAAGTTCCTGCTAATTCGGGCGCATCATTCTCCCCTGCTTGAAAAAAACGCAGCTCCTGCAAGTTGTCTCCTTCAAACTGCTTCCATTTATCTCGCATCCAACTTCGAATCTCCCACTCTGTGACCCAAGTATTGTCCTCTTATTCCAGTCCTTTCCAATGTACCAAATATTTGTTGTATTTCCCATGTCGCGTGTCCATTGTTTTCTTATCTAGAATCTGATCCACTTCTTCTTTCTTCTTCACCAGGAACTCGCGCCGCCAATCTACTACTTCATCAACATCATCCCTTTCTGCACCATCCCCATGAAAAGAATACAAATCAAACATTAAACATTGGAGAAATATCAAAATTCCCTGGCAATTCTACCTCATAAGCATTATCGTTTATTTTTTCACGATTTTGCAGGGACCAATCTTCTTGTACTTCATCTTGTTATAGGTTCCTTTTGGAAACCTTTCCTTCTACAGATATACCATAACCAACTCACCAACTGTAAATACCTTTCTCCGTCTGTGCACATCTGCTATTTCCTTATACTTATCATTACTATTTTGCAGCTTCTTCCGCACTTCTTCCTGCAATTGTTGTATATGTTCGAAAGGCTTCGCATCATCATCACCGACTCGCCATCAACGGGTAGTCATTGTCAAATCTAATACCCCATTTGGATTACTCCCATACACAATTGAAAATGGAGACTTTCCCGTGGATCTGTTTATGGAACTATTATATGCAAACTCAGCTTGCGGTAATGCTAAGTCCCATTGTTTCGGCTTTTCCCCAACAATGCACCTTAACAGGTTTCCCAAACTCCTATTTACCACCTCTGTTTGCCCATCAGTCTGTGGATGATAAGCACTACTGAACTGTAGTTGAGTACCAAATTTCTTCCATAAAGTCCGCCAGAAGTGACTTAAGAACCTTGTGTCCCTATCTGAAGTAATGGTTTTTGGAACACCATGCAAACGAACAACTTCTGTGAAAAACAAATCTGCTACGCCTGTTGCATCGCTTGTTTTCTTGCAAGCAATAAAATGAACCATCTTAGAAAACCTATCAACAACCACAAAAATGGAATCATTACCTCGTTGTGTTTTTGGTAATCCCAAAACAAAGTCCATACTCAGATCTGTCCACGACCCTTTAGGAACAGGCAACGGCATATACAACCCTGTATTCTATGCATGGCCTTTCGAGACTTGGCAAATTCGACATCTCTCCACATACCTTACCACATCTCTTTTCGCCTTTGGCCAATAGTATTTGTCTCTGCTACTAAGGCTATCATCTTATCCTTACCAAAATGCCCAGCCAACCCTCCGCTATGCAACTCTTTCACTATATTTTCTCTCATAGACCCAACTGGAATACATAGTTGGCGTCCCTTGAATAGGTAGCCATCCTGTAAAATATACTCATCCAGGACATCTCCTGCATTGTCTGACAATGGACTAATTAGTCTTTCAACAATATCCTTGAAATCAGAATCAGAAGAATACAAACCCTTTATTGCTTCAAAACCCACCACCTCATTTTCCATAGTGGTAAACAAAGTCACACGCCTACTCAATGCATCTGCAACTTGATTCTGTTTTCCGGATTTATGTTTTAGAGAAAAAGTATATCCCTACAAAAATGATACCCACTTTGCATGCCTACTATTCAACTTCTTTTGGGTATTCACATACTTCAGGGCTATGTGGTCTGTAAATAACACAAACTCCTTAGGCACTAAGTAATGCCTCCAATGCCTTAATGCTTGTACAATTGCATAAAATTCCACATCATAAGTAGAGTAGTTCTTTCTTACCTCATTTAGTTTCTCACTAAAGAAAGCTACTGGCTTTCCTCCTTGACTTAGAACAGCTCCAATACCCACATGTGAGGCGTCACAATCAACCTCGAACACTTTATCAAAATCTGGTAGTGCCAAAATGGGTGCCTCTGTCACCTTCTTCTTCAAGAATTGAAAACTATCCTCAGTTGCCTTTGTCCACAAAAACTCCCTTCCTTTTGTGCAATCTGTGATAGGTGCTACAATACTGCTGAAATTTTTAATAAATTTTCTGTAAAATGTTGCTAGACCATGAAAGCTCCTTACCTCTGTTATACTCCATGGAGTAGGCCATTCAATAATTGCCTTTATCTTTTCTGAGTCCATCTGTACCCCACCTGCTGAAATAATAAAGCCCAAGAATACCAAGCTCTCTTGCATAAATGTGCACTTCTTCATATTTGCATAGAGTTTCTCTTTCCTTAACACTTCAAATACCAATCTTAGATGCCTCAAATGTTCTTCTTTAGTTTTACTAAAGATCAAGATATCATCAAAATAAACCACAACAAACTTACCATTATACTCCCGTAGCACGGTGTTCATCAATCTCATAAAAGTACTAGGTGCATTGGATAACCCGAATGGCATCACCAACCACTCATATAATCCATTTCCTGTCTTGAATGTTGTTTTCCACTCATCTCCTTCTCTCGATCCAAATCGATGATAACCACTTCAAGATCAATCTTGGTGAAATAATTAGATCCAAGCACATCCATCATATCATCAAGGCGAGGTATTGGGAACCGATACTTGATTGTAATTTTATTGATCGCTCTGCTATCCGTGCACATTCTCCATGTTCCATCCTTCTTTGGTGTTAATAAAGCTGGTGTTGCACACGGACTCATGCTCTCCCTTACGACCCCCTTTCGCACAAGCTCTGCCACTTGCCTATTCAACTCTGCATGTAATGTCGGGCTCATCCTATAAGCCGCTTGATTTGGGAGTGAAGACCCTGGAATCAAATCAATGTGGTGTTGAATATCTCTTTTGGGTGGTAATCCATCTGGTAGCTCATCAGGAATAACATCTGAAAATTCTTCTATTAATTCTGATGTTTCTATTGGTATTTGAGCACTTACAAGTTCATCCTTATTTGCAACTAGTGCATAACAGAAACCGGTTGCCTTTGCCTCCTTCACAAATTCCTTTGCAGAAAGCATATTTTCAGCCTTCCCCTCTTCTTTAAGAGGTATCAAAACTATTTTTGTGCCATCCTTCCAGAAAGTATAAGTATTTTTTCCCCCATCATGAATAACTTTTCTATCAAATTGCCATGGTCTTCCTAGTAGCATATGACATGCATCCATAGGAATAACATCACACCAAATCTCATCCTTATAATTGTTCCCAATAGAAAAGCTTATTAAACATCTCTTATCAACAATAACTTCATTACCCTTCTTAAACCATGCAATACGATAAGGGTTAGGATTCTTCTCACAATGCAGACCCAATTTATCGACCATCTCATTTGAAACCATGTTCTCACAACTACCACCATCAATAATAACATTACATACCTTTCCTCCTGAAGTGCATCTTGTTATGAAAATATTTGTACGTAGCCATGCATCCCCCTTGACCTCCTTTCTTGGAGCAATCATCGTCCTCTTGATCATTAGAGTTTCTCCAACATCTGGTGGAATTTCCAGGTCCTGTTCATCTTCTACTTGCTCAGCGTCAACAAGATTTACTCTTGGAGCATCTCCTTGCCTTTTGTCATGTGTATAAGTATGTGGGCATTCAAAAGCCCGATGCCCTTCTTCACCACATCTGTAACAAACAAATGGTCTTCGTGGAGCCTCCCATCCTCTATCGCCAGCATATCCTCTACCCCTAGAAAATCCTCTGCCTCTTTGTTGATTCTGGAAATCTTGTCTCGTATCCTCTTGCTTTTCCAATCCACGAGATGATTCTCCCCTACCTTGGCTGAAACCAACTCTTCCCGAAAGGAAGATGAGGCCCCCTATTCATTCCAGGTGATCTCCTAAAACTTTGACGATTTTGTTTTTCCTCAGCCTTTAAGGCTAATTGATAGGCATCCTCCATGCTTTTAATCCTATGCATACTTATCTCATCTTGAATAGAAAATTTTAATCCATTAACATACCTTGCAACCATTTGTTCCTCAGTTTCTTCATGCTCTACATGAATGGACAACTTGTAGAACTCATCTGTGTATTCTTGCACTATTTGTAAGTTTTGTTTGAGATTCTGAAACCTCTGTAAAGGGTTTGTGCATAATCCACAGGAGAAATTTATCTTTTAGCTTCTTCTCCATCTTACTCCATGTCCTAATTCTTTCTTTCCCCTTTCTTGACCGCTCTTTCTGTAGGTGATCCCACCATAACATAGCATGACCTTTCAATTTCGTGCATGCAAATTTTACCTTCTTTTCTTCTGACATAGCCTTCCACTCAAAAAAATTTCCCATGCTAGTCAACCAGTCTATCAGCTCCTCTGGTTTTAGACTACCACCATACTCTGAAACATCAACTCTTATCCCATCATTCTTTCCTTCTAATGCTCGAAGCATCCTTTCTTCAAAAGCTAATGGTGGTGCTTGTGTTTCCTCCTCTTCACAAACTTCTTCTTCATCTGTGTCATCTCCACCTTGATTTCCTCTTTGGGTTATCATTACAGCAAGCGCAGCAACTTGTCTCTGCAGATCTTGCATATTTCTATTCATCTGGGCAATACCGCCTCCTCTTCCTCTTCCTCTTCCTACCATTTTTAACAAAATACTTCGATCCACTCTAATACCAGATAATGTAGCCAAATTAAGAACAACCAGATATACTGCAATAAAATGAACTCCAAAAGAAAATAGATCTCCTTCTTCGTTCCAAATAATGAATTACAATGTTTCCTAAATAGGAAAATAACTCCCAACTCGAGTTGCCAAGTAAACTCTAGCTAACTCTGACTAAATCTACTCTAGGTGGTGAAAATTACTATTTTTAGCAGTTTACTAGAACCTGCTATTCTTAGTAAGTTCGCATGCTTATTCCTACGGGCACGAAATTGCCACGCATCTTCTACAACCCTAAATTAGAGGAATTGCCAACTTTCTAACTCACAATGCAATTAATAGACTAAAATTAACTAATGCTCAAAAATAGAAAAAAACTAAACTATAACTTAAATCCTAATTTTCGGCCTCAAGATGGCGGATTTAGGGCTCGAAAACGTGTCGAAAACTTGCCCCAACCGGTAGGGCTGGTTGCCATTGCGTTCGTCTCATCAAAACATGTGGTTTAAAAAAAAACGGACTCAAACGGACACCCGAAGCTCAAGTTGTGACCTTGTCAAGTTCCTGCTAATTCGAGTGCATCAATAAATCCAGGATGATGCCCTTTTCCCCTCCAGAGAAAACCTGCATATATGTAGACAAAAGTACCTAGTGCTTTATCGTTCCATACAATCAAATCAACTGAAATGAACGAAACATCATAAATAAACAGTAATCCAAATCGTAATGTAAATCCACAATATCAGTTATTGAAATCAAATTAACTGATAATAATGTTTTATTCCCAAAACATGTCATAATGCTAACTTAAAGCAATCAAAGCAAATATGATATGCTATAGCAGATGTGGCAACAACCAACTAAGCAATTGAATGTTTCCAAAACATATGTCTAACATTTTTTACTATAATGTAAAGCTTTATCTTTCTATGTAGAGGGAAAGGGACACTTCAACCTTAATTTATCTATAAAAAACAAAATTTATAAAAAAATATTAAAAATTACATAGACAAATACACTGTTTAAAATTTATAATTTCATATAATCATATCATCAAAATAAATATTCATGGAACACCTATTTTTCAACATATCGCTTATATATAATTTTAAATTTTTTATCATACTAAAAAAATAAAAATATTTACCAACAATAATCTATATTATTAATAAATTGTGAATATTCATAAAATATCATAATCTTTAATATTAAAATTTTATTTATTAAAAATAGCAATCATCTTTTAATATTTGTAGTGCCCACTTTTTCTAGCCTCTATGATCTACTGAATTCTTAAACCACAGTTATGGATTTTGGATATGTTGGTTTGCTTTCATGAACACGTATGGTGATTTGGAGCGCGTAGTGCTAATTTAACTAGATTAGTAGGTTGACACCTTTTATTTGATATTGTGGACACTAACACTTTTCTATGTGATTTAGGTCAAATTGATACATGTTGGATAATTAGTTAGTCACATACCTTGATTTTGTAACGTACTCATTTGCTGATAAGGATACATGATGACATGGTGATATGACATGATATGTATTGTAATACCTAACATACGACGAATTGTGTGAGATTGTGCATTCCACATTGATGATGGTGATATCATTAATTTACATGTTTGAATCTATTCGCTAACATGCTAGTTTACTCTTGTATTGATGATGCGGTTAATGTGTGCAATGAGTGTGCATGTGACAGTCATAGGAGAACGTGGGATTGGGGACTAGCTACACAATCTTGCACAAGCAGCCCACGGGTTGAGTCCTAGCCATGTTCTTTGTGTGAAGCCTTAGGATAGACGATTATTATTTTGGGCACTATGAGTGACCCCAATGTATGTAATGTATTGTGCTTTGAATTATTAATTTGGGTTAGGGTAGTTGGTTAAGATGTAAACTTGTTTTGGGAGTTAATAACTCCTCTTTTCTTTAAATTGTTGATTATGTTTAATGTGTCACTTAATCACAAGGGTTTAGGGTCACATGTGAGACCCTTGGGTGGTCCCCACACCCTCTACCCTTGTGCCAAAAATGCAAAACCCGAAATTAGGGTATTTTGGGCATTTTTGGGGTCCCTTTATAGCTTGGGAGTTCCCCCAACACAAAAATGAGCCCTTGGACCCTACCTAATGGGTAGGGGGGCTTATTTTCAAGGCTTGAGGGAGTTTTCCCTCCCTTTTTACCACTTGTTTGGTCACATCCATGTAAGGGATGTGGATTTGAGTGTTTATTAAAAGTTGCTCTTATTTTGTCTTGCTAACATTTTAGGGAATTTGGGAGAAGAGGGCAAAAAGATAATTTCACCCTTTCTCTCTTTTGTTTTGGCATCTTTGACCTTGTTGAGGGAGAGGGGTGACACATGTCACCCCCTCATTTGTGAGGATGCTTGCTTTCTCCTCTTCAAATTCCCATCCATGGGAATGGGGAGGGTCTTTTTTTTTGGTTGGTTCTTCTTTTCTTGTGTAATGCCTCCCTTAATTGTAGAATAATGAAAAATAAATAAATATATAAGTAATAGATAAAATATAGATAAATAAATTCAAAAGAAATAAAAATAATAATAATAAAATCAAAAAGCCCGTAAAGGGGCAGTCTAGGGCAAACCCTTTCCACGTTTTTGGAAACACAAGCCAGCAATGCGTTGGGATAGGAGGTAAAGCGGCTGGTTTGGGGGCGCAGATTTCTGCACGCAAGCATTGAGTTTGTTGAAACGGCCTTGAAAACCTGCAAGCAAATGCTTCATTTCGAGCAAAGCCAGACTCCACAACTGCCTATGCGCCTCCCAGGCCGCGCCACACCCCCCTTGCATGGAAAAAAACGAGCTTTGGAAAGGTATTTTGGTCAGATGCTGTTGCAGTGCGAAAATCCTTGGGGTCAGAGTTTGGACGCACAAATGGAGGCAGATTAGTGTTTTGCTGTCACGTTGCCAACAAACTCCCAGCCGCGCCCAGACCTGCGTGGGTTTCTGGCAAATCAAGAAAAAACAAAGGAGTTTTGTCTGTTGTTGCAGTTGCAAATGCCCTAATAGATTTTCATGCAAAAACGTGGAAAAACGTGCGGATAGTTTGTCTAAAGGCGTGGGAAAGAAATGCAGTTCCATGGACTGCAATGATTTTGGGTTATGCACAAAATGGTTTTGTTGAAACTGCATTGGAACATTCCAAGCAAAATACGGTTGGCAGGTTTGAAACCACACCCCACAACCTTTGCCAGCATTCTCACTGCCTGTGCCAAAATAGATCTCTTGAAACAGAGTATGGACGTCCATCAAAGCTTTGTGGAGAAGGGTTTTCTTTTGTGTGTTTTAGTTGCAAGTGCCCTGACCAGATACATATGCAAAATGTGGAGGCATGCGAGCTGTTCGATAATGCCTGAAAGGAATGTGGTTTAGGGGCTGCAATGATTGCAGGATGTGAAAAAAAAAAAAAAAATAAAAAAATGAGTTTGTTGAAAAGGCCTTGGAAACTTTCAAGCAAATGCAATTGGTACGTGTAAAGCCAGACTCCACAACCTCATCCCAGCATCCTCGCAGCCTCTGTCAAAATGGGAGCTCTAGAGCTAGGCCTCGGACAACCGTCAAGGCATAATGTTAGAGGATTTTTAGTTGCAAATGCGCTAGTAGACAAGTATGCAAATGGCGGAAGCTTACACAAGGCAAGTCAACTGTTTGACAAAACGCCTCAAAGAAATGTTGTCTCATGGAATGCCAGGATTACAAGTTATGCACTTAATGGATCTGTTCAAAAGGTTTTAGAAACGCTCAAGCAACTACTTCTCTGTTGGAAAACTTCAAGTGATCGGGAAGTTGGTGTGACGTGGTGGAGCTGAGGATGCTCGTGAACCGGTTGGCGAAGTGCTCAAGCAAGAGACTGAACCCAAGCCTGTGGCTTCGACCGACTTCGTTCTCCAGGCATGGTTCTTCTTCCCTTACCTCTCATAATTCTCGTGTTTTAGTTCTCTTTTGCAACTAGATAGAAATTTAAATTATTAGGATTTTTAAATACAGTTAAATGTCTCTTCAACTCTTTCAAAACAATAAAGTGTCGTGTCGCAACTCTCGAAGCCATTATAACTCGCCTGCTTTAAACCACGAACTATCACCCTCGCTTCGAGATGACCTAGAAAACTCTTACTCTTTTGACCTATTCAATATCGTTTTATCGACCAGACAAATTTGACTCTCCATTGATTAAGATGACCTTCTTCCTACTTAAAATAGTTAAATTTTGCAATTTTCAGAGACTCACTAAGTACCCTTCGCAACTCTGGAAACGAGATGTGAAGTTTCATTCGGGTACCTTGGTATACGAGGAGTCGCCTTGATTTTTGGTTTGACCCGAAACGATCATGTGACATCCTTTTGACGCCCTTATAGGAGCCCTGTAACACTGGTTTACAACAGTAGAAAGTCGTTAAAACTAGAAAGTTGGCTTTCGTTTTGGATCGCCATTTGAAAACTGGAAAGAGAAATCACTTCCCGTCTTCACAAACCTCTAGCGATTATACTAGATAAATGCATGGGACATTCAGTATAGGAAAGAGAACTTTTCGGGATAGTTTGGCGAAGCCATTTTTAGAGCCTCAATCGCAGTTTGACGAGGTCAAACTGGTCCATTTTTGTCTTGTCGCTCCAGAAAGCTTGTCGCCATTTGAACATGGTTTTCTAGTTCTCCTTTCCGTCGACTCTGATGAATTCTCCTTATATAAGGGAGCTACTAGGAAGAGTCTCGTTGTGTGTGCATCCGTCGAACGTTGTTTGGGACACGGTTTTGGGCCATTCGAGCTAACTTTTGTCTTTTTACAACTGGGTGAACTATGACCAGTGGCCCCGGAAAACTAGCCGCCAAACGCAAACCGTGCGCTCCTTTTCAATTCCGTCAGTTGCAATGAGTTCTTGGTATATCTGGGGACACGTAGAAAGTTAATCGTGATGTGCGTGCTCATCGGAAGATAACCTTTGGAAGCAGTTTCTTAGCCTCCGAGCCCGTTTTGTACGTTTTGTAGCTAGTGAGAAAATGTAAAAGTAGAAAGCTGTGGACCCTCGTAAGGTTGCCAAATCACCTTTGGAAACTTTCAACACACGTAAATAACTGTTTAAAACACTAGAATGAAACTTGTTGTGTGTATTGGAACTTTAGACAAAATGATATTTTCTCTCTCTTCCTTTCTCTCTCTCTCTTCTGAGTTTATAAAATGAAAAATAAAAAAAAAAAAATGCAATGATGACGTGTTTCTAGGTTTTATTTTTATTTCGATTGCATATTGTAGTTATTGTCAGATGTAAATGGGAACTGAAAAATGATAATTATGATTGTTTAGGGTGGATGCCATGCCAGCGATTTATCGCTGATATCATGCTCACGTGGGTTTTGCAGGATGGATGAATGACGACGAAGAAGGCGATGTGAAATTTAATTATTATTTTGTAACTCTTATAGGTCATTGTAAATGAATAACTGTGTAATGTAGTTTCTTGTTACTGAAAAATTATAAATGAGATTTGTTAACATGCATGATATGCTAGTTTTTTTAAGGATACTTATGGAATGTACTTCTAATCACCAGTTCAACTTGATTTTTAGTAGTGTATGGCAAAAAGGTGTTTGGTTTATACTTAGTAAATTGAAATCAAAGTTAATACATTGTAGTACCTTCTCAGTATTTAATAAATGATTAAATTAGTTATAGGGTTACCTTCTTACCTTGCAAACACAATAATGAGTTTTAATGGGGACACTCAACCCAAATAAAATATTCGTGCATGACCACCTGTATGTGTGATCCTTTCCTACCATATAAGAAAATTAAAACCAAAGAACGACCTTAAACTTTGCACCTGATGAGACCTCATAGGTTAGGTAAATAAAACCCCTCGTTGGAGTTTACCGTCATAGTCTTTATGTCTAGCGACATTGTCGCGAACCCATATTTAGGAATGTCATGGTCCAACCTATCTGGAGTATGTTTTCCTTCTAGATTTGGCATTCGCGAGAAGAATGTCCTCTCTTCAGGTCCAACACCAGGCTGAGTGTTGAAGGCCGCCTTAGAAGTCACCTTATGAGTCCTTGTTCGGAGGAACGACTAAGCGGTGCAACCCTGGATTCTATCAAAATAACACCTTGGTATGTCCTTGAATGTGGTTTAGTATAATTTTGTCCACCTACCTTAAACTCTATATATAGATGAGGCGTAGATCATTGAGTGCATAATGGAAGAAACCAAACCTCAGCTGATTAGGAGGTGTCACTTGTGGTTCGTGTATGGTTTACAATCCTTCCGACCTTATACCTCTTCAAGATGGTAGTCAAATACTTATGTAACTCCTGATTTCACAACAATGCTATGAACGAGACCATAGTGCGATGTATAAGCATATCCTAAGATGAGAACGAGATTTAAGATTAGGATGGAGGTCACTCATGAAGTCCTTAAAACTTAATTAAACATAGTCAAATGTTTCAAAGAATATGAGTCACCTTGGTGCTACCAAACTATGAGAAAACAAAAGATATGTATACCTAGCTATATATAAATCTTATAGGAATTCAATAAGTTTTCAAATTATAATAACAATGGTAGAGAAATAAATATAGTGTGAATCGAGAAATATTTTGGTGAAAAGTTGCCCTGTGTCTTAATCTCCGTCAAATCCTTGATATCGTTTCGGATATCAAGTCACTTTCGCTTTGAGTGTAAGGGTAAGGCGTAGCCTTTAAATAAACGTTTGAGAAGCAAAATCTTAACATAAGAATGAGAGAATTAAAATCTTGTAGGCATTTCGAAATATGGAAAAATACTTATGTAAGTTCTGAAGATTGTTACAAGGGTAAAGAGCAAATTAAATGGTTGAACAATAAGTAAACTGTGGAACGAATTTTCAGGACATGTAGGTGGAAAAAGGAAAAAAAAAAATCATGCTTACCTAATAAGGATCTTGGGAAGTTAGCCGTAACTAAAATACATTTAAAGTAATGATATGTCGTGGGTTCGTCATTCCTAAAGTCACGTTTCTTGTGGTTGGGTCTTTGCTAGTATTCATTTGTTGGGAAAAGTGTGGTATCGACATGCCGATGTCGTCTGCATGTGTCTATGTGAGTCGATGACTTATGTGATTGTCGCATGTGTGTCGAGTTCTGTACTCGGAGCCCTTACTGTGTTGTATGTCGTGAACAATGTAAGTAAAAAAAAAAATTATCCTGGTATTTTTACTGTTGTCTTTGGGTGTGTAAAATGTGGGCACTACATATGGTATCAGAGCGGAGGTTCATGCTCTCGAACCTCTGGGATGGATTGGAGTTGTGATGATTTTTTGCAGGATAGGGATGGTGTTACATGACGGGTTACATGATGGTGATGGTGTTTCATGATGGTGATAAAAACTGGAAGAGTAATGTGTTTTAAGAGTGATGTGATCTATGTCGTAATTGTGATAGTGTGAACGCACATGAGGTGTATGTCACTTAGTGCGCTTTTGTTATCATGTTGATGTCTTTGGGGATGAGAGTATTATCTCTCCTCCTCGTGTGGATTCTATGAAGAATTCACGTGTGAATTCTTGCTTGTGATGAGTATTGACCCTCCTTTTCGTGGATCCAATGAAATCCGTGTGTGATGTACCGTCATGTCTTGTGTGAATGGAATGATATTGTGAATTGCAGAGTGTTGGAACATTTTGGCCTTATGTGATGTGATGATGTATTGATGTATTGCGTGGAAAATTGTGTAAAGTGAATTGAATTGTATCATGATGTTTTACTATGTTTTGAAGAAAATGTGTATCACCTTGTATGTAGCAAATGAATGATATGTTGTGATGTTGCTATGTCCATTGTATGTATGATTTGTGTAATATGTAATGATTCATGTTGTGATATAGGGGCATACGGTGAGGCTATGGACCCTATTTGATGTGAATTGCACTTTGGGTGCAGGATGTGGTAATGTGATGTATCGTAACCCGTGAAAGTAGTGATTGTGTTATACCCTGTATATATAACCATGCGTAATACGTTATGGTTGTCGTGTGTGAATTACCATTGTGTTAGTGATGTAGTTATGTGTATGTTGTGAAACCTTACACTAGACGACCCTAAGGGGATAAACTGTCAAGAGTGTATGTGTGGAGAGAGGAGGCGTGGACCAGGTTTTCATAATCTTGAGCTGAGTACAAGTGAGAAAGTGGAGTCTTATATAGACTGAAAACCCACTTTTTATCGTTTAGTATACTTCGAGCTTGCTCAGTATATTGTGGGTGCGCACCACCTTAGGCTCAACTTATGCAACCTTGTGTCCCCTGCTCTTTCCTATTGGATTGTTCATTGAATAATCCTATGTGATTTTGACCATGTTGATCCTTGTGGGAGTTTGGAGTTATGAATCAGGCAGAGATGGTGACAGATACATTATTTGATATACTCATTTCTGTTTATATGTATATTTTCACGAGCTGAGGCTCGATGTCCGAGTGCCAGCAACTCGATGAGTACCCCTTTGGTGGCGATATGAGGCCACATAGTGATTGTGATGTACTATTTTCTCATTACGTATTTTATTCGTAAATTAATCTTTCTTCCGCTAGAACCAGCTATTTTCTTGATTGACATGTTCTTGTATTTTGGGCATTTATTTGATTGTTACACTAACAGTTGGATTTTACACTAACCATGGCTAATTAGCCATTTGTCTTCTTAGTTTTAAAACTTTCTTTTCATATTTGAGAGATTTGTAGCCTAGCCCAAGGCTTTTGATTTTGCCACTTGGTGTTTGATTGGATTGTTATGCTGGTTCTAATGTCGTAATGTGTTGGATTAGGGTCATGGGATTCACCATGGAGTGGTTGAACCTATGGACCCACTTCGTTGTATGGGGGTACGCCCAAGGAGTTACAGATAACTAGCGGGTTGTTGAACCACGAGTTATTATGTCACTTGGGTTGGGGGTGACGGGGCTCTATGTGCCTAGGGCCATAGGGTGACCCGGCCTCATTTAAAAGGAGAAAGGAGATGGGCCTCTATGGTTGAGTGACCGATATTCTTTATGGCGCTCTATGGTTGAGTGACCTGATATTCTTGATGGGGCTCTATGGTTGAGTGACCCGACTTGGTTTTGACACTATGTTTCCTTCTCTTTGGGAGGCATATGGAGATTATCTGGTGATGCTTTGGGGAGTATATGGAGTTGCTTTATGATACTTCAGGAGATATATGGAGTTTTACCTGGTACTTTTGGAGATATCTGGGGTTTGTTTCGTGATGTCTTGTTATGTGTGGAGTTGGTATAGTGAGTTATGTGTACCTGTGTGAGTCTTTTTGACACCTTGTTATGTATGAGGCTTGACTTTCCCTTGGTTGGTATGGACTATTGGATATTGTCTTGGCACTATGTTGGTGTAGTCATGGATTTTGGGGCTTGTGATACCCGTTGTATATGTATCAACGTGTTGATTATGTTTTTAGTCATATGTGTGTACTAGATCTATGTTTAGGACGTAATTGGTTGAAATTATTGTTATGTGGACTACTTGTTGTCATTCCATGGTTTGGTGAAACTCTTGTGATGTGATATGGTCGTGTAAGTACGTAAAAGTAGGCTTGTGAAAATTAGGAGTTGTGTATGACCCTGGTAGGGTGATTGTGGCTATAGTTCATGATGGGAACCCACAGGAATGGATAAACTAAAATTCTACAAAAATGAAATTTTAAAAGAACTTGAATTAAGAATAATGTTAATAGGAAGAGATTAATTAAATAACGAATAAGAGAGAACTGCCAATCTTCACAGAACCTTGAAAGTTAAAATTTCTACCTGATGTTCCTAGGGCCACCCGTGGCCGTGATCTTGTGTTTGAAATCGTAACCTTAGAGCGTACCTTCGCCACATTCGTCCCTTATTGCGTACCTTTTTCTCTTTCTTCAGCGTATGTCGCATCGAGGACGATGCTTTCTTAAGGGGAGGAGAATGTAATGCCTCCCTTAATTGTAGAATAATGAAAAATAAATAAATATATAAGTAATAGATAAAATATAGATAAATAAATTCAAAAGAAATAAAAATAATAATAATAAAATCAAAAAGCCCGTAAAAGAAGGGAAAGTCTCCTTCAGTTTTTAGGCAAACCCTTTCCTCGTTTTTGGAAACACAAGCCAAGATGCGCGTTGGGATAGGAGGTAAAGCGGTGGTTTGGGGGCAAGATTTGCACGCACGCAAGCATTGAGTTTGTTGAAACGGCCTTGAAAACCTGCAAGCAAATGCTTCATTTCGAGCAAAGCCAGACTCCACAACTGTCCAGCGCCTCCCAGGCCGCGCCACACCCCCTTGCATGGAAAAAAAACGAGCTTTGGAAAGGTATTTTGGTGAGATCTTTGTGCAGTGCAGAAAGAAAATCCTTGGTCAAACTTCGAGTTTGAGCAACGCACAAATGAGGTCCACAGCGATTAGTGTTTTTTTGTCACGTTGCCAACAAACTCTAAAATGGCGAAAGGACCTACGTGGGTTTACGGCAAATCAAGAAAAAACAAAGGAGTTTTGTTTTTTTGTTGCGATTCTGAAATGCCTAATAGATTTTCATGCAAAACGTGGAAAAACGTGCGGATAGTTTGTCTAAAGGCGTGGGAAAGAAATGCGGTTCCATGGACTACTGATGATTTTGGGTTATGCACAAAATGGTTTTGTTGAAACCGCATTGGAACATTCCAAGCAAAATACGGTTAGCGAGTTTGAAACCACACCCCACAACCTTTGCGCCAAAGCATTCTCACTGCCTGTGCCAAAATAGAGCTCTTGAAACAGAGTATGGACGTCCATCAAAGCATTATGGAGAAGGGATTTCTTTTGTGTGTTTTAGTTGCAAGTGCCCTGACAGATACATATGCAAAATGTGGAGGCATGCGAGCTGTTCGACAATGCCTAAAAGAAATGTGGTTTAGGGACTACAATGATTGCAGGATGTGAAAAAAATAAAAAAATAAAAAAATGAGTTTGTTGAAAAGGCCTTGGAAACTTTCAAGCAAATGCAATTGGTACGTGTAAAGCCAGACTCCACAACCTTGTCCCAGCATCCTCGTAGCCTCTGTCAAAATGGGAGCTCTAGAGCAGGCCTCGAACAACCATCAAGGCATAATGTTAGAGGATTTTTAGTTGCAAATGCGCTAGTAGTAGAAGTATCAAATGCAAATGACGAAAACTTATACAAGGCAAGTCAACTTGTTTGACAAAACGCCTCAAAGAAATGTTGTCTCATGGAATGCCAGGATTACAAGTTATGCACTTAATGGATCTGTTCAAAAGGTTTTAGAAACGCTCAAGCAACTACTTCTCTGTTGGAAAACTTCAAGTGATCGGGAAGTTGGTGTGACGTGGTGGAGCTGAGGATGCTCGTGAACCGGTTGGCGAAGTGTCAAGCAAGAGATCGAACTTAAGCTTGTGGCTTCGACCGACTTCGTTCTCCAGGCATGGTCCTTCTTCCCTTACCTCTCATAATTCTCGTGTTTTAGTTCTCTTTTGCAACTAGATAGAAATTTAAATTATTAGGATTTTTAAATACAGTTAAATGTCTCTTCAACTCTTTCAAAACAATAAAGTGTCGTGTCGCAACTCTCGAAGCCATTATAACTCGCCTGCTTTAAACCACGAACTATCACCCTCGCTTCGAGATGACCTAGAAAACTCTTACTCTTTTGACCTATTCAATATCGTTTTATCGACCAGACAAATTTGACTCTCCATTGATTAAGATGACCTTCTTCCTACTTAAAATAGTTAAATTTTGCAATTTTCAGAGACTCACTAAGTACCCTTCGCAACTCTGGAAACGAGATGTGAAGTTTCATTCGGGTACCTTGGTATACGAGGAGTCGCCTTGATTTTTGGTTTGACCCGAAACGATCATGTGACATCCTTTTGACGCCCTTATAGGAGCCCTGTAACACTGGTTTACAACAGTAGAAAGTCGTTAAAACTAGAAAGTTGGCTTTCGTTTTGGATCGCCATTTGAAAACTGGAAAGAGAAATCACTTCCGTCTTCACAAACCTCTAGCGATTATACTAGATAAATGCATGGGACATTCAGTATAGGAAAGAGAACTTTTCGGGATAGTTTGGCGAAGCCATTTTGCAGGCCTCCGATCGCAGTTTGACGAGGTCAAACTGGTCCATTTTTGTCTTGTCGCTCCAGAAAGCTTGTCGCCATTTGAACATGGTTTTCTAGTTCTCCTTTCCGTCGACTCTGACGAATTCTCCTTATATAGGGGAACTAGTAGGAAGAGTCTCGTTGTGTGCGCATCCGTCGAACGTCGTTTGGGACACGGTTTTCGGGCCATTCGAGCTAACTTTTGTCTCTTTACAACTGGGTGAACTATGACCAGAGGTCCCGGAAAACTAGCCGCCAAACGCAAACCGTGCGCTCTTTTTCAATTCCGTCAGTTGCAATGAGCTCTTGGTATATCCGGGGACATGTAGAAAGTTAATCGTGATGGGCGTGCTCATCGGAAGATAACCTTTGGAAGCAGTTTCTTAGCCTCCGAGCCCGTTTTGTACGCTTTGCAGCTAGTGAGAAAATGTAAAAGTAGAAAGCTGTGGACCCTCGAAAGGTTGCCAAATCACCCTGGAAACTTTCAACACGTGTAAATAACTGTTTAAAACACTAGAATGAATACTTGTTGTGTGTATTGGAACTTTAGACAAAATGATATTTTCTCTCTCTTCCTTCCTTTCTCTCTCTTTTCTGAGTTTATAAAATGAAAAAAAAAAAAAAATGCAATGATTACATGTTTCTAGGTTTTATTTTATTTCGATTGCATATTGTAGTTATTGTCAGATGTAAATGGGAACTGAAAAATGATAATTATGATTGTTTAGGGTGGATGCCATGCCAGCGATTTATCGCTGATATCATGCTCACGTGGGTTTTGCAGGATTGATGAATGACGACGCAAAGGGCGATGTGTAATTTAATTATTATTTTTTTAACTCTTTTAGGTCATTGTAAAACGAATAACTGTGTAATGTAGTCTCTTGTTACTAAAAAAAAAAAAATTATAAATGAGATTTGTTAACATGCATGATATGCTAGTTTTTTTAAGGATACTTATGGAATGTACTTCTAATCACCAGTTCAACTTGATTTGTAGTAGTGCATGGCAAAAAGGTGTTTGGTTTATACTTAGTAAATTGAAATCAAAGTTAATACATTGTAGTACCTTTTCAGTATTTAATAAATGATTAAATTAGTTACAGGGTTACCTTCTTACCTTGCAAACACAATAATGAGTTTTAATGGGGACACTCAACCCAAATAAAATATTCGTGCATGACCCGTCTGTATGTGTGATCCTTTCCTACCATATAAGAAAATTAAAACCAAAGAACGACCTTAAAATTTGCACCTGATAAGACCTCATAGGTTAGGTAAATAAAACCCCTCGTTGGAGTTTTACCGTAATAGTCTTTATGTCTAGTGACATTGTCGCAAACCCACTTTTAGGAATGTCTTGGTCCAACCTATCTGGAGTATGCGTTTTCCTTCTAGATTTGGCATTCGTGAGAAGAATGTCCTCTCTTCAGGTCCAACACCAGGCTGAGTGTTGAAGGCCGCCTTAGAAGTCACCTTATGAGTCCTTGTTTCGGAGGAACGACTAAGCGGTGCAACCCTGGATTCTATCAAAATAACACCTTGGTATGTCCTTGAATGTGGTTTAGTATAATTTTGTGCACCTACCTTAAACTCTATTTATAGATGAGGCGTAGATTTTTGAGTGCATAATGGAAGAAACCAAACCTCACTGTTTGTTTAGGAAGGGTCACTTGTGGTTCGTGTATGGTTTACAATTCTTCCGACCTTATACCCCTTCAAGATGGTAGTCAAATACTTATGTAACTCCTGATTTCACAACAATGCTATGAACGAGACCATAGTGCGATGTATAAGCATATCCTAAGATGAGAACGAGATTTAAGATTAGGATGGAGGTCACTCATGAAGCCCTTAAAACTTAATTAAACATAATCAAATGTTTCAAAGAATATAAGTCACCTTGGTGCGACCAAACTATGAGAAAACAAAAGATATGTATACCTAGCTATATATAAATCTTATAGGAATTCAATAAGTTTTCAAATTATAATAACAATGGTAGAGAAATAAATATAGTGTGAATCGAGAAATATTTTGGTGAAAAGCTGCCCTGTGTCTAAATCTCCGTCAAATCCTTGATTTCGTTCTGGACATCAAGTCACTTTCGCTTGAGTGTAAGGGTAAGACTGTAGCCTTTAAATAAACGTTTGAGAAGCAAAATCTTAACATAAGAATGAGAGAATTAGAATCTTGTAGGCATTTTGAAATATGGAAAAATACTTATGTAAGTTCTGAAGATTGTTATAAGGGTAAAGAGCAAATTAAATGGTTGAACAATAAGTGAACTGTGAAACGAATTTTCAGGACATGTAGGTGGAAAAAGGGAGAAAATCATGCTTACCTAATAAGGATCTTGGGAAGTTAGCCGTAACTAAAATACATTTAAAGTAACGATATGTCGTGGGTTCGTCATTCCTAAAGTCACGTTTCTTGTGGTTGGGTCTTTGCTAGTATTCATTCGTTGGGAAAAGTGTGGTATCGACATGCCGATGTCATCTACATGTGTCTATGTGAGTCGATGACTTATGTGATTGTCGCATGTGTGTCGAGTTCTGTACTCGGAGCCCTTACTGTGTTGTATGTCGTGAGCAATGTAAGTAAAAAAAAAAAAAAAAAAAAATTATCCTGGTATTTTTTTAGTGTTGTATTTGGGTGTGTAAAATGTGGGCACTACATATGGTATCAGAGCAGAGGTTCATGCTCTCGAACCTCTGGGATGGATTGGAGTTGTGATGTTTTCGGGGATAGGGATGGTGTTACATGACGGGATTACATGATGGTGATGGTGTTTCATGATGGTGATAAAAACTGGAAGAGTAATGTGTTTTAAGAGTGATGTGATCTATGTCGTAATTGTGATAGTGTGAACGCACATGAGGTGTATGTCACTTAGTGCGCTTTTGTTATCATGTTGATGTGCTGGGGCTGAGAGTATTATCTCTCCTCTGTATGGATTCTATGAAGAATTCACGTGTGAATTACTGCTTGTGATGAGAGTATTGACCCTCCTTTTCGTGGATCCAATGAGGAATCCGTGTGTGATGTACCGTCATGTCTTGTGTGAATGGAATGATATTGTGAATTGCAGAGTGTTGGAACATTTTGGCCTTATGTGATGTGATGATGTATTGATGTATTGCGTGGAAAATTGGTGTAAAGTGAATTGAATTGTATCATGATGTTTTACCATGTTTTGAAGAAATGTGTGTATCACCTTGTATGTAGCAAATGAATGATATGTTGTGATGTTACTATGTCCATTGTATGTATGATTTGTGTAATATGTAATGATTCATGTTGTGATATAGGGGCATACAGTGAGGCTATGGACCCTATTGTACAGTGATTGCACTTTGGGTGCAGGATGTGGTAATGTGATGTATCGTAACCCGTGAAAGTAGTGATTGTGTTATACCCTGTATATATAACCATGCGTAATACGTTATGGTTGTCGTGTGTGAATTACCATTGTGTTAGTGATGTAGTTATGTGTGTGTTGTGAAACCTTACACTAGACGACCCTAAGGGGATAAACTGTCAAGAGTGTATGTGTGGAGAGAGGAGGCGTGGACCAGGTTTTCATAATCTTGAGCTGAGTACAAGTGAGAAAGTGGAGTCTTATACAGACTGAAAACCCACTTTTATCTGTTTAGTATACTTCGAGCTTGCTCAGTATATTGTGGGTGCGCACCACCTTAGACTCAACTTATGCAACCTTGTGTCCCCTGCTCTTTCCTATTGGATTGTTCATTGAATAATCCTATGTGATTTTGACCATGTTGATCCTTGTGGGAGTTTGGAGTTATGAATCAGCAGAGATGTATGTAATGATACATTATTTGATATACTCATTTCGTTTACATGTATATTTTCATGAGCTGAGGCTCGATGTCCGAGTGCCAGCAACTCGATGAGTACCCCTTTGGTGGCGATATGAGGCCACATAGTGATTGTGATGTACTATTTTCTCATTACGTATTTTATTCGTAAATTAATCTTTCTCCTTCCGCTAGAACCAGCTATTTTCTTGAGTGACATGTTCTTGTATTTTGGGCATTTATTTGATTGTTACACTAACATTTGGATTTTACACTAACCATGGCTAATTAGCCATTTGTCTTCTTAGTTTTAAAACTTTCTTTTCATATTTGAGAGATTTGTAGCCAGCCCAAGGCTTTTGATTTTGCCACTTGGTGTTTGATTGGATTGTTATGCTGGTTCTAATGTCGTAATGTGTTGGATTAGGGTCATGGGATTCACCATGGAGTGGTTGAACCTATGGACCCACTTCGTTGTGTGGGGGTACGCCCCAAGGAGTTACAGATAACTAGCGGGTTGTTGAACCACGAGTTATTATGTCACTTGGGTTGGGGGTGACGGGGCTCTATGTGCCTAGGGCCATAGGGTGACCCGGCCTCATTTAAAAGGAGAAAGGAGACGGGCCTCTATGGTTGAGTGACCTGATATTCTTTATGGCGCTCTATGGTCGAGTGACCTAATATTCTTGATGGGGCTCTATGGTTGAGTGACCCGAATTAGTTTTGACACTATGTTTCCTTCTCTTTGGGAGGCATATGGAGATTATCTGGTGATGCTTTGGGAGTATATGGAGTTGCTTTATGATACTTCAGGAGATATATGGAGTTTTTACGGTACTTTTGGAGATATCTGGGGTTTGTTTCGTGATGTCTTGATATGTGTGGAGTGGGTATAGTGAGTTATGTGTACCTATATGAGTCTTTTTGACACCTTGTTATGTATGAGGATTGACTCTCCTCCGGTTGGTATGGACTATTGAATATTGTCTTGGCACTATGTTGGTGTAGTCATGGATTTTTGGGGCTTGTGATACCCGTGGTATATGTATCGACGTATTGATTCTTTTTGTAGTCATATGTGTGTACTAGATCTATGTTTAGGGACGTAATTGGTTGAAATTATCATTACGTGGACTACTTGTTGTCATTCCATGGTTTGGTGAAACTCTTGTGATGTGATATGGTCGTGTAAGTACGTAAAAGTAGGCTTGTGAAAATTAGGAGTTGTTTATGACCCCTGGTAGGGTGATTGTGGCTATAGTTCATGATGGGAACCCACGGGAAAATATGGCGGTGAGCTCTTTTGCAAGTCTTCCATGTGGAATATATGTATAGTTCGTGGAAGTACGTGTGTTCTCAAAGTTGTATTTATTCCACTCTTGAATATGGTTGAAAGTTGAACTTCTTTGTAAAACTTGTTACCTTCCATAAGCGGATGAGTCTTGTTGGATTAAGAAGTGATCTTTGTCATGGTTGTTTGAAAAGAAAGTGTTTCCCTCTTGGATTGTGTTGTTGGTAATAATCATGTATGGAGTAAGTTTAGTCTTGAATTCTTCCCATGAGAAGTCTTAATATTTTGCTCTTGTTAGGCAATCATATTTGAATAAGCAACCTTCTTTGAATATTTTCTCTTAGAAATAAGTTTCTCGTCTTATTGGAAAATACTTGGTTATATTCCCTTTTAACACAAAATAGATAAAACATTTAATCTAAATAGTTAATGAAAGCCTTTATAAATCCTTACTTCACTAAGCTAACAAAACTAGATCTATCATTCTAATGGCTGAAATAATCATTTTTCATCATTGTGTATAAAATAATTGTATTCAGAATTTATTCAATGTTGTTTTATTTTTGTTAAGGGTAGTCATAGTGGGGATTGTTATATTAATATAGTTTATTCTTTTGTGCAGAATTTATATATATATATATATATATATATATATATATATATATACATATTTATATGGAGTTATTTAACGTCATATACATATAGAATATTATATATGTTATATGTATTATTATTTTTATGTTTTAATAATAAACAAATAAAATTAAATTAAATTAAACCAAAAAAAAAAAAGAGGTTTGGTGGGGGTTCGGCCCCCAAAACCGCACGCTTTTTAAAAAAACATATATGTTGAATTGGGGAGGGTCGGCCCTCCCCCAACCAACCGCTTCCCCTCACGCCCCCTAAGCGCTGTTTGGCTACCCTCCCGCCGTGCCTCTTCCCGCCGCGCCGCCCTGTCCCCCTTCCACGGCCCTTACACCACTCTGCCGCGTCTCACCCACTGTCCAGTAGCCCCACTCGGGCGTCCACCGCCGCCGCCACGGTACCACGCCTCCTCACACTGACCCTCGATCCAAATCTCCTGTGACAAAAAAAAGACAGAAATAAATAAATAAAATAAGTTAAACAAATATTCTTTCTTATCTAGACACAAGATATACTTTCTCAACCAGGGTTTGCAAAGGGGAGGCTACTTGACTTTCCATTACATATATATATACAATTTTAAATCCGGCTCAACCAGATTTTGAAAGGGGTAAAAGCAATGAAGAAAATCTCTGTACAACCCCTCCAAAATCTGCACATCCAAAGGGCAAAGCTGAATCAATAGAAGAAGAAGAATGAGAAGAAAGAGAAACTCCATAGCTCCTCCAAACTGTAAATAAGAGAGCAAGATAAAACCAAAAGGAGAGAATAAGGTAAATAAAAGAAGGGAAAAGAACATAAAGAAATTCTAGGGTAATTTTAGGGATTGTTAGATCAAGGGCTGAGAGTGATTCTATCCTAGGGTCCATAAGTTACCCTACATACCTTTTGGATATGGGAAATTAAATTTATTTAAGAATGAGGAGTTATCTTTCTTGTGGCAAATTTTAATCAAAAGAACTAGGTATTAAATGTGTGTAAACTTAATATAAGCTAAATCTAATATTAATTAAATAAATGAAAATTGTTTTCGGGCTAGTGGTTGAGTAATGAGGTTAATCAATTTAGTTAAAATAAATAATCTTCGGGAATCGGTTTGTATAATTAGTTTTAGTATTGTTAATAATCACCTTAAAAAAAAATTACCCTAAATTTTTGGTATACTTTAGTCCTGGTTTTTCGTGTCCTGACGGCAATACAATATTAAAAATCAAATTGTTTGTATTGTATAATAAAAAGAACCTTAAAATAATTTTAAATATAACTTTCAATCTTTTTTATCATCAAGAGAAATTTTCTTTTATTATTAATAAATTAAGGAAATTGAGTAACATCAAAAATCAAAATCCAACCTCCCCTCAATCCAACCTTTCCTCCATTTTCTAGTTGACTTCTATTAAAAAACAATTAATTGATTGCATTTTTCAACCATTACAATCCTCCTAATACTTTAAAATACTTGTATCCTAAAAACATTAATCCCAAGTCAATGAAATGGAACAACAATTTCAAGCTTCTCTTAGCTTCGAGAATTTTGTTCTCTACTGACAAGGCCAACCACGTGAAGGTGGAAGCTTTAACCTGACCTCAAAAAATGCTTTACTTAAAGGTGAAAGCATAACCTTCTTGCAAAACACACACTTTCAAAACAATAAACAAATTTTACTAAAATTACATTTTACAAATACAACATTTATAAATAACATATCATTAAAAAACTACCTTTTACTCTTTATCAGGAAAAAAAAAAAAAAAATTTATTATAATAAATCTTTACTGTCTACCATATTAATTTTTTTGTTAATTAAAAACAACCAAAACATAGTTATTAAAACAATAAAGATAATTTCAAATATAATTGCAAAAATTATTTATTCAATTTAAACTCAACTCAAAAACTCAATTTACTTATTAAATAAAAAATACTCTAACAATATTTCAAATATTTTTATGGTAAAAATTGTATACTCAATTTAAACTCTAATAAAAACTCTATTTACTTATAAAATACAAGTAAGTTTGGGTAAAAGATACAGTTGTCAATTATTGCCTCTCATTATGCGCCTTCAAACCTAACCCTGCAATGTTCAAGAAACATGAATATTGAGATTCTTACTTAACAACTATGGAACACTATGAAAAATAACTATTCTATAGAAGATTCTTTACAAAAACTTCTTTGATCCATCTCACAAGAGGCCGTGCAAAGTTTTTCAAGGATTCTCAACTTTGTAACATGGCGGGAAAAAATAAACATTAGATTGTCAAACCTTTAAATATGGTTGACCAAAATTTATTAAAAAAACCCAAAATAAATAAAGGTTGGTTAACAATAGTCAATGACGCCCACATCATATCAAGGCTCATGGAATTAATAATATTAATTGGATCACAAATATTACTTAAAAAGGTGAAAGTATAACCTGCAAAACACACACTTTCAAAATAATAAACAAATTTTATTAAAATTACATTTTACAAATACACATCATCATCTAAATAATTATTATAAATGTTTATTGTTTACCATATTAATTTTTTTAATTAAAAACAATCAAAACATAATTATTAAAACAATAAAAGTAAATTCAAATATAACCAAATTCAACACAAATAATTGTATTCAATTATTAAAATTAATAAACCAAATTCATTTCAATCTTCATTATCTATCATCAATAAAAAAATATTTTATTATAAATTAACAACTTTTCCTTCTCCAACCTCCATTCCTCATTATCCTTCCAATCCTCATTCTTCCTTTTCCTTCCAATCTCCATTCCTCCTTTTACCTCCAATCTCGTTCTTCTTGTTTCCTCCAATCTCCATTCCTCCTTTCCCTCTTACCCCCATTCCTCATTTTCCCTCCAATCCACATTCCTCCTTTTCCTTGAGACCCTATTCGTCCTTTTCTCTCCAATCTTTAACCTCTTCCCCGCAATCACCATTCCGTCTTTTCCCTCCTACCTTCTACAATTAAATTTCATTTACATTCATTAATTTTTAGAGTTGTCCTATGAACAATAATAAAGATAACATTTATTTGTCATTTTAAATGTCTTTGTTGACATTTATTATTAAAAATTTGTTGAAAATAAGTATAATTATTTTAATTCTATAATAATATTTTTACTTTAAAAATTAAGAATAATTCAAACAAAATAAAATTTAAGAACCCCTGTGTGTGTTCAAATTTTACACCAAAAATAAGATTTTATCAATAAAAATGTTCTAACAATATTTAGATGGCAAAAATTGTATATTCAATTTAAACTCTACTCAAAAACTCAATTTACTTATTAAATAAAATATACTCTAACAATATTTCAAATATTTTTATGGTAAAAATTGTATACACAATTTAAACTCTAATCAAAAACTCAATTTACTTATAAAATACAAGTAAGCTTGGGTAAAAGGATACAGTTGTCAATTATTGCCTCTCAGTTTGCGCCTTCAAACCTAACCCTGCAATGTTCAAGAAACATGAATATTAAGATTCTTACTTAACAACTATGGATCACTATGAAAAATAACTATTCTATAGAGGATTCTTTACACAAATTTCGTTGATCCATCACACATGAGGCCATGCAAAGTTCTTCAAAGATTCTCAAACCGCAACATGGCGGGAAAAAATAAACATTGGATTGTCAAACCCTTAAATATGGTTGACCAATATTTATTAGCAAAAAAACCCAAAATGAATAAAGTATGGTTAACAAGTAGTCAGTGACGCCCACATGATATCAAGGCCAATAGAATTAATAATATTAATTGGATCACAAATATTACTTAAAAGGTGAAAGTATAACGCAAACACACACTTTCAAAATAATAAACAAATTTTATTAAAATTACATTTTACAAATACACATCATCATCTAAATATAAATACCTTTACAAATATCATCATCTAAATAATAATTATAATTCTTGAAAAATTATTATAAATCTTTATTGTTTACCATATTAATTTTTTTAATTAAAAACAATCAAAACATAATTATTAAAACAATAAAAGTAATTTCAAATATAACCAAATTCAACATAAACAATTATATTCAATTATTAATATTAATAAACCAAATTCATTTTCAATCTTTATTATCTATCATGAACAAAAAAGTGATTTTATTATAAATTAACTTTTCCTTCTCCAACCTCCGTTCCGAACTTTCATCGCAATCCTCATTCCTCCTTTTCCTTCCAATCTTCATTCCTCCTTTTTCCCTCCGATCCTGTTCTTCTTGTTTTCTCCAATCTCCATTCCTCCTTTCCCTCCTACCCCCATTCCTCATTTTCCCTCCAATCCCCATTCCTCTTTTTCCCTCAGACCCCTATTCTTCCTTTTCTCTCCAATCTTTAACCTCTTCCATGCTATCGACATTCCTTCTTTTCCCTCCTACCTTCTACAATTAAATTTCATTTTACATTCATTAATTTTTTAGAGTTATCCTTTGAACAATAATAAAGATAACATTTTAAATGTCTTTGTTGACATTTATTATTAAAAATTGTTGAAAATAAGTATAATTATTTTAATTCTATAACAATATTTTTACTTTAAAAATTAAGAATAATTCAAACAAAATAAAATTTAAGAACCCTAGGTATGTTCAATACACACCAAAAATAAGATTTTATCAATCAATATGTACATGGCAAAAATTGTATATTCAATTTAAACTCTACTCAAAAACTCAATTTACTTATTAAATAAAATATACTCTAACAATATTTCAAATATTTTAATGGTAAAAATTGTATACACAATTTAAACTCTAATCAAAAACTCAATTTACTTATAAAATACAAGTAAGCTTGGGTAAAAGGATACAGATTGTCAATTATTGCCTCCCAATTTGCACCTTCAAACCTAACCCGCAATGTTCAAGAAACATGAATATTGAGATTCTTACTTAACAACGATGGATCACTATGAAAATAACTATTCTATAGAGGATTTTTACACAAATTTCTTTGATCCATCTTACAAGAGGCCATGCAAAGTTCTTCAAGGATTCTCAACCTGTAACATGGTAGGAAAAAATAAACATTAGATTGTCAAACCCTTAAATATGGTTGACCAATATTTATTAGCAAAAAAACCCAAATGAATTAAATCAAGTTAACAATAGTCATGACGCCCATCATATCAAGGCCAATTGGAATTAATAATATTAATTGGATCACAAATATTACTTAAAAGGTGAAAGTATAACCTCAAAACACACACTTTCAAAATAATAAACAAATTTTATTAAAATTACATTTTACAAATACACATCATCATCCAAATATAAATACCTTTACAAATATCATCATCTAAATAATTACTATAAATCTTCTGAAAAATTATTATAAATCGTTATTGTTTACCATATTAATTTTTTTAATTAAAAACAATCAAAACATAATTATTAAAACAATAAATGTAATTTCAAATATAACCAAATTCAACACAAATAATTGTATTCAATTATTAATATTAATAAACCAAATTCATTTTCAATCTTCATTATCTATCATCAACAAAAAATTATTTTATTGTAAATTAACAACTTTGCCTTCTCCAACCTCCATTCCTCATTATCCTTGCAATCCTCATTCTTCCTTTTCCTTGCAATCTCCATTCCTCCTTTTTACCTCCAATCCCGTTCTTCTTGTTTCCTCCAATCTCCATTCCTCCTTTTCCCTCGGACCCTATTCTTCCTTTTCTCTCCAATCGTCATTTCTTCTTTTTGCTCCTCCGTCTCGTTAAATCTCATTTACATTCATTAATTTTTTAGAGTTATCCTTTGAACAATAATAAAGATAACATTTATTTGTCATTTTAAATGTATCGTTGACATTTATTATTAAAAATTTGTTGAAAATAAGTATAATTATTTTAATTTTATAATAATATTTTTACTTTAAAAATTAAGAATAATTCAAACAAAATAAAAGTTAAGAACCCCAAGTATGTTCAAATTTTGGACCAAAAATAATATATTATCAATAAAAATGTTCTAACAATATTTAGATGGCAAAAATTGTTTATTCAATTTAAACTCTACTCAAAAAACTCAATTTACTTATTAAATAAAAAATACTCTAAAAATATTTAGAATATAATGATGGCTAAAAATTATATGCTCAATTTAAACTCTAATAAAAACTCAATTTACTTATACAATACAACTAAGCCTGCGTAAAAGGATACAGCTTGTCAATTATTGCTTCTCGGTTTGCACCTTAAACCTAACCCTGCAATGTTCAAGAAACATGAATATTGAGATTCTTACTTAACTACTATGGACCACTATTAAAAATAACTATTCTATAGAAAATTCTTTACACAAACTTCTTTGATCCATCTCACAAGAGGCCATGCAAAGGTTTTCAAGGATTCTCAACTCGACAACATGGGAAAAAATAAACATTAGATTGTCAAACCTTTAAATATGTTTGACCAAAATTTATTAGCAAAAAAACCTAAAATAAATAAAGACTCTGGTTAACAATAGTCGGTGACGCCCACATCATATCAAGGCCAATGGAATTAATAATATTAATTGGATCACAAATATTACTTAAAAGGTGAAAGTATAACTGCAAAACACACACTTTCAAAATAATATACAAATTTTATTAAAATTATATTTTAAAAATACACATCATCATCTAAATAATTATTATAAATCTTTATTGTTTACCATATTAATTTTTTAATTAAAAACAATCAAAACATAATTATTAAAACAATAAAAATAATTTCAAATATAACAACATTCAACACAAATAATTGTATTTAATTATTAATATTAATAAACCAATTTCAATTTCAATCTTTATTATCTATCATCAACGAAAAAATTATTTTCTTTTGCAATCCTCATTCTTCTTTTTCCTTCCAATCTCCATTCCTCCTTTCCCTCCTACCCCCATTCCTCATTTTCCCTCCAATCCCCATTCCTCCTTTTCCCTCCAATCTTTAACCTCTTCCTCGCCATTTCTTCTTTTCCCTCCTACCTTCTACGATTAAATTTCATTTACATTCATTAATTTTTGAGAGTTATCCTATGGACAATAATAAATATAATATTTATTTGTCATTTTAAATGTCTTGTTGACATTTATTATTAAAATTTTGTTGAAAATAAGTATAATTATTTTAATTCTATAATAATATTTTTACTTTAAAAATTAAGAATAATTCAAACAAAATAAAATTTAAGAACCCTGTGTATGTTCAAATTTCACACCAAAAATATGATTTTATCAATAAAAATGTTCTAGCAATATTTAGATGGCAAAAATTGTATATTCAATTTAAACTCTACTCAAAACTCAATTTACTTATTAAATAAAATATACTCTAACAATATTTCAAATATTTTTATGGTAAAAATTGTATACACAATTTAAACTCTAATCAAAAACTCAATTTACTTATAAAATACAAGTAAGCTTGGGTAAAAGGATACAGTTGTCAATTATTGCCTCTCAGTTTGCGCCTTCAAACCTAACCCTGCAATGTTCAAGAAACATGAATATTAAGATTCTTACTTAACAACTATGGATCACTATGAAAAATAACTATTCTATAGAGGATTCTTTACACAAACTTCTTTGATCCATCTCACAAGAGGCCATGCAAAGTTCTTCAAGGATTCTCAACCTGCAACATGGCAGGAAAAAATAAACATTAGATTGTCAAACCCTTAAATATGGTTGACCAATATTTATTAGCAAAAAAACCCAAAATGAATAAAGTTTGGTTAACAATAGTCAGTGACGCCCACATCATATCAAGGCCAATGGAATTAATAATATTAATTGGATCACAAATATTACTTAAAAGGTGAAAGTATAACCTGCAAAACACACACTTTCAAAATAATAAACAAATTTTATTAAAATTACATTTTACAAATACACATCATCATCTAAATATAAATACCTTTACAAATATCATCATCTAAATAATTATTATAAATCTTCTGAAAAATTAGTATAAATCTTTATTGTTTACCATATTAATTTTTTTAATTAAAAACAATCAAAACATAATTATTAAAACAATAAAAGTAATTTCAAATATAACCAAATTCAACACAAATAATTATATTCAATTATCAATATTAATAAATCAAATTCATTTTCAATCTTTACTATCTATCATCAAATAAAAATATATTTTTATTATAAATTAACAACTTTTCCTTCTCCAACCTCCGTTCCGAATTTTCATTGCAATCCTCATTCCTCCTTTTCCTTCCAATCTCCATTCCTCCTTTTTCCCTCCGATCCCGTTCTTCTTGTTTTCTCCAATCTCCATTCCTCCTTTCCCTCCTACCCCCATTCCTCATTTTCCCTACAATCCCCATTCCTCCTTTTCCCTCAAACCCCTACTCTTCCTTTTCTCTCCAATCTTTAACCTCTTCCCTACTATCGCCATTCCTTCTTTTCCCTCCTACCTTCTACAATTAAATTTCATTTTACATTCATTAATTTTTGAGAGTTATCCTTTGAACAATAATAAAGATAACATTTATTTGTCATTTTAAATGTACTGTTGACATTTATTATTAAAAATTTGTTGAAAATAAGTATAATTATTTTAATTCTATAATAATATTTTTACTTTAAAAATTAAGAATAATTCAAACAAAATAAAATTTAAGAACCCCAGGTATGTTCAGCCCCCACACCAAAAATAATATTTTATCAATAAAAATGTTCTAACAATATTTAGATGGCAAAAATTGTTTATTCAATTTAAACTCTACTCAAAAACTCAATTTACTTATTAAATAAAATATACTCTAACAATATTTCAAATATTTTTATGGTAAAAATTTCTATACTCAATTTAAACTCTAATAAAAACTCTATTTACTTATAAAATACAAGTAAGCTTGGGTAAAAGGATACAGTTGTAGATTATTGCCTCTCGGTTTGCACCTTCAAACCTAACCCTGCAATGTTCAAGAAACATGAATATTGAGATTCTTACTTAACAACTATGGATCACTATGAAAAATAACTATTCTATAGAAGATTCTTTACACAAACTTCTTTGATCCATCTCACAATAGGCCATGCAAAGTTTTTCAAGGATTCTCAACCTGCAACATGGCAGGAAAAAATAAACATTAGATTGTCAAACCGTTAAATATGGTTGACCCAAATTTATTAGCAAAGAAAAACCCAAAATAAATAAAGGCTGGTTAACAATAGTCAGTGACGCCCACATCATATCAAGGCCAATGGAATTAATAATATTAATTGGATCACAAATATTACTTAAAAGGTGAAAGTATAACCTGCAAAACACACACTTTCAAAATAATAAACAAATTTTATTAAAATTACATTTTACAAATACACATCATCATCTAAATAATTATTATAAATGTTTATTGTTTACCATATTAATTTTTTTAATTAAAAACAATCAAAACATAATTATTAAAACAATAAAAGTAATTTCAAATATAACCAAATTCAACACAAATAATTGTATTCAATTATTAATATTAATAAACCAAATTCATTTTCAATCTTTATTATCTATCATCAACAAAAAAATTATTTTATTATAAATTAACAACTTTTCCATCTCCAACCTCCATTCCTCATTTTCCTTGCAATCCTCATTCTTCCTTTTCCTTCCAATCTCCATTCCTCCTTTCTCCCTCCGATATCGTTCCTCTTTTTCCTGCAATCTCCATTCCTCCTTTCCCTCCTACCCCCATTCCTCATTTCCCCTCCAATCCCCATTCCTCCTTTTCCCTCCGATATTGTTCTTGTTGTTTCCTCCAATCTCCATTCCTCCTTTCTCTCCTACCCCCATTCCTCATTTTCCCTCATACCCCTATTCTTCCTTTTTATTTTTACTATAAAAATTAAGAATAATTCAAAGAAAATAAAATAACAGAACCCCATCTATGTTCAACACCCACACCAAAAATAATATTTTATCAATAAAAAATATTCTATCAATATTTAGATGGTGAAAATTGTATATTCAATTTAAACTCTACTCAAAAACACAATTTACTCTAACAATATTTCAAATATTTTGATGGTAAAAATTATATACTTAATTTAAACACTAATCAAAAACTCAATTTACTTATAAAATACAAGTAAGCTTTGGTAAAAGGATACAATTGTCAATTATTGCCTCTCGGTTTGCGCCTTCAAACCTACAACGTTCAAGGAACATGAATATTAAGATTCTTACTTAACAACTATGGATCACTGTTTAAAATAACTATTCGATAGAGGATTCTTTACACAAACTTCTTTGATCCATCTCACAAGAGGCCATGCAGAGTTCTTCAAGGATTCTCGGCTGTGACATGGCGGAAAAAATAAACATTAGATTGTCATACCCTAAAATATGGTTGACCAAAATTTATTAGCAAAAAAACCCAAAATGAATAAACGCATTTGGTTAACAATAGTCATGACGCCCACATCATATCAAGGCCAATGGAATTAATAATACTAGCAATCGCATGTGTACAATGCAATGTGAACGCCGAATGGTAAATGTTATTTGATTTAGAGGGATAATTTTTTCTTTTGTAGTTGATGTTGTTTGTAATGATTTCGAGAGATATTGTGTTAGTGTTGCTCATCAACTTGGCCATGGCATTGCCTGGAATACACAAACCAAGTAGCTTTGGCCTTATTTCAACTCATATATTTACAATCCTAACATTTTGTGAAAGAGTTGTTAAATTCACCTTACACAATAATTTCAAAGTACATAATTTTTGCTAAAGTGTTTTCGGCAATTTTCACACGCGAGAAAGGACCGAGTTACGAACAATACATTACTTGGTGAAATTCAAATTTTGCATGCATTTCTTTTAGCAGGTTAGCAGGTAATCATTAACTTTACAAAAAAATGGCTTCCTACAATTGATTCGTTTCTTTTAGGGTGTTGCTTCCTACGATTGATTCGTTTTCTATGAATTTTCAGTCCAATCCAAGAGGCTTATCTTATTCCTAATACCACTATTGCAGGTGTGTGTTCCCATGGGCCTTGTGCTCCACCATGAAATGGTCCAGATCTCCAATCGTCTGCAGTGACTGCCCCCTAGTTCTCTGGTAAACATGTACATTTACTGAGTCATCCCAAAAACCAAAATTGCACATGTCTGAACCTATAACCTCATTGTCCATACCACCACTCTCCATAAATTCCATCATTCTTTTCTGACTCACATCTTCTACGGTAAAAATTACAAGAAATAAAACCCCCAAAAAAACTCTTACTCTCTTGCCCTTCCGCTTGCAATACAATTTAATTACTTGGCTCCCAAGCATAATGTACTCTTCCGGCCATTGATAATATACTATACGCTATGTCCCTGCACGAGCCCGACATAGTGCACGCTATGTCCCTAAATTCCAAGCCATTGCAAGAATTCCAACCTCAAAGTTAATAAACAAATATTTGAATAATACTTGTGAACAACTTGAAGATTGCAGTGCTTGCTTAGATTTTTTAGGAGGATTTTAGGCCCAATGCCCATCTTGGGCTAGTGGACAACTGCCATCTACAAGGCCACTGTGTAAGTGGAGTATTTATAAGGAAAAGCATTATGTTTTGACAGTCACTGAGTGATTGTCTTCTGTGTATATAAATAATGGTGCTTACTATTTTTTTCTGAAATTCTGGATTAGAATTGCACTCTGTTTTAGTATTATCAACCTAAAAGAGGACTCTTCGTTACATTGAAGTTTTATATTCCTAAATCTTACTAATGAATTGGCCAATGCAATATGAATCTCATTTTGATTTGGATTAACTCATTTTCTGTCTTTGTAATTTGCAGGGACTGGTAGCACTCGAGCCAAGATGTTGACAACGATAGCCCCTTATCTGAGTGGAGACTTTTATGTTAATAGAGATAACTCTGCATTGTATTCAAAAGGCTCTTGTAGATATTCTTATGTATCCAAACCAGTAAGCAAGCTACGGAAGAGAGAGGTGTTTGCAACCACTAAGGAGAATGATCTAAAATGTCTTTTGCCAAGCAATAACACTATCTGTCTAGAAATGTAACAGTTCAGGCCAAAGGAACAAACTCTCACTATCAAAGCAAGGAATTGCTAAAGCTTTTCAATAGTAAATATGTTCCTAGTAGAGACCCCAAGTTGCAATGCCATAAAGAAGGCTTCCCAAGCTTATAAAAAAAAGAGAAGGGCAGTAATGGGCGGGAATTTAATTCTGAAGCTTCTAGAGTAAGATCCCCCTTTTAACAGAGAAATCAACACTCCTTAAAAATAAGGCTTCCAAAAACCCACATATAAATTCTTGTATAACAGAGAATTCAACACCCCTTAAAAAGGGGGCTTCCAAAAGCCAATTTATAAATTCTTGTTTAACTAGAGAATTTAATACCCCTTAAAATTAAGGTTTCCAAAACCCATTTATAAATTCTTCACAATGGAAAAGGAATATTGTTGGACCAGTTTCTTCCATGACAAGGAAGAAACTGGTAAAGAAGATCAATGAAGTAGATTGTTCTCCAAGCTTACAGAGTGATTCGGTTGTTATAGATGATGTTCTTGAGAGTGATCTTATCAGTTCTGAAATGAGTGAACCAGAACTGTTCGATTTGACTTTGCCGTCCGGTGAACTTCTTCCAGATAAATGGATTACTACACCTATTTATATATCGCAACAATCTGAAGGATCTATTGCTGGAGAATTCCATAGCTTTAATGGCTCTCGCTTCAGTCCAATCCAAGAGGCTTCTCTTATTCTTAATACCACTATTGCAGATGTGTGTTCCAATTAGAACAAACAAAAATGTTGAAGCAACAGGCGCCTTGTGAATGCCAAAAACACCTTTCCTAAAATGATGGGTAAATTGCACCATTGACAAGGAATCCAATAGAGCATTGAGGCTCAAAGGTAGAAAGAAACTGGAATCACCTCAAGACTTATAGCATTGTTGAATTGTTGGAAAGCAAGGCCGGCAACTACATCACTTATGCCATCTTATTAGCCCAGCACACATTCTAATAGCATGTGTTTGCTCATACATGGTACACCATGAAGGATGGCATATAAGGCAGAAATCAACAGCATTATCTGTTATTATTTGTTCTTGAGGAGTCCATTTCCTCATTGAAAAAGTCCAATTTTACAATTCATTGGGTGGCTATCCTGCGCTAAACTATGTGTCCATCACAAACAAGTATATGGCTTATGCACAAATATCAGAGGGCTCAATCCCAGGGTGTTACGTTGATTTAGGAAGCCTAGAGCACTGCAGCTAAAAAGCCCCTGCCAGATCCTCCCAAGACCTCATTTCCTCTAGTTAGACCAACAAAAAAGGCCCATTAACAAATCCAAGAAAACAAAGGCCAACCCAAAAAACATATGACCATTAACAAATCCGAGAAAACAAAGGTTACCTCAGTTGCTGAGCCTCCAGTGCCCACTACCAGCAACACCCAAGCCCCTAATAGAAAACAGCAAGCTCTAAGAGAAGGTAAGAGAGCCCACCTTCCCCGTGGAACCAAACCTTAAAAACATGCAGTTTGTGCAGCCAGCAACAGACAATTTAAGAACAAAGCCAGCTGCCAAAACATGTACACTATTGGGATGGGTGACCTCTCAGGATGTCCCAGTGTCTCAACCCTGTGAACATTATCTTGATGACATGAGGAGATGGGTCAATGTAGATGGACTCTAAACTACAAAGCTGATTCCTAAAAATCATATCACATAATTACTGAAGTGGGGACAAATACTTGACATTGTTCTCCGTGCATGTTAGGCAGATCACTCTGAAATTGCATAAAAGTTAAAACTATTTAACTAGAGGAAATTTGCCTATATAAGACCTCTCGTAGACAATGTTTTAAACTTTTAGTGACACGTTCAAGAATCAAAATCAGGACGCTCTTATGCATCATAATTATTAGAGACCACATACTATACCCTGACCATTTTTTAAGCTGCAGTTGCATGGGTTACTGTTGTTTTCCCTTCAAAGATGAAACTACAATGCCTCATCAGCACATTCCCGAATATGAAGTTGTACTAATACTTTTCATAGTTGTGACTCACAACTATCAATTCTATATTAGGAGGGAGAAAACACACCTTCATAACCTGTTCGGGAACCTGCTGCATTTCTTGGCCTTTAACTACTGCTTCCTTTGGTTTTCCATCTTCTGTTTCCTGCAAGAGATATCATCGCAGGACATCAAAATGCATGCCTAAGACTCAACACCCTCCATTAATCCATCCCTGCCAAGTCCTATAACAGTCACAAACATCCTAGCATTTGCAAAAAACGAATGCAGGCAAAAGCATTGATTCAAACTAAAGGGCATTACATATCAATCACAAACATCCTAGCATTTGCAAAAAGGAATGCAGGCAAGTGCAGTGCGCAGTGCATAAAAAGAAATCAAAACATAATCACCTAAAATGGAACAATAAATTTAAAGAGATGAAAAGAAAACAACAGGGAAATAAGAGAACTGATCCCAGAATATTTTGAACAACAATCACTGATCAAACAAGTAACATATGATGTACAATCTACCAAAATGCATGGCTGATCTTCAATAAGTAGCATAAATTCTTCTCAATAATTTCTTCTAAAACCAAAATGACATGCAAGTCCAAAATCACAGATTCAAGTAAGGTAACCAATAAAACAATTGGTGGCAACCATACCAGCAGCTGGGTTACACGTCATAGCAACAAACAGTGAGTAAATATCCTAATTATCCCTGTTCGAGACTCACTGCATGCAGTCCACATCCTTACAAGATATGAGACCATAACGGATATGTATATAGAACTTTAAATGCATGAATTTGAAAGCACTAAGTATTTACTTCTTGAAAAAAAATGTTTTTCCAATATTGGCTCCAATGAACTACTTTCCAGCAAGATATAGCTCTCTTCGTTCAAACGTAAATATAATTTGCATCAAATTCAAACAATTGGAAAATATTATGGCTCGAGTGGAGGAAGCTAAGGGAACCCTCATCCCTAGGAGAAAAATAAAAGCAAAGTTGGCACTTTTTATAAATCGCATTTGACTAATAGTTATAATACTTGAAAACATACCTGTTCTATTAAAGCTATTGTAAAGAACAACGTTTATCAGCTGCTGGCTTGTAAGAACTGGCTTTCTACTCTGACAACTCCAAATATCAGCACATGCCATTTCCAACACCCATAAATTTTCTTTGGATGCAGTAACTAACACATTGAGAACTTCAAGTTATATAGAACGAAGAAGATATAACTTGTGTTCCTTTTCCCAGAGAGAGGAAGGGTGTGCACAACAGCATTAACAACTAAACAGATTCTACTCAACAAATACAATTGATTTGAGCAAGTAACAGTTAAAAAAACTTGCATATATTGCTTACATGTTTTTGGTGTCTAGATAAAGAGCCCGCACATGCCCAAGGTAGTTAGATGCTTCTAAAAATATCTAACCATATAAAAAAATAAAATCAAGATAAAGATTTCACAATTGGGAAATCTTTTATTAGTTTCTTTAAACTGACACTGAAGGCATGCAGAAATCTGAGGTATGTTACAGCTCAGATTTGTTCTATACAGTTTGGAATGAATCTACACATTCCTGCACCACTTTTTGCCCCTGTTAAGCAATTTGATTTCTTTTACCCTTTTGTCAGGTTATCGTCCTAAAGAATAAGCAGACTGCTGCATCACATATCAATATAACCCTAACTGAATCCTATCTCTGTCATATTCTACCCAGTGCTATGTCTTTTATCTGATGAAACATGCATTGCACACAATGGTTGCCATTCGGCTACCATTGGGAAGACAAGAGATCAATATAGAAAACAGACAGACACCCATCTGCCTGTTTGTTATATTGGTTCTCAGATTCCAAAAACCTGACTACGAAACTCCTAAGCTTTCAGCTTTAGCTTATTACATATAGAACTCGTGCAGTCCACATGAGAAAGGTGCAGGTCAAGATAAGACCAAGCACAGTGAGGGAATAAATAATCAATAAGCTCGCTACCAGACTCAAAGATTGCAACTTGTCATTGTTCTGGATGTTGTGACCAAGGCAGATAAGTAGTTTCAAAGCAAATTGATGCTCAAATTATAGATAACACCGTGAAAAAATAATTTCGCCGTGGCCAGAAGCTTACAGAATTATTACAGTAAAGATGAGTTTACATTTGAATTTAGGCTTCCGACATGGAATAAGTTGCTCACACACCAAAAATGAGACGGGCCAATTATATTGAAACCAAGAACTCATGAAAACATTTTTATCCAGCTATTGTCCATTCATTGCCGTAAAAGAGTTTACTATACCATTTCGCCGGATCAGTTCCAGTGCATTTAGCACTGGTAAGCAAAATTTTACTAGATAATATCCCTTTACCACTCTCACTTTCCCTTTAATTTTACTTTTCTTAATACCACTATTGCAGAGGTTGAATAGTTACCCGACTCCCAACACAATACATACTTTGTTCTTAATGTTCCTTCCAGCCACCGACACAGAGAAAATGTCCACAACCACGTCATAATTAGGGCAAAGTGCAAACCCTGGTTCCATGTCATGCGCGACTATGTTAAAAAAACAAACATTTGAATTAAACCATTGCAAACATAGTCAGCTAGAGGAAGTAAGTATTTGCATAACTGAACAGTCATTATTGGGCATAAATCATAAAGAGGCTTATTACATGATTCCGCAAAATAAAATTTGTTAGGATATATTTCTACGAACTGTTATTTGCTTGCCATCCGGAGATATGGTTTTGCATCAAAAAGCATTTTGGATTCACACTTTAAAGGCAACCCCGAGCAAATCACCATCAAAACTTATAGCCATAGTAATTAGAGATGTAGAGGTGAGTGGATTTAGCAAGGAGAATATTATCATGTTTTCATATAGGGTATATCTCTAAACTCATGTTTATTGGAAATGTAGTTCATATTGTCCCTCAACAGATAATGTCCAGTGAAGCCTAAACACACGAGTAGAATTTTTTCTTATGATGGGTCATGGTGTGGAGTTCTTCAGGCAGCCCAATTATGATTGCATGGAGACTGCGGTGAATAACAATCCCAACTGCAAGATCCCAATCCAAATCCAAATCCCAATTTCTCGAGGAGTCGTTGATGGGGGACACTGATTGCGAGGTAACTAGAGAGAATTCTGTGGCGGTTTCCAATTCCGGGAGCTCTGCCGTTGCTGCTTCTTCGAGCTTGGTTTTGGGGCGGGGAGTTTTGAGGTCATTTCAAAGCCCTCCAAGCATAGCAGCAAGAACAACAGTAGTAGCCAGTGCTACGTATGTAGATTTTGTAGTCGACTCTTTAGCTCAGAGAGAGTCCATGGGGCTAGTAGGTCTAATGGGTAGTCCTCTAGTAGTGAAATTTTTTCCGGGAACGATCGTTCATCAATAGACATCTAGATAAAGAAATCCAAGGTACCCACAAATAGATCCAATGGCAATTCCAACTGGGTCAGAGTTGGTAGTATTGAGGAAGAAGGGAAAGAAGAAGCGGAGGAGGAAGAGGATATAAGGTGGTGAAAAATATGAATATGGATGTTGGACAGGACTCGAGTGATCACAGGATGGTGTCCCTCTACACGCTTAGAAGGAATCCCAAGCGGGGTAGGACGCTGAAAGATGAGGAGTTCGGTATAGATTTGATTTGTCACCCTATTACGGAGGACAAAAGTTTCCACTGGTCCAAAACACTATTTGGTCATATGAGGTGCCACCCTGAGGGGAACTGGAGGGGAATTCAAAACCCAGATATGGTCGTGTTATTGATGTTGCTATTGTTCTATTCTTGAGTGTTGATAACCAAATCTGAACAAAGAGTCCTCTCAACCATACAATAAATTAAGATATTGCTTACCCGAAAATTAGTCATTTCTATCAATTCAAAAATATTATTTTACATTAATTTATTTAACATTTTAATGTAATGAAATAGCCAAATGAATGTGAGAATAATGGATACTATAACTTGCAAAGAGCTTATTGTTTATCATTAAAAATGGCGAAGTAGATAGATTTTTATAAGATAAGAATGAGATTGTTATCTCGGCTTTTGTTAGCGATTTTTTACTAACAAATATCGCATAACATATCAGAGACAAGTTTAAACACAAAAATAAGGAATTAAGTGGTAATCACAATGCAACTAGGAAAAATAATTTTCCCTATAAACTAGTGATTGAATAGAGTGAAAGTATTTTTATATTAAGTGAAGATAAAAAAAATCCAGTATATATTTCTGTCTGGTGTTTTCTATTCGTGTGTTCTCTCTTTTAAAATTTGAATATTTTATCTACTTATGAGAGAAAATCACTTGTGACTTGCCAGTTGTACAACCTGTTATAACATTGTAATATTTTTTTAAATTCTTTAAATTTAAGCTTCATGATAAAAAAATCAACCATACACACATAAATGATGTTTAAGCACAGCCACTTATGAGTCTAACTGTCTAAATGTAACTCTTTCAAATCATAAGGTTCCAAACATTTTGTGATCAAAATTCTAGTTTGGGAAAAGGAATGAAACATGTGTTTTAGCCACGAACATGCCTAAGTAGACCCAATTGTGTTACCATTTCCTTCTAGTGAGGAGTTAAAAGATGAAATAAATAGCACATAATCACGGGGGTATTTGTTTGATAAAGGAAAAAAAACATTAGATTGTCAAACCCTTAAATATGGTTGACCAAAATTTATTAGCCAAAAAAACCCAATATGAATAAAGGCTGGTTAATAATAGTCTGTGATGCCCACGTCATATCAAGGATAATGGAATTAATAATATTAATTGGATCACATAAATATAAACATTTCAGTTTCTATAAATATGATTCTTGAAGCTTTTCCTAGCTGGATTAAACTTAATGAAATGAAAATCTAAGGTATATCTAATACATGTGGTGTAATTTTTTATCTTTCATGTTTGGCTTTTAACATTTTTTAGGATTAGATATTGAATCATAGTTTAACAAGATCTTTCTATGTTCATTTAAAATTATGAATCCCTTCACATATTGATTATGGTATGAGTTATTTGATGGAATAGAACTTGGAGCCGTATTATCTGCTGGACCAAAAGCATTTGATTTGCTAGTACTTCTGGTTCTTTATTTTTTTGTACAGTACATACTTACTGTTCCTCTTCAAAAATCAAGTTGTGTCATTGTAAACTCATTCTGCTGGGAAAATTGTGCATAACACACATGCTTGGGCATTGTTTGGGGGTAAATTAGCACCAAAAGAAACAAAAGCACCCTTTAAAATACAAACCCATTGTTTTGCTCCTGTTCACTCAATTATTTGCATAACTGAACAGTACATGAATACAATCACAACTGTCATTATTCTGTAAAGATTTTTCGGTTTGACAAAGAATTATTGAGTGAACAGGAGCAAAGATGATTATCACGTTGGGATATCTATATTGGATATAAATCATAAAGAGGCTTGGTCAGAATATATTTCTACGAACTGTTGAATTTGATGGGCAGCCAGAAGTTAAAATTGCCATTTAATGCCGGAAACCATCGGTTTCACTGTCTGGGTGTTTTCTATGATATACGCCATAGAATGCCCACTTACAAACCTGCCTTAAAGATCATATTAAGTGGATGTCATATAGACCCAACCGATTCGGAACGTGACAGTCAAGCTTCCCAACAGTCTGTGTATTCGTTCATTGGATTATTGTGCTGTTTTGGTCGTATTTATGTGCTTTTATGATTTTTGATCTGCGATATAGAATTTTTCTTAAGATGGGTCGTGGTGTGGAATTCATCAGGCAGCCCAATTCTGAGCCTGTAAGAGATTGCATGGAGACTGCGGGAAATAACAATCCCAACTGCAAGATTGTGGTGACTATGAAAAAGTTCCAAAGCCAATCCCAATCTCCTGAGGAGTCAGGTGATGGGTTAGACTGATTGTGAGGTAATTAGAGAGAATTCTATGGTGGTTTCCAATTCCAAGAGCTCTGTTGTTGTTGCTTCTTCAGATCTTGGTTTTAACTTTTGGGGCAGGGAGTTTTGTGGTCGTTTCCAAGTCCTTTAAGCATAATAGCAGCAAGAACAACAGCGGTAGCCAGCGACACGTATAGATTTTGCAGTAGAGTCTTTAGCTCAGGGAGGGCTCTGGGCAATCATGTGAGAGTCCATGGGTCTAGTAGGTCTAATGGACAGTCCTCTAGTAGCGGAAATGTTTCCGGGGATGATCGTTCGTCAACAGACATCTGGATAAAGAAATCCAAGGTACCCACGAGTAGATCAAATGGAAATTCCAACTGGGTCAGAGCTGGTAGTATTAAGGAAGAAGGGGAAGAAGAAGCAGAGGAGGAAGAAGACTATAAGATGGTGAAAAATATGAATCCCAAGCGGAGTAGGAAGCTCAAAGATGAGGAGTTCAGTATAGATTTACCGCCCAGAACAGCAGAGCCTGTGTTGAATGTTCAGTATAGTTTCCTGGTCCACAACACTGTTTGGTCATATGAGGTGCCATCCTGAGAGGGACTGGAGGGAAATTCAATCCCCAAATATTGCTGCCCCAAACTGTCTTTTCTCCAGTGTGCTGGCAGAGCTCCGGGATATCCGAAGATCTGGAGTAAAAAGGAGAAGAAGAGGAAGCCAGATAATGAGATTGACAGAGAGAGCATTAAGTCAGGGAAGGCATGTCAACAGCCAGCCTCCCGCAGCCTCTTCACCTGCTCTGTCACTGCAAAAAGAGGTAGGAGAAGGCCATGTGAGAGTCCATGGGTCTAGTAGGTCTAATGGACAGTCCTCTAGTAGCGGAAATGTTTCCGGGGATGATCGTTCGTCAACAGATATCTGGATAAAGAAATCCAAGGTACCCACGAGTAGATCCAATGGAAATTCCAACTGGGTCAGAGCTGGTAGTATTAAGGAAGAAGGGGAAGAAGAAGCAGAGGAGGAAGAACAGTGAAAATATGAATCCCAAGCGGAGTAGGAAGCTCAAAGATGAGGAGTTCAGTATAGATTTACCGCCCAAAACAGCAGAGCCTGTGTTGAATGTTCAGTATAGTTTCCCTGGTCCAAAACACTGTTTGGTCATATGATGTGCCATCCTGAGAGGGACTGGAGAGAAATTCAATCCCCAAATATTGCTGCCCCAAACTGTCTTTTCTCCAGTGTGCTGGCAGAGCTCCGGGATATCCGAAGATCTGGAGTAAAAAGGAGAAGAAGAGGAAGCCAGATAATGAGATTGATAGAGAGAGCATGAAGTCAGGGAAGGCATGTCAACAGCCAGCCTCCTGCAGCCTCTTCACCTGCTCTGTCACTGCAAAAAGAGGTAGGAGAAGGCCAATTAGGTCTATTCACCCTCAACTGGAGGAAGATGCTGGTGAAGAAGGAAAAACAGAGGTGGAAAACACGAAGGAGCTTGAAGGCTTCCCCATTCAATCGATGGTGCTGCTTCTGCTCCTTGCTACATTTAATAGATCAGATCCCCCAGATTTATTGTAGAATTGATCAAACAACAGACATAATGAGTTGAAGGCTGCTAATGCAGTTGAGCATCCTAACGGGTTTATTTGCATTCAATACAGGGTTGTTCTAGGTGCTTATTCGACCATATTAACACCCAGCTGCTCCTCTCACACATTTTCTGGGATTGCGCTTTGTGTTGTGGGTTGATTTTCTATACTTGTTATGTGATCCTAAAATGTTCTCTCTAGCTTACTTTCGGGTATCAGAGAATATAGTATGCAACACAGAGGAATAACATTTACAGAGCAGGAATAAAACTCACACCATCGATCTACCACTGAATAGAAAACAAACATTCATATGACAATCACTTCTACAGAAATCATGCGATTAGCGAAACAATTCAGAAGCAGGAAACCAAGGTTAAACAGAGGCTTCTCCTCAAACATTAAAGCCTGATTCTACATTGTGCACATACTTCACAAAACATTTTACCAAACACTAAGTAACCAGTAGACAAAACAATATCAGACAGAGCTAAAAAAATGAACAGCAGTCGGGAAAACCTTTTCATACCTTTCCGCCTTCTCATTTCGTCCACTACTCCAAACGCATCCATATTAACACCCAGCTTGAAGGCTTGAAGGCTTCCCCATTAAATCGATGGTGCTGCTTCTGCTCCCTGCTACATTTCATAGATCAGATCCCTCAGATTTATAGTAGAATTGATCAAACAACAGACATAATGAGTTGAAGGCTGCTAATGCAGTTGAGGATCCTAACTGGTTTATTTGCATTCAATACAGGGTTGTTCTAGGTGCTTATTCAACCATATTAACACCCTGCTGCTCCTCTCACATATTTTCTGGGATTGTGCTGTGTTGTGGGTTGATTTTCTATACTTGTTATGTGATCCTAAAATGTTCTCTCTAGCTTACTTTCGGGTATCAGAGAATATAGTATGCAACACAGAGGAATAACATTTACAGAGCAGGAATAAAACTCACACCATCGATCTACCACTGAATAGAAAACAAACATTCATATGACAATCACTTCTACAGAAATCATGTGATTAGCGAAACAATTCAGAAGCAGAAAACCAAGGTTAAACAGAGGCTTCTCCTCAAACATTAAAGCCTGATTCTACATTGTGCACATACTTCACAAAACATTTTACCAAACCCTAAACACCAGTAGACAAAACAATATTAGACAGAGCCAAAAAAAAATGAACAGCAGTCGGGAAAGCCTTTTCATACCTTTCCGCCTTCTCATTTCGTCCACTACTCCAAACGCATCCATGGATGTCAGTCTGTTCCGATCTGCTCTGGTCCTTGAACTATTCTTCTCCCTTAAAAACCCCAAAATATAGAGACAACTTACAAATACAGACCCTCAAAAACCAAAAAAATTGAAGACACAGACCCCAAACAAACCAAAAAAACCATTCAAATCACACAAACATAAAGGGAAAAAAAAGACTCAAATAGCGTGGCCATGCAACGCAGAAAATGCAACAGACACACACAAAATTAAAAAAGCATCAGACCCCAAATTGCAGCGCACAAAAAAACCAGACAAAAAAACGGAAAAGGAAGTATTTCACGCTCCATTGCACGCTCCAAAGGGGTTTATACTTCCTTTTCATCAACGGATCTATATCACGCTCCAATCCAGCTGTCCAAATTTCATTGATATCCGCACGTAGTTTAAAATGATTCTTCTAAATAAAAATATCTGTTTTTTGGACCGTTTAAGGGGACGCTTATATTGTTTTTTTAAAAGGTGCTCACTTATATTTTGTTAAATCACTTTAATATGGGTTCGAATAACCGCTTTAATATGGCTCACGGTTCAACACTTAGTTATCTTTTTGTAATTATGGTTTAAAAACAATGTGTACATACACCTAGAGCGATTTGAACCTGCAACCTACTTGTTATTAGCGCACATTCCTACCAACCTGCGTAGCACCTGCCACATGCAACCATCTGATTTCAATCGAATATATTCAAAAAACAATAAACCTATGATTTGACTACTGACGCGCAGGTCCCACCCATGCATGTCTTTGTGGTGTGTTTAATGGGTAGGTTTATGTATGGCGGTGCATTCTGTGGAGAGAATAGCCTCTTGCACAACATGGGGCTACAAACTCTTTTATAAAGCTAATATACTATGACTTTCAAGTTTACCTAATTTTAATTTGTCTCAAAGCTTAAGAGAAATGTCAAATATCTCTATTTGACCTGTTTGCCAAGTAAATCCTTAGTGCATTTTAACTCGAGCTTATTGTTTAACATATGAAATGTGTAAAGTGGTATGAAGTTCCCAAATCTCCACTTCTTCTAATCGAAACTTTTGCATAAAATAACATATGGTATGCAAAGCATATCTTCCCTAAACATGTTAATTACTTTATATTCAACCTTTTTATTGAAAAAAATTACTTAATTTGTAGAAATTTTTCTGGCATAAAAAACCATGCCCCGAGAAAGATGGAACATCATTTAACATCACAAAATTTTTACAAAGGGCTCTTAATCTTAAAGTCCTCAACATGTTCAAAGTTGGTTAGATTTTCTTTCAAGATTAAAAAATTGTTGAAGATGACTCAAATTTTCCTCTCCCAACACTCACACCATATTTGTTTCTCCACCATCATCACTTTACAACATGCATACCTACTAAAAGCGGATCTCATTAATGAATCCTTTATTGAGCCCATAAAATCGAGCAATGTGAAAAGAATAAAGTTTGAGGAAATTGAATGTTAGGAAACCGATTGAGCAAGGGCGACTAGGTGGATGCATTTGTAGAGTCTCCTTCAAGTACCATTTGCAAATAGGGAATCATGCATATGTATGAATCCCTCATGATGGCCTTGATCCTTCGATCTTTGTATATATGGTTTCATTGATAAGACGTACAACACAATATTTAGAAATGGATGGGTGTGGGTTGTATTTTCTCGCACAGGGTTATTTCAATCAAGTATTTCTCTCCCATCCTAGAAATTCCATTGGTGTTCTACACACATGTGATACCTTGTTCCCACATTGATGAAAAATGTGTTGAAAATATTATTTGTGGCTTGAAGTGAGTTGATGTCAGGTGGATGGGATTCAAAGAATATTGAGTCAAAATTGATGTTAGCAACGATGTGTGGCTGAAGGCATTCTCACTTTTCTTCCACCTTGGAAAAATATTGCCCCACCTAGTTTTATTTCTCAACTACTCATAATAGCCATCATGGTGGGTGCCTCGGTGTAGTGTAGTATAAAGTTGAAATCATGTTTGGTAATGAGTCTCATCTGCATGACCTCTCAATGGATATGCCATCTCACCATATAGTTAGAGGACCAAAAAAATACATGGGATGGTGCGGATGGGGAAGTCAATGGATTTCATAGAAAATGAGACACCACTTGGACAATCTTGATAAAGTTGTATGTCATTGATTTCTTAAAAGAAATCAACACCACCATATATCTATTAATTGTCAATGGGAAACACCCTACTTCTAATTGAGAAATTTCTATCAATGTAAACATTTTAAACAGTTTAACAATAGAATTAAAAAAACAAATCTATCTACTCAATCTCATTTTTACTTTTCCATTGCCTATAAAAAGCATGTTGTTAAACACTATAATTTTAGTATGGCCATGCACATTCTTAACCATTGTTTGTGATATATAAAGAATGGTATACGTCATGTAACAAGAATGACTTGCACATACCATTTTTGAATTGAAATAGATTTATATTATTTTTGTAGATGCTTAATTTCTATACGAGGTATTTATTAGTCATAAAATTACATTATTTAAGGATATTTGTGTCTTTTCAATCTAGAGGAAGTTCACATTGGTGTTTTTTCATGTCTTCTTTTTATTTTGTATTATGTCATATATATTTTTAATCTTTTCACTATGTTTCTTCTTGTTTATTGGTGTTTTCCCATGAATCATATAGTTGCAATTTTCGATTATGCTAGAAGTATATATAGTCCTTGTTCATCGGAATCACAATTGTACTACTTTGGAGTTTTAAATTGTATATGTCAGATGTGGTACTCCAACCCTTCTTTAGATGCCCTAGGGTTTATAGTCCTTATTTGTTTGTTTTCCCACATGTTGCATGTCAACTTACGTGTCAATAGGGTCATAATTTGATTCGACAAGGCTATAAAAAAATTTAGGACCTCTTCATAAGAAAAACAATTTAAGAATGCATTGTTGTGAATTGAAAACATTAGAGCGTGGGAATATATATTTGAAACATTTGTTTCTTTATCAAACATTCATTGTTATGATCAAACATGACTACCTATTTGAACTACATTATACTTGGTTTATTATTTGTAATATTGTACATTATTGAGGGAATTCATAAGTGAGTGTTTTTATTCAAAACCCTATTGACCCAAACACACAACCCCAATTTTCCTCATTCATTTTGTAGATCAAGTTGTCCTATTAATGTTTAGAAGGAAGAAGAGAAGTTTCCCAACTATTTATTATGTCATAAAGTTTTTGGACCTCTAGATGTAGTAAATAAATTTCTCAAATCCGAGATCTCTAGCACTATATTTTCCATGTGCATATAGTTTCGGTCTTAGAAGAGAATATACATGATTATGGGGAAATCCTTCATTCAACTTGAGTTATGTGGGTTCTCTCAACCTGACCATAGACCCTTGCATGTACTACATATTGCTGAGATCTATTTCTATATTTATGTGCAATCATATATTATTTGTAAACCCCGATATTTATTATTAAACTATACATAATTTATATAACCAAGTATGATTTTACTATTTTAATTTTCTTATATTTAATTATAATGTATATGTGTAGATGTATTGCATTTATGATGTAAACACACTTCCCATAAGATAAAAATAATTGCAAAATTTTCACAAAAAAGATAAAAAGAATGGAATCATGTCCCAAAGTTCTTTATGTCGTTAGGTCAAAAGAGTTAAGAAAACAATAAACATTTGCGTGGAAGCAAGGCCCACTCCACATAAAAAAATTGTTAGTATGGGGTAAAAAATGCCCTTATGAACCAAAAATGTTCCTCGAAGCACTCTTTATAGCAAGGAAGATCCAAGTATGTAGAAAGGGAACCCTCGTAAGGGAAAACAATCAAAAATTGGAAACTAAACCTTCCTTTGTGGAAAAAACAAAGTTAACAGATAACCTTAGAAGCCTTAACAAGAAGGGGAACCCACAATAAACCCATGTTATACAACAAACATGAAAGGAAAGAAAAACCTTCTATAACAAAAAAATACCAAATCAAAACAAAGTTAACAAATAACCTTGAAGCCTTAACAAGAATGGGAACCACAATAAACCCATGTTATATAACAAACATGGAAGGATTTAAAATCTTATATAAAACACAAAAAAGTACCAAATCAAAACAAACTAACTGCCTTACATAGCAAACACAAAACAACCAACACCCAAATTGTTGCCTCACAAAATGAGATGAGTATGACAAGTTTTCATCACCATATACAACATTGCCAAACATATCCATACGTGAGAATAAAGTACTTTCCATATGTACAACACATTGAATAGATCCATATGCAAAGGTGAGTAGAGTTACACAAAGTTGAACATAATCAAACCAAATAAAGAAGAGATATATAACAATTAGAGTTAGTGCTTAATTATACCATATGACATACCAAAGGTGACATATAAGCCAACTTTCCCTATTCTAAGTAGTAGCACACTATGAGCTACACTCGTGTGGGAAAAAGTTGTAACCTAAAATTTCAAGTGAAGGAGAGAGGATGCAAAAAAGTGTGTACTCATTCTCCATCACACATATCCCCTAATCAATTTATGATTTTTTTCTTGAGATAAATATTTCAAACATCAAACACTTTTTCAAAAATATAGTGGTTATTACAATATTTTATCATCCACTTAATAAGGGTCATGTAGATGCATCTCCCTGTCAATGAGTTGAAGAAAGATTGGAACAAAAATAAATTCTCTAAAAAATTGTGTCTCATGGAATTTGATAATTGTGGGTTCAATATTCATGCTTTTGTATGACTCAACAAGGAACATATATTACAATACCTTGTAGGTTATCATTGACGATGATTCTCTCTTGGGTGTGTTGGATATTATAATCTAGTTGTAATATTGGTTAACATGTTAACATATCCCTTTTATATGAAATGAATCGTTACATATTACTTTATACAATTAATTTTCATGTAAATGTTAGAAACAAAAAAACAAAATGTAAAATAAAATGTAAATTCGAATATAGGAAAGGGTTTTATAATTTATTTCATCAAAGGCTCTTCTTTGCACACTATTTTCCAACTATCATCCATGCTCCTTCCAGTTGTCTATCGCTCATCAACATCCACATGATTTTTATAGAATCCTTACAAAGTAAATAGGACCATTTTGTTTAGAGGATGCTTAAGTATGGTTTTATTATTTTTTAAGGGGTGCTTTAGTTTTTGAGATAAAAACAAATTTAAGTTGAAGGCAAATGACTAGTACTTCAGTTTCATGGTTGTTATATTAGATTTTATGTATAATATATTGCTTAAAAAAAAATTATCTTCTTTAAAAATTTCCTACCATTGGTCGTAAATGAAATCAATTGAGTAACATCAATATGTTGGGTTCAATTTTTTTCAAACTTTGTATTGATTAATAACTATGTTACCTTCTCCAAATATTTATTCCCTACTCATGACAAATGATATTAATCCAATAGCATCAATGGGCATGTGCATGGAGACGAGGGACCAAAAATGGACAAAAAAATGTTTTTTAGTCATTTTGCACATAACACAAGCACATTATGGTTCAAGCACATTATAACAAGCTATCATGTTATGAAATGAGCACATTATAATGCTCTCACATTATGATGTTTATAAGACGGGCATGCTTTTTATGTGTGAATTCAAATATTCACTAATAAAATAATGTAAAAATGTTATAACATGAGATTTTGTTTTCCTTGGCTTGGAAACCACCCACCATTTTGATTAAATATCCAAGTCTAAGGGTTGGACTGTCTATTTCGTGACCGAATCCATGTTTTGCAAAAAAAAAAAAAAAAAAAAACCTAAGATTTACAAGCTCTATCTTAGGTTTGTGTCAATGTATTTCTTTCTAAAATATGAATAGTTTAAGGTTTTCATCCTTAATTTCTTTTAGTAGTGTCTTCTTTTTTACCAAAACGCGTGTATTATTTTTTCTACATAAATTTTGATCCACTCATCTAAATTTCAAAAAAAAATGACATGATTTAAGTTCCATTCTACACACATTCAAAAAAAGAAAAAATGTTTTTCAATTATTTTCTCAAAATTAGGGGTTTGCACATGAATGTTTTGTTTTCAGAATGTGTCATTTCGAGAAAATTAGTAAAAAATACGCATTGAAAAATTAGGAAAAAATAGTGGGACCTAATACATGATATTAGCTAACTTTTTACCAAAGGGATTTGTAAAATAATTTATGGAGCTACAAAATGGGGGTCACACACGCAACAATATGTTATATTTTTAACACAAAAACGAGACCACTTTGTGTGTGCACCACATTTCACCCTCTTAATCTGCACCATTTTAAATAATAAGTAGTAATTTAGAAACTAGATTCCAAGCACTATAAGTCTTGTTCTTATCATAATTTTAAATTTTGAGCATAGGAATGTCAAATTCCTTATTAAAGTTCATATTTTTATGATTTCAAGAAAAAGTGGCCACGAGCCCATTTTGGTACCCCATTTCCATGCACATACCCCAATGTATCACGATAAAAATAATTCATTGGAAAATTCAAACTACATATTGACTAACAACTCCATTATCTTCTCCAAAATTTTCCTATAATTCAATGACAAAAGACATAAATCCATCAACATCAATGTGTTGGGATTGAAATTTTTTTATGTTAACAAATGGGCTCCAAACTCCACCATATGGCTAAGATATTACAATTTTTTTCAATTAAAAAGATTTTTTTCTAAGTGATGGTCAAATAGACATCAAAATATGAAGTAAAAATTACATGTGATGGTTAAATAAATGCCAAATTATTATTTTTCATCAATTGTGTATCAACAATATCTTTGTGTCATTATAGGATGCTTATTGGCATGATTATGAATAGATTAAAGGGATGTAGACACATAATCACGCACTTTTGGTAATTATCTAGTCCTGATCACATACTACTATTCATATGATTCATAAGTAAGAAAAGTATTAATTAACCCATGTCTTTGGCATCTTTCTTTGCTTTCTTTTGCTACATTCAGTCTTGCACCCTTACTTACTCAATCGCCTTTTCACTCTTTAACATTTGTCATCCTGGACACTAGCGTCCAACCAGGATGCCAACACTAAGCACCCTCGCCCCCTATAGGTGCTCCTGACCCCTTTGTACTTTACTCTCACTTTTTGGGTCCTTTCTAGTTGTTTGAGTATCTTATCTTTTTGGTAGTCGACCTTTTCAGAGTTAATTATGAAATTCAAGCAAAGGAATCATATAAATATAAAGTTATGTGATCATAATAAAGGACCAAACACTAAGCATTATCTATCACCACCTAAGGTTGCATCCATCTAGCTCCATCACAAGGAACACAATGGCTAGTTTTTGTGCATCACACTTCAAAGGAGGGAAGTTCATTCTATTCCATGCAAACATTTATTACATTCTATATCTAGCTACTTCCTCACTATTCCAAGTGTGACACGCACAAGAGAAACCTAGGGCATAATTCCGCACACATACAAAAAAATACATTGGGTATGAGATGTACTGCAGTGCTCAATCGTAAGTTCACCATTGTGATAGTTGAGGACAATTCAACCCCTCATTTTGCATATTTCTTTTTTAGGATTGATGTATATTTGAGGTTTTCGAGTCTATATTTTATTGTAGGTTTACATCAACCTTGACGATCTTGGTGTGACCTCAGAGATACAAAAAAGTGACAAAATGTGAACACCTTACGACACCTTAGAGGAGGTTTTATGAGAATTTTCACAGATCCAGGCACCCAAAAATAGGTCTAGGGTGCCCACGAGTACCTTTGTCCCTCTTTAGGCGCCCCAGTCCAACCTATCTCCTCATGTTTACATTTTTTGTGCTCCAGTACGATGGTCAGTACTTCACATTTCCCAATTTTCCACCTTTGTGCATTCTCCAAGACTTTTGAATCATCTAAGGCTTCTTACCCTCTCTTTTCAATTAGGGTTTCATTAACTATTGCTTAGTTGCTTGGGTTTATTTCTGTACATCATTACATATTCATTTTACTGCAATCTAGCATTCAGATTAGGTATGTAAATTATATTTTAGCTTAATAATTTTGGTGAACCCGATGTGAATCCTCACACTCCTAGGATCATCATTCTTTTATTGCTCATGTTTATATAATCTTATCATCATGAGTATCTCCATTAATGACTTTTTGTGTATCAATCTTAAATTAAGAGAAAGAGTTTGAAATCTCTTAGCTACCACTCATATTCTTGCCAATATGCATCCAGATTCAGTCTATCAAATATTGGTATATGCCTTCTCTCGAATATTGCTTTCCCATATAATCCTCATGTTGATCTTGTTATTTTTGACAATGATCCAACATTGACATCATGATTCACATTTACAATGTGGGTGTCAAGCGTACTTTAATTGATAATGGATCTAAACTTAATATTTTTCCCATGTCATTCCTTGAAAAGATTGGTCTTTCGATTGTTAATGTTAGTCCATCATGTCTTTCTCTTCATGCCTATGATGGATTTGTTCGTCCATGTTTAGGTCACATTACTCTACCTATTACAGTTGGACCAAAAACTCTTAACATGGTTTTATTTGTCACTCAACTTCCCTATTTCATACAACTATTTACTTGGTAGGCCATGGCTTCATGCCATGCAAGTGGTTCCCTCTACTATACATCATTGTGTTAAATTCCTACATGAGGGTATCGAGTATACTATTTTTATGACTATCATCCATACAAATATTGTGACCATGATCCAAATACTACACTTCCTACTCCATGAATCAATATTATTGATGAACCCCAACCTATGGATACTTTGCCTCATTTTCCATTGCTTGAAGGTGTTATCGCATGATAGATATTGTCTATCTATGTCTACGCCATGATTCTTTATCAGGGGTATGTCTAGTCTATGGACGTTGATCCATCCCCTGCACCTTCACATGGGTCATCTCCATTAGCATGCCCACCATTTACATGCACACTTTTCATGAATGACTCTTATTGGGAACATATTCCATTCGATCCTACTTTATCTGAATATGTATGCACATATGATGGGTTGACTTAGCTAGGCTTTATAGTTGACAACATCTATCTTTTGCCTTATGATCATCATCTCTACCATGGGTTTATTCACATCACCATTATTTATGGTATTCAAGTATTTTATCTCATAGTCTTTCTTACATGTGCTCCTCTTACTTCTCCACTCAGGTTGGGACAATCTTGGCTTCATTACATTGGGGGCACACTAGACCCTGATCATATTGATATCTCATTTCCTATGCCCTTTGGTCATGTGTTCATTTGCAATAGTTGTTTTCTTGGCTATATATAGAATCTCACTCGCTGGTATGCACACACGGTGTAGACACAGAATCACACACATTTGGTATTATTTAGTCTTGGTCTCATACTACTATTCATATGGTTTTTGAGTGAAGAAAGTGATAATTAACCCATGTCCTTTGGCCATTTTGCATTATTTGTTGTTGTCACTACCGACCTCCCGCATGTACTTGCCCAATTAGTTTTACCATTTAACATCATTTTAGCTTTGATTGAGGTGCCCAACCCAATACTAGGGCGCCCTAGGCACCCTGGTCCCATTATGGGCACTTTGATCCTTTTACACTTTCTCGCCACTTTTTGGGCACTTTCTGACCGTTTTAGCTTTCTATCTTTTTGGTGGTCAGCCTTTTCAAGTTTAATTACAAAATTAGAACAAGAGAACCATATAAATATAAATTTATGAGACCATAACGAGGGACCAAGAACTAGTCACTACTATCACCACCTAAGGTTGCATCCATCAAAGGCTCCATTTGCATCCATCTAGCTCTATCACAAGGGACAAGGTTGGTTCATCTACATCACACTGCATACGAGGGAAGTTTAATCTATTCCATCCATAATTTTACTACATTTCTACATCTAGTTATAGCTCGCTACTTTGCAAAGTGTGACTGTCACAAAAATACCTAGGGCACGGCTTTCACACACTCACCTAGAACTAAATTTGGGTTTGAAATGTAGTATAGTGCTCAGTTAGTAAGTCCAACATTGTGGCCGCTGAGGACAGTCTGACCCCTTTATATTCATCTTTCTTTTTTAGGGAATTGATGCATGGCTTGGGGTTTTTAAGGTCTTTTCTTCATCATTGATTACTAGTGACATCTGAAGCAGTTCAACGACATTAGTGCGATAAGAAGCGAAGGAAGGTATTCACTAGTGACACCTCGGAAGAGGTTTACAGAGCAATTTCACAGACTAGGGCACCCAGATCTAAGACCAGAGTGCCCCAGGTGCCCCAATCCCTCTCAAGCGCCCTAGTCCAGCCTACCATTCTAAATATGTGCTTTTTGGAGCTTTGTGCGTTAATTTCTACTTTCTATTCTTCTGGTTCATTCTGTGACATAGTCCCAAACAGTCGTTGAATCAACTAAGATCCTTATAACCCTACTTGTTGATTAGGGTTTAACATTTATATTTACTTAGTTGCTTGGGTTATTTCCTTTCATTAGTTAATTCATCTATTGTTGTGCATATTAGATTATCTTAGAATAAAATCACATTTTTAGTTAATCATTTTGGTGAACCTGACCTTCGAATACCCTTTCTCTTTAGGATTTTTCAACATATGTATGTCACTCGTAGTGGTCATTTTGGGTCTTTTCAATATTGTGAGCTTCCTTCATTTACCCGTAGGGTTTCCAAACCAATGGCTGATATCCATACTTCTGCAACTACCACTAACAATTGTTTAGATAACTCGAACAATGTTCCTCTCCACAAAATAGAAGCATCTGATAGTGAGAATTCCTACGATGAAGACACTAATGTCGACCAAGAACAACTAAACTCTATTACTAATTTTTGACAAGCATTGTGTGATAATCCCACTCATATTCCAAATGTTTTACATGCTCGATCACTGCTAAGAAAAATCATGATGCTTCAACCTCTATGGTTGCTCATCCTTCGGCTCCCATGATCTCTACTCCATCAATTTATGTTTCAGACTCATATTCCTACAACTTCCGCTCCCACCATTCATCCTAGCACCCCTAATATGTAGTTTGGCTCTTCTTCGAATACTCCTGATTTAAACTCTTTATATCAAGATTTACAAACCCAAATTTTCCAGCTCCAGGTTGCCACTTCTCGTGCATCACCATCTTTAGACTCTACTGCACAATTGCATACTCCTTTTGCACATGTTATATCTGCCTATCCATTACCGCCTAATTTTATCTCTCCAAATTTACCAATCTTTAAGGGCCATCAAGATCCATAAGAGCACCTCCATACTTTCCATGTAGCATTCCTAGACTATACTGACGACTCTGCATACTAGTTAAACTCTTTCTTCATAGCTTACAAGATTATGTAATCCATTGGTTTTATGACCTCCCTATCCATTCAATATCCTCATTCACCTATTTCACTGATGACTTTCTTACACACTTCTTTATCAATATCGGTTCTATAATATATTATGTTCATCTTACACAACTCAAATAGGGATCTAATGAACATTTCACATAATATGTCTCGAGGTACAAGAATAACTTACCTAAGATGATGAATGTGATCATGGACTCTGAGCTTCAAGACTTATCCATTCAGAGTATCCTACCATCTCTCTAGGAGAGTGTTCTCTTTTAGACTTCTCCTTCATTCGACTAACTCTGTCATACTCTTAAGCTACGTGAAACCAAACTCTTAGTTATAGGAAATCTCAAGTATCAAGAACAAGTGTCATCCTCTATACGCTTTCAAGGTAAATCAACATTTAATCCATCTACAACTAAACCATTAGATGTAAAATTCATTGTCAACACAATATCTGCTAATAAGGAGATTCAATCGTAAATACATCAACGTATATTTACTAAGTTTAACATTCCCACGTGTAGTTTACTACCACAACTTATCAAAATTAATCTCATCACACTTCCCTCTCTACTACAAATAGATCCATCTCACCCAAAAGACATAATTTTGATGAACATTCCCATTGTGACTATCATCAGTGTGTCAAAAACTCCACAAATCATTACTACCAACCACGATTTCTCATTAAGGGTTTAATTGAAAATGGTCAAATCGAGCTTTCAGAATCTGTAAGTCCTCCACCTTTCAATGAAAATCATAAGCTCAAAATCTTTAATAACCCTCTCCCTAAACATGACACACACACGACTGACTTGTCGGCTAATTACGCATATCACGCAGTGCCTCTCTCCTGCATCAGGGGCTCTTGATTTATTAGTTGCACATGCTAATGCTTCACCACCAATCATCTCTTTCTCTAATCATGATTATCATATGAATTTCACATCTAATCACATGCATATTCATGTATATGTTGGTTCGATTTCCATCAATAATACTAAGGTTGACCCTTCATGGCCCATTAGTGTATGTTCTATTCCACTTCTTAAGGCTATCAATTATCCTCTATCCCAAATTGCATACCCTTTGAACAAACCATATGGTGTTGTTAAATTATATGTTACGGTTGGTCCTCTTACTATGGTCATGACTTTCCTCATTGGAAACACAGTCGAATGGTTGTGACATGTTACTCGTTCTCAACTAGATTCGTAGGTCTCAATCTATCATCTCTATGAACCATTTTTCGGCTAAAATTTATTCACAACAACCAGGTTATTTATATTGATGATATACCTCCATCTACTCCATGGTCACCATCTCCTTGAGTATCGACTACTGCACCTCCTACATCAAACTCTATGTTACTCAAAACACAATATACTCCTAGCTCACCTACTCGCACATTACCTACATGACTCCACCACTTGGCTAGTCCTACACACATGTATAAGCCCATTCCTAGGACACTTACTGCGTCTCGATGTAGATCACCACCTTAGTTTATTCCATGTGGGTGTCCATCACTTTCGTGTTCAACATTACATATATCTCCATCACTAACACATTTTGCTACGCCATGACATTCATCATATATTCATCCATCGCATGCACATAGACTTCATTCACCAACACATCATATGTCTACTATACCACCACTATTAGAGCATGGTCATATGCTTTCATCACCACATGCATCAGATGAAGGACCTTCATCCTTCATTATCATTGGATATTTCATTCATTCATGCACACTTAGGGGCATAACATCTAACACATTCCCCCCAATCATATTAACATAGGTGCATCTCTCATCTTTGCATTGTCATACATCAATCTCCTAGCTTAGACATACTCATCACACATTTTAGTGTCGTCATTACCCAATGACACACTCTTGTGCTTTAGTTCACACTTTACTATTGATGGCATACTACACATGAACCCCACACATTGCACACTAGGTATTCATTATGTCTCTTTACACATCTCGCATCATATGTCTTGCATTATACATTATGCATTATACATTTAGACTATGTTATTTTAACCATTGCACACCTACACATCATACATCATATTAGTCTTCATCATACATGCATCACACTCTTATGGTATATGAGTCTAGTGATATAAACTACCCATCCTACATGCTACACTACTAGTCTAGGGTAGGTGCACCAATCTGGTGGTAAAAAAAGCGTACAAAAACACGAAAAACATGTAAAACGTGCACGCATTTTATTTTTTTGGGTTAGTAATTCCCAAACCTAACATGCGTATGCGTTTTAGGTCGTTTGAAACGTGTACACGTTTTACATAGTATGGACTATATATTTGTTTTTGGAGGGCTTATAGTTATAAAAATAAATGTTTAATAAATCTATTTTAGTAAATATAAGAAGTTAGCATCACTCTACACCTGATGGAAGTGGTCTTGTAGCTCTGATAATTATAATCTAGAAGATAGATTTTCAAAATCTAATCTGGTCAGTACTTACTCATTTTCAGGATTTCATCAAAGGACCTAAAACTTTCAGGGCATATATATTGTAGTCGGTCTTTGTTTTGGGAAAGCATATAGTCATTTTGTAGGTTTTTGACCTTCTGGATTGGATTTTGGCCCTACCACTACTTGAATTGGTACCAATTTTTTAAAATTCCATAATTCACTTTAGTGACCATGAATCAACTCTATTATGTTTGTCTACTTCTTACTAAAATGAGATCCTCACTTTGTTAAATGAGGATTGCTCCATGAATGGGATTCATGTCCTATGGCCAAAATGAGGTGATTATAATGTGCCTCCTCCTTAAGGTGTGATCACACTACTAGGTGTTGAATGAGTTTTTACGGATAGTACCAAGTGCATTACATCAAGTGAACTCAGATGATTGCTCATTCTTAGAAACATGGTGCTCCATATAAAGATTATCCTCTCACCTTTCCTAGCTCTAAAATCATCATTTCATGGAATCAAATTCATAATTCTCATACATTTTTTTTTCTCATATGTCTCTCATGGAGATATACTGATGCCTTAATACTTCACACATGATGGTCCTTGATACCTCGGTGGCATGACTAGCTCATTTTACCTTGTTCTTTGGAGAGATTTGGGTATAATGACAGAGTCAAGATATGATGATCATTAAGTCACTCCTTGAGATCCAAATTTCACCTTTGAACATAATGAATCCTTCACAATTCAATTTATTAACCAAGATGACACCTGGGTGTAAGCATGCTTATGGTACATGGACACCTTTTTTATCAATTTGTTCCTCAAAATCACATTTTACGATCAATGAAACTATTCTAAAAATCTAATTCTACCTGCAACTCAAAATTTAGGTCCTATTTCATTTTGAATTGGGATGGGTAATTGCAGAGTTTTGCAATACCTAAAGAAACATTTAAGCCTTGAATCAATGTTTATTATTCCACCTTATAGAGTATTCTAATAGCCTTCCAATGCCTATTTTGTTTCATCCTAACTCTTTCTAGAACTCCTGGAATCATCCAAAGAAGTCATCTTTCATCATTTTAGCTTTCATTCATTGCACCTAAAAAAATAGTCTTAAACAGATTGCTCCTGAATGATATTTTATTTCCTAAACTTTCCTAAATTTACTTAGACATCTTCAATTCTCTCTGAAATCACCCTCAGATGCTTTATATTTTCTCTAAAAACTTAATGATTGCATCAAATGAACTCAGATGAAATTTGAGGATGAGTTACACATTCTTGACCTATATACTTCACTGAAACACTACAAATCACATTTTATGATCAATGAAACTAATCTAAAAATATAATTTTGTCTACAACTCAAAATTTAGGTCCTATTTCATTTTGAACTAGGAGGGGCAGTTGAAGCATTTTACAGTACCTAAAGAAATATTTAAGCCTTGAATCAATGTTGATTATTCCACCTTGTATAGTATTATAATATATTTCCAATGCCTATTTTTTTCATCTTAAATCTTTCTAGAAATCCTGGAATCATCCAAAGAGTTATCTTTCACCGTTTTAGTTTTCATTCCCTGCACCTAAAAACCCAATCTTAAACAAATTACTCTTGAATGAGATTTTATTTCCTAAAATTTCCTAAATTTACTTAGACATCTTCAATTCTCTCTAAAATAACCCTCAGATTCTTTATATTTTCTCTACAAACTTCCTAAGGGTGTTCAATTAGCTAAAAGTGGCCAAAAATGGCCTTTTAGGCCTTCAAGGAAGTAGTCTCTCATCAAAACTAAATGAGTTGATCAATCACCTTAGACACTATTCCCTACACAATGAAACACACTAAATGATCTTATTAGGAATTTCCTTTGAGCAGGGTAAATTTTGAATTGATGACGGAGGTTGTCAGATGATACAGAGTACCTTGCAATCCTCTTTATATAACTTCAACCTAAAATACAACTTCCCCAATTGAACTTTCTCCTTTTCCCTTGTTTTAAGTAGGTCTAGTTAAGGTTTGAAAGAAAAATTAAGGGTTTAATGGATTATCACCTATTTCATCCTTACATCCGCCTTTCAATAAGTGTCTTATGGGTTAAGGTCTTGGAGGTTAGCAATAGTTCAATATTGTGCACAAGATACTCATATGACCAAAGAAGACAAGGGTGTGTATTTGGTTAGAACTTGGTGAAAGGATTATATAATGCTCAAATGTAATTGTTTTACCTCATTCTTTCTGGATTGAATCATTTTTGTAAAAGTTTCAAGAGTAAAGGAGAAGGAGAAGACTTTGATTTTATAAAAGCTTTGCATGAGTGTGTGTATTGAATCAATCTTGTAATCATTCTTGCATGATTTTGTATTTGTTAGTATATATGCTTAATATCAGAGTTTGAAGAAAGATGATTTTAATCTATATGATGAGCATTGGGCTCTTGTGAGTTGATACTGAGTATATTATTGCTTTCATTGCATTTCTTGTGTGCTAGTCTATATTGGTAAGGTTTGTGAGGTCTTGTGATAGTGAATGATAACTCTGTATGGAAGAAATTTGTATATATCATGGGAGAGACAAATTCTTGTAGATAGGTATTCACAGTGTTCTCTTATGAAACGAATCTCAAACCAGAGTGCCCTAGATGCCCTTGTTCCTATCTAGGTGCCCCAATCCAACCTATTGTTCCATATCTATGTTTTTTTAGAGTTTTTGTGTGGTCATTCTTGCTTTCTTATTCATCTGGTTCATTATGTGACACAGTCCTGAACAACCTTTGAATCAACTAAGCTCCTTCTGACCCTACTTATTGATTAGGGTTTCACATTTATATTTACTTAGTTGCTTGGGTCATTTCCTTTTATAGTTAGTTGTCATCAAATTTTGTGCATATTAGATTAACTTAGAATAAAATCACATTTTTAGTTAATCATTTTGGTTAACTCGAACTTTGAATACCCTTTCTCCTGGGATTTTTATTTGTATTCCCATCACTCGTAGTGGTCATTTTGAGTCTTTTCAATATTGTGAGCTTCTTTCATTTCCCAGTAGGGTTTCCAAACCAATGGATGATATCCCTACTTTTGTTGCCACCACCGATAATCATTTGGATAACTCGAATAATGTTCCTCTCCACGAAATAGAATTATCATTAATGAGAAGTCCTATGATGAAGACACTAATGTTAACCAAGAACAACTTAACTCTATTATCGATTTTTAGCAAGCTTTGTGTGATAATCCCACTCATCTTCCGCATGTTTTACATGCTCGATCACCGCTTAAGAAAACTCGTGATGCTTCAACCTTTGTCGTTGCTCATCCTTTGGCTCCATGATCTCTACTTCATCAATTTATGTTTCATCTCCTATTCACACAACTTCTACTCCCGCCATTCATCCTAGCACCCCTAATATGTAGCTTGGCTCTTCTTCTAATACTCTTGATTTTGAAACTTTATATCAAGATTTGCAAACACAGATTCTCCAACTCTTGGTTATCACTTCTCATGCATCACCATCTTTAGACTCTACTATGCATACTCCTTTTAGACATGCTATATCCACCTATTTGTTACCTCCTAATTTCATCTCTATAAATTTACCAATATTTAAGGGCCATGACGATCCACGAGAGTGTCTTCGTGTTTTCTATGTAGCATGCCTAGACTACACTGAAAAATCCACCATACTATCTAAATTATTTCCTCATAGCTTACAAGATTATTAATACGTTGGTTTTGCGACTTTCCTATCTATTCAATAACCTCACTCACGCATCTTGTCAATGCCTTTATTACACACTTCTCTATCAACATCAATTCTACAATCTCTTATGTCCAGCTTGCACAACTCAAACAAGGATTTAATGAACATTTCACATAATATGTCTTGAGGTACAAGAATAACTTAGCTAAGATGATGAATGTGCTCGTGGAATCTGAGCTTCAAGACTTATTCATTCATAGTCTTTAATTGCCTCTCGAGGAGAGTGTTCTCTTTAATACTTTTCCTTCATTCGACTAACTATGTCATACTCTTAAGCTCCTTGAAACCAAACTCTTAGCTGTAGGCAAGCTCAAGTATCAGAACAAGTGTCATCCTCTATACACTTTCAAGGTAAATCAACATTTAAGCCATCTATAAACCATTAGATGCAAAATTCACTGTCAACGCGGTCTCTACTAATAAGGAGCTTCAATCGCAAATAGATCGACATATATTTACTAAGTTTAGCATTCCCTTGCGTATTTTACTACCGCAACTTATAAAAATTAATCTCATCACACTTCCCTCACCACTACAAATAGATCCATCTCAACCAAAAGGATGTAATTTCGATGAACATTCCCATTGTGACTATCATCAGTATGTTGGAAACTCCACAAATCGTTTCTACCGATGCGATTTCTCATTCAAGGTATAATTGACAATGGTCAAATCGAGCTTCCAAAATTTCCAAGTCCTCCACCTGTAAATGAAAATCATAAGCCCAAAATATTTAATAACCCTCTCCCCAAATGACACACACGTGACTAACTCATCGACTAATTACGTATATCACGCAGTGCATCCTCCTCCATCAAGGGCTCTTGAGTTATTAGTTACACATGTTGACGCTTTACCACCAATCATATCTTTCTCTAATCATGATTATCATATGAATTTCACATCTAATCACTTGGATATTCATGCATATGCTTGTTCAATCACCATAAATAATACTAAGGTTGACCCTTTGTGGCGCATTAGTGCATGTTCTATTCCACTTCTTAAGGCTATTAGTTATCCTCTATCCCAAATTACATACCCTTTAAACAAACCATATGGTGTCATCAAATTATATGTTACATTTGGTCCTCTTACTATGCTCGTGCCTTTCCTCATTGGAACCACAGTCGGAGGTTATGACATGTTACTTGGTCTCAACTAGATTTGTAGGTCTCAATCTATCATCTCTATGAACCATTTGTGGCTCAAATTTATACACAATAACCTGGTTATTTCTATTGATGGTATACTTCCATCGTGATCATCTCCTCGAGTATCGGCTACTACATATCCTACATCACAATCTATGTTACTTAAAGTGCAATCTACTCCAAGCTCACCTACTCACTCATTACTTACATGAATCCACTACTCGGCTAGTCCTACACATAGGTATAGGCCCATTCATAGGATAGTTACTACATCTCGATGTAGATCACCACCTCATTTTATTCCATGTGGGTGTTTATCACTTTCACATTCAACACTATATAGATCTCCATCACCAACACATTTTTCTATGCCGCGCTATTCATCATATATTCATCCATAACATGTATATAGACTTCATTCACCAACACATCATCTGTCTATTATACCGCCACTATTAGAGCATGGTCATATGATTTCATCACCACACGCATCGGATGAATGACCTTCATCCTTGATTTTTGTTGAATAGTTCATTCATGCATGCACACTTGGGGGCATATTATCTAACACATCCCCCCCATCATATTATCATAGGTGCATCTCTCATCTCTCGCATTGTCATACATCAATATCCTAGCTTAGACATACTCATCACATGTTTTAGCATCATCATTACCCGATGACACACTCTTGTGCTTTGGTTCACACTTGACTATTGAGGGCATACTACACATGAACCCCACACACTGCACACTAGGTATTACACATTATTGTCTTTACACATCTCACGTCATGTCTTGCATTATACATTATACATTATACATTTATACATTATATATTTAGACTATATTATTTCGACCATTTCACACCTATACATCATACATGCATCACACTCTCATGGAATACAAGTATAGTGTTATATACTACCCATCCTACATACTACACTACTAGTCTATCTACACATATTGCATTACATATATCACGTATTTACACATTTTTCACATCATATGGTCATTTATTATCATTACATATACTACATCTTCTACGAGTTGCACTCACTACCCTATGACACACTTTAGTTCCTTGATCCATACTTGATCGCCAAGGGTTTAGAAATCAAATAGACCTTATCACTCCCACAGTTCATCAATTGACCTTTTATCGTGCAACATTCCTAGGTTAGTGACATACGCTATAGGTTAAATGGTCACCTACTCCTTCATTTTTTGCTTCTTCACAATAAAAATCTAAGAACCTTGGCATGCTTCCTCAAAGGTCCCTTTTGTTTCCTCATTAAAATATAGACATCCATCCACCTAAGATCAAATAAAGTAATGACACATCATCTATCTTAGGACCACCTTCATCTCTCGTAGAACCAATTCCTTCATCCAAGAAATCACAACCAATAAATCAACCTAAATCAAAACCATCTAATATTTCTCTAAAATTTAATCATTCTTTTAAAACATCAAACATCACTACATCGAATCCAATATATCCAAACCTCGGGCGATAAGACTCAACCTTCAACATCTAAATCATCTCACACACCTACATCCACCTCTTCTTCTAAATCAAAAACCAAATCTAAGACTTCAAAAACTTCTCACAAAGACAAGTCACCTCTCAATACTTTAGTCAAATCATAAGCGAAGGTCCTTCAACACTTGCTTTAAATTTCCGCCATCACACTCCCTCCTATCAAGGCCTTTGATCCACATAGTAAGAAGCCATTTTGGTTTGGCTTCCAACCTAATTTATGCTTATCATCGTACCCCAAGACATGACACAAAACATTGTAAAACACTTCAAACCATTGTCCATATCATTATTGAGGAGGATGACCTTCTTCTTGAGACAAATTAAATTTCTCCTTATACCTCCTCTTCCATGACCACTTCAACATCTACAACTTCATCCACCAAAACACACAAGTCCTCCAATTCATCACTAACCTACGTTGCCATCCCACCACTATCCAAATATTATTCTAAGGATGCCCCCTTTATTCTTTAATTTTGTTCGGATATCCACTCAATCTGGTCCACATGACTCTAAACCAACAACCCAATCAAAATCAAAGACCTTTGTTATTATTCCTCCTCCTAAGGATCTTACCTCATCCGCACCCCCATTGAAACCTAATGTTGTGATCACACCTCCTCCAAGTGAGCCCACTTCATCTTCATCTACATAATCATCAAAACCTAAGGTTTCTATCTTAACCACCCTCGGCCTATTGAATAAAGCATTGTCAAACAAATTCATTAGGCCTCGATTAAGATGTCACTTTATGATCTCATCCAAAGCTCTCTAGACCATAGGCAGACTCTCACCAAATCCTTGAAACACATCCCAACATCTAGTGATGAGACTCGGCCTTTTTATTTCCTTGTAGGGGCACTTACAAATTTTAATTCCATCTCTTTTGATGATGTCGAGATCCCAAACATTCCACCTGAGGAACATGACCTTCCCCTTTTCATCATGGTTAGAGTCAATGACACCTTCATTAAATGATCTATGATTGATAATGGGGAAAATATCAACATCATTCCATCACATACCTTCGAGGTCAAGATCCTTGAATCCACTGTCGCCTAAACACCCATGGTCCTCTATGAATTCAATGATGTTATCGCTCTCCCCTTGGGAATGATTATCCTTCCTATCTGCGTTGGTGAGAAGCTCCTCCACTAAGTCTTCTATATCATATAAGGGGGTTTTAATATAATGTCCTTCTTAGATGACCTTGGATTCGTACTATGTGTTGTGTTCCTTCCATGCTTCATCGTTACATCAAATATGAACACAAGGGAAAGATATTGACACTCCCCAATGATGCTTCTCCCTTCAAAGCATGTAACATGACCTATCGACCCAATGATGTCCTCATTCCCAAAAATGATCCATCTCTTCATCCAAGCTTCCCAACGATGATTCCTTAGACAAGGTCATGGAAAAACTTATGTTGGGGGAGTATCGCCTTCTTATGCTTAACACCTTCAACACACCTGAGAGATCTTAAAAAGCTCCAATGTATCAACCTAATGTCGGGGATACCATTCCTTTCATCCCACCTCATCTTTGTACCAATCTCATATATGGTGGTGTTGATTCCCCTTCTTCTCACATCAATGATCATCCTCACACCAAACTATATACTAACGGTTATGGCTTCCTTGACAAATAATCCTTCACCCACACCTATCTTCATTGTTGTGTATGGAAGGGATTTGGTATGGGGAATTATGGGCATGGTGCACATGACTTTGTTATCGATCTATGTTGTAAATCTCATGAAAATTTCATATTAGGTTATCAATAATAACTCGTTGATCCCATCTCACCATATATGATGCTTATGGACGTAGATCCTCCATATTCTCCATCCCATGAGGTTATGGATACAGATGATACCATGTCCATCACTTATATTTTTTTACTCTCCACCATCACCTTTAGACCAATCACTTATCAATGTGAAAATCAGACTAGGTACCTTCCCCTTCGTCATCCAGAAATGATAAAAGACGATTATTCTACCATCAACATTATTCATCGGTGGCAGTTGACGATTTACACCATTCTTTCCCACATGGGGTAGGATATTTTAATCTTCATAAGACCTTTCCATCCGACTCACCCACTCTTCTCAATGAATCCACCATCGATATCAACATTGGGACTCCCCAGGAGCTTCACATTCTCAAAGTTAGTCAATCCCTTGATCCATAAGAACTTGAGTATTTTATTTTGTTCCTCTCTTGTCATAGTCATGCTTTCACATTTCCATACTCTAACATGTCAGCCCTTGATCCATCCATCATCATCCACAACATCATTACCTTTTCCAATGCCAAGTTGGTTAAATGAAGCTTCGCCGCATACATCCTCAAGTTGTTCTCCTTGTCAAAGAGGAGTTGCAATGCCTTCTTTCCACTAACTTCATCATCCCCATTGTTGCACACCCAAAATATACTAAGTATAATTTGTGTGAGAGAGTTTTGGATGTGCAAAAGGAAGGCGCAAAGGCACGCATAGAAGTAGCTCGGGTAGTATACGAAGGTTTACGCCGAGATAGAACATCTTTGGAACTAAGCCGCATTTTGAGCCACAGGATAAAAATAGATGATGGACAATTAGAGTGGGCTTAAAGAAATGTTTTGAGAAAAGGTTGATGCATGGAGTCTTATGGGAGAAGTAAAGGATATTTCAAGAAATAACACATGTGGAAATAAGATTAAGCAACATGCAGGGTTCGAACTAATAATAGGATTAGATATTGTGTTGAAAATATAAGATAATCTATTATTAGGCTAAGTTTGCATGCTTCCATAGTTATCTTGTATGCGCACATGGCTATTTGTCGTATGCGGGATATTTTTAGAGTGCATGGGAATTGAAGGGAAAGTCCCCACCCTTATGTATATGTATTGATTTACATGGCTTTGAGGGTTCAGAGTGATCCATTCGTATGTATTAGAGTTATGTTGTTGATTTATGAGCGCACATGACTTATGACAGTACTATGTGTATGTACTCAAATACTGTGTTTGATGATGAATTAATATGATGGATATTTGTTAGTGATGTCTTTATTCATGGTTCTTATATGGTAAATCGGATCTTGATCCTTGTCTAATTAATTATGCTCTATGGTTGTGATCTAGTTCTTATTATGATTTGCTTTTAATTACTTGTTATGGATATGAAATGGATGAACTTGTATGCTAATATCTTGATGAAGCTCACATAAAAGAGGGACCTGGTACCTTTGTGCGCTTCGAGTGAGCGTCTAGTTCTCTGGATGAAGTGTCAGCGCACCTAGGGTTATAAGTAAGAAAATAAAGACTACATTTTGGTTTTATTGCCGAGACCTCTTTTCAAGCTTCATGTCATGAGGTTATGCAAGGATGGCATATCGATTGACCCTTGAAGGTATTGAAAGTTGGGTTGAGAGTGGACATGATCAATTTGTGCTAAGATATGGTTATGGACCTGATTTTAATGTGCACCCGTGGGTTGAAGACAATCTTTATCATGAGCTTTATGATACATTATTTTGTCATTTTCCAATAGAGTTGTATGATTGGTAGTCTGCTTACACATCAAATAAGGGTTGTTGTTAGAGACCAAAGGTTTGGACACATGAGGTTTATTACACTTTATTTGATGTCGATGAACCTTGGACGAGCGTTGTAGATGATTGGTGAAATTTGGTGTTGTGTACAATTATACTTCGAGATCACGTTGTTTCTACTTATTCTTATTCAAAGGTTGTTGAGTTTGAGTTCTTGTGCGAGCCAATATGATCTTACATACACGTTATTCCTCTAGCAATTAAGATCTTGATAGTGGTTTTGGATTTGGAATAGTTACCTATGGCTAGCTAAACCTCACCTTTGCACGTGGGGGCAGGAGTAGGTGTGGTGAAGGATGGTAGACCTTACAATATATAGTGAAAGAGGGGAAAGGAAATTTAAGTATAATGAAGCACGGGAGAGGGAATTGGCAAAGAAGCACGACATTGAGGAGTCTATGGAGTTGTGAAGGCAGACAATGCACAAAGGATTAAAGGTTCACATAGAGGATGTGGAACCTGAGCATCAGGTACTCCCCGATTTAGGAAATCATGGAAGAGAATCCCATTCATCTTCAAATGAGAGTGCGTCAGAAGAGGATATACTAAGGACCGTAGGTGCACATATGATCCCACCTGGCGACATTTCCCTTGTGCTTGGTGTTCCAGTTCTGAAATAGTCATTGAGAACTAGGCTAGTGTTGGTGAGAGAGTAATGACATGTAGATGTCACTTTCCTTTGAATACAAAAGTTCATCAGATGACTATGGCCACGCAGACATCTTCCTTGTTTGGTGGCCTGATTGGTGGTATTTTTTTAACACGTTAACAGGGTAGAACGTGGGTGCACTGAACGTTGGTAATACATCTGGAAGTAGAAAAAATTCACAGAATGTGGGATTTTAATATAGTACAACTCTTGGGACTCAGAGCATTACATCTACTAGTCAAATGCCCACTATAGGAGGAGGATCGGGAGGATCAGGAGGCTCATGATCTAGTGGATCTAGTGGCTCTGGTGGTGGAGAAAATTATGTTGGGAATATTGGTTCTAGATCTGGAGGATAGGGACCACAACCCCATCAGCCACAACAAGTTTATTATGATATTTATCTTCACTTGCCAAAGTACATAGGTATTGAGGATGCAGTAGAACATGTGAATATATGTGAGATACTATGACACGCTAAGGGAATTACAACTCATGAGTGTAAGGCAAGTCAGTTTGCTACCACTTTGCAAGGGCACACACATAGTTGGTATAGGAAGTTTGATCCAAATCAAACTAATGTGGATTATAACATGCTACGTGATGTTTTACTGAGTGAGTTCCATATACTTAAGTTTGAACAGAAAATCATCATTGTGTTGAAGGACATTAAGCAGGGCATGAGTGAGAGTGTAAGAGAGTATGATGAATGTTTTAAAACTTTACTATCAAATTTGTCCTATGATATTCACCCAATCCAACATACACAATGGTTTTTGGTGGTTTGATAATACCTTTTAGAAGGGCACTCTCACATACAACCTTTACATATCCACGCAAAGCTTTGGAGGAAAATTTGCATGATGATGTAGTTAGAAGTGTGGAGACATGAGTTAGTCCATTCTTGGAGGCACATATTACATCTATGGCGAAGAAATTGGAGAAATTATCAGCCAATTCATCCCATGCGACATGCAGTGGAATATGTGTTATCCATATTTCTCCCCCGTGCCAAATATTGGATCGACCACGATCCCGCATAAGAGGAAACAAAGTCAAAAGGTAGACAGAAAAGGATTCAAAATTGGCTAAGTATAAAGGTGTAAGCGGAGAATGCCAAGTGTCAGTATGGCGCTGATTCAAGGGGTGAATAGAGAAAAGGTTTCTAAATGAGCACCAGACTGATGCATGTCCCAAAGGAAAGCAGGGCATCAGGGGAAAAGTTGATTCTTTGCCCCCTTGTTATCTCAAAAGGGGTAAAATTTACAAAATGGCCCACAACTCCGCCTAAGGAAAAAATCAGTGTTAGAACCCGATTCAAAGCCAAGCGGGAATCGGAGGAAAGGGCAAAAGATAAATTGCGGACCCGTAGGCCCGATTTTTGTTCCAATTTGGCTACCATGTATCCCATATCAAAAGGGGACCCATTTTTCAAGTTGTTTTCCCGCCCTCATATACGGACCCAATACAAAATTTGAAGGGGCATATCTTTCGACTCAAGGCTCGAAATATTGCAAATCTAATGCCGTTGGAAAGATCTCGGCCTCACCCATGCCATGGAGGTCTGAAACTTTAATTTTGAGGAGGTTAGGTGAAGAAAAATGGAGGAAACATCTTTGGGCTTTCAATGCAGGATCTTCTTGCCTCAACAACCAGATCAGATTTGATCTGTTTCATCGATTTCCTCTTCCTTCAAGGCGCCAAACCAAGGATTGATGCAGTAAAGATGGATTTGGGGAGAGATTTCATCAGAGACATTAACACCGGTAGTTGAGCTTCAACCTACTTTTCCTACTTTTCTCTCTCTTCTTCTTTCAAGTTGAATCTATAAATACGGGGGCAAGATTTATTATAAAGGGTTGTACATTATTTGTTTTGCAGGCTCCCTTCTCCTCTTAACAAAGGGATTTGTGGGGTTCAAGCCTTCCATCAAAAATTTCATTATGTTTCTGCCTCTTGGCTACTTTGTAATGGACTGTATCAATCTACAGAGCAATAAAACACGTCTGTGATCGATTTTAGATCCTTTCTTATCTCTTTTGCTTTCATTTGGTCTCCCATTATATATCTGGCTATTTGTGCTTGTTTATTGTATGCATTTTGTTGGTTTGTGTCTATTAGCAAAATAAGTGTTCATCATTCCTTTGGTGCATCACCTGGTAGTTTAGTTATTTATTATTTCTTATACTCTTTTATCTTTGTCTCCTTGGCAAGTTTTAGATTAGGTATAGAGATAGATCCTCTGCAAATCCTTACGTATGCACCTAAACAGAGGGATAAGGAACCAACCTTTGATCTGGAGAGCTTTTCCATTTTTGTAAGGTCCCACGCCTTGGGAAAAGTTCAATGTTATGCAATCACACCAAATGATTTTGCCTTAGAAAATTAGACTGTAGAACTCATTTGGGGGTGTTGTGATTTCACACCAACAGTTTTGGCATGCCGGTGGGACTAAGAAGTCTCCATCTTATTATAGTAGGGATTGATGTACACTTTTTATGATTCTGGCTTTTAAGAAGCCTTAAAATTGTACATCTAGCAACTCCAAAAGAAACAAGTGTACTGGTTTCAGTAGCCCAAGCTTGGGAGATTCGTGAGAAAAACCCGGTCTAGAGCAAGGAAAGAAGGTATATTTGAATACTTACGTCTACCCCCAGGAAGAGAAAGGAGAGGAAGAAGAGTTCAGAGGTCTCCATTTCCACCAAATAGAACCTTGTCAACACCTCCACCTGCAAGGCCTTTCTTTCAGTCTATAAGGATTCTTAGGCCAATTAGAATGGCACAACCAAATCCATATGTCAACTTCACCAGTAGTATTCCACTCACCTTGAATGCACAAAACCCAGTCCCGATTGCATCATTAAAGAGCATCCCATATTTCACTGGGGAAAATCAAACTTCTCCTAGTGACCATGTCCAAGATATTGTAAATGTCTGTACAATCCACGAGATCCATGAGATGGACATTGCAGTCAAGTTGATCACCTCTTCATTCAAAGGGAAAGCTTCACAATGGTTCAGGAGTCTTGAAGCAGGATCTATCCAGAACTGGAACCAAGCTGTGCACGGCTCTTCATAATCAATTTGGGGAAAAAGGTGATAACTTGTCTTTGTTGGAGCAACTAACAACAATCAAGAGAGCCCAAACGAGCAACTGACAGACTTCAACCTTAGATTCCAGCGGACCTGGGATAGGATTCCAATAGTAGTAAAGCCCACTAATGAAGGTGCCTTCTTATACTTTCTTAGGGCTTTAAATTCTGATATTTCTCTGATGATTCAGTCAATGGGGGGCACTACATTACCTGCAGCCTATAGCCTCTCCATAGGGGCTGAGAACCATTTGATTCAAGTTGGAAAAATCACTCCTAGGCCATCCATGCCTCTGTACCCTGAGTTAGGAAGCCCAAATACTAGCCAAGTGCCTACATTAGCTCCTATACCCACCCCCAAGAGTCAAAGCTCAGCTGAAGCTTCCACTTCATCATCTAATACCTCTAAAGAGCTTCAGAAGTGATGAAGCAACTTCAAAACTTTGGGAATGAGCTAGTGACCATCAAAAGACAACAAGCTCAAAGTTCCAGGACATACCAACCCCAGGCTCAATATTAAGCTAGACCCCAATATCAGCAGAATAGGCCACCACCTCAGACTGTAATCTAGAGCCAGAACCAAGGACAGTCCCAAGCTACTAGACCTTTCAGGCCGTATGATCCTAACATAGCTTCAACATCAAGAGCATTGGTCCCAACATAGAACAATATGGCACATGAATATGATTAGTGCTTTCCATGTGATAAACCACATAACTAATCAACGTGCTTTAATGGTGCAAACCAGTATGGTGCCACGAGAACCTGACCAAGAGGAAGGTCAGCAACAAGGAGCTCAACAAGGTGGCCCCCAAATGATACTATGTTTGTCAATTGGCAGGCTGAAGACTTATGTGGGATGAATCAGTCTCCTCCTCAAGGTGTGGCTGCCAACACACGGTCCAAAAGGAGAAATATTGGAGAAGGCCAACCACTAAACTCAGGTGACCCTCAACCTTCCATCACTCCACAAGGTCCTGGTGCTCCAAGTACAACTCCCAACATGTTGAACCAATCTAGACCACCTTCTAAACCTAGTCAGGCACCGGTTGTAACAACCCATGTGTAAGAAAAAATGTGTCTAGGAAGGGGCAACAAAAAGATAGCTCATTCAATATTATTGAGCAAATGAAAAGGAAAAGTGTGAACATTTCACTATGGGAGTCATTGGCCATTCCAAGGCAGAGGGATCTATTGTAGACTGCCATGCAGAATCGGTCAAGTTCTGTTGGCTATATTTTTGCATTGCTGAAAACCTAGGCAGTCATGAGATAAATCTCCCTCATTTACCGGTGAGGCTCTTGTGTCAGATTTGTCAATAAAAATATGCTAGTATCTATATGGGGTTTTTACTTTAACTATTCAGCTCATGAACCATAGCTATATAGCTCTGCAACAAGTAAGCAATTGTTTAAGAAAGGAAATATTTATAGAAGAAGGAAATAAGAAAACACATGGAAGAAATGGGGAAGATGTGCAACCCAATCAATAGATAACAGAGTTGATTGCATGCACATAGAAGAAACCAATAGATATCAACACACAAAATTATAAGTAAAGGAAACTCCAGATCTAGATCTAAAATAACGCCAAGTTTAGTAGAAGATCTAAGATAGAAAGCTAGAAACAAAATGTACCGTGACACAAAGTTCTCCAGGAAACTTGCTCCTTTATATTCCTTTGCTTCAAGTGGCTATCAGGGGTTTCAACACAAAGTCTGGAACACAAGAATGTTGCTTATAAATTTTGATCATTAACCCAAAGGTTCTTCTTCTACTTATAGAATGTAGAAGGGAAAGTACAAATGGAAAACTCAACTGAACTGAAACATAAACAAGAAGTAAAGATGACATCTGGCAATCATCCTCCTCTAACTTCTCCTCAAGTGACACATCTATCACTTAACTAATAGAATCATTCCACATAACTTAAAGCAATGGTTTCAAAACCAATAACTTTAAAGTTTTACAATTTCATCCGGGAACGTGGAAAATAGAAGAAGAAAGTCATGCCAGCTGTAACATTTATATCTTCTTTTTGTTCTGATACTGAATATACTTGTCGAACATGTAATTCAGCATCTTCCCATCTGTCTTAGCCACAACTTCCTTTTCTATCTCGAACTGTAGCAAGCCTTCATTCAATACTCTGATACATGCTTCCACATCCTCCAAGCTCGGCCCGAACCTCACAATATCCGACTGCAGTGCCACCAGTCTGCTAATGGAATTCATCATGAAAGGCTTAGTAGCTCCATCAATTCTCCCTTGCACCATCAGAAGAGACCCTTCCAGGGAATTAGGCACTCTGTTAGGAATGATATGTGTGTATGAAGTAACATTCCCAACCACTTCCTCATGAGTGAAAGCAATGATATTGTCTGCCAAAGAGGATGTCATACTCTCAAGTGTCTGCATCCTCTCGCGACATAATTATGCGAGATCTCCAAAAGAAAGATACATCAAACTCTATTGCTTCCCTTCTCAATTGATACATCAGGTACAATTTTTTCTACAATCAACACTTCTCCCGGTAGCTTATTGATTTCAGCCAAAGTGCTCAGGTTACTCTCAACAACTGTGTTCATATCTACTATGCTTGTCACCAGTTGTTTCAGCTGATCTGCTGCATCTTTCATAACCTTCAGGTGGGAAAGCACCTCTCTGAGTTGTACAGAAGCTTGACAAATGATCAGACTTTTCCATTCATCGATAGCTTTTACCTGGTTTCTTACATCTTCCATTTCCTGCATCAAATGATCACTCACCTGCTTCTGCGCTGAAATGGGATGAGTGTAAGATTTAGCAACCTTGGCAATGATCTCGCATAACTGAAATACCTACTTTTGAAGTTCAACTTTCTCCGTCTCTTCTTTTGCAAGCCTAAGGAATAGAGCATCTATCAATGTTTGTGTATCCTACTTCAATCCTTCTATAGTGGCTTAACCTATGGGTACTCTGGTCACTGTTACGTCTTTTACCGTGAGCTCATCCTCTTTCTTCCCTTTCGCCAAAACTGACGTCTCAGCAAACTTCTACCCCGACTCCTCGATGATCATCCTTGAAGTTACCTTAGCAACTTTAGGTTTTCTATCTTTTCTACCTAGACTCGGGAGCAGCTGCAAGTCGTGTTCCTCCAAGTTCATTTCTACTCTAGCTTCTGGAACCAACTGCGAAGTTAACCATTCTAAGAAATTACTTCTCGGAGAATGAGAAATTACTGAGTGTACTATTATCTCCCGCTCTGATTCCTCTCCATCAGAAACTACTACAATGTTGTGGCTACCATCCTTTGAATCATCCAAAGACAAAGCCCTTTCAAACTCTGTTATCTACAGCTTCAACGTTTCTTCAGGATCAAGTGCTGAATGGAGTGGCTGAGGAGAGAAGATGAATGTTGTTGGATTCAATTGAGGAATGGAAGTGTCCTGCTGAGGTGCAACAATCGGTGAAGTACTGGATGTTGGAGAAGCCGGAACTAACGTCATAGCCATGGAAGTGATCTTCTCCTTTGATTGAGACCTTCTGTGTACTTTCATCTTCTCGGGCCTTCTACTACTTTCTCCTCCATGCTTCCTCTTGAGGGAATCCCCTACACCGAAGTTACCCATGACTTGATTCATCAATGCTTCATAAAGGTAGTATCCCTTTGTCAACAACTAGTTTGAAGTATTCACTGAATGGTGGCAGACCTTTCCTCAATCGTATGGCAGCCCCCTACGTTCTCCTGAAGTACAACTCTATCTCCTCCCATTTGATGGTATGTGTCAAGTAACACAGTCCCATCATCTTTAAGATCCGCAGGTATCCGTGCTAATCCAAAGTCGAACACTTGCCATGTTGATAGCCTGCTGAAATCTTTCTTTCTAACCTCGTACTCACTTTTACACTTCATCCAGAAATATTCTAACGAAGGCACATGTGCGTACTCTTGGGAGATCGTCTTCTGGCTACTCCAAATAAATCAAAGTTTTGTCTTTGGGAAAACTCTTACTCGTACTCAGATAACATTTCCGCCTCCATCCCTCAAGCTCTATGAATGCTCTGGCAGCTATAATGACCCACAGTGATTGGAAAGAAGCCCGTAGACTTGTGTCATTTCGACTGAAGGTCATGCATCTCCACAAGTTGTTTGCTCAGCTCCATGGTGATCATTCTATAATTCGGATATCTTAGCAGCTTAACCGATTCTCCAGAAAAGCGGTGACCCTGAGGTATGTGAAATCCGTAAACTAAATGAAGAGACTGCCAATTCTGGACACAACTTCCCACGCTTCCTTGCTCACCCTGTTGGCCTTTAGGTCCCTGTCTAGCCTGCAAATGAATTCGTAGAAGAATCCATCATTGACCACTTTGAAATCTTTCTTGCATGGTATAGTAAGTTGTGGGTAGCACTCGAAAATGGGGTCCTTGGAAAGAACACCACATCTATCCATCTTGGAGAAGATGCCTTGTGAAGTTGCTGCGTATACCAAATAGGAAGTCATTTTGAAGTTGAAAGTACGCTTCACATTCCGAGTTGCTCACCAATGTTATTGCTAATGATTTCTGACCAATTCATTATTGAATCTGCTTTGTTGATTTCAATGGTCTTGATGAAAGCATACATCCATGTGTGGAAGGTGTGAGCGTTTGCTTCGCCATTTATCCTGCATAACAATTTGGAAATATCGTCTACCTCTTGTACCAGATTGGACCGCGGAAGAGTTCTTTGAAAATTGGAAGGAGATCTGGGCTTCTTCATGTATTTTTTGTTCATTATGTTCATGTAGTCAACTCTATGCTTCTCCCACCTATTGCCGACATCTTGTATGCTAATAGAAGTCACCACCTTTCGCGTCGGAATTTTCAAACAATAATTGATGAACTTTACGTCCAACCGGATTATTGTTTTCCCGTAGCATCTCGGACTGATCTAGATGATGGATGGTAAGACCTAGCACACTCCATAATGAACTCTGGCAACTGAGATGAGTATGGAAACATTGCAACTCGAATAAATCCACTACTTTTAACTGCATGCATGAGGGAATTCTTTCTTGCTCTGGATCTGTCAATCAATTCGGAAAGAGGTTCCGGACTTAGATCTGTGTCTCCAATGTCTGTAACTTTAGAAGTGATGCATGACTCTATTGTGCTTTCTTTTTCGTCCCTCTTTGTCATGGTTGTGTCTATCTTTGTCTGAACAATTATTTTTCTCCTTATTTTGCCGAATTCTTCAAAAATGGTGTAGATCTAGATAATTCTTTAGATTCGGAGGATATGTTCAATGTATTGGACATTGATTTAATCTCCTTTCTCTTATAAAGCACTGTAATGAATTCTGCAATTAATTCAGACAAATATGGCAACCGGAACATGAACAATGGATTTTAATCATAAAAATCTGCATAATTCAAGCCTGTTGCCCCAAAATTTGATGTTTTATTTGCATGCAAAGCAAGCATGAATTTTACCAACTTCACCTAAGCACATGTATCACTTATGCAAATAATTATCCAAACACAAATCAACCTCCTTCAACCTATGCGCCAAAATTGGAAGCTTTCAACATTAATTTCACCTTTTTCTGAGCAAAAATTCTCTTCAAAAGGGGCGCACTTTTCCTCTAGGTTGCACTTCTCTGCTTGTGAATTAATTAATTCATCCTTATGGCAGCCCCTGCTTATATAATCCTCATGATTCTATAATTAATTAATGCCTTTCCTATTCCTGACAATTAATTAATTAATAAGCTTCACTCTTCAAATGGGCCGCCTATTTTGTGCATGCTCATTGTCATTAAATAAATTAAATTTATTTAATTTTAGACTTCGCTTGAGTTAACTCAAGCCTCGCGAGTATGCTTTGACCTTAGTCACTGAAAATAGAAATTAATTTAATCATTTAATACTTTAAAAAGTATTATTTCTCTCCCAAACGAGGTGCACTTTTTTGACATGAAGGGGCTGCATTAAATAAATATTATTTATTTAATTTTAGAACAATCTATTTCCAACTTCCTTTTGTCCATTTACCTCGTTGACTTTTCCACAAGCCACAGGCGCCAAAATTGGAAGAGAAATTAATTAAATTAATTAATTTAAGGTTGCCTTTCTTTCCTAAAGGGGTTGCACTTTTTGAAAAGGATTTCTATTTTTAAAAGTCACATGACTATGAGAATATTTACGCAACCACGAAAATCCCATGATTCACTTAAGTGATTTTACTTTCATAATGGGAATATTTACCTCTGCAAGCGTGCAATAAAATCTCATGATTCACTTAAGTGATTTTTCTTTTATTCCACACTGGGAATTTTTACCCTACAAGGCAGGTAAGAAATTCCCTTTTGTATCTTGCCTCTAATTTTTCCATTGTGACTTAAGTGGTGTTGCTCCCATGGAAAAAGTACCTGCTGGCAGGTATAAAATTCCCACCGCGCTTTCAAAATCTCATGATCCACTTCAAACCCCTTTATTCCGAAAATGCGGCCCAAATTTGCAGGAAGGAGCTTTTTAGTGCACGACTTCGTCTTTTCCAAGAGAACCAGACCTCCGATGGCAAATTCCTTCTGGCACAACGTGCATATGTGATCTCCAGATACTCCAAGCCAAGAATCAGGCCAAACCGGCAAAGGAATTGATCCAGAGAAATTTCACAGAAAACGAAATGAAAAAACACAAAAACACAAAATGTTGCCAGAAGTCACAAATAAAGCCCAGGATTCATTCATGATTAAAACCCTACTGGTATATGGGAATAATGACAAGTACGATCACAAAAGGGTTAAACTGGAGCACAAATTGCCTCAAACGGGCTTAAAATAATTAAATACAAATTTCCCATAGGCAAACCCAGCGACAGAATAAAATAATTTTGGGCATCTGGGTATTTGGCGAAAATGGCTAATATGGCTCCTTGGGAATATCTTGACATAATACAAGAACTTTCTGGCAATAAAAACACAAAATGACCCATTATTTTAAAAGTATGAAATTTTTTGAATAGGGTAGTCTCATATTTCAGGCTGAAATCTGGGACACCAAGTTCAAACCACCCTCCTAACCAAGAAGAGAGAGTGCTTGCAATGCGGTTCAACTAGGGAGAAACCATGGAGAACAACAAGGTAAAAACATGAGACCTCCTCCAAACTATGTCGCATTGATTATTGAAGACAAATTGGTGCACAATTGTATGATTGATTTTGGGGCTAGTAATTCTGTGATGCCCAAACAAATAGTTGATCAATTGGGTCTCCAATATGAACTCATCTCTAGAGGAGGGACAACAGTGACTACTGTGGGAATCATCAAAGATATGAGTCTCACCCTACACATTTTCCCTAATGTGATTGTTTTGCAAAACGCGTCAATTATAGATTTGTCACCGCATTTTGCTTTGTGTCTATCCAGGGATTTTACTGCCAAAATTGGGGGCTACCTATATGATGATTGGTCACATATGCTCTTTAGGACAAGGTATGGAGCGAAGGCCACAATCAGATCTAAACCTATTGTTGATTATCATATTGAATCCTATGTGCCTAGCCCAATCAACGTCAACTGCTTAGCTTTTAATCAAGAGGACCTCCTAAGCACTTCTGAAGCAAATACCAAGGTGGGATGTATCCCAGACTTGACTCTTGATGATTGGGCCAACAAAAGTCATGCTTTTGACCCCTATATGGAGATGGAAGAATCTGAGCTAGGTGTCTACTGCCTACATGAAGAGAACCACCCTCTTCTTAACCTAATTAAGCCAGAATGCAAGGATGACAATGAGGTATGGCAATTGTTCTTTGATGGCTCAAGGAGTAGACAAGGAGCTGGAGGAGGAGCCATGATTGTGTCCCCCAGAGGTATGAGATATTATTGACCTTGATTCCGGTTTGTTTACTCAAATAACACCGATGAATACGAGGCTTTAGTCCAAGGTCTTCATTAGGCAAGGAAGTGGGAATCAAGAACTTGCAAGTATTCAATGATGTAAGCTAGTTGCAATCAAGTCGAGAGGACTAAATGTTGTCAAAAATGACACCGCTCAAGAACTACAAGAGTAGGGTATGGGATCTCATGGAGGATTTCGAGGCCTTAATATTGTGTCCATACCTAAGAAGGAGAATGAAGCTGCTGACAGACTTGTAGCAGTTGGGGCAACGTTTGATGTGGTTGAAAACATCAAAAGAGACAGAGGACAGCCACATATACATGTGGTTGTAAGGCCAACAATGCCATATAATAATACATGTTGGCAGGTGTTTGAGAATGATCAACAGATCATTAACTTTCTACAAGAAGAAGCTGAATTCTTAGCTTTAAACCAGAGCAAACTAGAGCAGCAGTACATGAATCAAATAGTACGATACAACAGATACAAACAAGCTTCCCAAAGGCTTAGTGACACTGGAATCTATTTTCAATCCTAATGATCAATTCAGAAAGGAGAAGGCTAACATGCATATCAAAGGAGAAGATTCAGAGTCAATCCCAGTTGGAGAAGACAAAACACTTCAAATTGGCAAGGTGGCCACCAAGCAAGAAAGGTATGAATTCATACAACTTTGCAAGAATTTCCTGATGTGTTTGCTTAGAGTTATGAAGACCTAAGAGGGTTCAATCCAAAGCTAGCACAACACACAATCGAACTGGATCCAGTTGCTCAGCCCATCAAGTAGAAGTAAAGACCAGTCAACCCACATATAGAGCCTCTGATGAAGAAGGAGTTGAACAAGCTGATAGAGGTAAGCATCATATTTCCAATCAAACACTCAAGATGGGTTGCAAATCTGGGTCGATCGGGGAAGAAAAATGGAGAAAGTAGGTTGTGTGTTGACTTCAGGGATTTGAACAAAGCCTCCCTCAAAGACCACTACCCACTCCCTTCAATTGAGCAGATCTTGCAAGTAGTGTCTGGGTCAGAAAGGTTCTCCCTCCTAGATGGCTACTCAAGGTACAACCAGATCATGGTAAAAGAAGATGATCAATTCAAAACAGATTTCACTACCAAATGGGGCACCTATGCATACAAGAAAATGTCATTTGGATTATCCAACGTCGGAGCCACTTTTCAAAGGGCAATGGATATGGCATTCAAGGGGTTGATCAACAAAATAGTGTTGATCTATCTAGATGACATTACAGTGTTTTCCAAGAATGCAACAGACCACCTTTCCCATCTAAGGTAGGTGTTCCAACGATGTAGAATTTTTGGGGTGTCACTTGAACCCCAAAAATGCATATTCTTGGCCCATGAAGGCAAGCTTCTAGGCCATATCGTATCAAAGGAAGGATTGACAATTGACCCGGAAAGAGTTCAAGCAATAAGAGCATTGCCATTGCCAAGTCACAAGAAGGCTCTTCAAAGCTTCTTGGGAAAAATCAATTTTGTCTGCAGGTTTGTTCCAAACTTTGTTGCCCTTGTTAAGCCAATAACGTTGATGTTGAAGAAGAGCTTAACATTCAAGTGGACAGCTGAAGGAAAAGCAAGTTTTGAGGCTATCAAAGAAGCCATATCACAAGCCCCAACTCTTGTGAACCCAGATTTTTCCAAAGACTTCATATTGTATGCCTTTGGTGGCAGTGACACAATTTCTGCAATCTTGGTGCAGCAGAACAAAGAAAGTACAGAATAGCCAATTGCTTTCTTCAGCAGTCTGGAAGATTATGAGGTGAGGTACTCCTTCATTGAGAAGAGGTTCTGGCGGAAATCAGAGGATTAAATAAGTTTAAGCATTTGGTTTCAAACAACAAAATCCAACTATTGGTCTCCCATGCGGGAGTTAAAGAATTCCTTCTCAACAAAGACCTGAATGAAAAGCACGGGATGGATCACCTGTGTCATGGAATATGACATTGAGATCAAGGTCACCAAGCTGGTCCATGGGAAGGGGTTGTGTGAACAACTAGCCTCGGAGTCAAACAAGATGAAGCAGACAGTGAAAAGGAGGTTGTTCTTGTTCTACAAGATGATCAAGAAGAAGGGAGAGATGATGTACCTACTCCTTGTTGGACCCAATACATAGTGCACTTCCTTTAAATAGGCATGTGTCCTCGTGGGATGGGTAAAGCAAAAAGGAGACATTTGAGTTCTGAGCCATCCCATATGTTTTTATCGACGATGTCTTGTTCAAAAGAGACATCAATGGCATTCTGCTGAGATGCATTAAGACAGATTAGGTGGAGAGAGTGCTATAAGAATTCCATGTTGAAGCAGTTGGAGGCCATTTTTCTCCAAGAGTGACAACACTCAAAATCATGAAAGCAGGATATTATTGGCCCAGAGTGTTTAGTGACTGCTACACATGGATCAAAAGGTGCAAGAATTGTGTAATTTTCAAAGGCAAGGAAAGGCTAGCAGCACATCCATTGCACCCAATCTCAGTTGACCAACCTTTCATGCAATGGGGATTGGACTTCATTGGAGTCATCAATCCAAACTCAAGCCAAGGTCACAAATGGATCTGACAGCGACAAATTATTTTACCAAATGGACCAAGCAGTGGCACTCAAGGAAGCAAATGAGTCTAGTATCTGGATTTCTATGAAGGGATAGTGACCAGATTTGGAGTGCCAGCCACCATCATATCAGACAATGCATTAGCATTCATAGGTTCCAAAATCACATGATGGGCTATTAAGAATGGGATTTATTTGAGTATTGTTGTCACCAAATCACCGCACTTCGAATGGCGGGGATGTGAATAGGACGTTCGGTGTGATTGGGACACATGGGGATCACCTCTCAAGTTTGTGGGACTTGGGCTCGAGGTGAACCTCCGGAGAAGGCCGGCTTCCTCTTCCTAAACTAAGCGCCTGTACTACTCCTAGTGTAACAAAAATGATTATCTAGTCCTATGCTAACATTTTCATGGGGTTTTAGGGAAAGAGATTTACAGTAAATGAAACTATACTAGGGATGGTGATGCACCAAATAAAGGGTGTCTTGATTCGTGAAGGGTTAATTTGAAGAGGGTGTGTGCACCACAGTCAACTTCACCTACCGCAACTTAGAGAGGGTACATGATACCACAAACTAAGAGACACGCGTTCCCTTTGTTAAACTTTATCGACCGAGAAATATACCAGTTTCCCAAAGTGAAGAAGGATGAACTCAAGAAGGGTGAACAGACACCACAACTCAACCGCATGCAATACTTCACCACTGATAAGCACATAACTCCAAGAACCCGCAATAGAACTTAAACTTGCACAAAGTGTACTGCAAGTATGAGAAAGGCACAAAGAAGCACATGAAGGATGAAAGGACCGAGATTAGTCACAAACACACACTTTTATTGCTTCAATAACATGCACAATGCATCATACATTCGTAAGAGGCAATAGTTGTCATTACAGTCTTGAAGAGGAGGCTTGAAAGTTCTCTCAACACACAAGAACAACTTGCGTAAGAGAGAGGATTCTTGAAAAGTATACACTTGCTCGAGATATCTAACTGTCAACTTATCCGAACTGTTGGAACCCTTTGAAATGAGCTTCCAACTTACATTTATAGAAGAATATGTGAGAAAGAAGAGGAAATGGTCATAATTGCATTCCTAAAATGAAGGCCCATGATGTATTTATTCAGCTTAGTAGTCAGAAGGTTCCATCATGGGTCATTAATTGCCTGATGACCTAGTCTTCTCAATTAATTAAAAGAATATTTAAATAAAATATTTAAATAAAAATATTATATTTAATAAAAATACATTTAATTGTTGGGACCCCCGTTGACCCGTTTGACTTGAAGAGGAGGGGGGTCCATGTGGATGGAGTCTGCACAAATCTCAACTCGGTGAGTTTCGAATCCTCTAACTCGGTGTTGTAATTGATTTTGAACCCCACACCAACTCTTTCCTCATCTTGGCAATCGGCTCTTTTTCATTGAGTCCTCGAATGGTGGGCTATCAAACTTGATCGTTATCATTTTCTCTCGTTAACTCGAAGCCATTTATGCATTCCACGCTCAAACTTCATGAAACATTACCACGAGCTCCTGCGAAGTCACCGAGCTCTTCATCCAAAGAAATGATCTTACCTTTCCTGAGCTCAAACTCACTTGAATGTCGAGCTTAACCCAACATTTTTGAAAAGAATGGTTTTACCACAATGCTCACGGTTCTTCCTTATCATATAACACTTGCAGTAAGAATGTTTTAGCTTGGCCATAATAAGCACAATTGTACCTTCCAAACGATGAGAAAATGCCATTACCAATAAAGACCTAATGCTGCCATGATGATGACCCAGGCTCATGCCCATAACATGTCGATAGACACCCTTAAGACTGATTTTTTGGCCAAAAGAGCCCCTTGGTATTTTGGCAGTGCACTCAGCAATCTCGGCTCCAATCAACAATTATGCCACTATTGGGATTATGGCATAAGTAGCTGTGAGCTAAACAATACACTCATTTTTCCAGAAACTAAAAAGATCCTTCATGTTACAATTTGCAACACATAAAAGGAGCCCTTCAAAAAATACATTGAACAACTGGGGCAGCCAAGAGGACCTTGGAAAAATGTACAGGTAACAACCATATGAATTCTCCCTTAGTCGTGGATCAAAGCTAATAGAAATAAGCTAGATAAAATCGGCTTGAAACTACTGAGATAATCGTCCATTAAAACGAGCTTCTTCAACTCGTAAAAGAATATTGTTATTGTCTCGTTCGACGTACATAATGGAAGGGTATAAATATTGCCCATCGCATGTAGAGTTTCTCAAAGAGACCATCAAGGATGTAACATGCAAAACGGCCGACGGGTATTTCAGAGGTGACCTTCACATTCAATTCGCTTTCTAGGAGAAGGAATGCCGAGCAATATGAATCATTTCATTCTCGCACCGTAATAAACCTTCATCTCCCCGGTCCAGCAAATTTCATAAAGCCTTGAATAACGTGACTCAATCCATCATACACAACAGTGAATATTTGTTTCATGCAATGCGTGTGGGAGCTTGTCTGCGACCACCGAATGCTCTGCTCAGAGAAGTATCTTGTGGCAAAGGCGAATTGAATGGGAGCTGGGAGATTTGTCTGTTGCTTCGTGAAACAGTATGAACACCTCGTGAGGAAAACCGTGTCTGTTGGAAGTGCTCAAAAGAAGGCTTCTACTGTATTGCAACACGCCTGCTGCCTGTGTGTGGGAGTTTCTGTCTCGCGACCAGAATGTTATGCGTGGTAAGCAGAATGTGTAGAGCCTCCTTCGCCCATCTCTGTGTCATACTCGACTTTGGCCAGGCTAGACAACCACGTCCAATCCGATTAAACACTTCAACTGCCTCATTCCCACGTTCTCCGACTTACCTTCCGTGTGACTCGCCCAAAGACTCGGACCACTCCAAGCTGCGCGGGGTTTTGTTTACATGGCCCATGCGGAAGTCTCATGATGGATTGCCATCGTCAAATCTCCATGCTTGGCAGTTCAACCGGATTTCTCCCATGCGGAGTGAACAACATGGTTTTCCATCTTAAAATTTCCACTTGGCGGTGCTGCTCCAAATCTCCCCCGCGTGGAATTTTGGTCATGGTTTTCCAAACCAATATCTCCACGCCTGGCATAATAGCTCCAAATCTCCCCGTAACGGCTTGGCCAAATTAATCCACGGGCCCCGGCCTCAGCTTTGCCGCGCAATCTTGGCAAGATAGTGAAATGTTTCCCATTCGCGGGATTTTCATGACGGATAGCCATCATATTGTCTTCACTTGGCAATTTGACCCGATTTCTCCACTATTCCCACCAGCGCACGGGATCTTTTCAATGGCTTGACATCACGTCATTTCCCTTGCGTGGAAACATTGTTCTCTTGCCATGATCGTGCCTTCACTTGGCAATTTGAATTGGCTATACGCAGCAGCTACATGGTAGAGAAGTAAACTTTATCTCAGAAATCAATCGCCTCCAGAGAGAGTTAATTGTGACAGCTGCCACAGGGTGATCCCAAGGAACCGTTGGTGTTGATCCTGATGTTCTGGTTGCATGCGACCACAGCCGTGATCAGTTGTTGTAAAATCTTGCCGCTGTAGTAGAAGAATGAGATAAAGTTTTAGTTGAGTTGTCTCGCCTTTTCATTTTGGAAATTCTCTTCCATGGAAGAAGCTCGACCAAATCTTGAGGCAGTTATTGTCTCCGTCGAGTCATTAAAACTGAATTCATATTCCAACAAGGAAGCATCAATATTCCATGTTGAATTAAACCGATTCGAGCTCGTCATTTCTCCGCCTCAATGAGCCAACCATCGAAACATCCTCCTCTCCTATCGAGACTCTTTTATGACAAGCCAAAGTTGGACAACCGAACTTACATTTCCTACTCATGAACTCGTCTAAGGCTTGTGATCTGAGTTATGACCGAGTTAGGACAAGGCACGAACTCCTCTTGATGACTCGTCTCTTTATTCCCGATTTGACACTGTTTTAGCTCGACCGAGCGAGATAAGCTTATCGAACTCCTTGATGGCTCGCATTCTTGGAAAAAATGAGCGATCTCACCTGATGACCAAAGTGGGTCCCTGGGACCAATGTCGTGATTTGATAGTAATAAGGCCTTGTTTTCCAATTTTTCCATGTGCGTAAAATTGGATAACATTTTTGGCGACCTCTCGGGGATGATTGCCTGCTAAGCATGATTCCAGTAGCCTTAAGTCATCCATTGGGCATGGAGTCTATGTGGAATCCTGAAAGTAGTATGATTTTCTTTGACACATCCTGAAATCTCCTTGAACATTGTCGATATCCTAGACCTCCCTGGAATGCTAAGCATGAAGTATACTGAATCTATTGAATGCTTGACATCCATGGAACACTACAAAAATTTGAATGAAGCAGATTTTGAAACTCTTATGGAAACCTTGAACCTTTCTTCTCCTTGACACCTTCCAATGATGAAACAATGTGCAGAACAACACAAAACACACAACAAGGAAAGCAAAACAACAACACGCAACAATGTGCATAAGCACTGGAGGAAAACACCTAATTTAATCATAAGGGTGAAACGCTTCTCAAAACAAGCTTTGAGATGTATCCCATTCACGTGAATGGGCGGTTCTTCTCCATTGAGCCTAGATAGATGAAATGAATTTGCCTCTTTCGCAACTTGTGATGATATACGGCCCACTCCAGAGAGCGTCAAACTGGCATGCTCGCTTGGTTTGGCCTCGTCTTCATCCCATTTGAGAACTAAATCTCCCTCTTGAAAACACCTGTCAGACGCCTTCTTGTCAAAATATTTCTTAACTTGAGCCTGATGCTGCTCCAAAGTTTTCATAGCCTTGTCTCGTACTTCCTCTAACTCCATGAGTTCAACAAACCTTATTGTCAGAGGATCACTCTCTATAACTTCAAGTTGATGAGCTAACTCCAAAGAAGGTAACTCCAATGAGAGTGGGAGTTTTGCCTCTCTTCCATATACAAGAACAAAAGGAGAATTTCCGATGGCCCTTTAGGTGTGATCTCGATCTCGCCCATAAGGCGCTCTTAAGCTATGCATGCCAAGTCCTCTGTTAGTCTCCATCAGGCGCTTAATAATTCTTATGAGGTTTTTTTGCTAGACTCAACCAACTGCTTCCTCGAGGAGAGTAATTGGATGAAGTTTTGAGGTATACCCCATTTTTAACAGCCCATTCGCTCAATTTCATACCAAGAAAAGCTAGCGCATTTGTCTCAAAATGATCAAACGAAACACCGAACCTCGTCATTACCTCCAAAAATTTAGAATCGCTTTTCATTGCTCTCTTTTAATGCTACCGCCTCGTCCATCGAGTAAAATAGTCTCTGCGGTAAGGACCCACTTATGTCCATCACTGGATGGAGGATTGATCATTCTGATGAATTCTAACCCCCATTTAACAAAGGGTTGATCCACTTGAATTGAATGCAGTGGAAGAGCTGCCACCGCTTACTCGTGAAAAAGGCACATTCCTTACATTTCCTTACCCAGAGATGGGCATCCTTGAATAAATCGCAATAGTAGCCAGCTCGCATGATCTTGGTATTTGTTGTTCGTGCGAATAATGTCCTCCAGATAGGCCATTATGAAACTCTTCTAGTATCTTCATCGAACTGCTCGGTCCTATGCACCGAAGGAGGACGCGCTCAAATCTTTTCAAAGAGAACGCTATCTACCAAAACATATGGGATAGATTGAAGACGGAAAGTTCATCTTTGGTTTTTATCCATGTTTGTGGGTATGCTCCGAGAAGATGAAATTCTTCATTTTGGATAACCAACTACTTGATCAACATCCTCATCGCATTTAGGAGTGCACGTCCTCATTACTTTTGATTCCATGTCTCTTGCAAGTTTTGACATAAACCCTTACCTCCGACAAGTTTAGTGACTTTGATGTGCACGTCATACTCCATTACCTTCATGATCCATCCAAAGACGCTTTTCATTCATTTCTTTGTTCAAAGAAAACTCCTTGACACCTGGATGAGACACCATCAGATGAATCTTGTTGTTGGACAACATGTGCTTGAATTTCTTCAAAGCTCGAATAACCGCAAAGACTTGCTTTTCAATGAATGAGTATTTGAACTCGTAGTCTTTGAGGGATTGACTGAAGAAAGCAATTGGTTGCTCCATCAAGTTGTTGTTTTGTTGGGTGAGGTTCTGAAATGCTCTCTTGACCTGCAAAAGCATAAAGGATAAAATCTTTGTCAAACCTGGGGTTCACAAGTGTGGGAGCTTGAGAAATGGCTGTTTTGATAGCTTCAAAGCTTTCTCGTCCTTCCTTTGTCCATGAGAATGGCATGTTTTTCTTTAGCATGGTTGTCGGTGGTTTAGCCAATGTCGCAAATTGAGGGATGAATCTCCGCACGAAATTTATGCTTCCAGTAAAACTCGGAGGCCCTTCGTGACTTGGGAGAGATAAGGACATAATTGAATGAATCCTGGCTGGATCGATTGATAATCCTTCTCGCTGAAACCACATGCCCCAACAATTTTCCTCGTGCATTGCGAAAATACATTTCTTGGGGTTAAGTGAAACCCCAAATTCCCTACACCTTTGGAAAACTTTCCTTAGATGCGTGATGTGATCTTTTGCATGCTTAGAGTATACAGTTATATCATCAAGGTAAACCAAAATAATATCGTTGATTAGTCCCTTAAATGCCATGTCCATGGCTCTTTGGAAAGTAGCCCCGGCATTGGACAATCCGAATGGCATTTTATTGTAGGCATACGTGCCCCACTTGGTAGTGAAAGCCGTTTTGAATTGGTTAGATTCTTGGACTAGGATTTGATTGTAACCTAAATATCCATCGAGCAAAGAAAATCTTTGAGCTCCCGCCACCGTTTGAAGGATCTGCTCCATCGATGGAAGAGGATAATGGTCTTTTAATGATGCACGATTCAAATCCCTGAAATCTACGCATAACCGGATCTCTCCGTTCTTCTTCCTCACGGGCACCAAATTGGCTACCCATGACGAATGCTTGATGGGAAAAATTATACAGGCCTCGATGAGCTTGGTTAGCTCCTTTCTCATTAGTGGCTCAATTTTGGGATTAATTGGTCTCTGCTTTCGATGAATCAAGCTTAGCATTAGGATCCAGTTTGATGGTATGTTGTGCTAGGACGGATCAAAACCACGCGAGATCTTTATAGCTCCATGCAAAGATGTCATGATACTCTTGACAAAGTTTGATGAAAGCTTCTTTCTCTTCAAAAGTACACACTTTTCCAATCTTAAGAAATTTTTCATTTGATACCTCAACTTCCTCAAAATACTCTTCTCTGACCACCATGTTAGGGCTTTGTCTTGTGGCTTGGTCATCTGAATTGAAAATGGATTCCAAAGTGACTAAACCTTTTGGTAACTTGTTGCTTTTCAATTGGATAATTTTCTCACCATATGACTCCTGCAACTTATCTTGATTTTTTGCAGCAAACTCCGCCTCTTCTTGTAGGAAGAGGACAATTTGTTTGTCACTATCAAACACTTGCCAACTACTCACATTATCAGGGACTACCGGTCGAACCACCATTTTAACAAATTGCTACCCTTCTTTCATGATATCAACTGGTATGTTGTATTGTGAACCAATCAGAAGCAAGCCTATCTCGCATCTTGATTTTGATTTCTGGGATCGCATGGATTCCAAAAGCTTCAAAATCTTCAATCGTGTCCCGGACTCGATTCTTATATGATCGTAAAAGATCATTTTGGATGCACTACATGCGAAACTTGATGAACAACTAACTCACTATCTCCAAAACAAAAGTGGCCTTGATTCCCTTCCTTTGGGCTAGCTGAATTCCTCGCACAAGAGCCTCGTATTCAAGAACATATTGTTAGTGCAAATCGAACCGCAACCGAAAGATGAGAAGTACTTATCTCCCTCGGAGAAATTAACATAACACCAAAGACTCGGATCCATTCTTACTTCTTGAGCCATCGAAGAACAATTGCCAATCCTTTAGAATCACTTGGTGTTTTGACAAGTTGTGGTATGATCGTATCTTCTTCATGGATACAAGAAGTACCTAATCCTCGTTTCTTCCAAGACCAAGAAACCACCTTCTTCTTCCGCCAATACATCAGCGTAGGATCGTGATCGATCGATGATCTCTACTTACTTCATCTAGAAAGTATCGTGGACTTCTTCAACAAGGGTGGTTGGTTCATGATCGGCATCTTCCTCTTCGGGATCACCGATGGTGTAATTTCCATTTATGGGACTAGCAAAGGTAGGGTTCTACATGATTATGGCAGATTGGTTCGCCCTTATAGTTACTTTGGTCTCCAGTATCAAGTCCCGAGAATCATATGTGACCAATCGGCCGATAGGTAACCGCCCATCTTGGCAAAGTGAAATCCCGTGATAGGCAAAGATGGCAAAGAGGGGAGGGAGATCGATGACCGATATGTCTTGGGTGAATGACAAACTTGGGCATGCATGAATGGTAAGTCAAGTCCTTTGATAACCCCAACAGTCTTAATAAATTGTGTGCCATCAGGTTGAACAACCCTCTCAGAATCGGCGCATATGTATGTATGCCTAGTACATCTCAGTAATTTGTTTCGGCATGACATAGCTACGGCACGTAATCGATCATGCAATTATGTACTGTGGTCACCAATGATCGGGAAATGTAGAATGGCGGTGGTTTGTTTGCCGTAGAAATGATTTTCCTTCGGTTGACACAAATTTGTAGCATTTGTCACCCATGGCTTGGTGATCCATTGGTTGTACTAAAACTGCTCGTGAGCTTCTCGCAATGTGTTTCTTTGGGAAGGGATCGAGAGTGCGTCCCACATGGTAACGCTCAGATTGGTTTTCTTCATTTGTTCTACTATGCTGAAGGGAATTGCTCCAACTTTGATGACACTTTTTTGGGCATTGGGGTCCTCCTTTGGAAAATGTTTGTTGGGTACCGTGATGCCTGGAGAACCATCTTTCCCTGCGGCGTGGCTAGCCAGTGTTTCTAGTGATTTCTTTCCCACATTTTTATCAACTGCCATTTGAAACCCAGGTTGAGAAGTGGACGTTAGATCAGCTTCGAGAGGTTGAGGCTCCATTGCTCTCTTTTTGGAATGAGTGTTTGCTACCACTGATGAAGAATCTATATTCAATCCGCAAAAATCTTCTTCTTGCCAGTTTAGCAAAGCGGATTCTTCAGTACTGCGGTTGATCCGCTTCGCGTAGATGAATTGTTTGTTAACTCAAGGGCAGATACACTTTGAACCATAAGGGCTCAAGCTAAGAACTCCATTGGGACAAAGATTTTGATTGTGAGGTTGAGAGCAAGGATAACACCATTCTTAGTCTTGAACTAGATTATTTTGAACAGTACTATAGCTCTAGATGAGCTAGCCGCAAGAGGGTTCTCAAAGTTCAAGGGCCCCGACATTTGCAACTTGACTTGTATTTTGATTTCGAGGCTGATTGTTTCTCGAAAAGGAGGACGGTTAGCCTGACATCGCTGATTTTGTGGCGATACGGATCATTGTATTGAAATTGTTGCCTTTTGAGTGCAACAAGCTCATTTCCAAAATTTTACATAAAGTAGTGACTTGACTTCAAATAGGTCATTTCAAGAGGCAGAGAGGAAGATTGAGATGGTTGCCTGGAGTCTACCTGGAATAGAGCAATGATAGTCGATGATTCGTAAGATCCGGAGAAAAGGGCATTGGTGGTCGTGGAGCTATCTTTCCAGCCTAAATCAAAGAATTCTCTACACTTATGGCAACTTCGTAAGCATCAGGAAGTGTAGTCCCTCCCATGGACTGGATCATAACTGCTACATCGCTATTCAAGGCTCGCAAATAGTACAAGAATGCATTATGCGCAGAAGGCTTTATGAGCAGGAATCCTATTCCAAGTCTTGTGGAATCGGAAGTTGAAATCACTCATGTATTCTTGGGAAGCTCTCTTTATGGTAGTAAGTTGTTCCAAAAGTGATAGGTGATCACTTTTGTCTTCAAATTGTTTACATAGCTTTTCTCCCAACTCGTCCCAAGTGGTTATAGTGCCAACACCTAACCCGCGAAACCATCAAGCGCTTTTCCTGAAAGAGGTAACAAGAAGTCTAACTGCAACATTGTCTTCGGTGATATTATGTACTACACAGATGCTGGCTACATCAAAGATATGCTCCACTGGAGTAACGTGAGTTTCCCCGTGTAGAAGGGTAAACTTTTGAGTGCCGCAATAGGTATCGGGTCACGTTGAGCCAACATGAGAGGACTGCTTGCATTGAAAGGGGGAAAAACTTGGTTCCTCGCCATAACAACGAAAGGTTGATTGTTCCTGGGTGGAGGAAATCTTCCGTAAGGAGGAGTTGAATGACCCCTACTAGGTAAATCTGCAACTGGGGATGTGGAAATGCCTCTTCTGCTTCTCTTTGGAGGAGACAAGGAAAGTTTGATATGCTGATACTTTCCTTTCTTTGAAGAAGCTCTTGTCTAAATTCTTCGCATAAGTTATCGTGACCGAGATTTGGAATCCAGAGATATAGATTCGCTGTGTACTTTGACTTGTGTAAGTGAGAAGAGAAGTACTAACTCTCTCTGTCCCATGGCGTGCAAAAATCATGTGTGTGGTCGCACGGTGGCTTAAGATTTCTGTTTGATAATGATACACCTCTCGAAAGATGGAACTCTAACTTTTGTGATGTCCCACCGGCGTGCAAAATCTGCTGTGTGTGTGGTCGCACACGGTGGCTTAAGATTTTGAATGATTGTCACCCCACCGGGTGTGCCTTAAAAAGCTGTTGTGTGTAGTCGCACGGTGGCTTAAGATTTTGAATGATTGTCCACCGGCGCATAAAATCAATTGTGTGTGGTCACACGGTGGCTTAAGATTTTGAATGATTGTCCCCTGGCGTGCAAAAAATCGTGTGTGTGGTCGCACGGTGGCTTAAGATTTTGAATGATTGTCCCCACGGGCGTGCTGGCGTGCTAAAATCGCTGTCGCCAAATCACCTTGCATCCCCGAATGGCCAGGATGTGAATAGGACGCTCAGTGTGATTGGGACACATGGGATCACGTCTCAAGCTCGGGACTTGGGCTCGAGGTGAACCTCCAGGAGAAGGCCGGCTTCCTCTTCCTAAACTAAGCATCAGACTACTCCTAGTGTAACAAAAATGATTATCTAGTCCTATACTAACATTTTCATGGGGTTTTAGGAAAGAGATTTACAGTAAATGAAACTATACTAGGGATGGTGATGCACCAAAAAGGGTGTCTTCGATTCAGAAGGGTTAATTTGAAGAGGGTGTGTGCACCACAGTCAACTTCACCTACCGCAACTTAGAGAGGGTACATGATACCACAAACTAAGAGACACGTGTTCCCTTTGTTAAACTTTATCGACCGAGAAATATACCAGCTTCCCAAAGTGAAGAAGGATGAACTCATGAAGGGTGAACAGACACCACAACTCAACCGCATGCAATACTTCACCACTGATAAAGCATGTAACTCCAAGAACCTCGCAATAGAACTTAAACTGCACAAAGTGTACCCGCAAGTATGAGAAAGGCACAAAGAAGCACGAAGGATGAAAGGACCGAGATTAGTCACAAAACACACACTTTTATTGCTTCAATAACATGCACAATGCATCATACATTCGAAGAGGCAATAGTTTTCATTACACTTCTTGAAGAGGAGGTTTGAAAGTTCTCTCAACACACAAGAACAACTTGCAGTAAGAGAGAGGATTCTTGAAAAGTATACACTTGCTCGAGATATCTAACTCTGTCCAACTTGTCCGAACATTGAACCCTTTGAAATGAGCTTCCAACTTACATTTATAGAAGAATATGTGAGAAAGAAGAGGAAATGGTCATAATTGCATTCCTAAAATGAAGGCCCATGATGTATTTATTAGCTTAGTAGTCAACCACGGAGAAGGTTCCATCATGGGTCATTAATTGCGCTCGATGACCTAGTCTTCTCAATTAATTAAAAGAATATTTAAATAAAATATTTAAATAATAATACTAAATATTATTATTAAAATATTTAAATAAAAATATTAATTTAATTAACATAATGTTGGGACCCCCCCGTTGACCCGTTTGACTTGAAGAGGAGGGGGGTCCATGTGGATGGAGTCTGCACAAATCTCAACTCGGTGAGTTTGAATCCTCTAACTCGGTGTTGCAATTGATTTTGAACCCCACACCAACTCTTTCCTCGTCTTGGCAATCGGGCTCTTTTGCATTGAGTCCTCCGAATGGTGGGCTATCAAACTTGATTCTTATCATTTTTCTCTGTTAACTCGAAGCCATTTATGCATTCCACGTTCAAACTTCATGAAACATCACCACGAGCTCCCTGCGAAGTCACCTAGCTCTTCATCCAGCAAACGATCTTACCTTTCCTGGGCTCAAACTCACTTGAATGTCGAGCTTAACCCAACATTTTTGAAAAGAATGGTTTTACCACAATGCTCACGGTTCTTCCTTATCATATAACACTTGCAGTAAGAATGTTTTAGCTTGGCCATAATAAGCACAATTGTACCTTCCAAATGATGAGAAAATGCCATTACCAATAAAGACCTAATGCCGCCATGATGATGACCTGTGCTCATGCCCATAACATGTCGATAGACACCCTTAAGATCGATTTTTGGCCAAAAGAGCCCTTGGTATTTTGGCAAGTGCACTCAAGCAATCTCAGCTCCAATCAACAATTATGCCACTATTGGGATTATGGCATAGGTAGCTGTGAGCTAAACAATATACTCATTTTTCCAGAAACTAAAAAGATCCTTCATGTTACAATTTGCAACACATAAAAGGAGCCCTTCAAAAAATACATTGAACAACTGGGGCAGCCAAGAGGACCTTGGAAAAAATGTACAGTAACAACCATATGAATTCTTCCTTAGTCGTGGATCAAAGCTAATAGAAATAAGCTAGATAAAATCGGCTTGAAACTACAGTATAATCGTCCATTGTTAAAAACGAGCTTCTCTGAACCTGGTAAAAGAATATTGTTATTGTCTCGTTGTACATAATGGAAGGGTATAAATATTGCCTATCGCCTACGAGTTTCTCAAAGAGACCATCAAGGATGTAACATGCAAAACGGCCGACCGGTATTTTCAGAGTGACCTTCACATTCAATTTGTTTCAGGAGAAGGAATGCTAAGCAATATGAATCGTTTCATTCTCGCACCGTAATAAACCTTCATCTCCGATTCGAGCAAATTTCATGAAGCCTCAATAACGTGACTCAATCCATCGTATACAGCAGTGAATATTTGTTTCCTGCAACTGTGCGTGGGAGCTTGTCTTGTGACCACCGAATGCTCAGAGAAGTATGCTGGCAAAGGTGAACTGAACGGGAGCTGGGAGATCTGTCTGTTGCTTCGTGAAACAGTATGAACGCCTCGTGAGGAAAACCGTGTCTGTTGGAAGCGCTCAAAAGAAGGCTTCTATGATTGCAACACGCTGCTTCGCCGTGTGTGTGGGTGTTTTGTCTCACACCACTGAATATTATGCGTGGTAAGCAGAATGTGTAGAGCCTCCTTCGCCCATCTCTGTGTCATACTCGACTTTGGCCAGGCTAGACAACCACGTCCAATCTGATTAAACACTTCAACTGCCTCATTCCCACGTTCTCCGACTTACCTTCCGTGTGACTCGCCCAAAGACTCGGACCACTCCAAGCTGCGCGGGGTTTTGTTTACATGGCCCATGCGGAAGTCTCATGATGGATTGCCATCGTCAAATCTCCATGCTTGGCAGTTCAACCGGATTTCTCCCCCACGCGGAGTGAACAACATGGTTTTCCATCTTAAAATTTCCACTTGGCGGTGCTGCTCCAAATCTCCCCCGCGTGGAATTTCGGTCATGGTTTGCCAAACCAATATCTCCACGCCTGGCATAATAGCTCCAAATCTCCCCGTAACACTTGGCCAAATTAATCCACGGGCCCCGGCCTTAGCTTTGCCACGCAATCTTGGCAAGATAGTGAAATGTTTCCCATTCGCGGGATTTTCATGACGGATAGCCATCATATTGTCTTCACTTAGCAATTTGACCCGATTTCTCCACTATTCCCACCAGCGCGCAGGATCTTTTCAACGGCTTGACATCACGTCATTTCCCTTGCGTGGAAACATTGTTCTCTTGCCATGATCGTGCCTTCACTTGGCAATTTGAATTGGCTATACGCAGCAGCTACAGGGTAGAGAAGTAAACTTTATCTCAGAAATCAATCGCCTCCAGAGAGAGTTAATTGTGACAGATGCCACAGGGTGATCCCAAGGAACTGTTGGTGTTGATCCTGATGTTCTAGTTGCATGCGACCACAGCCGTGATCAGTTGTTGTAAAATCTTGCCGCTGTAGTAGAAGAACGAGATAAAGTTTTAGTTGAGTTGTCTCGCCTTTTCATTTTGGAAATTCTCTTCCATGGAAGAAGCTCGACCAAATCTTGAGGCAGCTATTGTCTCCGTCGAGTCATTAAAACTGAATTCATATTCCAACAAGGAAGCATCAATCTCTCCATGTTGAATTAAACCGAGTCGAGCTCGTCATTTCTCTGCCTCAATGAGCCAACCATCGAAACATCCTCCACTCCTATCGAGACTCTTTTATGACAAGCCAAAGTTGGACAACCGAACTTACATTTCCTACTCATGAACTCGTCTAAGGCTTGTGATCTGAGTTATGACCGAGTTAGGACAAGGCACGAACTCCTCTTGATGACTCGTCTCTTTATTCCCGATTTGACACTGTTTTAGCTCGACCGAGCGAGATAAGCTTATCGAACTCCTCGATGGCTCGCATTCTTGGAAAAAATGAGCGATCTCACCTGATGACCAGAAGTGGGTCCCTGGGACCAATGTCGTGATTTGATAGTAATAAGGCCTTGTTTTCCAATTTTTCCATGTGCGTAAAATTGATAACAAGTACTTCATCAAACTATTACCCTCGAGGTAATGGCCGAGCTAAGTCCACAAACAAAAACTCGCTAAAGATCATCGAAGAACTCTTGATGAGAATCAAAGGACCTAGCACACAAAGCTCAAAACGGCCTTATGGGTTGATAGAATAACGCCCAAGAGATCTACAGCAGCTCTCCATTCAAGCTTGTCTATAGGAAAGAGGTGTTGCCTATACTTGAGCCGACAACATTGAAGCTTGTGAAGCAACTAGAGATGTTTGAATTTGGACCGATGGAGGCGGTATGCGGAGTGCTAGAATTAGAAGAAACTAGAGAACATGCTCTCCAAGAAAGAGAGAAGAATCAAGCTTCAGTCAAGAAATGCTTTGACAAGAAGGAAAAAGCAAAGACCTTCTAGGAAGGAGACTTGGTTTTGAAATGGGATGCAGATCGAGCAAAACCAGGAAGGCATTCCAAATTTGACTCCATTGGAGTGGCCCCTATATGATCACAAGATGTAAAAGTAGCAATGCTTTCCAATTGTCTACATTGGAGAGTGAAGAGTTGCAGATTCCAGTAAATGGGATCTATCTTAAGCACTGCTACTAAAAGGGGAGTTCTCACCTTGTACATATTAGTTTAGTTTTCTCTTTCCTCTAAGTGCTTATGCAGATCGTCTTGTTTTAGTGTAGATTGCTTTTATCCTAAGCACTTTACACACTCTGCATGTTCCATGTGAAGCATGTATGATTTCAAATTTTGTATATAGTGTGGTGTTGTTTTATGGCTTTTGTGTAGTCCATTCAAAGAGACAAATGAAGCCCTAGGTTAAAACAATTTTCTACTCTTAGAAACCTTCATTTCAATATTTCTTATGAAAATTGGGAGTGCAAGCAACCGGGCTAGTGAATCAAAGGAAAAATTAGTATCAGACTGTCTTTCTCGACTCCATGCCCAACGAATACGACAAGGCAATTGGTCTTTTCATCTAGCAGGTAGATACCCCTGTGAGTCGCCAAATTGTTATCTATATTTCACCCTCGTGCCAACTATTGGATCGACCACGATCCCGCATAAGAGGAAATAGTGTCAAAAGGAAGATAGAAAAGGCTTCAAAATTGGCTAAGGATAAAGGTGTAAGCGGAGAATGCCAAGTGTCAGTATGGCGTTGATTCAAGGGGTGAATAGATAAAATGTTTCTAAACGAGTGCCAAATTAACGCGTGTCCCAGAGGAAAGTGGGGCGTCAGGGGAAAAGTTGATTCTTTTCCCCCTTGTTATCTCAAAAGGGGTAAAAGTTGCAAAATGGCCCGCAACTCTGCCCAAGGAAAAAGTCAGCGTTAGAACCGGAGTCAAAGTCAAGCGGGGAATCGGAGGAAAGGGTAAAAGATAAATTGCGGACCCGTAGGCCCGATTTTTGTTCCAATCTAGTCACATGTCCCATATCAAAAGGGGACCCATTTTTCAAGTTATTTTCCCGCCCTCCTATACGGACCCAATACAAACTTCGAAGGGGCATATCTTTCAACTCAAGGCTCGAAATATTACAAATTTGATGTCGTTGGAAATATCTCAACCTCACCCATGCCATGGAGGTCTGAAACTTTAATTTTGAGGAGGTTAGGTGAAGAAAAATGGAGGAAACGTCTTCGGGCTTTCAATGCAGGATCTTCTTGCCTCAACAACTAGATCAGATTTGATCTGTTTCGTCGTTTCCTCTTCCTTTAAGGCACCGAACCAAGGATTGATGCAGTAAAGACAAATTTGGGGAGAGATTTCATCAGAGGCATTAACAGTGGTGGTTGAGCTTCAACCTGCTTTTCCTACTTCTCTCTCTTCTTCTTTCAGGTTGAATCTATAAATACGGGGGCAAGATTCATTGTAAAGGGTTGGACATTCTTTGTTTTGCAAGCTCCCTTCTCCTCTTAGCAAAGGGATTTGTGGGGTTTAGGTCTTCCATCAAAAATTACATTACATTTATGCCTCTTTGCTACTTTTTAATGAACAAAATCAATCTACAGAGCAATAAAACACATTTGTGATCGATTTTAGATCCTTTCTTGTCTCTTTTGCTTTCATCTGGTCTCCCATTATATATTTGGCTATTTGTGCTTGTTTATTGTATGCATTTTGTTGGTTTGTGTCTATTAGCAAAATAAGTGTTCATCATTCCTTTGGTGCATCACCTAGTAGTTTAGTCATTTCTTATTTCTTATACTCTTTTATCCTTGTCTCCTTGGCAAGTTTTAGATTAGGTATAGAGATAGATCCTCTGCAAATCCTTACGTATGCACCTAAATAGAGGGATAAGGAACCAACCTTTGATTTGGAGAGCTTTTCCATTTTGCAAGGTCTCATGCCTTGGGAAAAGTTCAATGTTATGTAATCACACCAAATGACTCTGCCTTAGAAAAGCAGACCTATAGAACTCATTTGGGGGTGCTGTGATTTCACACTAACAATATGGTGTACAGATTGTGAGGTAGAAGGACATACTAAGGATAGTTTCCCTCGTAAATTAGTGTGTGCCATGTTACTAAATTGTGAGATCTGTCACTTAGACCATGATTCAAGTAGGTTCCCTTTGTTGCATCGTGTGATCTACAAGAATGTGTTTTCTTACTGTAAGACTATAAGTCATACACTCATGACACAAAGAACTGTAGATTGATTGATCAAATTCATGTGGCTATTGAGATTGGTGTGTGTCGGATTAGTATCACAAATAGCTCTAAGGAACAAGGTGAACATCATAATCGTAATCATAATAAAGGGCTCTCTGATTGAGGTGGCAGAGGTAGAAGTTACCACAGAGGATTCAAAGGTTGAGGTCTCGGTGGTGGAAGAAGTGACTTCCCTCATGGAACTTTTTTTACTTACGGATCACCTGATCATTACAGGTGTAAGTTCCCTCAGAACTCGGTTTGTTCATGGTGTGGAAAGCAACATAAGTTTGAGGAATGCATGGATGTATACGATCACATGAGCAAGAACTATAAGAAGAATGATAAGGGTGCAAGAGTGATTAAAGTACAATGCGCTATGGGAGATTAGTGGATGCCAAAGTTAACACTTGATCTAGAGATGATACATGTGTTGGTGACTACATGCGTTGAGGCTATGCACTCTTGCGAGGTTTCGAAGTGGAAGCCTATTATTACAAAGCAGGAGGTTATATATGCAAAGTATCCAGATCTTTCCCATCGAAGGAGATTTATCAAGAAACAATGGATGTCATTAGATATTTGTAGGGTGAAATTCAAGGCTTAAAGGAACAAGCGTGTGTGATGGAACGTGCAAAAAGGTTGAGCTTCCATAGATGGATGTAGATGGCCTAAAGGAGGTATGTAAGATGTTGTGTCAAGAGAATACCATTCCATTGTTAGGTGAATGGTTGAGAGAGAAAGTACCATGCACTAGACCTAAGCACGAGAGATAAATATTGCATGTTAATTTACCTCCTCACAGTCATGAATATGATAAGGAAATTACATTGAATGCAGTTGTTGATGGGTGGATCTTAAGTTATATGATGATTTATATAGGTGAAAAAGTTAATGTACTCACCTTAGATGCTTGGAATCAGATGGGGAGACCACCATTGCATCCCTCCTCAAATGTGTTGTACATGGCGAACAAAACGAGAGCTAATCCTATTAGAATGTTAAAGGATGCCACTATCATAATTCAGGGGGAAACTTAGCTAGGGAGTTTTTAAGTATTGGATCTCAATGAGGCAGATAGTTTCCTGTGTTACTTGGGCACCCTTTGTGTTATGCAAATAATGTTGATCTATGCTTTAACAAAGGATACATCAGTTTTAAGAACAAGGAAGAACGCGTAATTATTCCCTTGATAGATGCAAAGGTTGCACCATATGTAGATCCCTTGAGTGAAGAATATCTGAATAGGATATATGTGTGCACATTTAGAGACCCTGAAGTGCTTGAGCCATCTAAAGAAGGTGTTATTTAGTGGGATGATGCTCAATATATGAGTGATATAACCAACGTAGCCTATGACAACTGGGCACATGGAATGTATGAAATGGTCGGGTGGGAGATGAAAAGTATAGTTACTCACATTATCAGGTTGTGCAATGTTATGTGCTTGGGCAACAACCAAGTACCGAGGTACATTGGTGAAGGAAATCACGACATAAATCTGTAATCACTATGGAAGCTCAGTGGAAGAATGAAAGAGATAGATGAAATATTCTAGTATATGCCTTGCATGGGACAATAGCACACCAAAGTGGATTATACACAAAGATAATATTTTAGAATGTTGCGAAGTTAGAATCACTTTCTCTACCAAATTTCTAAAGAGTAATGTGCCTACTAAAACATGTGAATTTCATGGGAAGTCCCCTGCCTCACATCACGTTCAGTGATAGTGAGAGACTCTAGATGGAGGGATAGGAGGCTCTACCACCCTCTCTGTGGGTACATGAGTTATGCTTCACATTACGTGGCTACATGCGTATGGTATGTCTATGCATAATTGAATAGGGAAACATGGAATTGGCATGAAATTACTACAGGTATTATCCAGGACCTTTGACTATTTTTCTACTAAACCTCCAAAGTGAATGAAGCATTCCAGTTATGAACTGCCTTAGTACGAGATATAGTGCAAAGGTGAGGAGCTCATTTAAGAGTTTTTAGGTGAGCCAAACTTAGAGGTGTGCTTTGATGAAGAAGATATAGATGAAGAATAGCTTGGGCATGCCTGGTTAGAGAAAGAGAAGGGTAAGCTAGTTTACATGATTGAAGATGAGGAAGTTGAGAATATGGATGTTGATCACACATGAGGTCTTATAAATTACATATGAGAAGGTGCACGCGTATCATGAGCCCATGAAAAGAAAGAAGGTCAACATTGAGATTGATGCAAAGCCTAAGGAGGCCATTATTGGTGACTATTGGTCTGAACAAGAGGTTGCAAAGATAATTGAGCTTCTACATGAATTTTAAGACTTATTTCTTAGAGGCTATCATGAGTTAAAGGGAGGCTATCAAGTTAAAGAAAGGTGTGTGCTTAGTTAGCAAGAGGCTCTACGGGATGAATCGAATATGTCATTAAATTAAAAGAAGAGATTGATAAAATGCTAGAATTTGGAATCATTGAGCCCATTGAGGAGTCAAAGTGGGTTAGCCCTATGGTAATAAGCATTAAAACGATGGTAGGATATGTGTGGATTACAAGGAGTTGAATGATGTTTGTTTGATATACCCTTTCTCATACCTTTTACAAAGGAGATCTTAGACGGTGTTATAGGGCGTGAAATATACTCATTTACTGATGGATTCTCTGGTTATCATCAAGTGCGGATTTCTAAAGAAGATCGGGAAAATATAACTTTCACCACTGAATGGGGAAGCTTTACGTACATAGTTATGTCTTTCAGATTGAAGAATGCACCTACAGTATTTTGGCGCATTATTGTGCAAGTATTTCAAGAATTCATTCATAAGTTTTTACAAGTCTTCTTGGATGATTGGACTGTATATGGGTTAGTAAAGGACCACTGTGAAAATTTAAGATTTATGTTCTAGAGGTGTTGAAAGTTAAACATCTCTCTCAACATTAAGAAGTGCATCTTTGTTACACCCTTTAGGACTTTCCTGGGACACATCATATGTAAAGAAGGCTTGTTGGTAGATCTTGCTAGGGTCACCATTATTCTGGGATTAGAGGAGCCTACCAATCATAGTGTTTCACCAAATTTTTTGCCGATAATGAAACCGATTGTGTGAGCTTCCTTCTGCTTAGGAGGAACTACCTATGATGCAAAGTAAGACCACAAGATACAGTTAATAGAAAAGGTTAGTGGATTGCTTAGCGTGAGCTAGATCTAGGAAGTGTGATACTTCCTCACCGGTTGTCAATCCACTGATATATAACTCAATATAAAATAACTCAATATGCAAATAAAAAATCTAATGCTAGTGTTCTTATTTAGGTATCTTAGATTACTATCAGTGTCAATCTAATTAAATGCTTAATAATCTAACTGGTCAAGGTCTTGGGTTAGGTAGTAGGTTATGTAGGTGGTCTAATGGTCACAGACAGGGTCTGAGTAACATATGGTGTAGTTTGGGTTGATTTTGGATGATTAGGAAGTTTGTTGGTTTAAGGCAGTTTATCAAGCATAGAGACCAACGTCAGTTAGGGTGTGACCGATGACGGTTCAAGATAACCGATATCGAGTTACTGTAGATAATAATCAGAATGTCAAAAGTGGGTGTCTAATCTCTCTTTGTGTTTGCACAAATAGTGGGAATGTTTATGTTGAGTTGTAGGTGGGGTATTAGGTTTGGGTGAGTTTTTGTGAGTTTTGGGGTTGTTAGGGGAGGTTTAGTGAAAGTTGATAGGAGACACGATGAATCGACATCATTCGGGGACTAGTGCCGATAAAGAGGAGAAATCGACGACGATTAAGGTAACCGAAGCATCGGTAGGGGTGAAATGGTAGTAATTAAATAAACCTAGTTTTTGGACTTCTCTGTGATTACACAAAGAATGGAGGGAGGATGGTTGGGTTCGTAATAAAGTCAGGAAGACTCAAGGATGCCTAAAGATCAAATACGAGAGCTAGAAGGTTGTGGGTGGTAGGTTGGGTAGATTAGTAAAAGGTGGGATGGAGGAATGCAAGAAAGAACAAGATCTAATAACAAAAGATAAAGAACCTATTAATTTAAGTAAGTATTGAATGATGTAAATCAAATACACTTGTATTTTCAGGTTTGGTTGGTGAAGGATGGCAATGGTTGATCCATGAAGAATTCTATGGTTAGTGCCACGACAGTAGTTCTCAGAGTTCTCCCGTGAATGCTAATGCCTTTAGACGAGTCTCAAGTGCTTGTTTGAGCCTGTGATTGAGTGTATTCCATTGTTTGGATGTTGAGAAGTCTCTGGTTCATGCTTGAATGCAAGAGATCTCTCAAAACTTAGAATGACCAACCTGGGTAAAAGGTTACAAAATTATATATAAGGTAACCGATGATGGTTAGGGTGACCGATGTTGGTTGAGGGTTAACAGCGTCGGTTAAGGTGAGAAATCCTAGGTTTGCCAAAAATAGGCAAATCTTGCAATTTTGGTGTGCTTTGATTGTCAGTCTGGGTCTCAAGTGAGGGTTAACACTTAGATAAGCAGGAATATTGTTGGAGAAGGAATAGGACTTTAATTTTAGGGTTAGACTAAGTCCTAGTTGGTTAAGATAAGTGGAGACTCAATCTTAGTTAATTAATAGACTAAGAATAAGTCCATGATGAGGTGTCTAGGTGATGTGGCTAGGTGAGGTGTAAATTAATTTAATTAAAGTAATTAAATTAATTAATAGTGTGAGGATGAGCATTAATTCAATTATAAGTAATTAAATTAATATGAATGTGGGGTAAGGGTCATGGTTAGGTGAATATATTATGTTAATTAATTAAAGGGGACCAAGGGGAGTGTGACCCAAATTTGGTGTCTACATTTGCCCCTTTTTGTCACGTAGCTTGTATTGGTAAGTGATCTTTGACAAAAATAGGAAGTGGTTACCCCAAATATAGGTGAGAGTGGGGTTTCCCAAGTAGGGCTAAAGGTGAGGTTGCCCCAAGTGTGGGTGGAGGTGATCCCCTCAAACTAGGAGTTGATGAGGTGTTAGATGGAGTCGGTGAGTGGTTTGATAAATGGGTAAGTGATGAAAGTGAGGGTAGGTGGGTTGTAGGTAAGGGTATGGTCACTTGTGGGTAATGGGTAAGGGTCATATTGGGTAATAGGTAAGGGTCATATTGGGTAATGGGTAATGGGCATATTGGGTAATAGGTAATGGCAATCAAACACGCACACATGTATAGATTGTGATACGGTACCAGGTGGAAGAGATTTCAAACTCTACATCATCCAAGGTCGATAGGTTATCCAAATGAGGTTGAAGTGATTCAGGTATCCAGGGTACAAGATATGGTCCAGGAAACACAACTTAGGTTAGGTGCAGGAACGTTTAGGTATGATCGGTACACCAAAGGTTTGGTCGGGATAAACATCATGATAATAAGAAAGGTAAGGTAGTTAGGCTAAACAACATGGATAACAACATCGCAAGGTATAATAAGTACATGAAGTCAATCATCACCAAAAGGTGGTTCAGATTGGGGTATGTTGAGTAGGGCACATGTAAGGACGAGGTATATGTAAAGAACAAGTCCCTAAACATAGTTAAGGAAATGTACTTGTTTTTAATTTCCATTGTTATTGTGTATTGATGGAAACTAGGTGAATTAGGCATGATTGTGTCGAGGTCATGTAGGCATGATTGAGTTTAGGTCAGTTAGGCATGGTGGAGTTTAGGTCAGTTAGACATGGTTGAGATAGGTAATGTAGGCATGATGGAGTCAAGGTGAGTTAGGTAGTCGAGGTCATGTAGGCATGATGGAGTCAGGTATAGGCATGATGGAGTCTAGGTGAGTTAGGCATGATTTGGTCATGTTTTTGGGTTTGATTTAATTTCCAAGTGATTGGTAGTATGGAAAATAAATGATGATGTATATGTATGTTGTGGTGTAAATTTCCAAATATTTGATGTCATGGAAATGTGAAATGATGGATTGGATGTTTTGATGATGTGATAAAATGGTAGGTATGCATGTTTGTTGAGTGTTTAATTTCCAGTTTTGTGTAAAATGGAAAACTAAGGTAGCATGTGAATAGAAAAGGGGGAAAATTGGTTAGGGTAAAGAGTGTCGAGCTAACCTCCAAGGGCTCCATGCCCTCAGAGTGTTGCCTACATAGCCCCGGCGAAAAGGGGCCTTAGGTCGATGTAGTTCTCCGTAAGCTAGGGAAGAATGTGATGAGGTAGAGGGATGGGTTGGTAGGTTGTAGGCATGATTGAGTCTAGGTTAGTTAGGCATGGTTGAGTTTAGGTCATTTAGGCATGGTTGAGTTTAGGTCAGTTAGGAATGGTTGAGTTTAGGTCATTTAGGCATGGTTGAGTTTAGGTCATTTAGGTATGGTTGAATTGAGGTCATTTAGGTATGGTTGAATTTAGGTGTTGAAGGCATGTTCTGTATAGGATAATCAACAAGTAATGAAGAAGGTGATTGGTAAGAGGTGACAAAAATGCCTCTTAATTGACAACAACCATAACAAGTCTATCATACCAAATATGGGCTTATGAATGTAATACCATAAAGGCATTGCATGATTGACCATTCTAAGGGTGAAGAAAGTCACGTGATCATGAAATGTCACATTTGTGAAGCACGTCCCTTGAGCGGGCAGAAATTAGGGTGAAAAGGCAATGAGGTGAAAACAATTTGGTTTTAGCATAACCTAGTGTGAGATAACATGCCTATTTGGCAAGAGACCCAAGATCAAAATAGGCAAGTCCATGATGAAAAAGTTATCTTTTTATTTTTGCTTTTGTTTTTATAGATTGATCAATGTGGGAAGTCTATATGGGATGAGTAGATTATCTCCTTGAGGTCTTCGTGAAGTTGATCAATGCGGGAAGCTTCTGAATATTTTATTTTATTTTTTGCAAGAATAGTCTTCTTTTTATGATAGACTATGTACAATATGGCTAGCTTTGTATAGCTATCCTTTGAGGGAGCAATCTATTTATAGCAAGTAAGATAGAAAGAGTAGATGTCCTTTTAAGGGAGTCATCTTTTTGCTAGAAGTTTGACTCAAGGAGTTGAATCCCATTTTACTTTTGAAATTGTTTTATTTTGGACTTTTAGGTCATGGACAAGACTATAAAGAAAGATAGGCTCTTTTGTTGAAGATAAAATCATAGCACACAAAGGTTAATTATGAAAGAGAGGGTTTAAGGAATGAATGACCATGGGATTCCATCTTGAAAAAGATGAAAAGTATAAAAGGAACAATAACCAGATCGTACCAAGCCAAGAACACAGATGCTAATCAAACACCACGATCAATAAGATGAAAGCAATTCGTCAGAATAACTTTACATAAAACCTTTGCAAACAAATGAGCAGCAATATCATATATTATTATGGAACTCAATGAAATACAATGAGAATGGGCCTTGCTTATATAGGCAAGGAATAACAATCTAAGAACCAGTCAAGGTCGTAGATCAAGCCATAAATCATGGAAAGAACTAGTCAAGTCCATAGATTTATGAGAGAACTAGACATCAAGGATCTAGTCAATACCATAGATCTAGGAAAGAACTAGTCAATACCATAGATCAATGAAAGAACTATACCTAACAACTAGATAATATCTCCTAATATCTAAACAAATAAAAAGAAATATCCACACACGTAAGTGGGTGAAGACAAATACAATAAAGGTAAATAATGTACCTAGGTGAACATGAGCTAAGGTAAATACCTACTCTAACACTCCCCTCAAGTGAAGCTAGGGGCTAAAATAGAAGTGACATATCCACAGTATGAGTCCCGGAAACTAGGCCTGATGAGGTACTCATGTACAATATATCCATGAAGAAATCTCGAACCAAAAGAAGGAAAGAATTCTGCTAGAAGGAAAGAGAAAGAAGAAGAAGAAGAAGGAAGATGTTCTCATGAACACCCCCTAAGAACAACTTCCAAAACCCTAAGCATTCCATGTAACTCAAGGTAGCGAGGTGATGTAAAAGGTTTCGTAAAGATGTCCGCACCCTGTCTTTGTGTCGGAATGTACTCCAAGAAAAGAACTCCATCTTGAATATGCTAACGAATGAAGTGGATGTGTATCTCGATATGCTTGGTCCGCTGGTGCTCAACTGGGTTGCGAGAAATGTGAATTGCACTTTGTTTGTCACACCAAAGTACAATCGGTGAATCCTATGGGAATCTGAAAACTGTCAATAACTAGCGAAGCCAAAGAATCTGTTGACTCGCTGTAACTGTTGCCCTGTACTCTACCTCTAAAGATGAAAGTGCAATAGCCTATTACTTTTTGACACCCCAAGCAACTGGAGAAGAACCAAGACAGAAAATATAGCTAGAAGTGGAACGTCTGTCATTAATAGAACCTACCCAATCTGAATCTGTATACCCAACCGAGTAGAGCCCCTAGTGTAGTGTAGGCCAAAGTGGGAAGTGCCATGTAAATAATGCAAAATCCTTTTAGCAGCCTGCTAGTGACTACTATGAGGAGAATTTGCAAACCGAGATACAAGCCCTACTACAAATGAAATATCAGGACAAGTATGGGTCAAGTACATGAGACTCCCAACCAACCGCAAATACAATGTAGGATCACAAAGTGGTGTGGTACATGTGGATGTAAGAGTAACTCTAGACTGAAAAAGGAGATGGACTTGGCTTGCAATCAGCCATATCAAAGTGCCTAAGAAGATCATGGGTGTACTTTTGCTGACTTAGATGAATCCACGAACTGCCTAAGAAATCTACAAACCAAGGAAATAATGCAATAGCCCAAGATCTATCATGTAAAATTGTGTAGAAAGAGCCCTCGAATACTCGAATGTGGGAAGAAGATCTTTCGAGTAAGTAACATATCATCAACATACAAGACAAGTATCACAATATCCTCACAGACATGCTGGAGATACACTGTATGATCGGAGTGGCAACGAATAAAACCAGTAGATAGAAGAAAAGAATCCATCTTCTCATACCAAGCCTGAGGGGCTTGTTTGAGATCGTAGAGAGACCTTCGGAGCTGACAAACAAGAGAAGAATCCTGAACAAATCCAGCCTGGATGCTCCATATATATTTCCTCTTGTAGATCTCCATGTAAGAAGGCACTCTTCACATCCATCTGGTATACGGGCCACCCCTGTGATGCAGCAATAACAAGTACAAGGCATACAAAATCCATCTTGGTAATAGGTGCAAAAGTCTCAGAGTAATCAATACCTTCGACTTGTGAAAAACCCTTTGCAACAAGACAAGCCTTATACTTGTCAATGGACCCATCAGCTACGTATTTGGTTCGGTATACCCACTTACACCTAACCATCTTTCTTCCTTTAGGAAGAGATACCAAATCCCAAGTATGATTCTTCATCAAAGAAGAATACTCAAATTGTCATCGAATCATCCCACTCCGATATCCCATGAGCCTTTGAAAAAGATTATGGATCCTCAAAAACTACCTAACACAAAAGTCCGTAACACTGTAAAATGTACGTGGTGATGCCTAGTGGGTGGAAGATCCTCTATGAAAGGTGTTGCCCTCGAAACTTTAAGATGAGCCCACTTAGGCATAGTGACAACATCGGTGGGAATAGGATCCTCAATGGCATCCGTAACCTCCTCATCAATCTCCTCAAAGAAAGGATCCTCAAGATGGGATGAAGAAGAAGAAGGAATGGAAGAAGATGGAGAATCATGAGGAGTGAAACACTCATCAAACTAATCATGTGTTCGAAAAAGAACATCATGTGTATCGAGATCTAAAAGATGATAAGCTCTCATGTCCTCACACTACCCTATAAAGATCAAGGGTTTACTCTTCTTATCCAAAGCTTTCTTTTTCTTCTTTGGCACAAAGACCCAAGCATGGCTCCAAAAGACTAAAAAAAAGACATCGGCTTAGTGTTGGACCAAGCTTCCTCTAGGGTCAAATGCTCAAGTGCTCTGTGTGGTGTGCGATTTGAATATAGTTTGCACAATTAACTGCTTCGCCCAATAAAAGGAGGTATATCTCTAGAATGCATCATACGCTTAGCCATTTCCTTCAAATTTCTATTCTTCCTTTCGCTAATCCATTACGTTGTGAAGTATGAGGAACAGAATTTTGGTGAATAATGCCTTGAGTTGCTAAAAATTTAGAAAACTCATTGCTAAAGTACTCCCCCCCATTATTAGTGCGAAGGTTCTTTATGCTACTAGAAGATTGTTTCTCGACCAAAACCTTGAAGACTTTGAAGTGTGAAAAAACATCACTTTTGTACTTGAAAAAATAAACCCAAGTACACCTCGAGAAATTATCAATAAATGTAAGTGCATACTTAGTTCCATTGAAAGATGGGGTAGGAAAAACCATCAAGTCATTATGCACAAGCTCAAGTGGTGAAGAAGCTCTCTTAGACAAATTCTTAGGAAAAGGATCTTGGTGTTGTTTCCCTAATGCACAACCATGACAAACTCCTTCAAGACAAGAAACTATAGGAAGACCATCTACCATACCATGAGTGCTTAACTCCTTCAAATATCTTTAATTGAGATGTCCAAATCTTTCATGCCAAATCTTACTCTCTGAATCTGAATGAGAAACCAATCCTGTCCCTATAGAAGAAGTGTCATCAAAACCCTCAAAGTGACATAGTCTTGAACCATGATCAACAATACCCTAAGCAACAAGTGAATAAGGTTCCAACAAAGTTCTTACTTCTGCCCCATGTGGTGTAAAAGTCACTATTTTCCCTTGACTAGAATGACAAATTTGATATACAGAAAGTAAATTTGTAGTGATGTTAGGAACATATAGTGCATCTTAGATATTACCACCATCAAGTTGTATATCACATTTTCCCTCAACAGAAAGAAAGGAAGAATCTCCAACCTCAATTTTGAAATTCGAACTCAAACCTAGAGAAACAAAAGACTCCTTGGAAGAAGTCATGTGATGAGAAGCACCAGAATCTATAACCCAATTGTCTGCAAGTGGTGATTGAGATCTTCCAACAACATTAAGTGTTTTTCCATGCTGATTAGAAGGAGGTGGAGTGGAGATAGAAATTTTATGTTTCTTGACTGCATCCTCTAAAGCTTTCATTCGCTTATAACACCTATTTGCTTCATGATTACTACCCCCACAAAAAGAGCATGAACGGGTAGACTTATTCTTGGATTTAGAAGACTCCTTAGGTTTTGAGTTGTTTTCTTTGGGTTTAGGAGCATTTTGAGATGGAGAAGGTGTATATTTAGTTTTACTATTTGGTTTTCCCTTGCCCTTAAGATTAGATGCAACTAATGCCTTTGGAGAGGTGGAAAACTCAAGGTGAGATAATTTAGATTCTTCCCTAGTAAATATTTCACAAAATGTTTCTAAGTTAGGCATTTTGAAGGTGTCACCTAAGGCATCCATGCTAGAAAAAAAGGTAGAAGCAAAAATTTGGAATGGTCCTCTCAATTTGGATAGAATCAAGTAAACACACTCTTCATCTTTCTTATCTCTTCCACTCCCCTTCAACTGTGTCAACAAATGCTTGAACTTGGTAAGATAGTCTATAATTGTTGGAAAATCTTCAGGATTAAGAGAGGTGATCTCAATTTCAAGTTGCATGGCTCTCATATGATCCACCTTACCAAATAAATCCTTCAATTTCTGCCATATTTTGAAAGGAGAGTCACACTTTTCCAAATGAAATAAAAGACCTGCATCACTTACATAAGTTCCTATCAAACCCATACACTTATCAAATTTGCATTGTACTGAAATTTCTCATATTCTCTAGTGAACATTGGTTGTTCTTTAGAAGTTAAAGCCCATAATCCTTTCTCGCTTAATTATTGTTTCCATTCTTGGTTTCCATGTGTGGTAATTATGTGTTGTTAATGGCTCAACATGATCTAATGTAGAAGTAGATGCCATCCTAAAAAAAATCACCAAAAGAAATGGAAGAACCAAGCAATGCAACAAGACCCCAAGCAATGCAACAAGAGCCCCCAAATTTTGACACTTTATAATGAGTGCGTGTTACAATATGGCACTTTATAATTATAGTGCAATTCTCAAAATAAATATTTCCAATGGAAAGAGCACGGAAAAACAAGCACTTTTGCAAAAAGCACTCAAAACCGAGTTACCGATCAAAAGTTACAAGCTTTTCAATATTATGCTCTACTATTTATTTTAGTTGCCACTAAAATAGAATAAAATACTCTTGCCTTCACCACACAAATAAGATGAAAGGGGCTCATGAGCTTTAAGCCCTCATATGACCAGGGGCTAAGGATTTCAATGGGTGTAAATGATCGCCTCCGTAAATGGTCGACTTTATAGTCAATCTTAGGGTTTTGCCACCTTATGGATCCAATGGAATCCTTTTTTTAAATAAAAATCACGCATCAACAAAATATGGACAAATCCCGAATATATGATAAAAATATTTGCAAAGTGAAACTTACAGACGGATGTCAACAACAATCTCCTGCTCTAACGATAACCAGATCATACCAAGCCAAGAACACATGCTAATCAAACACCACAATCAATACGATATATTATTTTGGAACTCGATGAAATACAATGAGAATGGGCCTTGCTTATATAGGCAAGGAATAACAATCTAAGAACCAGTCAAGGTCGTAGATCAAGCCATAAATCATGGAAAGAACTAGTCAAGTCCATAGATTTATGAGAGAACTAGACATCAAGGATCTAGTCAATACCATAGATCTAGGAAAGAACTAGTCAATACCATAGATCAAGGAAAGAACTATACCTAACAACTAGATAATATCTCATAATATCTAAATAAATAAAAAGAAATATCCACACACATAAGTGGGTGAGGAAAAATCCAATAAAGGTAAATAATGTATCTAGATGAACATGAGCTAAGGTAAATACCTACTCTAACAAAGTATCCGTGAGAATCATGCTATGAGTAGAGCCATGGTACTCATATTGAAGACAAGGTTGAAAAAGTGATGTGTAATCACATGGTTCATGTTTAGTCGTTGATCCTTTAAATAGGTAAAATGGAAGGTGAATGGTACTCAAGGGACGAGTGTTTTAACTAGACAAAATTTGATACGAGGACTTGATTCAACAATATAATGGTAGAAGATGTAAGTCATTGAGGGGCTCAGGTTTAAGTTTACCTTCGAGTGAAGACAAATGATAAGCACATGATCCATTGCTATGCGTAACAATATAGGGTCCAAGACAATTAGGAGAAAAAAATTCCCCGTTTACTTTTCTCCTCTTTTGTTACATGTTGACACAATAGCAAAAGGTCCCCAAAGGAGTGATGAAGGTGGTTTTGTGTTGATCTTCTAGGGGCAAGTAATATTTGGTTATAACCCAAGAAACCGTCCATGAGTGATAACATCTCATGGCCGATAGTGAGATCAACTAGTTGGTCAATACTAGGTAGAGGAAAGTCATCTTAGGGGCAAGCCAAGTTAAGGTTGTGGAAATCCATGTAAATGTGGAGTCCCGCTGTTATTTTTGTGACAGGGACAATGTTAGAGATCCATTGAGGGTAATCAATGGGTAGGATGAAGGAAACTGAAAGAAGGCGTTGGAGTTCTTCTTTAACAAGAAGGGCAATGTGAGGATGCATTTTCCGCAGCTTTTGTTTCACGGGTTTGGTTTCAGGAATAGTGACGATATTGTGGACAATGTTTGGGTCAATACCGGGCATATCAGCATAGGACCAAGCAAAAGCATTGCTATGATCCCGGAGGAAAGAATTAAAAGCTTCCTATTCAGCACATCTAAAGATTGGCCTATCTTTAGAATATACGATTGTCTTGAGTGTTAATATTGATTTCAATGGTCAATTCATTTAACATGGTTTGTGTCTCAGAAGGTAACGACCGGTGAATATACGAATCTTCTACACCAAGGTAGGTGAGAATAGACTCATCGTCCTAACATTGAACGACATTAATAGAAGGTGTATCATCATCGATCATGTCAGGATACGAGGAAGGGAAGAGAATAGGGAGCCTCGCCATCTCGTTGATAAGTTAGAGGTCCTAGAGAAATGGTGTTCACAAAAAAAAAAAGTTAGGAGGAATGGATTTTGGATCTATAGACTCGTAGGTGAAGGTGGTGAAGTTGGTGAACGGGGTGAAGAAGGTTTATCATCCTCAACGATTTTGACTCGGGCCTTCTTGGGAGATGGTTCAGTAAATCCAATACCCTTTTGGTCTTTATGTTTACAAGTGGTGCACGGGATGACAGTATGATGACCTTGTTCATAGAAAAAAATCCAAAGCCCTTCTATGAACAACGATGGAGGAAGGTGTGGGCACAAGTGGCGATTGGTGAGAGATTGAAGGTTAGATGAAAATGGTCACGTTTGGGAAGGTGGCTCGGGCAAGTAAGTAGAAGTATCAAGTCCCCCATACAATAAGTTGGTGCAAAGGTGAGGAGGACCGTAAGGGAAAACCTCGCCTATGTAGTGATCATAGCGGGGATGTTAGCAAAGGTTACCATACTCTTGAGGAGTAAGGAATGTTTCAATGTTGTACTAGGCGGTACTCCCCCAGAGTGAAACGCTAAAAAACACCTTATAAGGGATCGGTAGTTGGTATATGGGTAGCGGGAATGGATGAATCACTGGAAGAAGAGACATTGGTTGGTTGACAAGTAGATGGGTTAGTGGATGGGTTAGTTGTAGAGGCTGTGGTAGCAGTGGGAATAGAGGGGTTAGGTGTAGGAGAGGTAACGGAAATGTTGGTGGATGAGGCCGTGGGTGAAGGAGATGTGCCAGTGGTGGTGGATGCCTTAACTGGTATAAGAACATCATTAGGTCTATACAACATGTTACAGGTTTTGAATGGTGAAGGGTCAACTAGAATGGTATAGTTATGTCCTTCATGTTCAAATTTTACACATCAATATAAGGTTGAAGGAACACAACCCATGATACGGATCTAAGGTCGGCTAAGAAACAAGTTATACGGAATTCCCCCTCTAAGACATATAAATATTCTAGAATGGCATGAGGGCCCACGCAAATGTGGATAATAATGGTGCCAAGGGTCGAAGTTATGACATCATTGAATTAACCCAACATAACTTGATTATTATACATGCAATTGGTAGGGATGCGCATTTGGTTATACGCATGGGAGGAGATAATATTGATGTTAGCACTACCATCGATCATAACGCATCGAACGTGTATATTATCAATGTAGATGGAAATGAAAAGGGTGGGATCAAGATCATTTGATTGGAGAGGTACAATCTCATCATCAGAGAAACTGAGAGTGGCTACTTGATGAGTGGTAGTGGGTGTAGAGGAAGGGGATGAAGTGGTGAGAGAAGCCACATGGTGAGGAGTGATCATGGATGCCACAGAGTTGGGTCATTAGGTAAAACCTCAATAGATTGCAGAACATCCATTATGGCCTATTGGTGAGACTCAGAGGTTTGGACAAGGTCATACAATGAAATTTTGAGATGAGATTGGTGAAATTGTTTAATCATTATACGATGGGTGACCCCATTAGAAATAGGGTATGTGGGTCCCCGAATGGTGATTCTTGGTACGGTGTAGATGGTATATTGGGCATATGATTAGTGGATGGGTTGGTTGTTTTCTCCTTTCCTTTGTCTTTCTAGGTGCGAGTGGCAATGTTAACCATATTAATATGGGGTGAGGGAGCAGCTAAGTCATGATAGGTGTAGTGACAAGATGAGCAATAGAATGAAGGACAATGTTTTTGTGAAAGAAGTTGGGCACACTGACATTTTGGTGGGGTTTTGGCTAGCTCTCTTATGTGGACCATATTGATCTCAAATGTTGGAGGCAGATAAAAAGGTTTTGGAGGTGGAGATGAAGGTCTCGGATAGGTAAGGGATGAGGGTGTGTGGTGATAGGTGAAGGTGGAACAAGGTCCTCATCTAAAATATCATCGTCGTCAAAGTTTTCTTCAAGAGGACATAGTTGGAGAAGAATGGTCTTAAGATCCTTACAATTTTCTACATCATGCCCTAGCACACGATGGTAGGCGCAAATTTTGGTATCGTCAAACCCTACTAGTTTGGGTTTGAGTGGGTCATAAGGTCTAAGTGGTGGTAATGTGATGACAATGGTCTCTAAAAGGTTTGCTAAGATGTTGGCGTAAGACCCTGCCAATGGATCACAATGGGAGGTAAGTGTGGGTCTAGATGGAAGTGTGGGTGATTTTGGTGGGAGAGGTGCTACAGGAGGTGGAATCGGAAGTGGAATAGGTTTGACCACTATTTTGGTAGGTAGTACTATTTTGGGTTTGTGTTGTACCTTCTTGGGTAAAGGTGTAGTGGATGAGCTAGTGGTTGAAGGTGTTGTAGGTTTGACTACCTCTTTGGAGGGTAGTGGGCTCTTGAATTTTGATTGCACCTTCCTGGGTAAAGGTGAAGGAGTGTGTGATGTAGAAGGGAAGGCAGATGGCGGAAGGGGATGGGTTAGCCAAGGTGATAATGGAGGTGCGGTGAAGGTTTTGGAAGAGGCGAGGTGGAGGGTATTGGTTGAAGAGTGGGGAATACCATAGGTAGTGATGAGGCTACTGGAAGTGGTGCGGGTATAGGTGGTAAAAAGGTTGTAGGTGACGGAAAAGGTGTACGTTGTGCAGGTAAGTTAGGTGTAACAGAGGCTCGTGATGAGGAGATTGGTTCTTTGTATTTTTAGTTTACCTTGGGTAGGAGGTTGTTTGGCCAAGGTGGATGGGTGAGGTCCTAGGATAGATGGAAGCATGAAGGTGAAAGAAGGGTAGTAGGCAAAACCAGTATATGTGGCCTAAAAGATTGGGTCTTCCTTTTAAGTGGAGGAATGGTTTTTACGTGAGCTTGTGAGGATGTGGCTAAATCCAATTTGACAGGAGGACTTGATGTTAGCATGACACCCAATGTGGTAATGGTTCATGACGCATGGGGAAGGTATGGGTGATGAAAAAGGTTTAGGTGTTGGAAAAAGTTCAATTGTTGGTAAGGGTTTAGGTGTGGGTGAAGGTGATGAAGAAGAGGTCGTTACGACTAGTATGGGCATGGTTGGTTTGGTTGTCTAAAACGTCTTTGGATAAATCGTGGAGGTATCATCAGAAAAAAATAATTGCATCGAGTTGAAAAGGGTAGCCGAAGGCGTCCCCAAAGCATGGAATTATCAACATAATCCAAGCGGTTAGCATTCAGACGTGAAAATGGTACGGTTGTAGGAGGAGATGATGTTGATTTGGTAGTAATCCTTGTAAAGAATGTCTATGAGACAGGGAAACGGTTGGCTTTAAACTCGTGGGTAAAAGAGCCAAGAGTAAATCAATAGGATCTTTAAAGGCTGATGGAGAGTTGTCACCAATAGGAAGAGGTACTTCTAATGGATCTCCTATGGGTAGGGGAGATGATGAGTAGGACGAGGTAGGTTCCTCTTTTGGTGAAGAGGAAGGTGAGCATGAATTTCCGTGGGTAGGAGAGTTAATATTGTGGGTTGTTCATCAGGTTGAGAGGTATGAGGGGAAACTGCATCAACAAATATGGCAGAATCCTCTGTGGGTAAAGGGGAAGATGAAGGGGATTCCTCTGTGGGTAAAGGGGCAGATGAAATAGGTTTTGTTGTGGATGAAGGAGCTCGTGCGAGAATCTCCTCGATAGAGGGAACATGAGGAAATTGAGGAAGGGTCGGTATGATGTCAAACACAACATGAACCTCACAAACATTATTTTCATTAGTCAAAGGTTCACCAGTTTGGTTAGATGATGGGGTGTGATTAGGAAATGACTTCTTGAAGATATGTAAGTTTTGATTAGCCAGTGTGTTCGAATTGTCAAGACGAGATATCCATTATCTAACATTTCTTGGATGATGTTTTTAAAGGTTATACAATTACCATCACTATGACCTTTAACACGATGATAGTTGTAGTAATCATGTTCCTTTTACCATGCAGACATAGGACGAGTGGGGTCAAAACCAATATGTGGTTTGATGGGTGGAAAAGCAATTGCTCCAGCTTTTAGAAGTTTTTCTAAAACTGAAGAATAGGGCTCTCCTATGGGAGTGTAATTTCGTTGCTCGCCTAAACTGGAAAGCTTGAATGGGATAAAGGTTAGAAGTAGGCTTTGATTGATTGGATGGGTGAGATGGGCCACTTTTAAAACTACCGCGTTGGCAAATCCTTTAGCTTTGGAATATTTTTTTAGGGGTTTGGAAGAGGAAGAGGCATTGTTTGACTTGAATGCAACATTTTTGTTACGCAATTGAATTTTCTTCTCTTCTATGGTACAAATTTCAAATTTTCTAACCATGGTGAACGCCTCATCGAACGTGTGGAAGGTTTGAACTTGGAGAGTTGGTGAGATGTGTCTGGCACAAGCCCTGGTAAACAACTCTATAATCTTGGTTTGAGGTAGTTGGAATGTGAGTGGTTGATGAGGCTTCACCAACGAGCAACAAAATATGCGATAAATTCATCTTTGTATTGTCATGTTGAGTACAAGTCAGTCATTGTGACCTTCTTGATGATATTGATCGAAAAATGGTCCAAGAAGGCTTGAGCCACTTGGTTGAATGAGTAAATGGAATGTCTAGGTAAACCACTATACCAATCTAATGCATGTCTTGTCAAGGACATTGGGAATTTCCGTAAGAGTAGAGCATCGTCATGAGTAATTAGATAACACCCATGTTTGAAAGACTACAAGTGTTGTTACGGGTCTTCTTTGTCGTTGAACCATTTGAATTTGGGATTTTCCCAATGCATAGGGTATGGACGAATGGGAAGAAATGGATGAATGGGCTCATTCCATATTTCGTTGTTGTATATCAAAGAGTTCATGAGAGCAAAACCGATGCTTCCAATGTATGCATCTTTTCCATCATCATTTAATAAGGTTGTTGGCAGGGATAATTTTAGTGGTGAATATTCGTAATATGGCAAATATTTAATTTTCGGGAAATTTGAAAAGGTAATTTTTTGGAGCGGGTCGGTGTCTTGTTCGCCTAAAATTTACATAGTATATTTTTTTTGGGGTCAGCTTCACCTACATTTGAAAACATCTCCTATAAAAACCTAGGTGATTCGCCGAGTAGTATACTAAAGACTACCACCAAGTACCTTACAAATCGTGAACTCGCATACTCTAAGCACCGGTGACTGAGATTACTAACACATGACAGAGGGTAGTTAGCTATTGACGTGAGCAGGATAGAGTTGACGCACGACAAGGAGGTTAGTTGTTGACACCTGACACTAATGCATTGTTGACGCACAACAAGGAGGTACTACAAACACATGACAAGGGAATAAGTTGTTGACGCGTGACAAGAGGGTATTGCAGATGCGTGATAAGGGTGTTTTTTATTGACGTGCAACATTGATGCATAGTTGACGCCCGACAAGCCATTACAACAGACGCACAACAAGAGGTAAGTTGTTGACGCACAACAAGGAGGTATTGTTGACATTTGACAAGGAGGTATCATGCGAGATGCGCGCACGATGGGATATTGTCTCTAGCACGTAACTTATTTCTTTTGATGATGTGGGACTCTGTTCAAAAAAATGGAAGGTGCTAGTCCTCAGAATGTGAAAACCCAAAAAGTAACTAATAAATCTCAAAATTCCCTATTCAAGTTATTTGGAAACTTTGCTGATACAAATATTACAACTACCATCAACCATATAGTTGCCTCCAGAAAGAATCAGAATACTGACTGTGTGGAAGGTAATATTGAGGTGGACATGCATTCTGCACAATATCAAACAAACGATACCTATGATAATATGCTAGATCTCGAAGATATAACTGTTGAGATGCCAGATCCTGAAGATATTCTTCCTGTTAGGGTGTAACCAGGAGTGCATCATGATATCGCACATACAAATACTCAGCAAAATGGAACACAAAAATCAAATTCAAATTCTGGTTCACGAAAGAGGAAAGTCGGTGATTGTGATATTGCTCAAAATTCTACTCAAAAAAGTAAAACATTGAAAATGAACAAGCAAATGTGGACCATTGGGAGGACATACAAGTTTGATTGGGCTGCAAATTTTTGTTTATCGAACCTGTACAATCATCTAATTTAGAAGAGATCCCATCTGAATGTACATGTACAATATGTACGTGGAAATTAGGAAAGCATAAAAAATGCAAATGAAGCTGGACACTATAGAAAAACATTGTGGAAAACAATATTTGACTGTAATGGGGCAAATGGCCAGAAAATCAAAACACACAGGTGGAAAACTGAAAAAGAATGCATGCATGTTAAATACGTAGTGGATTATGAAGCGGAGCAGAAAAAACATAAACATCTCGTGGAAAAGGGAGGAACGATCACATCGCAAATTGGTAAGATGAATCAGACAAATCTACATCCTAAACTCATACAGTTCTCTACTTTGTTTCACATACTAAAGAAAGGAAGACCAATTTCAGATTTCCTCGATTTCAAAGTATTGTATCAATATAATGGAATGCCGAATGTACCTCAGTCTCATTGGTTTGAAAGTAGTGGATGGGAAATGGCAAAATGTATTTCGATGATAGAGAAGGAAGATTTGAAAGAGAAGGTTAAAAAAGCAAAGTTTATCTCTCTTTCAATTGATGAAGTGACAGCAGTCGACAACACTGGATGGGTATGTATCCATGTCTATACTTTAGAAAATCATATAAGGACACCTCATCTATTGGGTGTTATGAAAATGGTTGAAAACTATAATGCCGAAAACCTACATAAAATAGTTGTTTCCAATTTGAAATATATTGTTGGAATGACTGATAATGAAATTGCTATGAAGTTGGTATGCGTCGGAGTAGACGGTGCATCTGTCATGCAGGGTCACCGAACAAGGTTGTGTGTTAGATTACAAACAACAATGGACCCATATATGCTACCAATTCACTGTATGGCTCATAGAATGAATTTAGCATATAAAATGGTAAGCAACTACAAAAATGTTGTTAAATTAGAAGACCTTATCGAGAGAACTTCATGCCTATATTGTAAGTTGCCCAAAGATATTTGTTGAGTTCGAGTAAATTTGCAATTGGAATTACTGATGGAAAAAAACTTCGAAAGATGTTGAGACGAGATGGATCTCTTTGTATGAAACTCGCGTAGAGTTTGTGAGGAGTATCCTTTGTTATTTGGTTACATGCACAAATATTGTCATGAGGTTGATAGGGTGAGGGACTTGTTGTTCCATTTAACTGATTTGGAGACATTGCTGACATTGGTTGGTATTCTTCCAATGTTGTAGGAGATCAATACATTGATGAAGCATGCATGTAATGAAATTACTTGTATAATTCAGATTATGAGCAACAATAGAACACCAAATAACACAATATTTCAGAATAATGATCTCAATATGCAATTAGAATAGCTTCCCCACTTCGAGGGGGCAACCTCCAAACCATATAATAAGACTCAAATGCTCAAATGATAATGAAATACTACCTACAATCCCCTATATATAATATTCATATGTTATGGCCATCACCCAGGCTGACCCATTAAGCATGAGAAAGTATAAATGATATAATAAAATGATATGGTAAGCCACAAGTGGCTACTACTCATATCCTAATACAAGCAATAGGTTAAGGGCGTAGCATGCCCTTCCCCTTCAAACCAATGTTGTCCTAAACGTTCAATAATCATGGATGTTGCTTTGAGAAAACCTTCATCCTCCCGTGTTGCATCTTCTATGCTAAGATTATTCCACTTGATCGAGATATTCCTTAATGTCTCTCGGTTCTCACCTCTTAAGTACGTGTTTACAAAATCTTCTCTGGCTCCAAAATGATTCTTCCTTCCTTGTCAAGTTTTGGTAACTTTGTCTGGGATTCAAATTTTTGTCCAATAACCTTCTTCAGGCATGAAACATGGAATATTGGGTGTATGTGTGAAGATGGAGGCAACTCTAGTTTATAAGCAACACTGCCAATTTTTTGTAGAACACGATAAGGGCCATAATATTTAGGAGCAAGTTTGTTGTCCTTTTTTGTTGCTTTAGGGACATCTCATTTATAAGAAAGCTGGAGACATACAAAAACCTAGTCACCAATTTTAAAATGTCTTTCACTACGGTGTTGATTTGCTTGTTGTTTCATCCTGTTTTGTGCTAATGCTAAATTCTCCTTCAAACTAGCCAAAACCTGTTGTTGATGTTGAATGTGTTCCTCAACATCTCGGGCCTTAGTTTGCACCCTCAAGAAGGAAGTGATAGAAGGTGGATGGTAAGCATATAATGCTATAAATGGGGTCATTTGAGAAGAGGTGTGAAAAGATGTGTTATACCACCATTCTGCAAGTGGTAGCCATTTAATCCACCTTTCCTACTTATCTTATACAAAATAACGTAGATACCCCTCTAAGCATGTGTTGACCACTTCCATTTGCCCATCAGTTTGAGGATGATAAGATGAACTGTGAGCTAGCTAAGTACCCAAACATGAAGATAATTCCGTCCAAAAATTACTTGTAAAAATAGGATCACGATCACTTACAATTATCTTCGGGGTTCCATGTAACATTTGAACTATCTCAAAAAAAATAGTTACAACTGTATTGGCTGCAAATGGATGTGATAGGGAAAAAAAATGGGCATATTTTGTGAGCCTATCCACAATCACGAAAATAACATTCTTACCCTCTAAACAAGGCAATCTAGTGATAAAATCCATGGAGACCTCCTCCCATCTTTGGCTAGGAATTGGTAAGGGTTGCAGCAATAGACACAGTGTCTTAATTGTTTCCCCTTTATTGTTGGCACACTAAACATTCTAATACAAACAGTTTGTGTACATCCCCATTGAGTCCTTCCCAAAAGAATTCTCTTTTTATTCTATGACATGTCTTCAAAAACCCCAGTGTCCTCCAACAAGTGAGGCATGTCAAGAATCTTATGCTTCAACTTAGAATCTTTACTCGAGTATAACCTGTCCTTGTACCATAGGGCATTACCTTTCCACTCAAATTTGTCAGATGTCATAGATCCTTTCTTGATATTCTATATTAGTGATTGTGTATCCTTATATTGATCCCATTCCAATCTTGCTTCATCCACCCAATCGGCCATCAACATGGACATTCCACATAGTAAGGCATCTACGGATGTATCCCTTCTGGAAAACGCATCAGCTACTACATTTTATTTACCCTTTTTGTATATGATTTCAAAATCATAACCCAACATTTTAGTTACCCACTTTTGTTGTTCCTAAGATGATAACCTTTGCTCTAAAAAGTATTTGAGACTATCATGATCAGTTTTTACCTTGAAGTGTCTACCCATGAGATAGGGCCTCCATTGCTTGACCGTATGAAGAATAGCCATCATTTCTTTCTCATAGATAGGTTTGAGCAAATCTTTTCCTTTTAATTGGCAAATCTCAAATGTAATTGGTCTTCCTTCCTGCATTAGAACTACTCCCAATCCTGATCTTGAAGCATCACATTCAACAATGAAGGTTTTGAGAAGTTGGGAGTAGCAAGGCGAGGTGCTACACAAGGCTTCCTTGGTTTCAAAGGATTTTGTGGCTCGTCGTCAATGGAAGGCATCCTTCTTTAGCAATGCAGTGAGTGGGGTTGTTATTCTACCATATCCCCACACAAATCTTCTAGTAGTACCCTATTAGTCCGAGGAACCCATGAAGATTTTTGAGATTTTTGGGCCTTGGCCATTCCACCATAGCTTTGATCTTCTGAGGATCAAATTTAACGCCTTCATGGGATACAATGTGACCCAAGTACTCTACCTCTTGTACACCAAAAGAAAATTTGGATGGCTTTGCATAGAGAGTATGTTTCTCCAAAACTTCCAACACTTTATTTACATGTTGTAAGTGTTCTTCCCATGTCTTACTATAAATCAATATGTCATCAAAGAAAACTAATACAAATTTCCTTTAAAATGGCCTAAAAATAGTGTTCATCAAGCTTTGAAAGGTTGAAGGCACATTTGTAAGACCAAAAGGCATTACCAAAAACTCATAATGGCCCTCATGAGTTCTGAAAGCCGTTTTATGAACATCTTCCTCTTTTATTCTAATTTGATGGTACCCCAAACGAAGATCTAATTTTGTGAAATAAACATCACCATGCAATTCATCAAGTAAATCATCAATGACTGGAATAGGAAACTTATCTTTGATGGTGTACTTGTTGAGTTCTCGGTAATCTAGACACATCGTCCATGTTTCATCCTTCTTATGTACCATGACCACTGGTGAAGAATATGCACTTTGGCTAGGCCTGATGATACCTGCCTTCGACATTTCTTGAACCATTTTCTCGATCTCACTTTTCTGGGAATATGGGTATCTGTATGGTATGATGTTAGGTGTTTGGCTCCCTGGAATCAACTGAATGGCATGATCATGATCCCTAACTGGTGTTAGTCCCTTTGGAATTGCATCAAAAATAGATGAGTGAGCATCAACAATCTTCTGAAGATCGGGTGGCATTAAAGACTCTGTATTTTGTACTTCTATGGAAAATAACTTCGTTATAAATCCATCTACTCTTTTTCTGAGAACCTTCTGTATTTGATGAGAGCTAATAATCTGTGGAGACTTAGCTACCATCCCATTCAATTGTATTGTCCCTTCATCTGAATGAAATCGCATGAACAATTCTTGGAAATTCATCTTTATAGTACCTAAGGTTATGAGCCATTGGACACCTAAAACAATATCCGCCCCTCCCATAGAAATAGCAAACATAGGTGAGTCTAACATGTAGTCTCCCATGGAAAGCTTGATACTATGGCACTTTCTTGTGCACTTGACTGTCCCACCATCCACAATCATAACTTGCATTTCTGGAGCTGGGTAAATAAAACAATTGAGGCGGGTAGTTAACTTACTATTTATGAAGTTATGAGTACTCCCCAAGTCAATCGACACCGTCACCTTCAATCGAGGAGTACTAATAGGAGTACTAATACCTGACAATGCATGGCAAGAAATTGTAGGTTGGTGATCCTCTACTTCATCTTCTACTAGTTCCTCAGCCTCTCCTATCTTTTCAGCTTCCTCATCATCCTCATTACCTCGTCAATATAGAACAACTTCTTCTTAGCACATTTGTGTCTCGGTCCATATTTTCTATCACAGTTAAAACATAATCCTTTTGCTCTCTTTTCTTCCATTTGTTGAGGAGTCGGTCTAATTGGCCTAGCAAATGAAGGGGAAGAGATACTACGGTCTTTGGTGTTAATGAAAGGCGGCCTCCTACTACAAAGAAATTTTTCCTCTGCTCGACGTGTCATGATAATAGAATCAGAAAGCTTGAGTGGATTAAACATACGTACCTCATGCTCGATGTGGTCCTTAAGACCCCCAAGAAATAGGTCATTCAGATTCTCTTCTGGATTATTCTCCACCCTTAAGGATAAGTTATAGAATTGATGCACATAATATTTGACTGATCTTGTTTGTCGTAACTTTGCTAATTGACTAAAGTAGTTCTCTGAAACACTGGAACTATAGTGCAATTGCAACTCCTCGTAAAAATTGTCCAAGTGACACCGAGACCATTCTTTTGCCTCTGAGCACATAACCATCGATACCAAACAAATTGGTCTAGTTCAAGATACAGGGATGTCAATGTTACCTTTTGTCCGAATGGTGTTTGATGTAACTCAAATAAGTTCTCCATTTTATTTATCCAATTCAGGGGATCCTTACCATCAAATTTGTGCACATCCACTTTCGGCATCATATTTTGTGGTTGCGAATAAGTAAGCATTCGATTGAAATCTGAAAAAGTGATCCAAAATGGTTATTTTGTCCATGATTTTGAATCGAAGATCCTCCATGGTTGATATGGGCCGGATATGGGCCATACTGTTTACCCTTTACATGTTGCATGATATCATCTAACCGATGATTGATTTGGTCTATGTCTCCTTTAGAGGCCATCTCGATTGTACATTTCGCAACTCATACTCAAGTTGGCTCACCTTATGATTAAGCGAGGTAAACCTTAGTCTTAAGGAATTTGTATTTACCCCTTCTAACTCCATTTCTTCAATCACTACCCCATCTTTATTTGGGGTTTTACCCGAGTAACCGGATTATTTTTGCTCTTATGGAAGGCCCCGCCATGATGTCAAACCTTAGGGTTTAGGGTTTTGATACAACTTTGCTGAACAAAAAAACATAGAGAAGATACTAATACTATTTTATTGAGATCTTTCTGAAAATGTAAAGAACTTGAAACAATTTCACAATGTGCACCCTAGGGAGTGATTTTATGAAAAAACATAAATTTGTAATAACTTTTGAAAAATAAATCAAAAAGTCTGAAATTTTCAAGGAACCTTACTTGAAATGTTTCACAACTCTGGTAAAAATATCTCCCACCAATTCACTCTGGTTCGCAATATATGGTGGAAACAAATTTTGGCCCAAATCGCAGCTCTGATACCACTTGTAATGAACTTACTTGTATAATTCGATTATAAGAAACAATAGAACACTAAATAACACAATATTTCAGAATAATGATCTCAATATGCTAGTTAGAAGAGCTGCACCACTTCGAGGGGGCAACCTCCAAACCATATAATAAGACTCAAATGCTCAAATGATAATGAAATACTACCTACAATCCCCTATATATACTATTCATATGTTATGGCCATCACCCAAGCTGACCCATTAAGCATGAGAAAGTATAAATGATATAATAAAATGATATGGTAAGCCACAATTCAGCTACTCATATCCTAATACAAGCAATAGGTTAAGGGCGTAGCAATGCACAAGGGAGATTAGTCTATATTGTGGATTTTATACGGATGAGAAAAATGGCATGTCAAAGTCTTGATATCTTGTACTATTCCCAAGATAGTTTTGATACACTGTTTTCGAGAATTGGAAAGCTATATTAGATCTTAAAAATCCGGTAAATATTTAAGATTTAATATCCACGATCACCTTTGCATCACTTGTTAATGGGAGGGACATACCACCTTTGCACATTTTGCAAAAATGTCAAGATATTACAGGATCAGAATGGGAAGATGTTCCGTTGACACGTAATATTTTTGAGTCTGTTATAGTTGAAACAAGAATAAAGCTTAAAAAATTTCAGAATTCTTATCATCAGAAATTAGAGAACGTTTCTCCAAAGATAAAATTCTTGAAGAAATGGGTGTGATGAATCCTAATTTTTGGAATACTTGAAGGTGGTCGTGCAGACTTTGTAAGAAATCATTTCCATAAATCCATGGGTACAATAATGGAACATTTCACAAAGACTTCAGAGTTCAAGGGTATTAAAATCAAAGATATATTGAATGTTGATTGATTAAAGTTTGAATCAACAAATTTTGCAACAACAATGAGGAACCACTATAAAAATTTAGATGAACCTTCTGAAAGTGGTGTTATTACAAGGCTGTGGTGAGGAATCTATCAAAGTTCTATCTTACAAGAAGACATCAGTGAATATTTTAGATTATATGAGTTATGCCAAACAATGATTTTGGGGTTTGTGGAGGACGAAAGGGTTTTCAGTGCTTTATCATTTATAAAATCAAAACTGAGAAACAGAGTTGGATAAAAATATGGAAAGTTGCATAAGGTGTTATATTTCTCGCTACTCCATGGAAACCTTTCCTTTCAACAGAGAAATTGCACATTGGAATTCCCTTTGCGAAAGAAGAGGTGTGAATAATACAACTACAAATACAACTGTTCCCAATGATGAGAGTGGAATTGGCGTATCATCAAAATCTATAGAAGAGAACATCGAGTTTGAAGAAGCTATTGATAATGGATTGTTTCAACTTTAAATAGGTATCTCCTTGACCTTACTTTTATTGTTTGTTATCATTAAAGATGTTACAGGTATATATATTTACATTTATTTATATATAATTATTTTATCTTTTATTTTGAAAATGTGGGTTGACATCCATCCGAGGAAGCTCACACTTCTCGGGACTGACAATGCCAAGCAACTCACCAATCTATCTACTAATCCATTTCTCATGTAGAGTTTTCTTAAATCAAAGATCTAGCACACTACAAAGGATGATTTCACAGCCATCTAAAACACAAGAGGTAAGTTGCTAACTTAAACCCTATCATATGACATTTCTTAATATTTTACAATTATGTATAATTTATTTTTATATTTGCAAAGAGGATTTTACAATCTCACAATCTAATTCTACAAAGAGGATTTTTTCGATATTATGCAATTCATCATCCACGATCTATTATACAATTCATCATCCACGATCGTGCTTGAAGCTAAATCTACGTCCACATAAAATTCACCATCATCCATATAATGTCATCATCCACATCTAATGTCATCATATCATTATCATAATCCCGACACTCTAATCCTAACACATTCCATTTTAAAAAAAATTATCCATTATCATCATTCATCATCATCTATATCGATTCTAATGTCATCATATCATTACAAGTATAGAGAAGAATATTTAGAGAACGTTTAAATGTCTCTGTCGTACTACATTCCAAATTTTCTTAAAACAATTATCCATTATCATCAATGATTCATCATCTAGATTCCATGATCGTGCTTGAAGCTAAATCTACGTCCACATACAATTCATGATAATCCATATCTATGAGACTATGATTCTATTCTAATGTCATAATCCACATATAATGTAATCATCATTAAAAGTAGAGAAGAAACATAAACACCATCAAAAGCTATCACATTTCAAATTTCAAATTTCAAATCCAAAAATAAATTTCAAATGCCATGACCATCATATTCAATGTTTCAAATTTTAAAATAAAGATTATAAAGTATTTCAAACTTGCAAATTTAAAGATTCTATTTTTCAAGTTTCCATAATTCACCCTCAATTTTCTTTAACCCTTTCCTCAATGGCTTCCACTCTTATACTCCTTTCCCTAATGGCTATCCATGTTGTACCCCTTTCCCCAATGGCTTGAATAATCCCAGAACTAATCAAATATTCCGCAACACTGTCTAGATTCTTTACAATTCTTTCTTCTTCCTTTGTCGAATCTCCATGGGATAGCAAACTTGGATCTGCAGCTACCTTGGTTTTGAATAAAATTTCAGGGTCGAAGCCATGCTCTTTAATTATCCGCTTCAGTGTATTGTTTTGTTTGTTAACCAAAACACTATTTTCCTTCAGTTCTTCACTGCGGATAAACTGTTCTTCGCAGTTTTCAAGTGACCTGGAAAACCCTTGCTTGACTCTTCAAATTTTCATATTTCAACTGCACAAAAAAATTGATTGTCATTTAAACATATAACTAAAATAAGAAAACTTCAAATTAACAAAAAATATTGTTTGAAAGTGATAATACTTATGACCGCTCTATCTCTCAAAGCATTTAGTAACTACTATGAGATCCTTGTCCTTCGACCATTTTTTAAAATATGCCAGGCTTCAACACTAATATTTTCCAATTTGTTTAATGCTTTATCTAAAATATCGTCTTTATAATTGTTGTTATATGTGTGAGTCCACTTCTTACTTGGGTAAGTAAGGAATCCATCTTCGCATGGTGATTACGGATCGCTGCAGCGTATAAACTATCCCTTTCACAAGTAATTTTCAAAACGACTTATTATCTCATTGATTAGTACTTTAGCCCTTCTCTCCCATTCTATGAGCTAACTGATATGAGGTAGAATAAACTCATCGACATGGGATTGACAATCATAACCAATTAAGTTCTCTAAAGGAAAAGGTTCATGAATGCTCAAAGCATACGTCAGATTCAAGAAGAAGATGTCATTTGGAGAGGTATGGGGACTTTCGGGTTGATCATCGATCGCTACTTGTTTATGCTTTTGGGTGGCCTAATCCTCTTTGTGATAAAATAAATCGATAAAATAAATCAATATTCAAACAAATAAATCTAAAGTGAAATGTAACTTAAACCGAAAGTTTAATAAATTATGTTAAAATAGAAGTATACCTCTGGCCTTGAATCATCTCACGTGTATTGAAAAATCATGTTGGGTCATTGCTATCAATGCCCAAGTAATCTTCATCTAAATTTATATTGTTTAAAACCGATATGCCCGTTGCGTTGGGCAAGCCACCGAGAGAGAGGGTTAGAATTCGAAACGAGGAGGCAATGTTTAGTGTCCCACTAGGGGCCAGAGGAATTGGCATGCATTTACCAATGTTCTTTTTTCCTGATCCTTGGGTTGGCATTTTGAATATTATTGGTTGAGGGGGTGGTGCCGTTGTTTGTACAGAAGGTGAAGGACTGCAATGTGCTGAAAAATTCAAGAAAAATCATATGAAAATTAAAAATTGTTAAAGTATGCAATAACTATGAAATTAAACGAAGTAAAATTCAAAACTTGTACCTTGTTGTTGAGGGGTAGCTTGTCACGGTACTTGAGGTGGCAGTGTCGATGTAGTAATTGGTGGTTTATAAGTTGTCTATTGCTGGGATAGTGAGGTCGTTGATGAGAAGAAACAATTACATGTGACTGAATTGAATGGGTTGGGGAAGAAGGTTGACTTTCAGATGCACGCGTATGGTCCAAAGCCCCTGCAATGTCATCAACAAACGAATTAATAAAAATTTGGAATTTATAAATAATACATATAAATAATACAAATTTACAAATGGAAAAATGAAAATACAAATTTGGAATTTGTAAATAATACATGTAAGGGTATCCGTATTACTTCTCTGGCATTTCACAAATTCATATGGTTGGCGGTTCGGGGATGAATGACCTTCCATTTCAGATTGTGAATCTCCCGATGCCTCATCGTGTTGTTGGCCTCTTCCTCTTGATGCCACCTTTTTTCTGGGGAAGGGCCTCCAAAAATCTTCTCTGCAAATAGTAAATAGTTAATATCTGTTGTCACTTGTCTAGTAAATAGTTAATAGTTAATACAAACTTTATAGTTTTTACCTGTTGTTCTTCAAATGAAATTGACAAATTAGTCAACACCTCATCCGTGCAAGTGGGAATGTGTTTGTCTTTTAAATTTAAAAGAGCCTCGTAATAAAGGCCAAGGAGATAGTTTGTGGTGTGAATGACTGATTTTTTCCGAAAGCTTTGCATTTGTAATGTTTGTTCTTATTTTTTTATAAGAACATGCACTAATCAAATTTTTGCTTTCCGATAGTTGCAAGAATGTATGCAATGGCCCAGCTTGGTATATCTGTTTGCCGACCCTACATAACTATTATGGCTTGGAAAAAGGAAATCATAGCAGCAAGAAAGTGGTCTCCAATTCCTTGCGTAATCACACCACGTTTGGATTTATTTACACGAGCTGCAAATGCAAACAAACATTCGGAATTAATATAAATTTGAATTTATTTAAATCAGAAACTGAATACAAAATGATGAATGAAAATAGTTATACTTACAATCAACATGGAAACCAAAATTTGATTCAAGGTATTTCTTATTGTCCTCGACGAGTGTTGCCTTCGATGTAACAAGTGGTAAATTTTTGAATGGGAGACCTGTAAACCGATGAATATCAGTTGGGTCGATCTGGGAATTGAAACGATGAAACATTCACCGTCCATAGTAACATAAAACAAGTCCCTATGTATTGTAGGAGGAGATAAGCTAGTTCAAAATATCAATATCTGTTTCGAAATGGGGCATCCTAACGAGCCCACCAAACTCGCATGCATCGATCAAATCCTTGTATTCGGAATTCATTTTTAAAACAGTCTGGATGTGAGGGCACAAAGGGTTCCTGTAGAGTATCTTGCCTATGGTTTGGGCATTCAGGTTGACTGGATTTTCCTCTTGAATCTTTTCTTGAGCTTGCGATGCACTTGTAGTCGTCATTGTAGTTGTCCTTGAGCTTGATTGTACCTGACCTGGACTCATGTATACAAGAAAATTTGAGAGCTGGAAAGTGTAAACGTGAAAATGACCGGCGGGAGGGTATTTATAAGGCAAAACTAGGGTTTCAAAGGTTAAGACACGCGACAACAAGACTTCTTTTCGATGCGATAGCAAGACCTATTGTCATGTGACAGTAAGTCTTCTTGTCACTTAATAAGAAGTGTTCTTGTCACGCGAAAACAAAACCTCGTTGTCGCTGACGACAAGAAGACTGTTATCGCATGACAACAAGACATGTTGTTACGCGACAACAAGTCTTGTTCTCGCGCAACAGAAAGCCTTGTTGTCGCGCGACAGCAAGACCTCTTGTCGCGTGATAGCAAGTCTTGTTGTCACACGACAATAGGTCTTGTTGTCACGCTACAACAAGGCTTTCTCGTCGTGCGGACAACAGTGTCAGTCTTCTTTGTCGTAAGATAACTATGCGATAGTGTCTGCAAATCTATAGTTTCTTTCGCTCAAAAAAGGGCGGCGAAAATTTAGTTTTGAAAAAAATGGTAAATTCACCTTTCACTAAAATTGGTTGGGGATATTCACCAGGTATTTTCCACCTCCGATTTCCTAGAGGTCTCTTAAAATGAACCCTAGTCATTGGTAGATTGTGATGGTGGGCACCCTCTATAGTATAAGGGGTAGATGATCAATGTATGATGAGGATGACATCCAGTATATGGTGGCACCGAGTATGAGATTTGAGGGGGAATAGATGCGAGCGACAAATATCCCGCATAGGCGAGAGAGGAGATATGGGGTTTTTGGTGATATGTGTAAGTAGACTACGGGATGGAGAGGATGATGTTTTGGAATGGAGTATGGGTTTTCGACACCATGGGTGGCTACGATGCAATAGGTATATACGATGTCGCGGTTGCAAATGGGGCTATGCTCAAGGTGGCTGATGAAGGAATGGTTGACACTATGGGAGCAACTGACGTCAATGGTGCGACAGATGTTGTAGGTGCAACAGATATCGATGTTGTGGCATCAAGTTGTGACACCATAGGTGGTAAGGTGGAAAAAGTTAAGGCCAAGATAGTAGTAGTTGATGCAGAAGTGCGGGCAAAAGTAGGGGAATGGACACATGCATGTTGTATACTAGTTGTCCTGATGAGTCCCGAGTAGATGAATGGGCTAAATAGTATTGTAAGGCATTGTTATCACTAATTTTGACTTTACAAAATTAATAAACATGGAAATTTTGAAAATTTTCAAAAGTGTTACTTAGTGTGATTTATTGCTCTCATCGCGATCATCTCATTTTTGTGATCGTTTTGGTCTTCCTTTTGTCCATTTCGGGTGAGAACTCCTCCCGTAAGGTCTTAAATTGCGTTAAATATTAATTAATTAATTAATTACTCTTTGTTTGATAAAATCAATTTTTAAGAACTTTAGGGTTTTTAATCAAATAAATATTAATTAAAATTCATTTGACAAGATTTATTTTAATTTTCGGGGGAAAAATAAGCTTTCGCTTCCCATTGCTGGGGATGCCAAATTGGCTTCCCGGACCCGGATTTCCCCTTTCCTAGTAAATTTATTTTACTTCCCCACTTTTGGGATTTCTTCCACCGATTGCCAAATCAATGAATTGACAAACAAGCAAAACATCTCTTGATTTCCCACATGGGAAAATAAAGTGGGGATTGTTAGCCCGCCTTGCCATTTCCACTAGAAAATGGTTGTTTATTTCCCCACTTCCCCCTGGCAATTAATGCCACTACCCGGGAAAGAGGGAAGTTGTTTTAACGGGACGAATAAGAAACGGTTGTGAGGAAGCTTCCTAAATCCTCATAAAATCCTTCCATCAAACTCATTGGAAGAAGTCGTGTGAAGCTTTCCAATTTCTTCTTATTTCTTCTGAAGGAATGTCTCAGAGTAATATTTTATCACATCCCTCAACAAATCACCACGCTACCCAAGATAAAGAAGAATTTTCACATTTAAACAAAGAAGAAAACCAAGGTGGGAAGGGAGATAGATTCACGCAGTTGGAAGAAGGCAGAAACGAAGATCTCCACGCATTGAGGGAAAATAGTCCAAAACCAATCCAAAAGAATATCCAGTTTCAACGCAGTAGAGGAGAGGAAGAAACAACAAGTTTTAACGCAAGCCCAAGAAGAGTTTCCACGCAGCCATGGGGGAGAGGGAGATCATCACGCAATCCAAGACAACTAAAAATAGTCCAAAATCAGGTAGGCCACGTGGAAGGAGAGGGAAATAAGAATGTAAAACAACCAAGAAAACCCTAATGTAAGGAGGAGGAAGAAATACCTATTGCCCACGCCCAAGAAAATTAGAGCCGATTGTCAAAAAGAAATAGCAGGAGCAGATTACACACTGGCCAACAATCCACGCATTCATTAAAAGAAGATTAATTTCCACAAAAAAACAAGGAAAGAACTCTCCAAAAAAATTGTTTTGTTTTGTTGAAATAATCCACGTGGGAAAGACAAGGAGTAAACAACAATCCACACATTGGTAAAGTTTGGGTAGGATAAAAGATTTCAATGCATTGGTAAAAACATCAAAATAAGTCACGTGGGGAAAGCAAGAAAACAATCCACCCACGTGAAGTGAATACCGTGCATTTTCAAGAGCAGGAGATCCATCACGCTAAGAAGAAGAAAACAATCTCTAGCACAAAAGCCAACAGGCCATGTGGGTAGAAGGAATAACTAGCAGTCTAAAACATTCCTCCACGCATTGCAATGGCCACGCATTTGTCTTAGAAGAGCAGGTTCACGCATTGATAAAGCAAATCTCCACGCATCCATTAAAATTAGGCAATTTCCACGCAAAAGAGAAGTCATTGTTCTACGCATGCAAAGAGAAGTCACGATTCACGCAAAGGAAAACTTCACATATTGTCGATAGTAAAATATTATAATTCACGCATTTATTAAAATCAAGCATCTCAAATCAGGCAACACAGAGAAGCAGTGAATTAAAAAGATTAAAATTGAACATGCGCGAAGTCATTAAAAATCGGGAGAATTTAAAAATATATATAAATCATTTTCATCACGCATTGGTGAGAAGTATTCAAACAAAAATATCACGCATTCAAACGCATTACCGATGTATATCGGCACAAATAAAAATGAATTTAATAAAGAAAACGATAGATGCGGAAAGAACGTGTTGCGGGTTGTATCTGTTGAAGTAATCAACTTTGGAGCTCAATATCTCGAAGTCGGATGATCGTCGGGAAGAAAGGTTTGGTTTTTGAATTCTCCCCAACTTCATGTACTCCTTTTCCAAATTTTAAATGCGCAACACCTCATTTGATATTTTTCACGAACCCAAGAAAAACTCAGTTTGCTTGATTTTGCCGCACGCATAATTTCAGCTTGGCGGAAGGCCTACTTTGAGAATCCGTATCTTGAGCCCAAATGATCGTCAAGAGAAACAATTTAGTTTGTTGAATTATTCTTAACTTCATGTACTCATTTTCTAAATTTTAAATGCGCAACACCTCGTTTGATATTTTTCACGGATCCAAATAAAATGCAATTTGTTTGATTTTTTCGCGCATGTAGTTTTCAGCCTGTCAAGGTGACTCACTTTGAGAGTTGATATTTTGATCTCAAATAATTGTCAAGAGAAAATAATTATTTTTTTAAATTCTCTCCACCTTCATATGATCCCTTGCCAAGTTGTAGATTCCCAGGTGACATTTGGTATTTTTCCCAGGCTAAAACCAAACGAGATTTTTACAGTTTTACACGTGCATTTTCCTAGCATGATTTGAAGAGTCAAATTTGGCCTTTAATATTTGTTGAAGAATTTGATTGGGAAAAACCCTTTGACAGGAAAACTATTAGTACCTTAATTAAATCCCTCATCCAGTGAGAGCTTCTCAAAAAAATATTTGCTATTTTTCCCAGGTCAGTTTCACAGGTGATTTGTGCAGTTTTGTAAGAAGGAAGAATAGCCTGAAATCACGCTTCTTGTCACAATCATGTCATCTTCAAACAAAACAATTTTGTGGTTCCAGGGCATTCTACTCACTTCAACGCTCCATTCAGAGTATGAGAACATCGCCGATACCAACTTGGGACACGTCGACATAAGTCGGTTCTGCAATCGCATATCAACCGAAGGTGAGTCACAATTGTTCTGACGCTTGTTCTGAATTGGTCATCACTTGCATAGATGCACCATGCACACACCGCATGTGGCGATTCAAATCCAATGGCTTTGAAGTACTATGCTTTGATTGCTGAATTATGAATTGAAAGAGTACTATCTTTGATTGTTGAATTACGGAAAGTAACACAAGTGTTGTCACGGTGTGTGACTACCTTCCTCTTCTGCATTTGAATTGGATGAAATTAAATGAGTAGTATAAAAGTGAAGGAGTTATATTTAAAATTTTTGTTAATTCTTTCTTTGAAGTCCCATCTATAATGAGGGAATGGAATTGATAGTAATTGCATTAGAACAACAATATAAATATATGTATCAGTTCTTACAGATGCTTTTGATCTGGAACTAATTAGAGAAAATACTCTCGGTAGTAATTGTCTAAATCTGGAATGAACTCTTGCATTATTGGAAGAAAACAGTAAGGAAATGGGAATAAATTGTTGCGTGTTTATTGTAATTATTTGGGAAAAATTTGTTAGTTAATCTTATTATGTCGATTGTGATGTTAGTTATTGCGATTGGGTTGTTAAATTGTTCATCCTTATCGGTATTTAATTCATAGATGATGTCCATCTCAATTTCGAGACGTTTCATAAAAGCAGAGTTCTTTTATTGAGACAGTTAGTCAAGAGCACTTCATTTTACTGATAAGTGCTTAACATGCTCAGTTCAATGAACTGACCCGTGCTTATAACTTTTGCAGATGGATCATGTGGGTAATAATGAAGACATGTTGTTTTATGATGTTTCCTCTGATTATCTAAAGGATGGATTTTTTTTTTAGAGATTTTATCAATCTTTCCGAAGGAAATGGAAAAAGGAAAAAGTTGTATTCTTCTTCTTTTGAGTTATCGATGTTGATTGGCATGAATGAAGTTCTCGTTATGTGGATTAGCGAAATGTATAAATTTTATCTAGAAGAAAAAAGAAGGAAATGGTGTGTTGTTTTAATTGTTGTATAATTGATGAATTGTTGAAATATGATTGAGAATATATTCTTCCTCGTTGGAATTATATATATTCAAATGATGGTTGTTAGATTTAAATGGACATAACTTCTATTCTTCACTTGAATGCAACTTCTAAGTTGGGATGTGAAAATGCTTTGTACTTAGGTCAATATGGATTTTTGTTAACCAACATTAGTAAAAGAGTATGATGCATATGAAGTCTTTATGAATGAAAGACAAAATTTAGAATCTAACTAATGAATGTAAAAGAAGGACAAATGAAATTCTGTATTTGGATTTCGATAAAACTCCTTGGGATGTCTTACCCAAAGGATATTTAGAAGGAGGAATTATATCACCTCTTATCAAACCTTAGACTGATGTAAGGTAATTGCAAATAAATGAGAACATCTATATGAGGAATAGACCTCATTCATATGACCTCTAATAGAATGGAAACTTGAATTTATAATTAGTTGCGGATAAACTTAATTAAGCTTAGTAAATTAATTTTACTTTGCTAAGTTGTAGAGGACTGCAAGTCTGAATCTTTAATTAATGAACCAGAAAGGAACATACAATCCTTCGGTATGGAGAAGCGAAAGTATATTAAATCACGAGACAATTCAAGTCATTTCGAGATTAGGCAACTGTAATGATCTATGAGGCTAGAGGATCAGCAAGAATGCTGAAATTTGTTCTTAAATATTTAAGGAAGAATCTAATCAACTTTTAAATGGATATGAAAACCTCGATGGGAGGATCCCGTAGGATGTTGGCACACGCCAGCTGCAATAAGGTGTCTTCATGAAGGCTAGGCCTTCATAACGACACAATGTTGCAGCTGACATGTTACAACACCCTTCCGAATCAAATCATCAAGGTTTACATAAGCTTGGACTTGGCCTCAGTTTTACTTTGGACCGAGCTAGGAATATGACCTCGTATACGGAGCAACTCACGAGGACTAAAGGTAACTAGACATACACGGTTGACTAGAGTCGACGAGGTATGTTTGCGTATCTTTAGTCATCACGAGTGCCTCTCTATACTCCTTCATACTGCTACCTCGGGTTTAAGTTCAACTTTGGACAAGAGGACTGACAAAATTCAAAAAGACCATTCTAGATAACAGACGAAGTGTGGTGAAGGACGTATTCCATTGATGTGTATAACATCTAGGAATATGATCATGCTAAGCATGTGAAAATATTTGGCCAAAGTATCGCAAGTTGTTGGTTGCGTTGTCCTAATCACCTGGTTTAAGAAGCAGGATTTCAGATGAATATCGGTAACAGATATTTAGATAGGCCTCTTAAATGGAACACTTCAATAACCGAAAACGGTAAAGAGAACCAAGTATACTTAGTATACAATGCATGGATTAACATGAAGGATCGGTAAGTAGCCGAGTCATGAGATGAGAGATCGATGAAACTCGAGCCATGAAATGGGAGATCGGTAGTTCTTCGAGTCATTACAACAACATATGGTATCTGTTATATGATTGAATGGCATTGAATGTGTGTTCCATATTATAAATATGTGAACAAAGAACATTGGTTTTAAAAGTATTGTGTGTTCTAAATTACATTATTTAAACAGAGAACAATTATTAAAACTTGGTTGTGTTTTCTGAATTACATAATTTAGAATAGAGAATGTTATATAAAAAAAAAAATAAAATTTTGTTCTAATGTCTTAAAATGGGAATGTTACATCTTGGTATCAAAGTGTCAAGGTCGCTCTTCTTGAGACCTAATGAAATCTTGTTGAACATAAAATGGTTGCAAGAGGGAACACTGAACAACCCGTCGGGTGGAGAATAGCGTAAAAAACTAGAGATCTTTTGATTGATTTTGGTTGTTTTGGAACAATAGCAATGGGAAATGAGGAGGAGGAAGAAGATGCTGATATTAATGATCAGCCGCCTCCTGTGGACAACACCAATGGAGGAAATCGGGTGTTGATAATAGTAACATGAATGTTCCTATTCAACCTAAAAATAAAAGGGCAAGATTAGCGGTTGAACTTACAAACGATATAAAGAGAATAAGTCCTCCAAAGTTTGATGGAACTACACTTGGGGATGGGCTGAAAATTGGCTCAGTGAAATGGAGAAGTACTTTGCAATAAGAAACTTCTCCGAGGAGACCAAAGCGATATGGGGAGCATATCAGCTTTCTCATGAAGCATCATCATGGTGGGACAACCATAAGGTTGAGTTAAACATTGTCGAAATAGACATAACTTGGGATCAATTTAAAAGTTACTTTAGGAAATGATGGCTACCTCAACTCTTTTTGATCAGAAAATGATTGAATTTCAGAACTTGTCTCAAGGAAGGATGATGGTGATAGAATACTGGGAAGGGTTTACTAAACTCCTTAAGTATGTACCGCAGTACCAAGCTGACGAGAAGTTTAGGATACGAAAGTTCATAATGGGATTGAATCCCATCATTGGTGGTGAGGTGGATGTCCACGGTCGACCACTATGGAAGGAGTTGTCGAAAAGGCAATAAGGCAAGAACAGAAATTGAGAGCAATCTCTACTCATAGGGAGGAGATTAGGAAGAAGATTCCCAACTCTTCTTCATCTCTCGCACCCAAAAAGGGACCCTGGAAAAGGTTTGGTATGAAAAAAATGTTGTGGATAAAAATAAGAAAATAGTAATGAACAAACCTGTTACTAGTATGTGGAGTGGCTTTGCAAAAATAGTGGTAATGGACAAAAGTCCTATGGAAGCTAGAATGATAACTTCAAGGCTGGAAATAAATTTGAGCCTAGGAAGGGGCCCGTCGGAGGCTATTTCAACTATGGAAAGGACCATTACGCGAGTCACTATCCTTTGAAGAAGGATGATCGTGATCAACAACACAGGATACATGCTGCGGTGGCTAACAAACAAGCTGAAAAGTAAGTCACACCCATAGAAGTTCCGGGTAAGTTATTCGGTACACCTGTAGTCATACTTTTTGATACTGGAGCTACTGAATGTTTTATATCTACTAAGCTAGCAATGAAATTAAAAAGGAAAGCTGAATGAATGGATAAGACATGGATAGTGCATTACGGAAATAATGTTGTCCATACAGTCGATATGTGTCTTTTTGGGGCAATCCTTGACCTACCTAGTTTCTCCATAGAAGTTGACCTGTATGTTACTCCTTTAGGGTCATATGATATAATTATAGGTGTTAATTGGTTGGTGGAACATAAGGTGAAGGTCGATTGTTATGAAAAATAGATTTGTTGTTTTGATGACCTGCAGAAAGTAGCAGTCATTTAGGGTGTAAAGCGTGGGATTGCAGTTAGGAAACTAATAGCTATGCAACTAAAAAGGGCTAAAAATAGAGGCTGCACTTTTTATGCCGTAAGAATGATGGAAAATGTCGAGGAAGATAATGATTTTATGGAAAAATATCCGTTGTTAAGAGATTTCAGTGATGTATTTCTAGAGGAGTTACTGTGTCTTCCGCCAAATGGGAGTTTGATTTGTAATAGAGATCAAGCTAGAATCAAACCCATATCTAAGGCACCTACATAATGACCCACCTTGAGTTGGTGAAACTTAAGGCCCGATTCACAGGAACTTTTGACCAAAGGGTGATAAGACCGAGTGTCTCACCATGGGGAGCGCCGGTAATTTTTGTAAAGAAGAAGGATGGCACACTTAGGTTTTGCATTGATTATAGAATGTTGAATAAGGCAACCATTAAGAATCGATATCCGCTTCCTAGAATTGACGATCTATTCGATAAAATGCGTGGAGCATCAGTTTATTCAAAAATAGATCTTCGATTTGGATATCATCAGCTGAGAATAAAAGAGGAAGATATTCATAAAACAACTTTTAGAACAAGATACAAACATTATGAATTCACAGTGTTGCCTTTTGGGTTGACGAATGCACCTGCCACCTTCATGAATTTGATGAACAATATTTTTCAAGAATACTTGGACAAGTTTGTGCTTGTATTCTTGGATGACATTCTTATATACTCCAAAAATGTCGAAGAGCATCAAGAGCATTTAAAGATAGTACTGGAAATCTTGAGGAAGAGAAGGTTGTATGGTAAATTGTCTAAATGTTCCTTTTATGATGCAGAAGTGCATTATTTGGGACATGTTATAAGCAAGAACGGGATAGTTGTAGACCCTTCAAAGATCACAGCTATAACTGAGTGGCCTATGCCTAAGAATGTGCATGAAGTAAGAAGCTTCATGGGCCTAGCAGGATACTATAGAAAGTTCGTTAAGGACTTTTCTAAAATTGCTGCACCAATCACTTCATTACAAAAGAAAGATAAGAAATTTTTTGGAATGACAAATGTGAATCTACCTTTAAAATTTTAAAGGATCAGTTAACTACAACACCTATTTTGATCAATACTACTCGACCCAAATGGAGATTTTACGGTTGTAATGGATGCATCTGGAGAGGGTCTTAGAGGCATTTTGTTACAAAATGACCATGTTATAGCATATGAAAGCGAAAGCTCAAGTTACATGAACAAAATTATGCTCCACATGACCTAGAGCTCACTACCATTGTTCATGCACTTCAAATGTGGAGGCATTACCTTCTTTGTAAGCCTTTTGAGCTAAAAATTGACCATCTAGGGTTGAAGTATATTTTTACTCAACCAAACCTGAATGCAAGACATCGAAGATGGTTAGAATTTCTATCTCAGTATGATTTTGATATAAGCTACATTAAAGGAAAGGAAAATAGGGTAGCAGATGCTCTGAGTCGTAGGAAGCCCATTTTTGCTCTTATAACATTAAGAACTTAGTTTAAAGATAAGGTGAAAGATGTCATGGAATTTGACTCTTATTTTCAGCAAGTTAAAACAACACTTTCTGTAGATCCGAAAGACGTGAAGTATAAAAGATTTCATTTTGATAATGAAGGAATTTTGAGGTTTGAAAACAAGGTATATATACCCTTGGCAAATGATTTAAGAAAGAAATTATTAGCTGAATTTCATAATTCACCTTTTTCTGGACACCCTGGCATTACGAAAATGCTTGTTGATCTCAAGTAGAAATATTTCTGGAAGGGAATGAAAAAGGATGTGATGGAATTTGTGACATAGTGCTTGGAATGTTAGCGTGTTAAGGCGGAACATATGCATCCCGTCGGATTACTATACCCCCACAGCATTCCGCAGTACAAATGGCAAGTGATAACTATGGATTTTGTTCAAGGATTACCTATGTCTAGGAATAAACATGATATCATCCTGGTTGTCATTGACAAACTAACCAAAGTGGCACACTTCATTGCTGGTAATTTAAAAGATGATGCACCAGTGTTAGTAAGAATATTTGTACATGAAATTTTCAGATTACATGGAATACCCGAATTGATCATATCGGATGAGATCCGAGAATGACATCAAGATTTTAGCAAATGCTTAATGCGGCCTTGGGAACTAAACTAAATTTCAGTTTTGCATATCATCCGAGAAACGGATGGATAGACTAAAAGAGTCAATCAAGTTTTAGAGGATATGTTAAGAATGTATTGCATGGACCAGCAGTATAAATGGGAGGAATACCTTCCGCTAGTTGAATTTGCCTATAATAATACATACCACGCCTCTTTAAAGATGGCCTTTTGAAGCATTGTATGGAAGAAAATGCAGAACCCCTGTTAGTTGGGACAACGTGGAGGATAGAGAGGTAATTGGGCTAGAAATCCTTACGGAAATGGAACAACAAATTAAAATGATTCGTGAACGTTTAAAGGAGGTTGCCAATAGGAAAAAGAGTTATGCAGACTTAAAGCGGGTTGATAGGAATTATAAACTTGGTGAGAAGGTCTTTCTTTGGTCAAGCCGAAAAAGAGTTCTATAACTTTTGGCAAGGCTGCCAAGTTATCACCTCGTTATGTGGGACCTTTTGAAATTGTTGAAATAATCAACCCTATAGCTTATCGTTTAGCTTTACCTCCTGCTTTATCACAAATGCATGATGTTTTCCATATTTCTTTGCTTAAGAAATACGTATCAAATTTATCACATGTGCTGAATTGGGATTCCTGTGGGTCCAAGACCCAGGAATAATCGTGGTTAAGCCCATTCGAGTGTTGGGAACTCGCCAGTTGTACTTAAGAAATCGCGAAGTGAATCAATGTAAGGTCCAGTGGGACCAGTTTAGCGAAGAAAGTGCAACTTGGGAGAATCTTGAAGAAATGAGATATGCTTTTCCATACTTATTTGATTGAAATTGAATTCAAAAAATTGATAATTCTACCAAACATGGACAATTACTGGTCTATTTTACGGTTATCTTAAAACATTGTTTTAAAGATTTAAATTTTTTTGGTATGAACTTATGAATGGAAGGACGATAACTAAATTTTGTCCTAAAAACTCTATGAATTGGCTAATTTGATCATCGGGACGATGATTCTTTTAAGAAGGGAGGTATGTAACGTCTTGATTTTTAGAAGCTACTATGATAACCTCTTTTCATGATGTTGTAACTATGGAAATGAGGATTATTATGTTAAGATATATCTTTTAATCTTAAAAAATGTGTTACTGATATGAATCCTCACTTACTGTAACATTGTTTACTTAGGACGGAGGTCATTATAACTTGTGTTTTGCAAAGTGTGAACTAAGAGAATTACTTTTGTATTTGATGAACTCATAATTTTGGGACAACACACCTTGAATCAATTCCATGATCTAAGGTATGCTTCGGCCTTCTTTATTATAGTCTTGTCGATTTACTTTCAATTAAGTGGAGATTGTATAAAATGAAGTCGGAACCAAACAGAAATTGTTGCAAATTTTAAAAGAATCAAGTAAGATGCAGTATGATTACTAGGTATACCATGTAGCCATATATATAAGGTTTGATTCATCAAATGCATACACCTTACGATCTCGCTTTGAAAAGCGTAAGATAGAAAGGGTTGGATATAAAGATATATAGGTATATGTTAAGCATGGGATGGAACGTCCTGCATTATCTTGGTTTTGAACATAATTCAAAAACCTACTTGGAACCTATTAATTAAAAAAAAACTATGGGTTATAGTTTTAACCTATGACCTAATAACTATCCTAGGAGGATTTTATAAATTAAGAGGATGGAAATTATTGCAAATCCTAATGATTTGCGACCTAGATGGAAACCTAACTATGGACAATGTAACCTAAACTATTGTTAACCCTAAGAGGGGCCTATGGATACATGTCAATGAAAGGATAAGAAGGAAGGTTTTTAAATTTAATGAAGAACATTAAATGATGTCCTTGAAGTTTTAAACGCCAAGTTTGGCGGGAGCAGAGAAGATGGAGGCTCCTAATTAACCATGCTACTAAATTCGAATTACAAGCAAAATTGTGAGAAAAAGGCCCGCCAAACCTGAGTCGGTGGTGGCGTGGGGAAAGAGGAAAAAGTAATGCATTCAATGCATTTATTGATCTTGGTTTTGACACCGCCCACCTTGGAAAGAAGAAAGAGGAATTTTTGTGGGTAATTGTGTTCATTTTGGTTTTCTAGTTTTTTCTCTGCAATTGTGGTTCTTTCGAGCCTGCAAATTTGTGATTCGGCCATTGTCGGTTCGACCAGCCTCCGAGTGGTTTCTGGGTCTGTGGAAACGTGGAAGAAGTTAAGAGACCTGGTTTAATAACTTGTTGGAGGGAAGAAATTTGGGAGAAGCTTGGCTGTGATCTTCTACGAGCTAACCAGAAAAAATACAAGCATGTTGGGCTCTTTTCTTTAAATAGTTTTGCTCTTTATTAAGTGCCTTCATTAAAATAACTCTGCTTCTTATAATTGGGTGTTTTTGTAAGAATAAGAGGTTGAAATGTTAGATGTGATCTTTTACTTGAGTTGTTGAAATCAAATGCGATTTGGGTAATTTTTGGATGCCTACTGGAGAAAATGGGTGTTTTCTTGTTAAAATGGTAAATGAAACGAGTTTCCTCTCTACTGTTTTGAATTCTGAAAGTAATGGGTAATTGGGTTTCATTTTCCATTATGGGTTGATCTTGTTGAAGGCGACAATGATGTGCAAACTATTTTCTATGTTTTGTGTGCGCTAATGGTTATGAAAACCATAAGAATGCTTGACAAGACTATTGTGTGAACTATTTTTCTTGTCATATTACAGCGTATGGCGGTGTGAATCCTCCCAGGGATAGTAAGATCATAGTAGCATCTTTACATTTGTTTGTTCTAGATCGATATGATGTTCTACCTGCTTGTTCTTGGTATTCATGTATGACTGTTTGGAAAGAAGTTCTTATCTAAATGGGAACAGAGTAGTCAGTCTATAGAATGGACTGGGTAGAGCATACAATTTATATTTTGTTTCTTCGTTGAACTCAATGATATATATATATATATATATATATATATATAAATTTAAAATTCTTCATTATTTTCATTGAAACTGAACCTGAGTAGATTTCTTACTCTTGTGGTTGAAAAATGATTTCTTTAATTATTATGGTGAAATCGTGATCATGTTGCCTTGTTGTACACTCTTACTTGTTTCATACCTGGATGGATATGTCCATTTTTGGTGAATAATTAATGGAAACGATTTTAATTGGAGGTTCCGTTGTTATTGATACTTGCGGGTCAGATGTAAAATGAATTCTGGAATACTTCCTTGAAGGGTAGTTAGTAAGTTATGAATACTGTAATAGTCTTGTATAAAAGGGATTACCCTATTGGAAACAGGTCTGCACTAAATAGTTGATACTCGGCTAAGCAATGAGAAGAGGTAACACAAATCTTATTCCTTTCATTCGATTATTGACTTTAATTGTTCTCTCTCCTTGATTGTTACCGTTGATTGTTATCTCTTCTTGTTTAAATCATCTAGTTCGGTTATGATTAAAAGAAAGAGATTATTGAGTGGGTAATCGGAAATGATACTTATTTTCTTTTCTTATCCAATTTGAATTTTTGTTATCTGATATTGAATATATTTCCATTGCCTTCAAGCATAAGCAATTGTATTTTTATCTGCTTTTTTCCCCTTTCTGAATTGAAAGAGTACTATGCTGATTGTTGAATTCTGGAAAGTAACACAAGTGTTGTCACGATGTGTGACTACCTTTCTCTTCTGCATTTGAATTGGATGAAATTAAATGAGTAGTATAAAAGTGAAGGAGTTCTATTTAAAATTTTTGTTAATTCTTTCTTTAAAGTCCCATCTATAATGAGGGAATGGAATTGATAGTAATTGCATTAGAACAACAATATAAATATATGTATCAGTTCTTACAAATGCTTTTGATCTGGAACTAATTAGAGAAAATACTCTCGCCAGTAATTGTCTAAATTTGGAATGAACTCTTGCGTTATTGGAAGAAAAGAGTAAGGAAATGGGAATACATTATTGCGTGTTTACTGTAATTATTGGGGAAAAATTTGTTATTTAATCTTATTGTCTGATTGTGATGTTAATTATTGCGATTAGGTTGTTAAATTGTTCATCCTTATCGACATTTAATTTGTAGATGATGCCCATCTCATTTTCGAGACATTTCATAAAAGCATAGTTCTTTTATTGAGACAATTAGTCAAGAGCATTTCATTTTACTGATAATTGCTTAACATGCTCAATTCAATGAATGACCGTGCTTAATAACTTTTGCAGATAGATTCTGGGGGTAATAATGAAGACATGTTTTTTTTTGATGTTTCATTTGATTATCTAAAGGATGGATTTTTTTTTTAGATATTTTATCAATCTTTCCGAAGGAAATGGAAAAATTAAAAGTTGTATTCTTCTTCTTTTGAGTTATCGATGTTGATTGGCATGAATGAAGTTCTGCTGTGCGGATTAGCGAAATGTATAAATTTTATCTAGAAGAACGAAAGAAGGAAATGGTGTGTTGTTTTAATTGTTGTACATTTGTTGAACTGTTGAAATATGATTGAGAATATATTCTTCCTCGTTGAATTATATATATTCAAATGATGGTTGTTAGATTTAAATGGACATAACTTCTATTCTTCACTTGAATGCAACTTCTAAGTTGGGATGTGAAAATGCTTTGTACTTAGGTCAATATGGATTTTTGTTAATCGACATTAGTAAAAGAGTATGATGCATATGAAGTCTTTATGAATGAAAGATAGAATTTAGAATCTAACTAATGAATGTAAAAGAAGGACAAATGAAATTCTGTATTTGGATTTCGATAAAACTCCTTGGGATGTCTTACCCAAAGGATATTTGGAAGGAGGAATCATACCGCCTCTTATCAAACCTTAGACTGATGTAAGGTAATTGTAAATAAATGAAAACATCTATATGAGGAATAGACCTCATTCATATGACCTCTAATAGAATGGAAACTTGAATTTATAATTAGTTGCGGATAAACTTAATTAAGCTTAGTAAATTAATTTTACTTTGTTAAGCTGTAGAGGACCGCAAGTCCGAAGCTTTAATTAATGAACCAAGAAAGGAACATACAATCCTTCGGTATGGAGAAGCGAAAGTATATTAAATCATGAGACAATTCAAGTCATTTCGAGATTAGGCAACTATAATGATCTATGAGGCTAGAGGATCAACAAGAATGCTGAAATTTGTTCATAAATATTTAAGGAAGAATCTAATCAACTTTTAGCTGGATATGAAAACCTCGATGGGAGGATCCTGTAGGATGTTGGCACATGCCAGCTGTAATAAGGTGTCTTCTTGAAGTCCAGGCCTTCATGATGACACGATGTTGCAATTGACATGTTACAACACCCTTCCGAATCAAATCATCAAGGTTTACATAAGCTTGGACTTGGCCTCAATTTTACTTTGGACCAAGTTAGGAATATGACCTCATATACGGAGCAACTCACGAGGACTAAAGGTAATTAGACATACACGGTTGACTAGAGTCGACGAGTTATGTCTGCGTATCTTTAGTCATCACGAGTGCCTCTCTATACTCCTTCATACTGCTACCTCGGGTTTAAGTTCAACTTTGGACAAGAGGACTGACAGAAGTCAGAAAAGACCATTCTAGATAATAGACAAAGTGCGGTGAAGGATGTATTCCATTGATGTGTATAACATCTAGGAATATGATCATGTTAAGCATGTGAAAATATTTGGCCAAAGTATCGCAAGCTACTAGTTGCGTTGTCCTAATCACCTGGTTTAAGAAGTAGGATTTCAGATGAATATTGGTAATAGATATTCAGATAGGCCTCTTAAATGGAACACTTCAATAACCGAAAATGGTAAAGAGAACCAAGTATACTTAGTATACAATGCATGGATTAACATGAAGGATCGGTAAGTAGCGAGTCATGAGATGAGAGATCGATGAAACTCCGAGCCATTAAATGGGAGATCGGTAGTTCTTTGAGTCATTACAACAGCATATGGTATCTGTTATATGATTGAATGGCATTGAATGTGTGTTCCATATTATAAATATGTGAACAGAGAACATTGGTTTTAAAAGTATTGTGTGTTCTAAATTACATTATTTGGACAGAGAACAATTATTAAAACTTGGTCGTGTGTTCTGAATTACATAAATTAGAACAGAGAACGTTATATAAAAAAATCCCTTGTTCTAATGTCTTAAAATGGGAATGTTACACAAATGATCAGATTATGCAAGTCTGAAACACTCCTAGTTTCTTATTTCAAGGATTTATGATCACTTAAGCTCCTTGAACTCATGCATCCATTTAAAACACCGTGAAACTTCATGTATAGGTTGTAGCAATACATTCATGCCCTTACAACATTGTAACTACTTCAAGGATAAACTCAAAGAACATACCATAGTTTATGATGTATTTGCACAATCTTTGTAGACCTTCATCAAGATGAAAATATTCACACTAGGCTTGTACAACCATGCAAAAACTCTTGATACTTTATACTCTTTCTTGGGATACCACTACAGACTCCAAGCACTCACATACAACGTTGAAGCAATAACCATCATCTAAGGGACTCATCTTTTTCACTTTCACTGACATGTCCTTTCTTTATACTCTTCATACTACCTCCATGATGTATGGAAACTCTTGAGGCATCACAAAACATGAGTCAAGAATTGAGACACAACATATAGACCCATTTAACTCACAAGCATACCTGAAATGCACTATTTCACCTTGCATTTGATGGTATGATCAAGTCATCATATAGAATGAATGACTTCCTTCTTCATGAATCCAATATCCTTACAACATGACAACACCTAACTAACTCCAAAATATATTGGAGACCTTCAAGAACACCATGAACACACCTTGACACCATGACAACACTTCTACAATTCCATGCTATAACCATTCATTCTCCCTCTTTACACCATGCTTCATACAAATGGTGAATGTCTCTAAGAATCCTAGTAGAGACATCCTTCTTTATAAGGATTCTAGAAAAACATACTAAAGAGGTCTTGTGCCATCTTAGACACCAGGTGACTCACTTATTCCTTCTTTCTTATGATTTGAAACACGAGAACCTTATTGATTTGCTTCAATATCTTCTTTAGGAGGAAAAACATTGTTTTCTCTGGGCTCCCACAACCTACCTTGTCTCTTATCCTACATTCTAGGAGTCTCAGAAACCTTCTAGTTTGCCTTGAAGGACCATAACAACAATCTCTAGTTATATTTCCAACCTCATTACAATCAAAACATACCATTCTATTCATACCTCTTGGGCCTTCTTCTCTCCAAAATTGATTGGATGACTCATATAGGCAATATTTGGTATTGTGACCCTTCTCTTGATAGTTGAAATAAGTAACATTCCTTGATTTTTTTATCTCTATTATCCCTCCATGGATGATAATATTTGATAAACCCCTTACACTCCTTTTCTCTATGTCCAAAGCCATTACAAGTATAACAATAGCCATTAAAGGATCTTTCATACCTTGATGCGTTGGTTTGCCTCATAGAATTTGTCTTTACATTGTCTTTGAATTTCCTCTCCTTATATTCCTCTTTGGTGCTTGCACCTTTAATCTCCTTGCTAGGAACATTATCATCTTGCATCACTCATTTTCCTTTGAAGTCATCCTTGAACCCCAAATGAGTCCTGTCTCTAGCAGATCTCTAATTTCTTAAAGACCATCAAGATCTTTGGATCTCTTTTCAAACTTTTGAAGTGTCTTAGCTCTATTAACTACCTCAAACAACTCTCCCATTATAATTATCATGTCTTCTTCTTCCCTAATGCATTCTTCTTCCTTAGATTGAAGGCTTAAAGTCATGGAACTCATCTGCATCTCTAACCTTTTGATTGTCTCATCAAGCTTACTAGTTTCAGACCAGTGTTTCTCCTCGAGTTCATAAATCTTCCCTTCATATTCCTTGACTAGTCCTCTCAGCTTCTGGACATTATTCTTAGTATGCTTCAATTTCTCGACATACACACATTAGCTCAGCCTCTATGTCATCTCCTTCTTCCTCCTCCTCAAAGTGCGTGGATTCACCAAAAAAATGGAATTTTCACTCACGGACCTCATTGCATTCTTGGCCATAAACAAGACTTCATCACCTATCTTTTCATCTTGATTTTGTTTGAGTTAAAGATTTCATCACAACTATGTTTATCGGATGAACAACATTCTCCCTTTATGTAAAAACTCTTCTTGGATTTCTTCTTGTTATCAAACTTTTTAAATTCTTCTTGCCTTTATCATACTTGTGATTCTTCTTGTTATGATCTTCATCATCTTCATCCTTGAGCTTATGAGGACACTTAATAGAAAAATGACCTACTTCTCCATAATTAAAACATTTAAAAGGCAATTTACCTTTATACTTACCAGACCCTGGTTTTAGTCTTCTAGAAAACATTGTAATTAGTTCATCATCATCAATCTCAGAAGCATCATCATCATCATTAGTCTTCTTATCTTTTGACTTATTCTCATCCTTGAAAGCAATCTCCTTCTTGATAAGTTTTGAATATATGATCCTCATCTCATATGCATAGGATGCCATGTAGCTCATCCATAGTCACGACCTTAAAATCCTTGGCTTCCTCAATAGCAAAAACTTTAGGGTCAAACTTAGGAGTGAGGGATATAAACACTTTTTGTACCACTAGTTATTTCACTTCTTCACCTAACCCTCTCATGGTATTGAAAAAATTATCAACTCTAAGCAAATATGCAGTAGTAGATTCCTCTTCTCTCATCTTTAGGCCTTCAAACTGATTTCTAAAATTTTGGAGTTTTGTTATCCTTACCTTGGAATCTCCTTCATAGATGACTGAAGTTTCTCCCACATAGCTTTAGCTGATGTAAAATGCATGACCTTCACAAGTTTTGATTCTGCTAGTCCACACATGATTGCATTCATTGCCTTGGAGTTGTCATTATTTGCCTTTTTTCGCAATAATGTTTGGATGAGTTTGAGGAAATGTATACCCGCCTATCCCTGATTTCCAAGTGTTAAAACCTAGGGACATGATGTGAGTCCTCATCCTGATGCTCCAAAATGCATAGTTTGATCCATCAAATAAGGGAGTTTTGCTTGTAGAAGAGCCACTCTGTTGACTTGCCATTTTAGTGCTTCAAAGGATCTCCTTCAAGTGATTAAACTTCTTCAAAAGGACCTTCTCTGATACCAATTGTTGGATACACCATTACTTAAAACCCTTAATTAATTCATTTTTGTTACATACAACATTTAGGGCATCAAATCAACATTCATTAACCATTGGTAACACATTAAGCATGATCAACCATACACGTGAATGAGAGAGTACACAAGAACACAAGATGTAAAGTGGGAAACCCTCGAGGGGAAGAAAACCCATTGAAAATTTTGATTATATTACTCAAACAAAAATACTTGCATGAATATGACACATCACACAAGTTTTTTTAGTGAGGCACCAACCCTACAAGGAGGCTACAACACCCTAAGGTGATCAAGAACCAACTCAACCAGTTGAATACGAAGACCACTTATGTATTGTTGTTGTTACCACTTGAAGATGAAGACCACTTGTGTTTTTCTCTTAGATTGCCGATCATACATGTAACTTGCAGAAACTAATATCTACTACACATGTCCACAAACCCCATCAAATACAATAAAAATGATGAGAATGTGGATTTAGACTAACCCCAACGGTCACCCAAAGAGTGAAATTATGACTGAGTGTTGCACTACATCTCAGAATCCATGTAGTTCTTTGCACTTGTGTGTGAAATGTCACTTCTCCAACTCTTTCTCCATTAGGTAAAATTCTTTCAGACCAAGCAAGAATCTGCTCGGGAGAAACTAATCCAATTCGAAGTTGTTGATGTTTATCCTGTTCACTCATAAAAAAAAATTTTGATTGATTTTGATCAAACTTCCTTCCTATCTATCTGAAAGTCTTTCTCAGATAGAATAGTCCTTTTCCTAGGTTTGCCCTCGCTTGATGACAGAGATAGTGGGCTAGATCTAGATTGTTCCAAGTATGCGAATGTGTGTGATGGAATAGAATGAACTCCCCTCCTATGTTGTGTACGTAGATCAATGCAACCCTTGTCCCTTATATGAGTGTGCTAGATGTATCCTTGTAGTGCTCCCATGCCTTTGTGCGAAGCTTAGGTGATGATAGATAGTGCTTATAGTGTTTGGCCCTTTATTTGAGAGTAGTAATTAATTATATATATGATTCCCTTGTTTGAATTTTGTAATTGACAATGGAAGGCCAACCTAAAGTGTTAAAATATTCCCAAGAGGCGAAAAGGGCCTAAAGAGTAAGAAGAAGGAAAAGAGGGAAATGAGCGCCCATAAGGGACATAAGCGCTTGGGTGTTCTGTCCTAGATGGGCACTAGTGTCCGAGGCCATCAAAATGAAAATTAGTTAAGTGTTGGCATAGTTGTAAGATGTGTAAATCCAAAAGGATGCTCGAAGTAGTAAAGTGCAAGAGATAAAGAAACCAAAATGCCAAAAGGAGTTGTAACCACCGTTTTCTTGCTTAGGAATCATGTATACAATAATATGTTTTAGGACATAAAAATGTACCCAAGTGCATAAATTTTGTGTCTACAGAATCCATGTCTCTTGAATGGAGATTATTACTAGGATTTGTGTTTGGGTTAATATACATAAACTCTTTCCTTAATGATTCAAATTCCATATTTATTTCACCATTCACGGTGTTGATCCATTGTCCAATTTTGTCCTTGTTTCATCCTTTATTAAGTTCAATTGATTACCAAACTTGACCTACATATTGTTGAGGTCACCCATAGTCACCATGTTATTCACCTTGTCCTCAAGTTGGTTAACGATATCCAATACCTCAAAATATGAATATTCAAAATCCATATCTTCATTATTTGGAGTCATTCTTGGAGTGGCTTAACATTTCCCTTTGCCTCTAGTTGATATCTTGTCATGATGTAGGCTTTAAGTCTTGAGTAAAAGGATTAGGGTTGGAATTTAGGGTTTGGGGTTTTGTATATATATTGGATGAATAAATAAAAAGACAGAGAACAAGCCCTAGCTAATTTTATACAAGATTTCAAAAAATATAAGAAACTTACAAAAAATCCAAAAATAGAATCCTATGGAGTGAATTTATTAAAAACATTAAAATGACTATAACTTGTGCAAAATATATTAAAAGATCAGGAAATTTGGAGAGAACCTCACTTAACTGATTTTGCCACTTTAATTAAAAAATTTGTAGAAATTTTCTCCATTGTTTTGGAGATATAGATGAATCTTCAAAATTAGGGGTTTGACCCAATTTTGGCCAGGTCGAAGCTCTGATACCACTTGTAATTAAATTACTTAAATAGATATGAATTTCAGCAACAATATAACACGTAAATAAAACTAAAACATATAGAAATGATCACACTAAGCAAGTATAATGACTTAACCACTTCAAGGGGGCAACCTCCAAACCCTATAATAAGACTCAAGTGCTCAATATAATGCTCATCTACCACTTACTAACTCCTATATATACCTTATAATACTATGTAAAGCACCAAGCAAAACCTACTAAGCATATAGAAGCATAAATAACTATGATATGACATCTTAGGAAATAATATTAGCCACATGTCGATAAACATGTCCCAATATAAAACATAGGATTAAGGGTGTATTACCACTGGAGCCAAGTTACAACATTTTTTTCATGAAATAGGATATTGAACATATCATCTCTACTATAAAGGCTCTTTTCAATAGCTTCATGAAACTCCCAACGATACCCTCCCAAAAACTATGTTTTGAAACACTCTTTGAGGTACACATTCTTTCTAGTTAAAAATTATAAGATAGGTTTTAACATGATTGAAAAATAGGCCCCTTATATTGCTCTTTACTCTAAGTGCAATTGACACCAAGGGCCCTGATCCGCTTGGTGTTATGTTTGGTGTTGCCCTTGCTGACCCTTGCGGTGCTAAATGATGGAGGAATATTAACATTATTTCCAACCCTCATCATGTTTATGCTTACTTGCACCAGAGATTCACAATATTTCATGAATAAGTCTTGGAAAAACACCCTGGGTCACGTGACTATCAGTAGAAGTAAGGCTTGCTTCCCTTCTCTTTTATGTTTAATCAATTAAAAACCTAAATGGATGGTATCCCTTCCTCTTCCAGGTACAAGTGGAAACATTGAGGTTCTACACATGTGCATAGCTTCTTGTGGCTTCTAAATTCCCAAAATATAGAGACATTGGACTAGACTCACATATATGTTAGACATGACAAAAATTACTTTGACCGGTTTGTTTACGCACGGAACCCTCGACCTTTGGCTTCTTTGGAAAAAATATATTCAATGTGCATCAAAGATGATATGTGCCTATTAATTACATCACAAATAATGGTTGTCAATTCTTTTTAGACTAGGAATAAGTGTTGAATCATGTTTAATGACACACCAAGTGCTAAAAAAATGTTCCTTAAAAAAAAATACTAGAGTTGTAGTATCGATACAAAGCACCATGAGACATGCGGGTAAAATTAGTGTTACTCATTGAGGATGGTGAGAAGGTCCAGTATCTTCCAACCAAGAATGATGATAGACTAAACATCCACAACCAAACCATCTTATTCATATGGAGAACTAATGGCGACCGTCAACCTGTGCTTTCCCAACATGTAATTATGAAATATCTTGTACAATACGCTTCAAAGGCATATCACTATTTCAAAACCTACCATCAAATTCTCTCAAGGATTTCTTCCAACTCGACCATGAGCATTCATCATATATTGCATTTCAAAAATAACTAAGAGTATTGTTGAGCATGACATGAGCGCATATGAAACATGTCACATATTGCAAAAATTGCCTCTTGTTCTTTCAATCCATTCTTTTGTTTCCTTAAATGTTGGTAAAAGGTCCTACGACATGTCACTAAAATTAATGCTAAAATTAATGATACATCTAACGTATTTGATGTGTACATGCAACAACCATCAAATATGGAATCGATATCAATTATTGAGACTGCTTTTGATCTTGGTCTTACAACAAAGAACGTGCTTGGGAAAAATAGAAACAACACAATGTGCTTGTAATTGTATGTGTTTCCCTAAGATTTTATCATATTCCTATTCAAAATCCTCTTCTTTTGAAATATTTCGTATGAGTGAACTCCTTTTATACAAACCATTTAACAACATTTATCCAGGACATAGGAAAGCTTCTACAAAACAATTATCAATTGTAGATGTAAAATTATGCACATATCATCACTTTACTATGTCATTGGTATGTTGTTATATGCATGGATATTAAGTAAGAAAAGTACACATTGGTGACACTTTCCCTTATCCTTGTACATTCTTTGATTGATTTATATTGTGACTCTCTTACACTTCTCGATTTCTGCATTCACTTCTAGTCGAGTTCACTGAGGATCCATATCTGTCTATTTTGCCACACCGTTCTTGTGGTCTCAGGACACTAGCGCCCAGGCATTTGTGTCCCTTTTGGGCACTCATATCCTCCTTATTCTTTTTCCACATTTTATCATTTATGGTTGGCCTTACTTCTTTTCTTATCCTTATCCCACATTCTTAGTCGACCTTTTATGTCACTAATGTCAAAATTCAAGCAAGAGATTCATATATATTTATATACAACATGTTCACTATTATTTTGGTTGGAAAATCAAGCGGGGCTATCGGATCTACATACCGCTACTAATACTCAAAGGGACTGCATTTTGGGATACATACCCTACTTGGGAAGGGAAGTGTTGAATTCCATTTCACACATTTGCATCAAAGCTAGCTATAGTATGTTATCTTTGTGTCATTGGTACGAGGAAACCTAAAAAAGAAATAACTACATGGAGTCACGAAATGTAGTGCAATGCTTGTACTAAGTTCACTCAACGGGTGACCACCAGGTCATTTTGACTTCACATATTGTATCTTATTCAAATCTCATGTGTTTATGGGTTTTGTGCAGATAGCTAGGGTTTGTTTTGCAGGTTACATGTACTATCGGAACCCTAACATATGAACCAGAGCAACAGAGACATTGGAGCGAAGACCTTTCGACTAAGAAAAAGATCAGATTCGAATATTCAACATTCACCACTAGTGCACCTGTAATGAAACAGTCACTAGCTCTCAGGCACTCTTGTCCTCCCCTAGATGCTTTCGTCTAAGCACAATCTAGAGTCCCATAACTCTTCTACAAGCATGACACTATTTCCAACTAGATCTAATATTCAGATAGTTGTAATCACTTTCAGATCACTCAGAACAATCTAATTCATCGTACTCTCTTGTGTACTTAGGGTTTTACATTATTGAATGATCATTACTTGTATATTATTGTATTTTACCAGTTCAATATGAGTTGTTGCATTAGTTACTTTGAATTTAAGGTTTGATTTAATTTATATTAAATCATTTGGTGAGCTTGACCCTTACTCGAACTCCTTTCCCTAGGATCCAAATCCCTCATGGCTATTAAAATGTACTCCTCTCCGAATCAGCCAATGACCTTCATAAGCATGCAACTAATTTTTTCCAACCTCGACAAATAATATGAAATTCGTGCTCTCATGAAAAATTCCCAATATGATCCACATGTCATCGATAACTCTTGACATTCCAAAGGGCATCTATTCCGATAAAATCTCAAGTCCTTATTCTTGCTTTGTCTCCCTATTCAAATCCTTGATGAATATTATTCCCCATCCACTATAGACATGAATGATGATCCATCCTCTTCCCCTTGTACTGTGGTAAATGATATCACTAGTGTAGATTCTTTACATACTGATACTTATCTTCATGAAACTCTCGATTGCGAAAATATGGATGATAGTGACTATGATTATGATAATGATAATGCACATGTTAATAATGATGTTTCTTGCATTAAAATTGTTGAATGTGAATCTATACCCTCATACTTCTTCTATTTCTGAAATTGTTTCCAAAGATTTCCATGTTGAACTTAATGATAATCTTAGTGTATCTCATGTTATTCATGTTGATCATACACCCATTGACTCCTCACATACTACACCTTTAGAGCCTTCACATACATCCCCTCCTTCTACATCCCATTCCCTCTCCTCAAGTCCCCATGATCACTCATAATGGAAAAATTCAACCCCTCAATGTGCCTCTTATTGCCCAAACCATTCCTTCGCAAGATATCCTTTCTCTCATGCATGTTGTTGGTGATTTACAAAGCAAAGTCCATACCCTTACCCTAGAAAGCAAAGCCTATTATGCTTCATTGACAATAATACCATTCTCGAAATCCCATTCCTAAGAAGATTCACAATTCCATTTTCCCTAAGGGTTTCATTATGCCTACTTTCTCATGTTTGATGACACGAGCAATCCTTATTTACATCTTAAAGCTTTTTCGATAGCCATGGCTTCATATTCTAATGATAGGTTGTTACTCAAAAGCTTTTTGTCATAGTCTTTGATGTTGCTCTTTAGTGGTATACTCATTTACCTAGTGGATCTATTAGCACTTATTATGATATGGAGGATGCATTCCTTAGACATTTTATTTCTAATAATGGGCCTAAAGTTACATATGAGTGTTTACCTTCTTTACATCAAGGAAAGACAACCAATTTTAGATTATATTTTATGATTTAATTCTTGCATGCACCATTTACTTTTTCAGCCTATTGATCTAGAAATGCAATATATCTTTTGTTGTGGCTTAATTCCTCCTTTAAAAGAAAAGTTGTTATATGATACATGTGATTCCTTTACTCTTCTTTGTTATAAGGTTATTGATTTAGAAAAATATTTAATTGTGGATCATGTTATAACACCTACTTCTACTTCTTCTACCCTTCCACCACCTACAAAAACCTCTCCTCTACCACCCATTGCACCCCTTCACGGTCACCATCTCCTCCTCCACATAGGCATCCTTCCCCTCACTAACACATCGGAATCCACCTAGATCTTCCCCACCTTCCACCCATGAACCATTATACTTCTCACATTTTACTAAACCACATGATGTCTTATGTACTTTACTTGATAAGCGATTGATCCATTTACCTTCCAACCAACATCATCCCCCTCACCGGTTGCACCACAATTGTGACCTTCCTTTTTGTAATTTTCACCATATTAATGGCCACCATGATAATGATTGTTATGCCCTTCATGATAGACTACAACAATTAGAAGATAAGGGTGTTATTGCCTTCCACACCCACTCTCATGATCACTCTCTCTCTCCTCCTCCACGTAGGTGAGCCTCTACAAATATTAATTTGTCTCATTCACCACCACATAAGGTCATCCTTTTCCTTCCTCCCAAGGTTATCCTTCATCCACCTCCTCCAACTTTGTCCCACCCTCTTCCACATCCTCTCAACCTACCCATTGTCATCACCCCACATTGGATTCCTAAGCAACCCACTTCCGCATCTCCCACCATCACACTTCCCATTGTTGGCATGATTTCCTCCAACATCCAATTTGGTTCCTACCACATGATCTTGTTGTTTCACATGCTCCTGATGTGTGCATCATGACCCTCCACCTATGGTAGATGATTCACATTTCCATATCATTACCCGATGACACACTCGTGTTCTAAGGTTCATACATGATTGTTGAGGGCATTGTTACTTAAATGAACCTTACTCTCACATTGGGGGGAAATCATCCTTTTCCCCTCCATCCTCATCACATTCATTATCTACGTTGTTACGCATCTCATTATCATACAATTATCATTACATCATTATTTTATCATCCTACATTCCTATACAATTATCTCATCACATAACCATTTCTATCTATTTTACTACTCATTGCTACATTTCATCACATATATTATCCTATCTACTATATGATCTAATATTCATTGATCTCCAAATGAAATTCTTATTCAATTCGATCATTAACACAATAATTATTTACACATCACATCATCACAAATTTCAATAATCAACATTATCTATCAAATCAACAATACCAAACAACCAACATATAAACCAACAATCATATACAATCACTCCCGGTGCAATAAAAATCATCACATCATACATAATAGACATCAACACCTAATAAGCCATCAATAATGCGTATATATATATATATATACATATATCATCCAAAAAAGTTATAAAATACAATCAGTTGGGGCAAGCCCCATGCCTCAATACATCCTATATAATACATCATATGTCCTCATCACTATCACTATCTATACACTCAACTGATGGGAGCTCTAGAACTAGAAGCTTCACCACTAACCTATGCCATTAATCTCGGGCTTGTGTCTCTCCACCCAACTCCGCAATATAACATTCTCTCCGCCACTTGCTTTGCATATTGGCCCTATGAGCTCCACATATCGTGTAAACACACATCATGGCTAGGCCACCCCCTTCCATAACTAGTCTCACCCACTCCATCTCTATATGAGTCTCGTCACGCTCACTCAACAAAATTGTACATGTGGTTGCCACTATCACCACATGCTCAAACAAATGGGCATGCTCCTCGTAATCACATCCACATGCTCTAACATCCCTCCACCCATGAGCACATCTGGGGGCACGTTTTGAGTCAATGTGTGTATGGAGGTATCCACGATCAACATCTAATAAGCATACCTCGCAACCACATGACAAACACCTCATATTAACAACTACACATCAGTCATATTCATCAACCTAATTAACAAGTAAACAAATAACAATGTATGATACTTATGCTCTCGCATTCCACTGTACATCATCTACCTAGGAGCGGGTGCCTGAACCTCAACTCCTCCACTTCGTTGCTCCACCGCTACATCCACAACCACTAGAAACAACAACACCCATCGGTGTGTCACCCACCACTACCTATATGCCTCTGTGCACCCCACATCATCCACCTATAATGGCCATATGGTCGGATCTGCCTCATTAAGACTTGGGGGCACTAGCCGTGCTCCTATGGGCTTTGGTCTCCATCTTGGTCGTCTCGTGACCCTAGTAGATCGACACCATACATATGGCTGGGGCACATCCTAAGCCATCCCAAACTTCGAGATACCTAATCACCTTGGAATAACTCTGATACTCATGGAAATTGATCCTCTAACCACATGGTGCATCGAATGCACCACAACTCAACATCGTCCTCCACCCATCCTCCATAATCTTTATACAACCTCATATAATGGCCCTAGGCCCATTTGATCTAACATCGACCTATGTGGTCATGTCCATCCTCTACTGGGTCCCCACCCACCTCTAGTTGTAAATATCTTTAAGTCGAGCCCATCATCTCGTGGCCCACTAAGTGGCCTCACTATAGTTATATGCTCATACACCCATACATATATAATAGGGTGGTCGCTCCTATCCCACCACCATGTCCTCCTAATGTGTGTGAACCAATACAAATCCATGTATAAATGGGCCAACACACATCGTGCCCATGCATATCTCATGCCATGCTCCTCGATACTCCTGACAAATCTCATGCATCCTATATAGAATGCCAACCCACCACCCTCTATGTCCACTGATGAAGCTAATATTACTGTAATGAACTTTTCTGCAACCATGGAACCCCAAACCTCACAATCACATCCAAACTGATATATGTCTCGACATGCACACGAGACCTATAAAATACCAGCTACCCCCTCATCTGGCTATGGGCATACTACGCCATCACCTATACCCTCTCTCCGATAATGGGTAACCACAATATCCTATATACATCCTCCAATGTCACCATCATCATCTCTCATTTCGAAAACCAAAATGTACAAGTATCTGCATACCATCTTTTACATAATGTTGTCAACAATGGCATATTATGGGGTACCTCCCCAATCTAGTGATGTGGTGCAAGCCATGACATGGTCCAATACATCCCACTCATCATCGATCAACCCCAAACCAATCAATGTGCTCAAATGACCCCACACTGTGGAACTCCTCGAATGTATCTCTCTCACACAAACAAAAAACAAAACACAATATTAGCACACAAACATGCTTCAAAATCAATCATAACAACATCAAAATCAACTAAATTACTCAAACAATAACAAAACTCATCCCTGGACACTAGCACCCCAAGAGAGTTGGACACTAGCCCATGACAAGTCACTAGCGCTTGGAATTTGGGTGCTAGTGTCTCGATGGACAAAAATGCCCTTTCCACTTTTGTCTAGGTCAAAAACACCCAATTTTACAAAATTTCAAATTTTGCTAAAAATGATAAAAATAGACATATTTGACAAAAATTCCAAATTTGATCATACATACAAGTCCCTCATCTCGTACATGTAGCCACACAACCATCACCCTCTCGAATCTCATTTGAATAGCCTCCCTGACATGTGGCATCCTCATAACTCACAACTCAAATCACACTCACTCTGGTTCAAATGAAGTTACTATTCACCTTTTTCATATTACTATATATAGTAATTCAATTTTACTCTATACTATAGTCACTACTTTCTACCATTCTTGTAACTAATACAAACACACGGTTTGACTCATATCTTGAGCCTCATTACTCCATTTTTCTCCCATTTGTGACATTCAGATCACGATCTTGTCTAACACCATACTATACAATTCTAAACATTTTATCTTCAATTTTGGCACACACACTATTCAATATCTACACATACTTTATCAATACTACTACATCTCCTATACTATCTCTTGATTACTACTACAATCCTTAACATCCTTGCTTTCAACTCAATACTTGTTTCTCCACCCCTCACCCTTTCACCGAAAGGGGGCATATAATGGGATCATCTTATAATCCCTCTCAAGATACAACACAATCAATCAACACTCCTAATACATTACTATCACATTTTCTTTGATCTCATTCAAATACGGTTACATTTATTCTATATGACAATCAATATTTTTGTTATTTTGAATCCATTCCCCAAATGACCTAATTTGGGGGAAAAAAAAAATCTCTCCATGAGTAATTTTCCAAAATATGTCCTATTTAATCAACTCCTATCATTCAAACCAATCAATCAATATAATAACTTTGGTTATTATCTCTTCCAAATGACCTAACTTAGGAGTCGCATTACATTACCATCACTTCCAGATGACCTAACTTGGAAGCCATCTAACACTATTCAAATTAGAACACCCATTGTTGTAGGAATGGGAAATGAGACGTTCATTTCCTTTCCTGTATTGCTCCTATGTGGGTTCTTCAATCAGACAAACAAATTTCAATAATAACAAAATAGTAAAAAATCGGTCCTTATCCATCCATCTGCAACAATGGTTGGACCTTTTGGGGAAGTTTCATGGAAGGAGGAAAAACAAACCTCTCTCCCCAACACTCTTCCTTTGATAGCAGGATGCCCAAATCCTTCAATTATTAACAAATCGGGTTGGGAATTGATCACTCCCTACCTCTTCTATCATCTTTGGCAAAAATCCAAAATCTCAATATCATCACAACTATTTCTCCAAGTCAATCCTTACAACAATTTTCTATCTCTTCCTATGCCGCATGGGTCAAAACATTGATCCATGGTTCGCCACACTACAAGTTTCTATGTTTTACATGCACTCTGCAATATGGCTTCTCCGACCCTATATACATGTATGTTTCTTACTTCCTTTACACTACTTGAATTTCATTCAAATAACATAAGGGGGCAAATGTAGACACAAAATTATGCACATATCATCATCACTTTACTATGTCATGGTATGTTGTTATATGCATGAATCTTAAGTAAGAAAAGTACACATTGGTGACACTTTCCCTTGTCCTTGTACCTTTTTTGATTGGTTTCTTTTGTGACTTTTCTACACTTCCAGTTTTATGCATTCACTTCTAGTCAGGTCACATGGATCCTGTTTATCTGTTTTGTCACATCAGTCGTTTGTGGTCTCAGGACACTAGCGCCACTTTGGACACAAGTGCCTGGACATTTGTGTCCCTTCTGGGCGCTCCTGTCCTCCTTATTCTTTTTGCACATTTTATCATTTGTGGTCGGCCTTATTTCTTTTCTTATCCTTATCCTACATTTTTAGTCGGCATTTTGTGTCACTAATGTTTAAATTAAAGCAAGAGATTCATATACACACACACACAACATGCTCACTATTATTATGGCTAGAAAATCAAGAGGGGCTATCACATCTACATACTACTACTACTACTCAAAGGGACTTGCATTTTGGGTTGCATACACTATAGGAAGGGAAGTGTTGAATTCCATATCACACATTTGCATCAAAGCTAGCTATAGCTCGCTATCTTTGTGTCATTAGCGTGAGGGAAAACCTAGGACACCATTTCACACACAAGCACAAAGAACTACATGGAGTCTGAAATGTAGTGCAATGCTTGGTACTAAGTTCACTCATCGGGTGATCATCAAGGTCAGTTTGACTTCACATATTGCATATTTTATTTAGATATCATGTGTTTGTGAGCTTGAGCGGCTAGTTAGGGTTTTTATGCATGTTACAGAACTATTAGAACCCTAACAACCGAACCAGAGTGACAAAGTAGACATTAGAGCGAAGACCTTTCGACCCAAAAAGGATCGGATCCTCGAATATTCAAGCAAGTCACCAATGCCTAGGGGCTCATGTCCTCCCTTGGGCGCTTCTATCTTAACACAATATAGAGTCCCAAACTCTCGGTGAGAAACAATGACATTGTTTCCGGCCAGATCTAGTGTTCAGATAGTTGCAATCACTTCCTAGATCACTCGGAACCAACTAAGTCATCATTCCTCTCTTGTGTACTAGGGTTTTACATTATCAAATGATCATTGCTTGTATATTGATGTATTCTACTAGTTGAATATCATTTGTTGCATCGGTTACTCTAAATTTAAGGTTTAATTATAAGTTATATTAAATCATCAACCTTGACATGTCATTTAGGTGTTTCAGAAGTACTGACTTATCTTTGTGCGAGGAATATGTAGATGAAGATGGAATGGTGGGAACTTCGCTCTCTTAGATGAATGAGAGCTTCTATCCCAACTCCATCTTGGAAATCACATGGCCCTTGATAGCCTTGACATGTTGGGTCACTGAGAATTTGACATACATAACAATTGGTTCAAACATCATGTTCCTCTTTCTTTACATAATATCGGTCCATCTTTTATCAAGTGTGTGATACTACTGTTGAAATCCATTTCAATCATCCAAACTCCACACCACACTCTCTTCTTTTGTTATCATAACAAAACCAAGCTTTTAATACTATTCTTCATCACTTCATACACATAGATCGCCATCGCCACTAAAATTGATAATTCAAGGCACTATAGGCACAAGTAAATCATATCTCATAAATACTATTAGGTAAGCACTCTCAACTACAAAGCCTTTGAATAAACCCTATCTCTTATTACTGCACCAACCGGAGTGACTACCTTCAACATCGTGCATCTACAATAAACTCTTCTTTGCACATACCAATTAAGGAAATCGATATGCTTGAAGGGTAAGCACTATCATCTCTTCAAGAGTCCCTCAAACATGTTGAGTATATTTTCATTGATGAGATGAGCTTCATTGGGCCCAAGGTGCTTGCTAAGGTTGACTCACCGCCCGTGAAGCTCCCCCACTTTAAAACATTTGTTTTTGGTAATAGATCCATCATTCTTGTCAATAACCTTGGCCAATTAACTCCTGTCAAGGATATCCCATTATATGTAGGGTATTTGTATAGAACAAACCTATGGAATAACTTTCCCACATCTATACGTTGCAAATAACCTTCCGCTAATAAGGTTCAAATCTAGTTCAAGTGTCTTTTCGCCAACTCTTGCTCAACATTTGAGATGTAATTCCCCACATTGAGGATTGGGAAACAATTTTGACTCGCACAAATGCACACATGTGTGGACAAGAAATTGATGCATTTCGTTTTGCTCCACATTTGTTCACTAAAAATGAACTCGTGGATTGCCATATCCTCAACATGTTGTAATCTTTGAACCTTCTAGTTGCCCATTCTATTACATAAATTACTAGGCAATGCAACTCAACGGATCTTGATGACGAACAATTACAAAACAAAATTTTGCTCTGCGAACATAAAAAAGTAGTGCTTACTACTAATTTGTAGGTTGAAGTTAGCCTTGTGAACGGTTCAATAAACATGATCGCGGACATTGTCTAAAACATTTTCACTCCATCGTTGAATTTTCCACTTTTTGTTGTCAAGAAATTTGACAAATACATAATACCTACGACTAATTTGTAGGTTGAAGTTAGCCTCTTGTGAGAACGACTTAATAAGCATGATTGTGGACATTGTCTAAAACATTTTCACTCCATCGTCAATCTTCCACTTTTTGTTGTCATCAAATTTGACAAATACATAAGCCCTCCTTGGGATACAAACCACAAACAACTACCTCTTAAAATGGCATGGGCCTTGACACTCCACAAGTCCCATGGTCTTACATCGCCAAAGGCCATTGTTGATATTGGTAGCATTGAAAGGCAAGGCCTAACATTTACCGTAATGTCCAGTAGTCCGCTCCCTTAAATTCCTTCACACAATACTTCATTTTTCTTATGAGTGTTACTCTAAGATGTCTCTTGGGCCTCTTCTAAAAAAAAGGAAAGATGAGGAGACACGTCTTTCAACTCTTCAACATTTCCCAATTTAATATAAAGTTGTCTCTTTTATCTTTGCCCACAAGCCTTTAACTTAAATTAATTGTACCATCTTTTCCATCCATATTTGATAAATTATTAGCTTCAATCCATATATGAAAGCAAAGTTTGCATCTTTGGGTTTTCCAATTTCCATACATAGCTTCTTCTCTTTTTTAAATGTTATTTATTTTTTTCTTCTAATAATATTAAGAAACTAACGAATGCTTCAAAAACAATTTGATATTCCTTCACAGATTTGACCTATCAACGCCTTGTCCAACACCCTCTCCTCTTTCTTCACGTACATTGCCTCCTCTTTCTAGTAGTTCAGTCAAGGCCCTTCTTCAATCCTCTTTCTTAACTCCCGGACCAAGATTTACTAACACCATCACCCTTTCCAAAACCCAACATCACCGTTTCCCCTCCACCTTTACTTATCTTCCCTCGCATTCTCCTACACATCCCTTTTGGCATACTTGTTACACACCCCGCATTTAATTGCTTATACTAAACAAACATTATATCTCCAACTTCAAAGGTAGCTAAGTTATTATTAATTCATTGAAACTCCTACCCCACCATTAAAATGCAAAGCCTTAAGCTCATGACCCACCCAAAACTAAAAGTGCACACCTACTACGTTATAAAAAGGCAACCGACTTTGTACAAGAAAAACCCTTAACCTTGTTGTCCTTCAAAGAACTCTCCATGCACATTCCCAACCCTAACGAGGCCTTCTCGCAATCATAAAACCCTTTAGGCGTCGCCATCTAAAGATTCAGTGTCACAAGATCATTTCAATTCAACCTTAGGGCAAAACACCTACCACTAACGCTAAATTCAGTATTGGATACCTGGAATCTAAAATCCCTACCAAAATTTTTCACGACTAAATAGGTAGAGGGGACCATATATGTATTTATTTTGTATATGAACATGCATTGGAGGGATATACATATTCTATATATATACGGTTAAAAATAACTTAAAAAATTTACTCATCGTATTTTCATCTTCGATATCTATCTATTCCGGACAGAAGAAGGGCCTCTTTTATTGTTGGGGGATGAAGTGCAGCTGGTGTGAGCATTGCGCGTGTTTCTGCTTTGCATTGCAGTTTGTTTTGTTTTGTGGTGTTTTCTGTTAAAATAAAATCTGAAAACCCTCAAACCCTCCCTCAGTCCAAACCCTGTCCTCTTCTAGTAAACCCCTTTCAATTCGTCAGATCGCGAGTTTGAGTCCGGTTTAGCAGTTTTAGCTGGAAATAAAGAAAGAATTGGCGGGGAGGGGAAGAGGAGGAGTGATGAATAATCTGCAACGCCAATGAGGTACATTTTCGCTTCGGCAATTCGCGACTGATGCTTTTTCTCGGATCAAGTTTGAAGGTTTTGTAACAATAATTATTTTAGTAACTTAGAAAGTAATAATCTTATTAATTTGAATAAGAAAGGATTGATTTCCTTTGGTGCGGGATCATAATCGCATGATCATGGCCACGGCCATGGAGTCTGGCGGCTCCTCTCTGCCGTTGGCGGCCGTGGATTACCCTCCCGCCGTGGAAAACAACAGCAGCAATATCAATATCAACGTCAACAGTAACAGCAGCTGCAGCAATACCAGCAACAGTAATAATAGCAATAGTAAGGGCAGCAAGAGCTCCGGGAAGGGCTCGAAGAGCGGCAACAAGAGCGCCTGGTCCCAGGTTGTCCGTGGTGGGGTGGTCGATATTTCCAAACCCCACCTCAGAGCTCATAATCCCGAGCTAAACGATAAGGAAAGAGCCGAGGTGCCGTCTGATAAGGCCAAGCCAGGCGAGGAGTTAAGCTCTGCTAGCACGCCAGATGATCAGCAGCAGCAAGGTCAGAGTTTGAGCACGGAGGAGGCTAGCGTGAAGCCTGCAAAGCCTGCATGGAAGAAATCCTCTGATGGATCAATTGTGACGGTTCCGCAAGCTGGAAACTCGGCAGCAGTTATGGGAGCTGAGGCTTGGCCTGCCCTAGCAGAGGCCCGGAATGGTTTAAAATCAACGGATCCTCCAAAGTCTGCGGCATCGAACACCCAGACAACTGAGAGCACAACCGCAACACAGGTATACAATTTATTGATAGTTCCTTTTATTTTAATTAGGGTTCATGGATTGGAATGCGGTGCGAAACAATTGATGCGGAAATATCAATTTAATTGTAAACTTTCCTTCTGCATTTGGGTTAGATTCATTGCACCTTTGTTACAGACATACTCTGCTATACAATATCCAAATAACTTTCATACTGCATTTGCTTTAGATTCATTGTGCTTCTGTTCTTCTAGAATTGTCTTGCTATACTGGGAATCAGAGATATCACAGTATTATGCCTTACATTCTTTAATGAGGATCAAGGCTATTGGACTGGATTATATTTTCCATATTTGATTTGAAACTTTCCATAAATCAGATTGAACGCATCCTGATAAATCTGTAAGGGTGTTTTTGGTTCTTAAAAATCTACAAAATTAATATCTTAGTGTTCCTCATTAGTTGATTTATATTTATTTCATCTCTTCTAAAATGTCTGGCGCAAAATTGCACTGCACAGATCTTTGCAAATCATTTTAAATATATGAGAATGTATCTGTATAATTTTGTTCTTCTAATTTAGGAGCAATAGTGAGTCATTAGAGGCAATTTGTTCTAGAAATACCATGCCATGTTAGATGCAAAATGCTTCCTTTAATTATTAGCTCTCCTATTGCATGTTCTAGATTCATTGCACCTTTCTAATAGAAATACCATGGCACGCTGGGAGTGAGGGGCAACATCGCGCTATACCGTTCAATCATACTTAGAAGGGGCAATTTCTTAAATGTCTATCAAGTCTAATAGACTGTATTGCATTTTCCAAGAATTGATCTAAAACATTTAATAATCTCATAATTTAGTTTTTAACCTTGATGCAACATTATTTTGGATTCATTGCACCTCTTTTAGAAAGTAGATGCCCATGCAGGCACAAAATTGCACTGCATAGAGCACTGCAGATCCATTTCTAATGCGAGGGAATGCCTCTGTACTGTTTTGAACTTAGGCATAGGTGTAATTATGAGTCACAATGGACAGCCTTCTAGAGATACAATAGTTACATAATTTATGATAATTATTTTAATGTGAATCATGTCTATTAGACTGGAAGATGTTTCCCAATTTTTTTTTTTCTTTCATAAACTCCTATCAATTATTGAATTTCATACTACATTGAAGTATACCGATTGCACCTCTTCCAGAAATAGTTTTTCATGCTAGGAATCAGGGATTCCTCAATTGTTGATGCAATTTTTAAAATCAATTATTAACTTTATTCTACATTGTATCAGATTCATATACCCTCTTATAGAAATAGCTTGCTGCAATGGGAATCAGTACATCACAGTATTATAGTTATACCATTCAATCCTACTTAGCAGGGACAATGCAGCCTTACTTCTTACAATATTTTTCATGGTTTACATGTTTCCCCGTGTTTGCAATCGCACTCTTTAGTCATACTTGAAATTTTGTGAATTAATGTAAGACTAGAGATACCTTTTTGGTGTAAATGTTGTATGAATTGGAAGCTATAATGTTACATCAAATAGAACATCTGATAGCAATATTTGGTCCTTATCTGAAACTGCACACTTTTCACATAGTAAATTTTTGACATTTATCCACAAAATGCAATAAGGACAGAACTTGTCAGGATATTATCTCAGAATATAGTTTTCCCACACTTTTTGGGAAGCAAATTGCAATACGATCAACGTTGAGACCATGGATTACTAGGTTTGTAATTGTGATATTATCTTTTATCCTTATATGCAAAACAATCTGATAATGCTTTACAGTTTACAACATTATTCTCAATGGTTTACCTATGTATGTAGCCTCTTGAATGCAGGTTCTAATTCTAATTTATATCCAATATTTTAGATATCTAAGGTTCTTGTTACTTTTTACAGGTATCCACAGCACCAAATAGCGGCAGTGGAAACAATATTCAGAATCCGACATCATCTTTAAATAGGCAGAAATCAAGTGGCAGGCGTGCTGCTGTTGCTAATGGCATACCTCCAGCAGTATCTACACCATCGTTCTATCCAGTTGCAGCTGTCCCTCCTCCTTTACCAGTTCATGATTACATCTTGTCTGGTGGACCAAATCAGCTGATTCCTAATTCAGAAGTTTATCCCGATCCCCTTTTAAGGGTCCTGGTGGCATGGAATCTGGTTTCAAAGGGATTATGACAGGTCCCGGAAATACAGATCATGCTAGAAATTTTCAGCATCAGAGAGTTGATGGATCCTTTCCACGAGGTGATGCAAATGTGTTTCCAAACAATTTTGGTAGCAGACGCAACAATATGCGGGAGCAGGGAGGGAGATTCAATAACCATGGGTGGCATTCTCAGCGAGCCTATAATACAAGAGATAACATTAGTATGCAATCAAGAGTTGGACCAAGAAATTTTGTCAGGGCGCCACCACCACCACCTTTTATCAGTCCAGCTCCTCCAGGGTACATAAATACTCCAGGATTTCACGGTAAAACATCTGTTAATAACGTTAACAAATTTACTCGCTCATATGAGTTTCTTCTAGTGTTCGGATTTATTTTTAATCAATAAGCACTTCTTGTTTGATTCTTCCATATTTTAGTCTTTGGCTTATAAATTGTATCGTTTTAGGTCCAGCTGGGCCAATGTACTATGTCCCAGCAGCACCTCCGGAGCCTATAAGAGGTGCACCTTATTTTGCACATCCTCCACCTGGTGTTATTATGCCTGAACCTTTACCATCACGGGTGATCAAACAAATTGATTACTATTTCAGGTGCTCTCATTTTGAAATCGTAGTTATAGTCCATTTAAAGATTCATTTGAATGTACCGTGCTTAATTTTGTGTATTCATATGGAACTTTTGCTAGAGATTTGAATTGTGATTTTCTTTGTTTTGTTGCAGTGTTGAAAATTTATGTAAAGATTTTTATTTGCGCTCACAAATGGATGCACATGGATGGGTGCCCATCTCAATTGTTGCAAACTTCAATAGGGTAAGGGTTTTGGGAATAAATCTTACTTCTTTGCGTTAATTGTTTTACTTGATCATTTAAGTTCTACCATTGGAGCTAGCAATTTACTCGATCAGCCAGCTACAAAAATGAGTTACTTAATAGGGGTTGGATTGAACCATAGGATTTCTTCTTTCGTTTCATCTTCAAACTATTAAAGCAAGCTATACTTATATAAAGCTAGATATCTTATTGAGAGCACATGCATAAAAATTATCACATGCATAAAAATTAGATAAAAAAGCAATATCAGTGTAGCAAAGACACTTCTTTTACATTTGAAATTTGATGCATTGGTGATTGTTTAAGCATGTTACCAAAATATCATAATTTATGAATGAATATTAGCTGTGCACCATAGGTTCTAGCAATGGACAAACTGACAAGACTAGAAATGCTGGTTATGCTTGTCAATGAAAACTTGAAGGTAAGGATTGTACTGTTTGCGATGAATCATCCTGAAATGGATTGTTTCCTACCGAGGATCATGCAAAGGCATATTTAGCCATGCAAAGCGCCAGTATTTTCAGCCATTGTTTTCACAGTTATGATTGTGAATAAACCTGAAGTTGTATATAGCAGGGATTAGCCCAAAAATATTGCAGTGCTGACAGAGGAGGACCTACTTATAAGTGCATTCAAAGATAAACGTAGCACTTAGATACTTATTAAGGTAGAACATTTTATTTGCCACATGGTTCATGTGCCTAGACAGTGGGGTAATATTTTTTTGAAGATGTCACTTCAAGCTGAAGATATTTTTAAATAAATTTTTTGACCAATAAATGTATAAATATAATTATATGGCTGGGGGCTTCTTGAATATGAATTAGAATTCTACAAGAAAGGTTCTAGAAATTGTACTATCGTCCAAGAACTCAACAGTCATCTACTTGACAATTCAGCGGAATGCAGCAGTGTTAGAGGCATTGTGCCAACATATTCTTAGAAAGGTAGTCTGTCTATACATTGACCCTTCTTTCTGCCTTGCAACTTACCGCAACTTACTGCATGCAGTCTAAGGATTCAAACATATCCTGCATTTGCTACCTAGTTGCTTGTGAATGAGTCCTTGCATTTTAATTTTGCAAACAGGTTTACACTTTTGTTTACTAGTATGGGAAAACACATAATCAAAGAACAACCATATTTGCTACTTCTCGCCTTTTTGTATAAAAGGCTATGTTGTTGTGACACATTGAACAGCTGGCCCCCTCCATTTCTATTATTGCATGTGGCCTTGTTTCTAACAATGTATTTAGTCCATCATCTAGGTTGTGTCATGGTTAATATGTTAGATTCACATTATCGACCCAGGTCAGGTCTTCAGGACATTGACCATATTCGAGTCTTGAGTGTCATACTTTTTCAGCCCTACAATGTTGTCCTGACACATTCAACAGCTGGCCTAACATTTTTATTATTGCATGTGGCCTTGTTTTTAACAATGTACATAGTCCATTTTTCAGGTTATGTCATGGTTAATATGTTAAATTCACATTTTTAGACACATTCGAGTCTTGAGTACATTGACTGTATTCGAGTCTCTGGTACATTGACCATGATATCAAGTTCTTTCACGGTTAGTATATATTGTGCCATTTTCAGTGCATTGAAGACATCTTGATCTTTTTGATGGTGCATGGTTTCTTATACTTATGTTGTACGAGAACAACTGGCCCAACATTTTTATTATTGCACGTGGCGTTGTTTTTAGCAATGTACGCAGTCCAGTATTTAGGTTATGTCAAGGTTAATATGTTAAATTCACATTTTTAACCATGTTTGAGTCTTGATTACATTGACTGTATTTGAGGCTTTGGTACGTTGACCATGATATCAAGTTCTTTCATGGTTAGTATAATTTGTGCCATTTACAGTGCATTGAGGACATCTTGATCTTTTTGTTGATGCATGGTTTGTTATACTTATGTTGTACGTAGAACAGTATCAGCCGTACAATGTTGGGTGTTGGGTGTTGTGTAAGTTAAAATGCTGCTCAGAGTCAAGTGCATCTGTTTCAAGAAGTTAAGAACAACAGTTATCAAATTGTTAAAATATAGCACATTATATAGCATGTAAAACAGTTATGTAGTTGCTCGGTTGGTAACTGTATAACTACCTCTCTCTTCAATAAATACACTGCCTGTTCGTCATTTAGACAGTGCAGTTTCGTGCTTCTGTCTTCTTTCTTCATTTTGCATATCTAACACAAATCACCTGTTTAAGCTGAATTGGTTTTGATGGAAAGAGAAGTCTTCCTTTCTCATGAAACTTGTCTTTTGGTTTTGGAGCAAAGCAGTCCGAGTTAAGGTTCTAAACTTTTAACACTTAGTTTCAGCCTTAAAGCTGTGGATTGTGAAGGATGTTACATTAAGAGTGACATGAACATTTGATGCCAACTTAAGATCAATAGTGGTAGGTTCATTGGGAGTAAAGACATTAAGAGCTGTCGAAAGGTGTATGATTAAACAACCTTTCAATAAGGAGAGACTGGACTATAGAAATCCTAAAAGCCACGACAAAAAGAGAGAAATATGGCTTCTAATCTATGTTACCTAGAAAACTTTTAAGAGAAAGCAATCAAACTCTTGAAAGAAAATGAGATGAAATCATATTATATGTTAACATATGACCAAAGTAGATTAATGAGACTTGACAGTACATTCTGTTACAATATCAAATGTGCTTGGCTAATAATAATTCTTTGTTCTGAAAAGTAACTAAAAATAAAACCATGTTTAAAGGACAATTCTTAGTGTTTTTCTAATACAGGGAACCAAAAGAATGAGCAAGAAAATACGAGCAATTTAGGGTCGCAGGATATGGCACCCCTACTCCTAGGACCCGCATGTTTGTGTGTGCATATTTGATGTGCTGGATATGGATACATATATGGCTAGAGTTCCATACCCAGTCATACCCATATACAAACCTGTATTGGGCCATATTAAATACAGTTGAATTCGGTATGCTGGCCAATGTAGTTGTATCTGATTTAAAAGTTCAACTAATTACCTTGAGAAAAACATCCTTTAAAAGGCTTAAATGATAATAAAAACTGCAGACAACTTTCTAAAATGCATTTTAAGAGCTACATCTGAGGATGTGTAAGCGGATGAGTGTTGATTCACTCTTTCCTTCAAAAGTTTGCATTGCCTCTGTTCGACTTGTTATGATTTCATTTGATTGTTTCCTTTGGCCTAGATTGCCTTTTTTTTCTTTCATTTCGTCTATTTTCCTTCAGCCTGCACAATCTGCAATCTTTACCATGGGCTGTGAGTGTGTAATTTGCATGTAATTTCAATCAAAATCCATCCATATCCATATAAGAGGGTCCTAAAAATTAAGCGTACCTATATCCATGCAGCTCTGGAGTAATACCATCAATGGCCTGATCAACAATTCTGAACAAGATGAAGGGAAGGGAAAAAGGGTATTACAATCTTTGTAAACAATAAATGGTTGAAACTACTTCAACCACTTTGTAACCATCTTTCACATAATAAAATGACAGACGCACAATGATAATGTGTGCATTCTGGTTTCTCTTCATCCGGTCTTTGTACGTTCTAATCTTTCTTTATTCTTTCTCTCTGCATATTCTAGCATTGGTATCAGACGGGGCAAGCAAGGAGAAAGAGAAGGGAAGAAGATCTCAATTCCGTCAGGTCAAAAACGTGAATCACAAAGTTGTGGGGGCAGAAAAAGGGCACGAATGCGAGTTTTAAATGCCTTTGAAGGCACAACCGACGAAGTCATCATCTGCACAATTAATATACAGTCACGAATCGTGAATTCCAGGAGTCGATTCAGTATATCTAGGGCAAAATGAAGACGAAAATAGAGTCATTTTTCAGCACAAATACAGACAATCTAGGGTGTCTTCGAAGGGCATGAATAAAGTCACGAAACATGAGTTTCAGGTAAGAATTTACAGGGCTGGAAACTCAGTCGCAAGGGCTGGAAACCCAATTGCAAACAATGTTTTTAGTTAAAATACAATTCATGAATACCAAGCAAATCCTGTTTGTTGTCGCAAATCATGAACTAGGGCATGGGGAACGCCAAGTAAAATTTCGAGGTCTCTATCAGTCACAAATTTCTTAGCCACTTCAAATTTCTCTATTTTCATACAGTCGCGAAAGGGTTTTTTAGACTTTACCAGAGGCCTTCATACAGATGCGAATATGTTTTAGTCTGGAAGCTAAGAAAGAGGAATTCACAACTCGTAGGGCATAAATAAAGATAGTCTTGACTCTCTTTTTGCAATGACAGATTGAGAATAGAGAAATTGAGAAGGGAAGAGGAAAGGGCTTCACAATAATGATTAACACAGGAATTTCTAAGGTATCAATAGCCATAATGTCAGGATTATGAAATCAATATACTTCTAAAATTTTAGGCAATAAATTGTGTGTAGGCACTTGTCATGGTGGAAGATGGTAGCACCTCAATTTGGTTAAAATTCAAGTCAAGAAGTTGGACCTCTATCTTTACACAAATGCAAAAATCAGTATAATTATAATTGTCTCAGCCTCAGGGAAATCAAAGTCTACAAGACCACATTTTACAGAATGTCCACAAACAACTTTAGCTGAAGATTTCTTGGAAAACAAAAAATACATTGTTAATTTTATTTATTCAGCACAAGACCCATGTGCTCTTGTTATTGGCAAGAGGAAACACTACTCTTAGTAATGGTCTCAGCATTTTAGGACACAAATACAATGTTAAAAATAAAATTATGAGAATATAGTCATTAATGATTATAATATTAGCAATAGCCTCTACTCAAACTAATAATGGAGTTCATCGGACATCGTGAAACCCATTTTAGGAATTGTATAAATTCACTTGTCTTTAGGTATGATGAAAACTGATCTTGAGGGGACATTAAACAATTCATTTATTCATTCAATTATACAAGGACAATGTAATATCCCTTTCCCATTCGAAGACCTTTGGCCTATTTTGTCAACCCGAAGAACCAAAGGAAAAATAATAAGGGTGACTTAAGTTATATTTAATTATTATAAAGTGCCATTAATAAAAGAAAAATATATATAGAGCGCTTATAATAATTTATATGTCTTAAAATAATTATTAAATCTAGGATGGAAAAGGCTTAAATATAAATTGTTATCCATCCTAGGTGAAAAGGTGACTTGCCTTAGAAGGGGGAATGGGAACATAGAAAGGATAAATGCCCATTTTACTATGTATTTCCCCTAGAAAAATGTGACTTGCATTAGGAGGGAAAAAGAAGTTGGAAAAAGCAATTAATATGGGAAAATATTAAATGCTTGCATAGGGAAAATCCTTGGGAAGTAATTGGATATTGTAGAGGTTGTTTTGGGTCTCTTCTTCCTTTATAAGGAGAATTCGACTTGAAGGGAAGGGGATTCCATACCATTTGATATTTTCTAATTTGTGTCTTAAGCTTGTAGCTTATGCATATTCTTTCATGTGCAACTGCTGTTTGCAAATATCCAGCTTGTGGAGTAAGATCCCACAGGAACCCTAGCTTCGGTGGTGAGAGATCCATCCCTAGCTAGCAGGGCATTCTTCGGTAGTGAGAGATCTACCCTAGCTTGTCAAGTTTGGAGCTGAATTGATGCCCTAAATGTGTTGGGCGACCTACTTTTTAGGGCAAAATTAGGGTTTCATGTTTGTTGTGTGAAAACTATTTTTGGAATATTATTCTTCATATTTTTGTGGCCCAAGATCCAAAGTTTCAGCTCATTTGGCCTTCTCTAGAAAAAGATATTAATTTTAGAAGTTTTCAGTTGTTTAGGGCACGCTGTAAATTTCTGGCAGCATTCTGTTATTCAAAAAATTCCAAAAATAGTTCTATAATATTTGTTATTGTATTAGAAAGCTCCATTCAAAATTTCAAGAGATTTGAGCAAGTATTTTTGGAGTTATCCATTATTTTCTGTTCGCTGCCCTAGATTTAATTTTCTGCAAAAATTAGATTTCTGTTTGGCTGTAATTTGTCTGTATTTTGCATATTTAGAGTTGGGATTGCCTAAAATCCGTTTAGGGGTAAAATAATGTCCATTGGGGACATTACAAATAGCAAACACAAAACCCTAATTTTGCCCTAAAAAGTAGGTCGCCTAGCACATTTAGGGCATCAATTCAGCTCCAAAATTGACAAGCTAGGGTAGAGCTCTAATTTGTGTCTTAAGCTTGTAGCTTATGCATATTCTTTCATGTGCAACTGTTGTTTGCAAATATCCAGCTTGTGGAGTAAGATCCCACGGGAACCCTAGCTTCGGTGGTGAGAGATCCATCCCTAGCTAGCAGGGCATTCTTCGGTAGTGAGAGATCTACCCTAGCTTGTCAATTTTGGAGCTGAATTGATGCCCTAAATGTGCTGGGCGACCTACTTTTTAGGGCAAAATTAGGGTTTCGTGTTTGCTGTGCAAAAACTATTTTTGGAATATTATTCTTCATATTTTTGTGGCCCAAGATCCAAAGTTTCAGCTCATTTGGACTTCTCTAGCAAAAGATATTAATTTTAGAAGTTTTCAGTTGTTTAGGGCACGCTGTAAATTTCTGGCAGCATTTTGTTATTCGAAAAATTCCAAAAACAGTTCTATAATATCTGTTATTGTATTAGCAAGCTCCATTTAAAATTTCAAGAGATTTGAGCAAGTATTTTTGGAGTTATCCATTATTTTCTGTTCGCTGCCCTAGATTTAATTTTCTGCAAAAATCAGATTTCTGTTTGGCTGCAATTTGTTTGTATTTTGCATATTTAAAGTTGGGATTGCCTAAAATCCGTTTAGGGGTAAAATAATGTCCATTGGGGACATTATGGACAAATGGGGCAGTTTTGATCCATTCTCTCTAGGCCCAGTCAATCCCACGGTACAACATTCCACCTTTGGTAGAAGTATGCTCAATCATTTGTTTTTACACCTAAGTATTTGAACCACCGTGCCTACCTGATCATTCATGGTTTTTTACACCCAAGTAAATATTTGAACCATCATGCCTAACTGAGCATTCATGCTTAAAGCTTGCCTATAGAAGCATCATATGGCAGTTGAAGAATTTTGTCGAGAATTATACAAAACAACACTGTGTACTGATTATGTAAGGTGGCATTTTTTTACTTATCTAGATGTTAAATTAATGATAATACATTTCAAAGGAAAAATAAAAGAATGCACTTCATGTAAAAGTACTTTTCAAATTTGAGTTAAGTATAGTTATATGGGGAACTGGATGTCCTTAACCATTGCTGCTGACTTGTGTCTATATATTCTTCCATGTTTTTTATGGGAGGGATCACTCCCTGCAATTTTTGGCCTATATCATTATAATATCCCTGAAAAATACTTTAAATAAATCTGGATATTTCTGTCAAAACCCTAGGACATTAGTATAAAAATTGCCTTTTATGACAGCAGCGACAATCTGATTTTTAAATAAAAACAGCGAGCCTCAAGTGCCAAAACAGACTTTTATTTATTGATTTCAATCAGCTACAATAAAAGAAATACCAATGTCTGAAGACAATTATTTCCTCACAATCGATGGTCTAAATGGAAAGATAGATGGAAGAGAAGAGCATGCAAACTGATTTGACTGAAATTTGCCCCCAGATACTGAAGCCCTAGCTGTACTTGCTGTTCTGGATGTAGAATTAAGCCTGAAAAGTGTGCCCTAGCTGCATTGGATGAACACTTGTACCTTGAATGACCACTGCAACCCCTGGATGGAATTGCCAAGCTCAGATGTGAGGGATTCCGTCCTCAAATTTGTATGCAAATGAGGGATTTCGTCCTCTATTGCTGATGCAGAAGCAAAAGCTACTTGCAGACAAAGAAGTAGTTGATAAATTTTCAAGATGAATGTAACAATAAACCCCAAATCTGCCTTTATAACTTCCAAGGCCTTTCCAAAGTTGGCGCCCCCTCTTGTAGAATTACATGCATGCTCAACAACATTAAAAATTACTTTATTCTTCCTCCCATATGGGCGCCCCATCCTAAAAATAGGAATAAATAATATAAAACTGTTTTACCCTCATAATTTAGCCACACCATCCAAAAAATGTGCTCATGAAAGCATGTAAGCAATTGGAAGTGTGTCACAGATTCTCCTTCCTTCTGTGTGAAAATCCCCTACTAAAACCCACATTTAATCGTATTGTTTGTAGGCTTTTAGCGATGCCAGTAAAATCGGGAGGGAGAGATCCTTTATTTTGCCAAACATATATTGGACCCATTGAAGATATGGTAAACTGGTTTTACTTATATTGAAATGGAAGCGCCAGAAATGTGGGTACTGTCAGTAATCATTATACAAGATTCTTTTCTGAAAGGCAAACCAATGTTATATTAAAGTTCAAAACATGCCTCAACTCCTTGTTTGCAAATTTTATGCTTCTTTTGAACCGACACGCTCTTTTTTGGTTTGCAATGTCTGATGACAAGTAATTCCATCTTCTGAGTGCTTGTTTTACAGTAGTCCTACTTTTGTTGACAATTTCACCACTCATCTACCATCATTATTCATGCATATCAGTTAAATGTTTAATTTACTATTAAATTTGATAACTGCGAGTTTTGCTTTGGAATCTAATATAATGTCGTCATACTTTTTCGTTTGGTATTAACATGTTTTCCGTGTCACTGATTGTTCTTGTTTGCGTAAAACATCACATTCAACATCGTGTCCCCATATAGAGCATTATTAAAGTCTATTAGCTATCTTAATTTCTTGTTTTATGTTTTCTTTACATGATGAACTTGAGGCTTCATTGATATGTCTGTGGATGTTCAATCCCGTATCTCAGTGTCTTGTGTGCTTATGTTATCTTTAATGCAAAAGGGATAATCATTTTGTAAACTAAATACCACCAAATCTGGAAAAACTGTGACACACTTAAATATGACACCATGAAGTTTGAACAGGTAAACTATATGACAAACTCAGTTGTCTCTGAAGGACCTCGGTCATCTTATGTAAGCAATTTATGCATTCTGGTTTAGGTGGTCCATGACTAAGAAATGAATTCTGATTTTGCTTGTTTTGCAGGTCCGCAGTATGACAACTAGTGTCAATTTTATTCTTGATGTGTTACGAAGCTCAAATGTGGTTGAAGTGCAGGTTTGAAGTGCTTAATTTGGAATATTGTTATAATTTAATGTTTCCAGTATATACTTACATGGATCTAAGTGTCTTTGTAATAAAGTTGTACTTACTGCCTTGTATGTATGCTTACATGAATCTGCGGTGTTCTTGTCAGGGCGATAAGGTAAGAAAGCGAGGGGACTGGTTAAAGTGGCTTCCATCTCATCACAATTCTGTGCCAAATGCTCAGCCTCAACAAAATAATAGTTATGACAAAGTTGCAAATAATGTTAAAAGTACAGAGTTAGATCACAGAAACAAAATTGACATGCCTATAGATTCTTCAAGTAGTCAAAACCCTAGTAATGTAGTGTCAACAAGGGATGATGATATGAAAGCCTCAACAAGAAGCTCATCTGTTGGTTCTAATGGATATCTAGATTTGGAGATCAACAGAATGACATGAATGGGGAAGGGAGGATTGCCCATAAGGCATCTAGTTTGAATACCAGTTCTGATAACAGATGTTTAGATGCAGACATTGCTAATAGCAGTTCATTCGATAGGGACAAAAGTGATACCACTAATGATTTTAGGATAAGTAGCAGCACAACTCTGGAGTGTTGCTTGCAGCAACATGAGCTTGGAAATGAAAAGGATGGTAGTTCACGGATTGGCAATTTAGATAGGTCTGACGGTGATGGTAGCAACATGTCTTTATCTTCCAATGTGAGATCTGTTGGGCAGAAAAAGGCGGCCTTTCAAAAGCTTTTGCAGTTCAAGCGCCAATGCCCAAGAATGAGGAAGACACGTTCCTTCTTGACGAAGAGCTGGAATCTGATCATTCAACGAAAAAGTATCCAGTACAATTCTCCAGAAGGTGATTGTTCACCTTACATTGTATGAATAAATTTTTTTATTTTTCAGATCTAAGAGGCAAGGGTAGTATCTATGTAAATACTTTGCAGCTATTCTCTGTCTACAATTCTGGCAGTTTGAAGCATTCTAGTACAATGATTGTAGGCTAATATATCCATATATTGCTTCACATGGTGTGAATAATCTTCCATATACACTGTCTTGCCCTAATTTCCTTATGAATCATATTTTTGGATTTTACAGTCGGACTGAAGATGAAGAAGATGACCCAGATGTAAATGATCAAGATGTACAGCGACTGATTATTGTGACACAGGCATGGTCATGCTCCTTGCCCTTTATATTGTATAATGCATTGCTGGGAACATGTACACCGGATCGACACGTTTAGTAGTTTTAAGTATAAACTTGAGCATTTTTCCCTGATTTTGCAAATTATTGCCCTGGTAGTCTTTATCCTTAGCATTACGTGCAATGGAACTGTAGGCTTTACAAGTAATGTTAAACTTTCTGGTAATTTTGAATACATGTCAATATCTTGTCTTGTTTTAGTAAGTGTAGAAGCATTTTTAGATAATAAAGGCTATCTATTAAGAGAATTATTTTATAAATAAACAGGATCCATCAAATACAAAAAGGAAGCCAGGCCCCATCTGCAGATCTCAGATACATGTTTTCATATTTACCAAACGTGATTCCCAACTTAAGCAGCGAACATTACATGATCACAGCTATCATTAGGGCCTACAATAGTTGTGGCAAACCCTAACTCTTGTTGTCTTTATTCTATTCCCTGATTGCAACTTGAGAACTGCTGTAACAGAGTAAGTCAGAATTTAAAGTGTTCACCAGGCATGTTAAGTAGCCCATCCAGACCAAACACGAAATCCTCCATCATTTTCTTGTCAAAACAAAAGTTCAAAAGCCCTGCTTCAAATCTGGAGGGAGTGTGCATGAACTAACAAATACACGTTTGCCAACCCAAGCATGTAATTCTTCTAGTCCTTAGGCTATTCCATGTCTGCAAGTTAAGAAATTTTGTAATAGAGTAAATTGGAAATTGAAGTGTTCATCAGGTATGCAATGCATCCCATACAGACCAAACTGCTTATCCTACGTCTTTATCTTTATTTTAAGTTTAATCATGAATTTGAAAGCCAGATATTAAAGGTGTAGGGAGTACTTATGAATGTAATATCCCTGTCAAATAACTTTAGATAAACCTGGATATTTGCATGAAACCCTAGCGCAGCAGTATGAAACACTGACTTCTATGACAGCTGCAATAATCTGATTTTTATTTTAAAAACAGCAAACCCAATATGTAGGAAAAACAGACTTTATTTATTTATTTCAAATCAGCTTTAATAAAAACACTAGAATGTCTGAATACAATTTTTCTCATAACAAATAAGAACATGCAAATTGCTTTGACTGAAAACTGCTTCCAGATATGGCGGCAATACTGAAATTCGTTTCCGGGGGAACATCCTAGTTGTACTTGCTGTTTTGGATGCTAAAACAGCCCTGAATATGAAACCCTAGCTGAACTGGATGAACACCTATACCTTGAATGACCATTGCAACCCCTGAATGAAATTGCCAAGCTTAGATATGAGGGATTCCGTCCTCAGATCTATATGCAAATGAGAGTTTTCATGCTCTATTGCTGATGCGCAGAAGCAGACACTACATGTAGACAATGAGGTAGTTGATAAATTTCAAAGATGATGTAATAATAAAACCCCAAATCTGCTTTTATAACTTCCAAGTCCTTATCCAAAGTTGGCCCCCTTCTAAAAATAGGAATAAACAATATAAAATTGCTTTATCCTTTCTCCATCCTAAAAATAGGATCTTGATGCTCATGCAGCCCATTCTATCTTTGGCACCCCATAATAGAATGCTTTATTTAATTATTATTCTTTCTTTATGCCCCTAATAGAAGTTCATCATTCTATTATTATTTTATTCTATTTTTGTTTTTTGGATTAAAAATATAATTTAAGTGTCCTTTTTCCAATTAAAATATAAAAGTACCCTTGGACCACTTAAATTAATTTATTTCCTCTTTAATTTCCCCTTAGCCTATGGAAAATAATAAGAATAGGCTTTGGGTATCCAAAATTAATTAATTTTGAAAAGGAGACATTATAGTCTGCCCTTCCCAAAATTGCTTGCCCTCAAGGAATTGCAAGTCGCTTATGCAAATACTAGGGTCCCAAATTCTCATGTTCACACAATTTAGAACTTGTATGAATGGATCTATGTGCCCTTTACCACTCATAGTGTTCTTCACTCTATCACCATTTCCACTATGCTGTCCATGATGACCACACATCTGAAATGACTTAGTAGGAAACAACAAATCCACAACACTTTCATACCTTTGGCTGTCCTCAACTTGTTCACCTTCCTTTGCCCAAAGTGAAACTTGCTTGAGATTATTTCAACATCCCCAAACCTCGTGACTATGAACTTCTGGGCTAGGATCAACTTTCTTCACTTTGTACTCTTCACATTCAATAAGTGGATCTTGTTGATGCATGCAAACATTGGAAATCAATAAAACATCTTCATGATTCTTGCTAAAGTCACGAACACACCAATTTGTTTCCTATAGGTCGATGTTCTAAAAATTCTAATGGAAAATCAATGTTAGCAACCGGTAAAACCCTTTTTTATGTTTTTGCCCTCAACATGGTCTTCGTGGAACTCCACCCCAAAACCTTCTTGCAGATCTGATTTTTCTTTATTCGGTTCATGCCCCATGATTTCTTCCTCTCTTCATCACTAAGGGAGAACTCTTATTAGATCCATCAAAAGTAGGGAGTGACAACTTCCCTAAAGCCTGCTGCAGGTCTCTCTGATTAGTTTGTGGCCTAGGTTCAACTCTTGGTCCACCCCTGCTTTCCTTCAAATTAATAAAATTGGTGAGAGATATGGCATCTCTAATCTCACCGGGAAGTACCTTGTACTCCTCATAGCTAGCAACAATTTTATACAATTTCATCCGCTATAGATGACTGAATTTCAAACTCTAACTGATTCCTCCCTATGAAGGAATTTAGGCTGGAAGGGCCTGATCATGGAATCAATGATTGTCCTCTAAGTGTGTTGGTTATTGTTCACCCCTGAAGAACTTCCCTCACCATTTGGAGCTCTTTGCACATTCGTGTTTTGCATGGTGTGGACTAATTGAGTCATCATGTCAGCTAATCGTTTTTGGCCTTAGTCCATCAATACGGGCCTGCCTCATTTGAATCCCTATTATTGTTATCCATAGCTTCTGTCTTTTCCTCAAAAACAACCTTTGGTTGTTCTAAAGCTTTCTTTTTCTCCCTTTGCTAGTATTTGACTTCTTTGTCACTACTTTGCATGATGTTTAAATCTGTAATTTTGTTTTTTTAATTCCCTTCCACAAGCTAGGAAGAAATTTGCTCTGATACCATTGTAATATCCCTATCAAATAATTTTAGATAAATCTAGATATTTGCACGAAACCCTAGGGCAGCTGTATGAAACACTAGTATGGCAGCTGCAATAATCTGATTTTTATTAAAAACAGCTAGCCAATACATAGGAAAAACAAACTTTATTTATTTATTTCAAATCTGCTTTAACACAAACACTAGAATGTTTGAACACAATTTTTCTCACAACAAATAAGAACATGCAAACTTCTATGACTGAATACTGCTTTCAGATATGGTGCCAATACTGAAATTTGTTTCCAGAGGGGGATGCCCTAGCTGTACTTGCTGTTCTGGATGTTAAAACAACCCTGAATATGAAGCCCTAGCTTAACTGGATGAACACGTGTACCTTGAATGACCACTGCAACCCCGAATGGAATTGGCAAATTTAGATGTGAGGGATTCCATCCAGAAGTAGAAGCTACTTGCAAACAATGAAGTATTTGATAAATTTCCAAGATGATGTAATAATAAACCCCAAATTTGCCTTTATAACTTCCATGGCCTTCTCCAAAGTTGGCACCCTCCAAAAATAGGAACAAACAATATAAAATTGCTTTATCCGCTCTCCCATTTTGGTGTCCGATCCTAAAAATAGGAATAAACAATATAAAATTGTTGTATCCTCCATTCTAAAAATAGGATCTTGATGCTCATGCAGCCTATTCTATCTTTGGTGCCCCATAATAGAATGCTTTATTTAATTATTATTCTATCTTTAGCTCCCCATAATATAACTCCATCATTCTATTATTATTTTATTCTATTTCTGTTTTTGATTAAAAATATAATTTAAGTGTCATTTTTCCAATTAAAATATAAAAGTACCCTTGGACCACTTAAATTAATTTATTTCCCTCTTTAATTTCCCCTTAGCCTATGGAAAATAATAAGAATAGGCTTCAAGTATTCAGAATTAATTAATTCTGAAAAGGGGACATTACAATGAACCAGAAAATCTACATCTTTATCTTTGTTTAAAGTTTAATCATAAATTTTAAAGCCAGACATTAAAGCTGTAGGGAGTACTCATGAACCAGAAAATCTACAAATGGCTACCCAAGCATGTGAATCCACAAACACTGAGAAGCATGACCCAGTGGCAGTAAGCAGAGAACTTAAAAAGCGAGAAAGATAACACAGTGAACAAGACCTAAATTTGAAGAGCTCCATGCATTGGTGCACGTGTTTTCATGTCTTCTCAGGATCATACCCTGAACCTGGGCATGCTTGGAAATTTAACTATTAGAAAACAGGCACCCAGGAAGGTATGCGAGTCCTTGTTGAGCTTGTTCTATTCCACGCAACACACTGCTTCTCAAGTACCTTGATATCAAGCTTTTGCTTGAGAAGAGACTTTGCACCATGAAGCAATGTACAGTGTATGCCCTCAATCTGACATACCTGTTCCTCAATTTTTAGCTGTAGGGTCCTTTTGAGTGACTGGGGCAAGAGATCTAGCTTCACCTCCAAAAATAAGAGTTTGTCTCGGATATCACACAATCTTTATGAGGGCCAATGAAAATTGTTCATCGTATGTTTAAGAAAAACGTCCAGGAATTTGACCTCCATCTTCTCCATCCTAGCTTTTGCACTATGAAGGGCAACATCATACGTGTTGAATTAATCTTCTTCACAAGAATGTGTGGTTTGAACTTTTTGGTATCAACTGATAATGTCATAAAGGGGTACACAGGAGGAAGATCCTTGTCTTCTAAAGACAAGAAGTCTGAAAGTGAATCCAAAAGAGAGACATAACTGAATGGAACATATTATTACTGAAGTGATTGAGATTTCTTCCAAGTTTGCCCATCATGATAGATAAGCATTGCATCAATGAAGTAAAAAAAGGGGGAAATGGGATGGCGGAGGAGAAACTACAGTGGAGGATGGTGAGCGATGGAAAATGAAATTTAACATTTCATTTTCAAGGTGAATCGGAAATAACTCGGACACCTTTGTAATTAATATTTTTCCTGTTAAGGTTGAAGCAAAATTTGATATACAGCCCTAAAATGTCCATTTTGATGCAATACAGTTCAACAATTGGCTCAGGAAATTGGAGGTTTATTTTGACATGCATGGATTGATGATGAACAAAAGATATAATTTTCCGAATCAAGGACTTGCTATGCTCTTACTGCCGTGGTATGTGTGAAAGTTATGTTGTATCCTTTCAAAAGGGAAATAAGCCTCGACTACTGACTGGATTAAATTCTAGAACATGTCGAAGACTCAATTCTACCGTATTGTTATAAAGAAGACCAGATGATAAAATGACAATATTTCAGGAAATGGCAAAGACAGAATGCCCAAGCTCATATTTCAGAAATCTTTAAGCAAGCAATACCACTAGACATTTTGCATGACTTTTGAAGTGTTTTGAGGGCTTGCATGGCTATACCAGAAAATCATTAGCCCTATTTGAGGGCCAAATATTTTGATAACCTATGTAAGCATGTACTATATGTTGAGGGCAAAAAGAAAATCCATATTGAAGGATCAAGCGGCACATCTTCCTAGAAAATGGACTGTCAAAGAATCACTGCAAGGAATATAAAGGCAAGAGATATGCTACCGCTTTTAAGACGGAAAAAATAAGCTTGTTAAAAGAAAGCATTGCAACTCCACAACAAGGATGCAAAGCCGCAGGTTTCAAAATTCAAGTTCTCAATTTATGCTTCAGTTTATTATTGAAATTGTCTGACATGCTGCCTCCTCATGTTTATGAGGTTGTAATTGGCATGGTTAAAATTGTGTCTGATAGCTATTTATTGATGTTTGTGAGGCTGTAATCGATACGGTTTAAATTTTGTCTAATATGCTGCTTCTTGATGTTTGTGAGGGTACATGTCAAAATTCAAGTTTTCCTCAGAAGAGCCAATGAATTCTGTATGATTAAGGAGAACTGTGCTTTATCAGTGCCTATAAAGGAAAAGAAATATATGTGTTACTGACTACTCAAGCATAGTGGCTGATAAATGCCATTAAGAAGTTCATAGAGAAGGAAAGAAAGATCATGGGTAATGGATCACAGCTTCTTGATGGTAATCAACTGCCCAAAAACATATGAACATCATCCATGTCCTGGCCTTTTGGCGAATCACATGGAGAAATACTTGGTCTTATTACACATTGATGCAAGGGTTACTAATACAAACCATTTTTTGGCAGGAATGAGGAAGTCAACAAATGACTTTCATGATCAATTGGCTTTTCAGGGGACAGTCCTTTAGGTTCAAGAAAGACCATGTAGAAGACGATCGAAGTACTGCTTTTAAATCCAAACAAGATCTTATCTTTATTATCAAAGCAAATATTAATCTAATCTAAATTTCCAGGCATTTACTGTAAACCTATTAAGTCTTAACTCATTTTGTTGTAGAGTTAACTAGAGATGTTTGTGGATATTTTGACTACAGATACCTACCTCTATTTTTGAAGGTGGTAGTTTTAGGTGCGGTTTCCTAGGAATTCAGCAGAGACAACTAGGTTGTTACACCCTTACTACTTCTTATCTCATGGGATGGGATCATTTGTGTTCTGTAACCATATCTCGTATTCATCGAGATGTTAATAGATTGGTCAGGCACCGTCTTGTTACTTGGACTATATATACATCAGATATGGCTTTGAGGCCCCACAAAGGTGTTAGGATGAGAGCTGCAGAACTTCACACTCTGCTCAGAGCTTTTATCTCTAAACTTTCCTTAGAATCCACATCTGTGGATGAATTGCCGACTTTTTCTTCACTATTACTAGGGAGTCTTTGCCCTGATATCCCAGGTGAGATGTTTGTTTTTTAACAAGTCATATCCTTTTTCTTCTAGTTTTCCCCAAAGAACAGAATCCTTCTGTCACACCTAATACTGATCATTGACTTGTTTTGAAATTGCTGTTAAGGGGATAAGAAAAGAATTTACTTTTGTTTCTTCCTTCTGTTTGTATCTTACATAGTTACCTGGAGATGTGGGGGTACTGGTATTGGTATGGGGAATAAGATGCCACTCAAACTAGGGCACACAAGTAAATGACTAATGGTACTGTTATATATAAATATAGTCACCAGAAAATGCGGGTATGAGAATGGAAGGCGGTCCTCATCCCTATACCGGAGTTTCCTGGTAACTATGGTCTTTTACTATTTTGGCTAACCTCATTATATAAAGATATTTTTGGTGTTCCGTGTCTGGTTTTAGAAGAATTTTTAGGGAGCAGTTGTTCTTTGCACTCTTTTTGCTGTTTTGACCTATCTAGATATAGAGTTTTTGTGAAGTATTTTTGTCATTGGTAGATGTTGATGTAATTTCCGGGGTTTTTCTCTGCCACTTCGTAGAAATTGTGGCTGTTTGGCCTATTGTGGTAGTCGATGTTTTGTCTGTGTTGCTTAGCAATTGGCGCTGTTGCTTCTTAATGGCATTGCTTCAGTGCTTGGTGCTGCTTGAATTGATTTATTACCAGTATGCTTGTTATTCTCTGTTGTCTTAGGTTATAAGTGTTGTCATTTGGTTCTCATATTGTTCTGGTTTATTACAGGTCAATTCTGTCTATAGCTTTAGCTTAAGAAAGCAACAATCAAATTGTTGAAAGTTTGAAGCCGAAATGAAGAGCATGTCTCTTAAGTACCTTGTTTGAAATTTTAGATGCATGTGTTAAGGGTAGGAACTTACTTTGGGAATTCTAATTAGAGCTCATGTTTTTTTTTCTTATTTTCCCGAAAGCTACTAATTTTATTATCCATTTTTAGAATTTGACATTTGCCGTTTGCATTATAAGCACAAGAAACGAAGACTTGATCTCTATTCCCTATACACACACAGAAGGTTTGCATTTTAAATCAAATATCCTTTTTGTAGGAGAGACAAGTGCTTGTTTGCATCATATATTTTTTTCTGTCCAAAGAAGACACAATTTTGCTTTACTCTGTATTGATCTCGTTTTCAGTGTTTTGCCTTTTTTGTTTGTAATACACGGTATTTGGAAGGATGAACATTCCTGTACTACTTTTAACGCGGGCATTCAATATTCTGCTCAGATAGAGAGTTGACATTACCTTAGCTAAAAATTGAGAGAAAACCATTTTCATTGCGGCTTACTTCATTATACTAAATTGAATGCTTACAGTTGCAGTTGCATATTAACAGAGTAGTACCTGTCTGTGTCTGCATACTCTACATTTTTATACTTAAATTATATCATCTTCTTTAGTTTTTTTCCTCTTGTTTTGCATTGTTGAGTAATTCTGACTTCTAAGAAATAATTGTAATATTGTTGCCAAAGGATGTGACCGTTGCTACAATATTTCAAACATTTTGTTAATGGCCATTATTCAATACAGATGCCCCCACACACATATGTATTTTGAGGTTTATATGGGATATATTTATGCACATATTCATATGGTATGGTCTAATGTCTTTTGTGTTTTTGCAGAATCTGAAGACAAACAGGGGTGATAGGAGAGATGAAAGAGAGCAGGACGCCATTTCAAATGAAATTGCAACAGCTATAAATGACGGTCTTTATTTTTATGAACAGGTAAGAGTTTTATCTTGAATCTGTATGGGATCCATGCAAGGGATAAAGTGGACAACTGGGTGTGTATATTTACAGGGAATTTGTCTTGAAGCATACTATCTTGGTTATCCATTCTTAGTGTTATGGAGCTCCTACTGCCATCTTATCAATTTGCAGGAACTACGAAATGCACGGTCAGAGAATGGTCAGAAGAGTCAGCTAGGCTGGGAAATCAAGCATAATAGAACTGATGCTGGGGTTGAGTGGAAGTGGTGGTGGAGTGGGTTCTAAATCAAGTCTTAATGGTGTTGGGAGTAATAACTCAGAGGGACCTTTGCAGTCCAATTCTAGGAGGAGGTCAAACAAAGGTGGTGGAAGTAGAATACAGCCTTCCCAGAAACAACGTTTATTTCCTAGTAACACTCGAAATCAAAGCATGGGACCTCGCAATCGACACAACTTCATATCAGAAAGTCCACCTAGTAATTCTGTTGGTTTTTTCTTCAGTTCAACTCCCGGAAGGGTTGGTTTGACTAACTTGTTTTAGAGTTTCTCTTGTTATACTTGAGCTCTTTTATGCTTATGCAATTATAGTCCATAAATTTAAAGATATTTTGCAGAGCCATTTAAAACTTTGTTCATGGCAGAAGAATTATTAACCTCTCGAGCTTAATAGTTCTTTTGAATTGTAGAGCAATAACATCTTCATCAAAACTTGCATCTTCTCCTCATGGATCATTCGTGGGAAGTGGCAATTTTGCTGGCAGTTGTAGTCCACCTGTTGGTTCTATGCCAAAATCATTTCCTCATTTTCAGCATCCGAGTCATGAACTATTGGAAGATAATGGTTTTAAACAACAGAAGTGAGTTGCATATTTATTCATGGTATAAAGCTATGAATGAATTTTCTATGTTGTATCTCAAATTGACAAATTGTAATAAATGTGTTTGGAAAATAAGGCTTGGTATATAATTTACTTTTTGTTCTGAGCCTGCCTCATACTTGCTTGTTTTTAATTTTAGATATTTGAAATACTACAATCGTTGCTTAGAGAGCGCAATAGAGTTGGCATTGGTTGCAGTGAGGTAAGGTTTCCTATGTTCAATATCACAGTCAAGGTGATGAGCACTATCTTGTGATTCCCATTGGGTTACATGTTTACTCTGCAAGCAACAATTTACTTATCTCTAATTTCTCTAATTAATCTGTATTCCATCTTAACAATAAAATGCTAATTATAGATTTGTTTTTCTATATGCTTGATGTCAATATGTTTTTTCTTCTGATTACATCATATAGATTGTAATGAGGGGAAATATAATTAATAAAGTAGTATTATTTATTGATAGGGGGTCATCACAAATATCTTCAAGTGCAGTTCATTTTTATTGCAAATATTAAGACTTAAAACCTAGTTCCATTCAAACTGGGCCTATCATCAGTCTCTAATAACAATGTGTGTGCAGTTTGTTGTTTGAAATCTGATCATTCTCATATCATAGCAGTTGGTCTGCACCATTATTAGTGGCGACTATAGTGTGTGTTGTTTACGTTACGTCGTCTCTTGTAACTTAGGTCATCTATTGCCCATTAAGAATATTTTTCTCCTAGTCATCGCTTTTGCTCCCATGTACCATAATCATGGCATTCAAATAATGTCATCCATTTCCTATCTCACATGATATCTAGTACCATCTATACTTGGTGTTCATTGTTTGTAATTCAAAATATATTTGTACTCACCACAGGTTTTCTTTAACTTTGCTGGCATCTACCTTTCTATCAATAGCAACGTTGTACTTATTTTCATCTTCAATAATGTTACCTTTATAACTCTAGTAAATATTATATCTAAGTTGAATTGAGTAGATGCTCTCTCCCCTTAATCAAGACTGTTTGATTCATTTCTAAGCTTATCTTCTTTTTTTTGTCTTTGATTGATCTTTTACTTGAATCCACCTTTACAAAACATTGCTATATGTAGTTCAGTTCAGTTCAGGTCTTGTTCCCGAATCAACGGGAGAGGACCTCCGGGTAGAACTGACCTGAGAGGGCATTTACATGCTTGGTGTTTAGGTTAAAGAGGTCGAGGTTCCCCCTGCCCCACATGTCAAGGAAAGTATTAGTGGTATATTGCATTGCATGTCTTGAAAATGCCATGTGAGTCCATTTATATCTTGCTTACTTATGGCTTCCATATAACCTTGAAGGTTTTTTGTGTCAGGGTTTTAGGCGTTAAATCTATTTTTGATTCCATAAAATTATAAGACGACATTTATATTTGATGTCAAAAGACTATTCTGGTATAGTAGAAACTTTGTTAGAAATACAGGCTAATGCCCAGCCTAAATGAACTGTTTGGTATCTGATTCTCATTGCACCTGTCATTTTATTTTCTCTCCTCTCTTTTAGCTTTAGATGAAACTTTTGGCTATTGAGTTTGGAACGAACTTTTGAAGGATTAGTTTTTAACTGGGATTATTAACATTGTTCTACAATCAATCAGAAGGCTGTTTTGGTATGGTAGAAAGTTTGTTAGAAATACAGGCTATGCTCAGCCTAATAGAACTGTTTGGTATCACATTGTCATTACGCCTGCCATTTGGTTTTCTTTCTTCTTGTAGCTTTAAATGAAACTGGTCATTTGGTTTTCTTTCTTCTCTTAGCTTTAGATGAAACTGGTCATTAAAGTTTTGAAATGGAACTTATGAAGGATTAGTTTTTAATTGGGGTTACATTGTTTTACAATCAAGTATGGACAGTTGAGTAACAACATATCTCTAATTTAAGTCGTGGAATGACTGAGGCAGTTCCCTTGTGCCTTCTCTTTGGATATAGATAACATTGTAGTCTTGAAAATATTTCAAAACTAATTACATTTTAGATTAATTACACTGTGCTTGTGATTAACAAAAGTACTTGTATGTCTGTGTTTTGCTTGAAAGATTGGTTGGTGCCATCAGGTTCTTTTTTCTTTGTTAAATGTTTAATAGTGTACAAGTTTGATAACATGTGTATTTATTTTCTCTTTATTTTAACGATTTGAAAATTCGTATTTTATTTTACCTTAATTTTATGTGCAAGGGGACCCTTATTCATATTGGGGCTCCACCCCATTTTTGGGAAGGAGGACTAACTCCTTATTTCAATTTTAACAACCTATATTCCACCCAGGCAAATCTGGCTTTATATAACTCACAAACAACCTCCTTCTACGGTGGGCACCACACCTTCCATCTGTATCCATAAAAATCAGGATGGAGGCCTTATGCACCTGGTGAATTTTTTTGTTTTGGGTGGAGAGCATTACACTGCAACTTGCACTGCTGCAAACCAACTAATCTAGGACCCCACGTGTAGCTCCACCCCATTTTTGGTGAAGGGAGCAACATTGCCTTTTGAGCTTCATTGTGTGTAACATGGCACTGTGGGGAATGTGTATGGTGTGTGGAATTGAGCAGAGGTGCTTGAATCACAAAGTTGTGCGAAGTTGCATAAGTGGTCAAGGCACTCAAGGTAAGAGTGAGGATTGGCGGGGTGCCACTTATTATGTTGATTCATTTGACCTTTTATTTGTTAGGCCTTTTAAGTTTTTTTTGGTATTGTATTTACTTTTAGGGAATAGGGGCGGATGGCCAACGAAAATGCACGGCTGAGAAATTCTAGAAAGCTCAAGAAAACAACATTATCTGTTAGAAAAATAATTACTAGCAAATGTGAGCTTTCAAGAAATCAAGCTACCCCAAGGACTGAACAAACTAATCCTTAATGACAAAGGGGCTGAACAAACTAATCCGTAATGGCAAAGAAAGCATAAAACCCATGGAACAAAACCACATGTAACCAGCATGTTAAGAGTACAACAAAAAGACTAAATCCTCCAACCAGGAGGCTTTATAGAACAAGGAGAACAAAAAACTGCATCATTTAATTTTAAATAGGGGTTCTCCACAACTTTTTCCAGATCTATGTTTATGTTCCTCTTCTTAGCTTTAGTTACAAAAGGTAGAGTTGTTTCCCAACTTAGAAATCTGATCTAGATAGGGACTGTCATAAGTTGATCATTTACTGTTCCATCATATTGTGTCTTAATGTCAATCAAAATCATCTTTTAAGGAACACTTTCTGAATTTTCTGAGTTGGGAGTGTTCCCTAACCAAAAAATCTGATCAAGATAGGGACAGCCATAGGTTGATCATCTACTGTTCCATCATATCATGTCTTAAGTTCAATCAAAGTCCGTCTTTTTTAGAAACAACTTCTGAATTTTTGAAGCAGTAGGAGAACATTTTCTTCGACTCTTAACTGATTTCTCTATTTTGGGTTTAGAAGCAAAATGTTGAATCTTGGCATTGGCTTAACAGCTTCTAACACTTCATCTAAACCTTCAGTCTCCTAATGGGCCTCGTCTGAATACATAGGTTAAAGGGAAGGGGTTGCCTTGATTGGGCTAATTCAGTGTTTATGAAGAAAATAACTGTTCCTCTTCTTCATCATCGTATTTTTATATTTGCAGACCTTTTTGTTTCTTTTCTACTTTTGATTTTTGGAAGGCCCTATAATTCATAGCACCAAATATAGTCATGCCAGGTTTTGAGGGTCCAAGAATCCAGGATAGACGTGACAATTCTCAAACAAGATAGAGAGTCTTATAAGAAAACTTGTCTGAATGGTAAATACATAGGTTCAAGGGAGGAGTTGCCTTGATTGGACTAAGAGGCCTTGTCTGAATGATAAATACATAGGTTTGAGGCAGGAGTCACCTTCTTTTGACTTATTCAGTGTTTATTAATAAAGTCAAGTATTCCTTTTCTTCATCAGCATGTTTTTTATCTACAGACTGGTCTTTCTTTTTCTACTTTTGACGTTGGGAAGGCCCTATAATTCTGAGCACCAATTATAGTTGTGCCAGGTTTAGAAGGTCCAGGATAGAGATGTGACAATTCTCAAACAAGATATACAGTCTTATAAGGGACCCTATATGAATACACAGGTTCAAGGGAGGCGTCACCTTGATTGGACTAATTCAGTGTTTATGAAGAAAATCAAGTGAATTCCTTCCATTTCTTCATCATTGTGTTTTATTATCTACAGATTGGTCTTCTTTTTCTACTTTAAACTTTTGGGAAGGATCTATAATTGATAGCACCATATACAGTAGTGTCAGGTTTTGAGGCTCCAGGATAGAGATGCGACAATTCTCAAACAAGATATAAGTCAACAATTGAGAGCAAATCCAGATATCGGACCTGCATTTGTGTGAATTGGCTGTACTAACATTTTGGGAATACTGACAGAAGTAGATGCATATGGCAACTTATTGACGACTTAAAATAAATATCAGATTGAAGTCAGTGTTTTGCCTTCTTGTCTGGGAACTCATGCCTTGATATTTCTGGACATTTTAAGAAAGTAAGGATGATAGACTGTCATGATGTTAGATTATATAATATCCTTCATATATGGCATGATGCTTTTACTACAATGTCTTAAAGATATTTTTTGTACCCACTTAGGGCGATTCACTGTCAAGGACAACAATTGAGAGAAAATTTAGGTAGCACCTTCATGTGTGTGAGTTGGCTGTGATTACATTCCGGGAATACTAGCAGAAATAGACGTATCTCGGAACATAGTGACACCTTTCAATAACCATCAAATTGAAGTCAGTGTTAGTCTTCTTCTACAGAAACTTATGCTTACTATTTTGGAACATTTTAAGAAAGGACTGATAGACTCTTATGATTTAGATTTTATAACGTCCCTCATAGATGGTATGATGCTTTTATCACGACTAAGATCTTTTTGCCCCTACTTAGAGTTGTTCAGTCTTGCCTTGTCAGCCAGATTTATGGAATGTTCTGGAGTTTCTATTTTCTTGCAGTGGGTCTTGTAGCATATATTACTGACAAGAAGCTTTCTGTAGAAGGTGACAAGAAATCTGTATAATGAGAGTATGCTTGTATTTGTTGGTGCTCACGTCTCGCAATTTCTTTCATGGTCGTTTCCATCCATGGTTTGGAATGTCAGGTCAGGTAAAATGGACTATGCAAGTAGAATGTGCAAAACCAAACTTAGTATTTTATTCAGCAAAAACAAGTGAGGAGAATTACAAATATAAATCCATTGGAATGACTGTTACACTTCATATTCCCCATGACTCTTCAATTTCCAACTACAGAAAAAGCTCTAACACCTAGGATTATTTAATATCATGTACAGTAATATTACATACTCCTCTTAATCCGTAGGGGTTACGGCGAGACCTAATATAGCACTTTATATAGCATGTAAAACAGTTATGTAGTTGTTCGGTTGGTAACTGTTCAACCAATCTGTAACCACCTCTTCACATATAAATAAACCTCTGCCTGTGTCATTTGAACAGTGCAGTTTGCCTTCTGTATTCTTTCTTCTCTTTGCATATGCTAACAAGACCAAGCATGCCTGTGAACTTTTCAATTTTTTCTTTTCAAGTGCTTTTGTCAAGATGTTTGCCGGTTGCTCTACAGTAGGACAATGGAGCAATTTGACATTGCTTCTTTCACATGATGCTGAATCAAGTGGAATTTTGTATTGATGTGCTTGGTTCAGTTGTGAAAGACTGGATTCTTTGCCATTTGAATTGCAAATGTGTTGTCAACCATCAATGGTGTTGATGAAACCTGTTGTTCTTGCAAGTTTGAAAGAACCCTTATGAGCCACAAAATCTCTTTTGTTGCCTCTGAAGCAGCCATGTATTTTGCTTCTACTGAAGAAATTGCCAACATTGATTGCTTCTTTGATTTCCAATTGCCCAAATTCATTAGAAAACCTGATGTAGATTTCCCATCTTCAAAATCACCAGCATAGTCAAAATCTGAATAGCCAACCAGTTTGAAGTCTCCTGCCTTGGAGTATTTGAGCCCAAAATTGTGTGTTCCTTTGAGATATCAAAGGACTCTTTTTGCTGCTACCCAGTGACTTTCTCTAGGTTGTTGCATGAATCTAGATAGAACACCAACAATAAAAGAAATATTTGGTCTAGTTGTGGTCACATAGATCAGACTTCCAATGAGTTGTCTGTATTTGGTTGCATCGACCAAATCAGTGGTATCTTTGATGTCAATTTTAGATTTTGTTCCATGGGCATACTGAGAGGCTTACAATTTGTCATTCCAAATTTGCTCAAAATTTCACCAATATACTTTTGTTGAGTGATGAAGATGTACTTTGATTTCTGAAGCACTTCAATACCCAAATAATAATGAAGATAGCCCAAATCTGTCATTTCAAATCCTTTCATCAACTCTACTTTGTTACGAGAAGATTGTCCACATATACCACCAAAAATACAACTGTTTCGTTGATTGTATCGACAAAAAGAGTTGTATCTTCACACTCAAATTGGTTGAAATTCATGATCAAGGGGTGCTTAGTAAGCTTTTCATACCATGCACGTGTGCACTTGGTCATCAATTGGAAAACCTTCAAGCCGAGTCGTGCACATTATTTCTTGAAGATCGCTATTCGGAAAAGCAATTTTCATGTCCATTATAATGAACTTTCCACCGTTTTGTGCTGCCAAAGCTAGCAAAGTCTGAATGGTCCACTTTATTGTTGGGGCAAAGGTTTCATTGTATTATGTGCTTTCCTTTCGGGCAATGCCCATTGCGACGAACCTTGTTTTATGTTTGTCAAGCAAGCCTTCAACTCTGTATTTGTTGTGGAAGACCCACTTGCAACCAATTGGTTTACAACCGAGTGGAGGATCAACCAACTTCTAAGTCCCATTTTTCACCAATGCATTGTACTCATCTCTCATGGCTTTTCTTCAGGACTCATCCTTTTCAACTTGTTTGAAAGAGGTTGGTTTTAAATTGAATGCAACATTGAGTTCTTCTTCTGGAGAATCATTCAAGGTGAGCTTTTCAATCTTGTTTTGAATTTCTTCTAGGACATTTTTATTGGTTGTGCGGCTGCATGTGCACTTCGTGTGCTAGTTTTTCCAACTTCATTAGGACAAACATCTTTCAATGTTTGTGTTGCCCATTTAGGCATCTTCTTTTGTGGTTTTGGTGCCTCAATCTCATGATTTGAAGCTCCTTCACTTTTTGTTCTCTGTTCTTGTGCCACTTGTCCATTTTCTAATGAAGTTTTATTTTCTTCTTTAGGAGTTTCAATCTCTGTTATAGGAGATAATACAAAATCAAATGACTCCCAATTGCATGCCCCCTCACTATTTGGAGCTTCCAAATCACCCTCCTTTTGGACATCGAACTTATCATACTTCTTCAGTTGACTCACAAAAGATGACATCCCTTGCAATGAGGAATTTCTTACTCTTTTCATCATCGAGCCGGTATGCTTTGGAGGATTCAAAATATCCCAAATGAATGCATTTATGATTCCAATGGTCCAACTTATTCCTTTTATCCTCTGGGATCAATGCGTAGCATGTGGATCCAAAAACCCAAAGATGCCTTATTGAAGGAAGATGACCACACCACCTTTCATACAAACCTTCAATTGAAGGGCTGTTGATGGTTGTCTGTTTTGTAAGTACATTGCTATTTGTACTCCTGCCCATAATTTTAGATTTGCCCTTTTGAAATATGACATTGCATGAACCATATACATTGTGGTTCTATTCATCCTCCCAACTACTCCATTTTGTTGAGGAGTGTGAGGAACTGTGAGATGGTGTTTAATCCTATTTTGCTTGAGATAGGATTCAAAAGCCTTTAAAATGCATTCACCACCTTCATCAATTTTTAGTGTCTCAATGCGGGTTTGAACGTCATTTTCCATTATTGCTTGAAACTTTTGAAATGTTTTGATGGCTTCTTATTTTTGTTTGAGGAAATAGGTTTATGGCATTCGGCTGCAGTTTCGATGAACAACATGAAGTACTTGTGACCACCAATTGACAAAATTGGAAGAGTACACAGGTCAGAGTGGGGGCCACTTGAAACTTTTTGTCGGCTTTCCATTTTGACTTCTTAAAAGGTCCTCTTGAGTGTTTAGCCAAAATGCAAGCTTCACACTTCTTAGATTTTACGGACAGGGTGGGCAATCCTACGCCATTCTTTTGCAACACATGAATGTAGTCATGATTGGAGTGCCCGAATCTCGCATGCTACAACTTAGAGACATTCTGTCTTCAACAAGATGAGCAAAATTCCATGAAATTGATGGCTCACCCTGAGTTTTAACAATTTGCCTTCCTCAAATCTAGTCAATATGACTGTAATTATCACTTTTTCTTTTGATCATGACCTCCCCATTGTCCAACAAAATGGAGTGCCCTTGTTGGCGAATGAGCACCAAGGACAAGAAGTTTCTTTTCAACTGAGGAAGGTATAAGACATTTTTAAGAATGAAATCTGGAAGCCCCAAACACTTGAGTTGGATTGTACCCTTTCTTTCTGGTTGCAACCTGGTTGTAAACTTGATCCATCTGCTAGATATACTAGGCTATAACACTCCTCATGAAACTTCTCAATTTTTTTTTTTGGAAAGTCATATGTTGAGTGGCTCTAGTATCTAGGACCCAAGCATCAAACCAAGTGGTACTAACTGAGACATTATTTGCTTCATCACAACTGGAAAGCACATATTCATTGGTGAATTGAGCTAAGTCTGGCTCATTGGTTTGTTTCTTTTCTTTTCCTTCCTTCTGTTGATAGGCTTCAATCTTCTCCCATGAAGTTTTACATTTGTGAGCCTCATGGCTCCCTTTTTCACTGCACCGTTTGCAAAACAAATGTTGTTTATCATTTTGCTTCTGCCCACTGTTATTGTTATTTTTGCTTCCTTGACCCTTATTCCTCCCTTTGTTCTTCTGACTTCCATCATTTTTGGAAGATGAGGCCTTGGAGGAAGAACCCTTGAAAGAATTGCCTTTTTGATTGGCATAGCAAATGCTTTCTCCTGATGACTTAGTTTTTCTCCCAAAGGCCTTTTCTCTTTTGGCCATCTTTTCAACCAATTGATCAAATGCGAGTCTAATTGATTGCTTGCTTGTAAAGACTCCAAGTAGGTTGAATATGTAGGAAGAAGGGCTTTTATGAAAGCAGTCATATATATGTTCATTTTTACGCTAGTAGTTTTTATATCATGCTTAATTGCATTAATTTTTGAGGTCAAACTCATTATATCACCATTCTTTAACTCAAGATTGAACAATTTTAATTGCAATTGTATGAAATCAAATTTTGAGTGAGAATCATACAAGTCCTTCAACTTATTGAATGCTTCCCATGTAGTATCATACCTCTGAATGTGACAAAAGACTTTTACATCAACTGAGGCCCTCATTAAGGCCAATGCTTTCAATTTTTTTGCTTCCAGATATTGACTTTTGCATTTGTAGGCGGTGTTGGCTTTGTGTCCCCTTCGCAAATGTCAAACCATAGGTCATTGAAGATAAGTGTGTTCTCCACTTGTTGAGACCACTCTAACTAGGTATCTTTGCTAGTCAAAGTTGTGCCAACAATTGATTTTATTGAAGTCATTTTGTACTAGGGAGATGGAGGGGTTCCTTATCACTTGAACATGTGCCCTTTTCGATATGCCACCGACTAATATACCAGACCTTTTGATATACCCGCTTCTACATCATGCTGGATTACACTAATTTCTGAGGCCAAACTCTTGATATCACCTTTCTTCAACTCAAGATTGAACAATTTTAATTGCAATTGTTTGAACTCCAATTTTGAGTGAGAATCATACAAGTTGTTAAACTTATTGAATGCTTCCCATTCAGTATCATACCTCTGAATGTGACGAAACACTTTTGCATCAACTGAGGCCCTCATTAAGGGCAATGCTTTAAACTTTTTGCTTCAAGATATTGACTTCTTTTGCATTTGTACGCTGTGTTGGGTTTGTGGTTCTATTGCAAATGTCAAACTGTAGATCATTGAAGACAAGTGTGTTCTCCTCTTGTCGAGAACACTCTAACTAGGTATCTTTGCTGGTCAAAGTTGTGCAAACAATTGATTTTATTTGAAGTTATTGAAGTTATGGGGGTGCCAACATGTACCCTTTTCGATGTACCACCGATCAATATCCTAGACCTTTTGATATACTTGCCCTTCCTATATACTTGCTGGTTTGTGGAAGAAGCTCTCCTTTCAATATACCCATTAGTATGTGAAAGAGGTGTTAAGGTATGTGAGAGCAAAATGGTACGTGGTACCTAGGTAGTATGTGAAAAGGATTCTCTCTATCAACGACACCCGCTTAACAAGAAATCCTTGTACATGGCTGTAACAACTCTATATACTCGGAGTATTATTGCTTTTGTGATTTAAGTCTAGTGATAGGCATGAATGGATAATGGAGGGAATGGCAAAATGAAAATTTGCTTTATTTCTCCCTTGCTATTTATAGGGACGATGCCATACATGCAATTGTAGCAACTCTTTTAGGTGATGGATGCACTAGTTTAATGTGACGACTTTACTCATAAGTGCAAACCAGAGTTATGGCTAATATCAAATGCTGCCATTGGTTTGGTTTGCAATTTCTTTTAACTATTCAAAATTTATTTTATTTTGAAAAAAATTGCATAAAAAATTGACCTATTATTTATTTTAATAAGTAAAAATCTCTCTTCTTTGTTTGGGAAAATCCTCCGTAATGATTATATATACTTTTAAAGGAAACACATAAACAAACATATGCCCCTCCACTTTTCTTTATTTTTTTAATGAAAAGCATAATTTTTTAAAACTAAAAGACTGACTATTGTGAAAAGAAAAAACTGTACCAAGGTCTGCTTTGAATTAAATGTCCGGCTGCATTAAAAGTCATGCGCATGGAAAACTTGTGCCAGGCTATAGTTTCAGTGCTGCTTCAAGGAAATACTAGTGGGCACGTGAGCTGCTTGAGTGGTGGTCCAATGAAGAAGCTTCCCGTGGATGGAAGGCAGACAGCGCGGAGAAGAGTAGATTTTAACATTTGCAGCTCTCAACTCCTCTGTATTTGCAATAGAACGCCTCTATTTCTGACAGAGACTTCTGATAAGTGACAGCTTACAGCAGACGCCAATAAGAGAGGAAGGTTTGTAAAGAGTTACGCCCAACAGAGATAAATAAATGGCAAAAATATTGCAGCTGGTTCGGGAGGAGGAATGAATTAAATGAGCTGTGGCTCAGAGAGGAAAATGGAGCATGGAAAAATAATATGCCTGTGAGGAAAATGGAGGATAAAAAAATGATATGCAGCAGCGTGTGCTCTGATACCAATGTCAGGACAGCATAGTTACCAGGTCCGGAAATCTGGATCCGTTTGGGAGTGCAAAAAACTCCAAAAATCCGGAATTCTTGAGAAAGTTCGGAAAATTTTTGTCCAACATATACGAGTTGAATTTTTGAAATATGAAAATTTGACAAATACAAAGAAAAACTTTAGTAATGTAATGTAAAATGTTATATTTTTAATAAGGTTGATAGTTAACTGTTTTTTCCAGAAAACTACAGAAAAATTAAAAAAAAAAATATATTTTTTCTAAATTAGGGCTGACCGGGACCAAATTTATCTGGGCCGGCTGAAAAATCCGGATCCGGCCGGATTTTGTGCAGATCCGGCCGGATTTGGTAACTACGCAGGCCAGGTAAAATGGACTGCAAATAGAAGTTGCAAAACCAAACTTAGTATTTTATTCAGCAAAAAAAATGATGGGATTTACAAATATAAAGCCACTGGAATGGCTTTTACACTTAATTATTCCCCATGACTCCTCAACTACCTATGGGAACTCTTCAAATTCCAACTAAAATACAAAAGCTCTAACACTGAGGATTATTTAATATTATGTACAATAATATTACATGAATTAGTGGAGGAAATTGCGTAAAACAGGACGCAAACTCATTCTGTGTAGGCACTTCCTATTGGTTGCAGTTAAAACGTCAAAAACATTTCATTTGAAAATACTATCAAGGGCTAGTTTTCAGAAAAATTCAACTCTCTTGGCTTTATGGTGTTACTTTGGTTATATTTTAGTGCTGCAAGTGCCTCTTGTAAAATGCTTTAAAGTCCAAGTTGGGTATCATTGCAGCTGCCTTCCGTGTTTTGGTGCAGGAAATGAATACTCTCTATCGATTTTGGTCTTATTTCCTCAGAACAAATTTCAATCTTTCCATGTATGATGATTTCAGAAGATTAGCCTTGGAAGATGCAGGAGCAAAATATAATTATGGCATGGAGTGCCTCTTCAGATTTTACAGGTGAAGGTTTGGGTTATATCCATATGTTGCTTAAATATGCTGTTATCTTTGTTAAGGGGTATCAAAATTTAAGAATATGATTTCTGTTTGAGCTTTCAGCTATGGATTGGAGAAGAAGTTCAAGAAAAGCCTGTATGAAGATTTTGAGCAACTTACAATTGAATTTTACAAGAAGGGCAATCTTTATGGTCTTGAGAAATATTGGTATTTTTTCTCCATGGTTAATCTTCTAGATTAGTTTAAGTGCATAGGAAATCTGAGAGATCAGAAAATGTTTTCCAACACATCTAATTATGAATCATGGCTACAGGGCATTTCATTTTTATCGGAAGGACTCTAAGCCTCTGAGAAAGCATCCCGAACTAGAAAGGCTTCTTTCAGAGGAGTTCGAAAATTGGATGACTTCCGTGCCAAGTTACCGAAAGAGAGCAACAAAGATAGAGCATGCAATGATTTATTGTTGGGGGAGGAAGTGAATATAGGGACATCAATATCTGCATCTGCTGAGTGAAGTTGAACTTTCTCGACTGTTTAGCCACACCATTATATCCTTTTGGATTGGGGTGGTCTGAGTGATTTTCAATTTTCACTTCTCAATTTTAAGGTTGTTACTTGAAGTCTGAAGAGCAGACACAAATTTACACAGGCCTCACATCATAATCCAATATTTAATGTTGTCGCATGGCCCTGATTTTTTGGAAGGCTTTCCCAGGGTTAGTACTTTATCAAGGGAAATTGCATTGGGCTCGGTGCTACTCATGGAGTCCTGGTACTACCAGAGGTAATAATTTGTTACTGGTCAGTCCTTCAACATTGGCTGTTGTGCGACATAGAATGTTTATGTGAGTTGGGATCTACTCCAACTGGTCTCTGAAGCTATTACATTCCCTATTGTCATGGCATTTTATTGGATTTTCTTTCTGATGTGATTATTGCCTTCTTAAAGTCGCTGCAAGATTTTCATACAAGTGTTGCAATTTGTTGCTCATTGCTGCGGCAAACACATATTTTTGCAGGAAGATTTAGCAGATTGTATTTAGTCAGGAGGGATACATTTGTTCCATCTTGTACATACGAAAAATAATATGCTGTTTGTTAACTGTTACAAATAATTGCCACAACCATGTGCTAAATGAGTTACAATTATAGACGGAATCACTGTATACATGAATCTTTATCCCTTAGTTGACAGTCACGTTTATTGTTTGAAGTCTCAATTTTTGATTTACACAATTAATAGACCAGGCTTTTGTCTAGTTATCCAGCACGTATATTATGGTAGGCTACAGAAATGTACTGCAGGATATATGTTGCTATGCAGATGCGCATTGTAATAAGTGTCCATATGCTTCTCTCAGTCAGAGAGGCATTTCAAGGAGCACAAAAGCCTTTAGTCATTTGGTTTCACAAATGATTGAGGCTGACGATTCCATATATCTCTCTTAAAATGAATTCCTTGGATTGATATTTATATATATTGTTTTCAGATGCTTTTCTAGTGTAGCGCGGGTCATTTTTTTTGAGGGATACATAAGTAGTTATTGTTTGTCACAACTTACAAGCGTAGCTTTAGTGACAGAATGTTTTTCCTCAACCCAGGATAAATTTTCAAGCATTGATGTGTGCAGGTGAAGTCTTTAGATACTTGTTTGTCCTAAGTGCAGTTAGTGCCACCTTTTTTACACCTTAAAATCATGTGGTGTTACAGTGGGTTATTTTGTAAATATTTCGGTTGTCTGCACTGAAAGCTTTGGTGGGAGAATATTGTTTTTCTAGGCACTATAAAGTTATGGAAATCATCGTGGTGAACATTTTGTCATCATATGATAGGAAATACAGAAAAAATGATGGCATGATTGAGTATGGAGACATGGTTATATTCCTAAGTTTATGGAAACCATCATAGTTAATTATTGTTATCACATGATTGGATTATCTTTTACTTAGAATCCTGTATGGTATCTCAGCAGCCTGGTTTCTTGCACGACTCTGGAAATATGAAAATATGATGGCACGATTCTAGTATATGGGGACATGATTATATTGTGGAAGTTTAAATTTAATTGTTTATTCAGACCTTTGCAAAGTCAACAAGTGGATGCAGATATGCAATTGAACTATGGTCAAAGTTCGATACATTTGCTTCTTGTCATGCTATACATGGTATTTAGATTCTAAGCTTGATTTAGTTCCTTAACATGCAAATATAAAAATCCAGTAATTTCTAGAATTGAAGTCTTTCTTGGGCCTTGCATGATGTAGGTTCTTTGAAGAGCTTTACATGGTAATATGTAACAGTTAATTAGTTCGTTACAAGTTATGATGTGGTCAATAAGGTTGAGAGCAGCAGTCCATTAGATTATAGATTGCACTCACGTGACACCTTTACCTTCCCTAGTTAGCTGTATTTACATTTGAGTATGGAGCAATCAAAAATAAGAATGTCAACCTTGCAATGTACTGAATTTGTGTTTCTATTTCACATGGTACACATAGGTGGTTCAGGAACATTAAAACATAAACTATGAGTGTGTCAAAAATCAAAGAAAACAAAATATTCCAATCTTGTGTAGCTCAAGGAATTAAACAAAGAAATATACGGTAAAAAACAATAATATTGCAAAACAATTGGACTGCATATATAATGATGCAACATACATTTATAGATGGGAGGCTTGAGCAGACTTTGCTCTTAATTGGGATGCTTGAGCAGACTTTGCTCTTAGTTGGGAAGCTTGAACACACCTCGCTATGAAAAAATAAGGTAATTTGAAAGCGGCTTGGAAATGGTTTGGAAGATTCAATATACCTTTAGTCCCCCTCTATGTGGAGAGGTGGCCAAAGAGTCTTTTGAGAAGAATTATGAAAAAGATGGAAGGTAACTTTAAAGCAACTTGCAACAAAATTGGGAGGATTGAGCACACCTCCGGATCTCCCTCTCATATGTCTGTGCGGAAGTGACCAAAGAGTCTTTGAGAAGATGTAGGAAAAGATGAAAAGTAACTTTGTAGCTTGCTATGAAAATTGGAAAAAGCTCAAAGAGATGAGGTTAGATTGCAGCGAAGACACCTCAATTTATTTAGGTGTCTTTGAGTAGTGATGTAGTTCTTTGCATTTGAACTTTGTTCCATTCTAACACTTATAGACCCTATACAGGTTGGATTGAGCTATATTGTAATACATTAAAGTTAAACAATCTTTTACTTGAAAAGGCATTGAGCGGTTTAATGCTAGGCGTTGGATATTTGCATCACTTGATGATTGATCTTTGTAACAAAAAGGTACTAAAAAGTAACAAGCTCAAAGAGACAAAGTTAGATTGCAGCCAAGCCACCTCAATTTATTTAGGTGTCTTTGAGTAGTAATGTAGTGCTTTGCAGCCAAGGAATTCCCCTCAACATTGTTGAACAAATGAAAAGGAAAAACTGAACATCACAATGTGGGATGTTCTATATATCCCATCTCAAAGGGATCTCTTACATGAAGCATTGAAACACCTTCCACCTCTTGAACTCGGCACACACAAAGCAAACTTCGTGGTCAATATATGTTGGTCCAATTGAGAACACGTGTAGTTGTTAAGCCTCCTACCTTCTACATGTCTCTCATTGTTGGAAAAACATGTTGTACACAATTGCATGATAGATTCTAATGCTAGTACCTCAGTGATGCCTAAAAATATTGCAGATATATTGGGAATTGAGTACAGTCTAACCTCAAAGGGTGTTTTGCAACTTGATGGGTCAACAATGCAAGTCTTGGGTGTAATTAAAGATCTAAAGTTAACTCTTCATGCTTTCCCAAGCCTAACTATAACGCAAGATATCTTTGTGATTGGCTTGCAACCTTTGTTCACCGTGTGTCTCCAAAGATTTCACAACCAAAGTGGGTGTATATCTTTCTTCAGATTGGTTTCATATGTTGTTGAGAAAAAGGTATGGGACTATGTTTACAATCAAAGTTGATCCCATCTCAACTTATCATGTTGACGTTCATGTTTCTAATCCTATCAATGCAAACTACATGATCCAAGGAGAACAAAGTAGTGATCTTGAATCCACTGAGACATTGTATACATCACATTCAATTCTTGGTCTTATGTTTGATGAGTGGGTGAAGAAGCATTATGAGTTTGATCCCTATGACACATTTGTGGAAATTAGTCTAGGTACCTATTGTATCCATAAAGAAGGATTCACAATTCCAATGTCGCACAAAAAAGGCAATGGTGTTTTTGGTTTATTGATAATGTTCTTTGATGATTCTAGAAGTAGAAATGTAGCTAGGGCGGGAATAGTTCTTGTATCTTTAATAGACAAAAAAATCTTCTTTGCTCGTAGCTTACAATTTGCATACTCAAACAACTTCGTGAAATACAAAGCATTAGTTCATGGCCTCCTTATTGCAGAAAAGAGACAAATCAAAGCCCTGCAGATCTTTGAGGATACTGAATTGGTCATTCACCAAGTCAGAGGACAAAGTGTGCTACCAAGAATAAGCTTTCAACAACTTATAGGCATTGAGTTTAGGACCTTTTGGAGAGTTTTGATGCTATTAACCTTCGAGTGGTGCCGTGGAAGCAAAACAAAGAGGCAAACCGAGATGGCAACTATTGGATCACAATTTTCACTAGTTGAGGATCTTATCCAAGGCGATAAACATGTGAAGATGATTGTATGACCATCAATCTTAGTTAACGAAGTCATCTGACAAATATTTGATAATGATGAACAAATTGTTCAGTTCACCCAAAATGATGTTGAATTCTCTTCAAAGTTAGAATCTAATCTGCATGATGGTTGTGGTGATAAAATTATCCAACCGAAAATTAATAATTTTCCTAAAGAGGTGATAACTCTTGAGAACATCTTCAATTATGATGATGAGATCGAAGGGCGAACAAAAGCATATTTGCGAGCCAAGAGGACTACAAACTAGTCACCATTGCACAAGGTAAGGAATTGCTACTTAGAAAGGTGTGTAACCAAGTTGAAGAACAAACTTTCATCTCCTTGTGTCAGAAATATAATGATATCTTCTCATGGAATTATGAGGATCTTAGGGGTTTTGATTCTAACATTTCTCAACATACCATAGATCTTGATCCTAGTGACAAGCATGTTAGACATAAATAGAAACCTATTAACCCTAAGATTGAGCCCCTCATAAGAAAGAAGCCGATAAAGCTCATTGAGGAAAAAATATCTTCCCCATCACATTATTTTTAAAGGATATATAAATGACTTCATCCTCATCTATTTGGATGATATCAATGTTTTGTCAAAGGAGAGCAAATATCACATCAATTATCTTGAGAAAATCTTTGAAAGATGTAGATAGTTTGGGGTATCTTTTAACCCAAAAGTGTATCTTTACAGTTCCGCAGGGTAAGGTTTTGGGTCATGTTGTGCCAAAAGTGTTATTGTCATTGGCCCTACAAGCATCTTCACCATCCTCTCTCTCTCTCTCCTTGCCAACTCATACGAAGGCATTGCAATATTTCTTGGGTAAGATAAACTTTGTTAGGATGTTCATTCCTAACTTTGTGGGACTAGTCAGACCTATCTGTCTAATGCTCAAGAAGGATGTGGTTTTCAAATAGACTGCGGAAGGAAAAAAGAGCTTCACTAAGATCAAATAGGCTATTGCTCAGGTCCCCACACTCATCAACCCCGATTATTTTGAGTTTTTCATACTTTATGCATATGGGGTGATAAAGCAACATTGCAGTTGATTCTAACACAACAAAATAATGAAGGAATAGAGTAACCAGTGGCATTCTTTAGTCAAATGTTGAAGGATTTTGAGCTAAAATACAATCGAATTGAGAAGCAAATATTTTCCATCATGAGAGCTCTTAATAAATTCAAGAGCATGCTTATTGCTAGCCGCATCAAAGTTTTAGTTTCACATCCTAGTGTGAGAGACTTCATCATGGGAGTGGAAATCAGTGAAAAGAGAGCTAGATGGGTGACCAAAATTATGGAATATGATGTGACCATCAAGGCCACAAAAATGGTAAGAGGCAAAGCACTTTGTGAGCAACTTGTTTTGGATGCTCAAGATAACCAAGAAGCCTCCTTCATTCAAGAAGAACAAGGACAAACCGCATAAGATCTGCAGAGTGTTACAAGTCCGCGAAATCATGGAACCTCGCGTGACAAAGAAGAGCCATGAAACATTGAGTTTTCGTGCAACACAGAATTACCGCAAGATAAAGGAGACCAACCTTGTCACGGAAGTCGGATCGACGACATGGCAACATTCTTCACAATTGGTGGCTACCCTCTCAATTTAAACAAGACAAAGAGAAGACATCTCGGGTTGCAATCAAAGTGCCTTACACATTGAGTGGCATGATTCTTTTCAAAAGGAACCTCGATGGAATATTGTTAAGGTGCATCGAGGGTGAGCAAGTAAACAAATTCGATGGAATTTCATAATGGTTTTTCTGGTGGAGATTTCTTAGCCAAGGCCACAACAATGAAAATTATGAAGGCAAGATACTTCTGGCCCACATTGTTTGTGGATGCACATCAATGGGTTAGAAAATGCAAAGAATGTGCTTTCTTCACTAGTAAAAAAATGGCAGCCCTTCCTCTTCATCCTATTCAAGTGGATGAACCCTTTTTTCTTGGGGACTTGATTTTATAGGCATGATTAATCCTCCATCAAGTGTAGGTCATGAGTGGGTCTTAATAATAAATGATTATTTTACCAAGTGGATAGAAGCTGTAGCACTCAAGGAAGCCATGAAGTCATTCATCCTTGATTTTCTTGAGGACATTGTGACAAGGTTTGAGGTTCCCAAACCATTATTTTTGATTATGCAAAAGCCTTCCTAAGTTCAAAGATTTCTAATTGGGCTCTTAGACTTGGAATGTATTTGAAGACTTCTTCCAATTACTACCCTCAAGGCAATGGTTTGGTAGAGTCTACTAACAAGAACCTAAGCAAAATTATGAAAAGAACGATGGTGATCAACCAAAGGCAATAACACACAAAGGTGAGAAATGCTCTCTGGGATGATAGAATCACATCAAAGAAAACATTTGTAATTCTCCTTTCAAACTTGTATATGGTAGAGAGGTTAGGCTTCCTTTATCCTTGGAATTGCCTTCATTAGAGTTGGCCCAACAATTAGAATTTGAGGGTGAAGATCAAAGAACAATAAAAATGGCGAGTTATTTGAACTTGAATAATTAAGGAAATCCGCCATGGTCAGGGTGGAAGAGCATCAGAGGTCAAGTAGATAGTGGTTTGATAAGAAAGCCAAAGCTTGGGCTTTCAAAATAGGAGACCTAGTCCTGAAATGGGATGCAGATAGAGCTAAACTAGGGTAGAACTCCAAGTTTGATGCACTTTGGAGTGGACCATACATCATCATTGCCTGCAAAGAGGATAACTCTTTCAAGTTATCCAACCTTGATGGAGAAGCATTGCAAATCCCAGTCAATGGGATTCATCTTAAACATTTCCATTAAGTTTGTATATTGCATCTTGTAAATACTTGTGTGTTTTGTGTTTTGTGTTTTTTTGTTGGAGGTTCCCTCCTTTGTTGTGTGTTGATCATTGGTGGGTTTCTTCCCTTCAATTACATGATGGTCATATTTGTTTATAATAAGTGCTTGTGCACTCTCTACATGTTTCATTTGAAGCATGTATGATCTTCCCTTTTGTACATAGGTTTTGGAAGCCCTTGTCAGTCACACGTGGGCCATCTCGGAGAAGGTCCCATTACAAAAAGTCGAAAATTGAAGTAGCTTTTAGTGTAGATTATTTCAGCTCCACAAGATTAACTTCAATTAGTGCTAAGTTCTTACTGAGATATGGAAGACATGTTCTAAAGGGTTTGAGATCAATTTTCAAGATTGTGCTTGACTCCATGCCTAATTGCGGATTTAAGGATACTTGGTCTTTATCATCTAGCAAGTAGATGTCCCTTGGTGGTCACCAAATTGTTGTCCAAAATTTCACCCCCATGCAATTTTGAACAACTCACCTAAGTTGGGACTTGGACATTTTTCTTGGGAAAATCTGCAGGACACTAAGTCGGTCTTCGCGGAGTGTGAAAATGTAATGTTTTGCGGTTTTTCCATAACCCAACAAGAAAAGGAATGAGCATTTACAATAAGCGATTTTCGGCTGAATTAGTGTTTGAGTCTCTCATGGTCGAAGGAAATTTGGAGCACCGTGGGGTTACATGCCCGTGGATAAATGAAAAATTAGCTAATGAAAAAATCTACGAGAGCGAAGGAACGTAAAGGGGATAGTGCTTCATGACATAGAAATATAGTGTTATGCAGACTCAAAAGACATAATTATGTAGAGTTTTTCAATTTTACAAAACCAAGAATGGAGCCTGCTAAACAAAATCCACAATGCAAAAAAAGCGTGCCACTAGGCACCGTGTAGCAAGGAAAAGCAAAGTTGGAACAACTAAGGTTGAAATCGGGAAACACTATCATAGTGTTCCGTGGGTTTCCCAAATCATAGTGTTCCACGGGTTATCAATTTAGCGGAATGAAGGAACATAGCCCGGGTAAAGCACACACACGAAAGAAAGAAAGGCCTCTGCGACATAGGATGAGAGTCTAAAGGCGGAGTGTAAAGTACTTAAGCATCACAAGGCAAAGGAGGTTCCACTCATCACTCAAGAAACATGTTAAACTCCGGATCGATGTAAATCCTTAGATCACATCGAACATCATACTTTCGTGAAAGGTCTCAAAGCCGCGCTTGTTTCAAAACTAGACAACCAACTACCCCAAGCACCCCAACCACCAAAATTTAATGAAGTATGACCTCGTCCTACATAATCTAATGGCATATGATTGAATTAAGGCACTTTGTGTTGTGGTAGTTAGCTCTCTTATGAGGGTTGCCATGTTTGTACTACAAGTCAACACTATAAGAAATCATGACATCCATGCTTTTCCAACACGAATCCAGAGTAGTACTCCAACATGGTGTTCTTTCCTTCCCTCTTCTCTTTCTCTCTCTCCTTTCCACGAGTGGTATAAATGTAAGTACTTATGCACATTGTAAGGGTTCTTCTCTCATTTTCTTCCTTAGCAAATTTTCAGTGCTTTTCTTTAGATAACTCAAAATTTCATGCTTTCGAACCTCTATAACTCGTGAATGGATTTTTTTGCCTTGTATCTGTGTGCCGTCAATATCGATTAATGCAAGTGTGGCTTCTCTCTTTCCTTCAAATGTTTACGCATTTTGCGTGAATATCTCTTCCCTCTTGAATAATTTGCATTCTTTTAGTTGGTCGCATTAGAGTTGTGTTCATATTTATGATATCCATTTTGCAAACTTGCATCTGTATCACCTAGAATAGGAGAAGCTCCACCTTTCATTACGGTTATATCACCACTCCTTTTAGCTTAGGTTTTACTTTTGCATCCCTTTCCTCTTATTTCTCATTGGTTACTTGGATGTATTAGTGTAGGTTAACTGTAGGAGTAGTTTTAGCATTAAATTAGGTTGTGTTATGCATGTTTTCCTAATCTACGAAACAAAGGACCGATCTTCTCCAGAGGTTTGTCTCAAGCCACAAGTCCCACACTTTGAGACAGTCCCATGTTGAGCAAAAGTATTGACCTTCCACGATCAATCTAGGGCTCACTTTTGACCTCCAAAAGTCTGGTTGAAGTGCAATCCATAGACTACCTACATTATCAATACTCTTAAGAGGCCCCAAACTACATTTGGTTATCCGCTTAGCATATGATATTTATATTGATGTAACTAGCTTTAACAATTTGATCACTTGATAATGTAGGCAATGGTTTGACATGTTTTGCTTAACCTAGTTTAGATGGTCTCTAGCTTGGGAAGTGTGACTTTAAAACCTAGTTGAGAGTTCTTTACATGCTTCTACTTTAGAGGAATTTAGGATACCCTGGAGTGTTTTTGGAATGATATTTGTAAGTGGTGTTCTTGAAAAGTTCCAGGTGAGTAAATGAGTTAATTTCATTTTCTTATATAGGGGTTCATAGGTATAATTTTACATTAATGATGACCTATGAGGAAAGTGTCGACCAATAGAAATATATTGAATTGAGAGAATCATTATCAGGTAGTTAGGGATGAAACTTCCAGTTTGACCATCATACTGTTGAATGGTTTGGTCCCTATTTAGTGGCCACATACATGGAGTGAGGTGTAAAAAACTTACGGGCAGAACACTTGAAGGTCATAAACTACTTTGTACTTATGTAAGCAATATTCTAAGTGATTAAGCAATTGAAATGAGGAGAGAAATTCATGTATGGGACTAAGTATAGACAATTGAGCTTAGAATGTGTGCACAAGTCATGATTTAGAGATTAAGAAAACACTGACATTATCAAGTGATAAATTATAAAATTTATGTGTCTACATAATGTAAGTAATTGATGCATTTATAAATCACATCACTATATTTGTAGAGGGGAGTTCAATCTAAAGGGTTTAGAGAGGATTTTGTTCAATATAGTTCTATTTTGTAGAATTCGAGTTTTAGATCATAAATCACATAGAGTAACAGATTATATGAAGTTGTAACGAGTATTGCAATAAGATCTTTGTGCAGTCTCATGAGTTTCTAAGGGAGATATAATCATAGAGGAAACATTATGATGTTGAGTGTCTTTTTAAGCATTGTGTGGTGTACGATTGAATCATTGGTGATCGATATTGCATTAGTAAACTATTGGCATTGAATAAATAAATTGTAAACTATGTGATTCTATAACATTGCTTAGTCTAAGGTATCATATCATTAGGACCCCTAACAATGATTGCATTGAGATTCTTTGTTTTTTTATTATTGGTAAAAAGTTTTTTGAAAGGGACTATACCCTTGTACAAAAAGGCCCACTAGACAGATTTTACAATTGTACCAAATCAAAAAGTGATCAAAATCAGGATTTTACAAGAAAGCCCAAAAGTAGATAAACAATTTGCCAAGAAAAGTACCAAATCCTACAGCAAATAGTATACGAACAACAAAAAAACAACTACTTAGCAGCATCAAGATTCTTTGTTATGAGTTAATTTTCTTTGGATTTATCTTAGTATGAGTTTGTTTCTAACTTTTCTTTAAGTGATTTCATGTCTATTTACTTTATATTTGTTTAAGTAGAGCACACATATTTTAATTTATGTATTCACACCCACACACACAAATAGATACACAACTCTATTTTTTCCATACATGGTTTTGATGAAATTAGCATCAAGAAATAAAAGAGAAGGTATTTTTAGACACAATTGAGACTCAACTCCTATATTTGGGAAATGAAGATGAAGAAATTTATACCTTGAATTTTATTGTAACACGATGTAAATCAACCTATTTTAACGAATTCCTAATTAGTTAAGTATGTAAAGAGTGAATTATGAAGAAGTTAAAGAATGTTACAAGTTGGTTATTCTAAATTAATTAAAAAACATTAACCATGCATATTTAGACTAAAGCATTTATATTTTTAAATATGATAAAATGATATGACGAATTCTTAAAACAAAAAAAGATAAGTACTCATCTATGTAGAGTGGTACAAATATGATATGGGTGTGTAGATTGGGTAAAAGAGTTATTTTGGATCTTGAAATGCTTTGTCTTTACAACTAGAATTGGAAGTTTCTCTTGTGTAGGACCATACACATTTACTTGGAATGTTATACGATCTTGGTTACTTATGTATGGTCTTGGATCTATGCACAATGGGGTTATGTCAATTCACTTGGCCTTCTCTTGTCTAAAAATGAGTGTCACTATTTGTCACTAGAGATCACACAACTTTGACACCACCTATAATGATTAGCAACAAATACAAACCCAAGATACCTATAACAAACTTCATGAATCATTAGATTAAAAGGATAAATTAGTGTATGGGTGAGGGTGGACTACCTTTGGTAGTCAAACCTTGTTAAAAAACTCCAAGTTTTTACTACATCCCCTCGAGTGGGAGAAAGTCTCGTGTAGTTCTCCTAGTGTAGGTGCAAGTGTGCATGCAACTCTAAGGAAAACCCCTATTGGTGCCCTTGTGTCTCTTGACACAAGTATAAAGGTATAACTATAAAGAAGAAAATGTACCCAACATGGTAGGAGTATGATTTGGTATTATTTATATGCCTAGACTACCCATTTTATCCCTTGAAGACATTTGAGAATGTATGGAGTGACTTGCTCTTGCTAAGACATGGCTCTAGGACCTTTGAGTGCTTGAAAATGGAGGAAACTAGACTCTTGAACCTAGTTTGAGTGCTTGAAACTTGTGTTTTGGTTGCTCTAAATGATGTACAACTACTTTTGGAATATTTAGGAGAACCTTGAGTGTTTTAATTTGATATTTGTATTAGGAGCTTATGAGAATATCAAGTAAGTTATAATGTGAAATTGACTTACTTATATAGGATTCTATAGGTTAAACTTTACATTATGGTCAAAATAGGGAAGAAGAGTTGACTCATATAAGATATCAAAATTAGAAAAATAGTCGTTATATGCGAAGTTCTAGGACCATATAGGTCATCTATGACCGTGTAAAAATACTAAAAAATTATGGGAAGTGATTCCTTGGATTGCCCTTGATTTTAGAAGCCATAAAATGTGATCAAATCATCAAACTCAGAATTCTAAAATTTACAATGGCATAAAAACAATTGAACTTGTAAATTCAATAATTCTTAGAATACAATGAATCTCCACACAAATGAATACTCAAAATGATCACAAAAATACCAAAAATCAAATGAGACCAATATCTTAATTTTATAACCATGGAAACCCTCTCAAAATTGATATTGAAATCTATGAATGAGTATATGAAGTCGAACACTATTCTAAAATCACCAATTTTGCAAAATAAGAACAAGGTCGAAAAGGAATGGATGACCCAAGCCCCCATCATGTGTAGTATAGTTGAGTCCGAGTATGCAAATGATAAGTAATGTAAAGGAGAAGAGGGCACATGCCCCCAAACTTTGTATCAAGAACTTCATCCGAGTAGAGTAATGGAGAAGGATTGTAAGTACTCATGCCCCGTATTCTACTTTGAATCGTGTTAATGTGTTTGAATCTATACCAAAATTCTATAAATGTATACAAGAATCTAAAATTGTTAGATTTTTTTAGAATTTACCCAGGACAAAAGCTGTCTAGTGAAGGGCCTTATTATACTACATTCTTGTCTCTCGTGGACAATTTTGGACCGATGTAGATTTTTTCACTTTTTATATATAATTTTTTGAGGATCCGAACCCTATAAAAATTCTAAACCATATATTATGCATGTATCGAGTTGTATAAGTATAATATACTTGTCCAAAATAACCCCCTTGGTTATTTTTGGGAAACTTGTAGTCCCATGCGGGTTTGTCATCATACTTTGGGCCGTGCGCACTTTTGTCTTCTCTAATGGTGTAGTTTCGTGGTTGCAGTTTCTCGCACGTGCTCACCGATCTTTGCTTCTTCCCTGGTCCCTCGTCTCCTTATGTGCATGTTTCACGTGCTCTCATTCTTCCCTTTCCCCTTTACAAGTCTACTTCCTTTGCGCGCTTATTTCTTCTATCCTTTCGCACTCCGCATCCTCTCATGCACAACCGCAAGCTCTCTTTACAACTTTGCAAGCCTTCTACATGCCTCTTGTGCACATGTCTTTTCCTCCTCAAGTCTTGTGAACTCCCTTGCACATTCCCATGAGTCTTCCTTCGTTGCACAGTTTCTCTTCTTTATGTAATTTCTTTCACGCGCTGATACTTACGCGCTCCCCCTTTCTTCATGGCATGCTTGCGCCATGCCTTTTTCTGTTTGCACTCCTGCGCTTTTCCTTGGTAGGTCTTTGGGCCTCCTTTACACTTTTTCATGCTCTTGCAACTATGTATCCCTTTCCCCAAACCCTAGGCGTCCCCTCACTTGTGATTACCGAGTTCCTCCGCATTATTGCATTATATTGCAACCTTGCTCTTCCGCCCCCAAATTTCACACATGCACCTCGGGCTTTCTTCCCACACCATTCCTAGCTTGACACGTGTCCATCTCTTGGACTTGGGATTCAATTTGCATTTTACAAGTGCAAATGATAGGTCACAATCGTGATCAAATCCTCGTAGCGAATGAAAGCATGACATGTGGCGGATATCCAATATTGCAATCTTCCTTCGAGATCTCCTCTACCAATCAAATGATGCCACATGTCTGGGCATAATCTACAGGAAGAAAATTTTCTTTCAATTTCTTCACCATTTTATTCTAGTTTCGGATATTACCCTTTCCTTTCCTTTGTCTTCATTTTGCAAGTGATCGACAAGATCAATGCATGTCCGACCAAATTAGTGCATGCAAACTTAACCTTCTTATCCTTTGAAAGGGTTTTCCACTCAAATATTTTTTCCATGCGATTCAACCATTCAATTAACTCCTCTGGTCATAAGCCTCCACCATAGTTAGGAACATTAATCTTAATACCATCATTCTTTCCCTCTAAAGCTTGGATTAGTCTCTCCTCGAATGGCCACTAATTCAATGTTTCTTCGTCTCTCTTATTTTCTTATTCAGTTCCTCCTTCATTCCTTAATGGATGTAATTATTCAATAGCATTATTTGGGTCTACATCCCCATTTGCATGTCTTCGTTTGAGGCGGGTAACTTCTCCCATGAGCTCAACAACTTGTCTCTATAGCTCATGCATATGACTATTCATTTGAGCATAACATCCTATCCCACATCTAGCCATGCTTATATAAAATAAAGGTAATAAATCACACTAAAAATGTAAGTTATATTACCTTCACCATTCCCGCAAGATCTAAATCCTCCTCTGATACCAATTGATGTGGATCCAACAGGAAGAGGTTAAAATGCCTCCAAAACACACACACACAATTTTTTAAAATTTCATAACTTGTAAAATAGTTATATTCTCATTCTTGAATCCACACTAATATTTTACAACATTACAATCTTCCTTTTATTTCCCACTATCTCTAAAAAAACCCTAAAATGCAAAAACCCTAAAACACAAAAAACCTAAAAAGTAAAACACCTTGGATGGACCCCAATTTTTACGTACAAAATATTCCTTTGTAAATTAAGGTGTATGCCAAATATTGGCTTATTACATAAAACATAACAAAATATATTAAAACTCTAAGTTTTAGACAACAAAAAAACGTTTGAGCCAATTTTAGACCACTAGACGAAGGAATTTGGCCCGAAAATATGCCAAAAAATCACCCTAGTTCGACATATTACTAATCAAGATCTACCACCCTAGAAAATTTCAAGATGATCTAACAATCGGATCAAAAGTTATCGTCTTTGGAAGTTGTATTCCCGCATCACTGGTCCCTTGGATTGTTATAATAGGATTAAATAAGCGTATTTCCTTCTTTAGGAGTAGTTTTAGCATTAGGAACAAGTAGAAAAATCCGACCTTCTCTAGAGGTTGATCTCACCTTACAACACCCACATTGCAAAAATCGTCCCATGTTGCCTCAAATCCCTGGATCTTCCTAATTCGGGTGCAGTGTAAATTTCATCTCCAACATTTCGACATGCATAACGGACTGCATTGAAAGCTTTAAATTTTAAATATCCCATTGACACAGTCTAGCCACCTTCTTTGGGCATGTTTAATGCATTTTACAACATTTTTGCTAAGTTATGGTGTGTGGATTAACAATTCCTAGCCTTTGGAGGCTTGTTTCAACTCATCCGCGACTCCAATCTCCACATCTATTGGTTTCAATAGTCAAGGTACCCATTTTCATGAGAACGATATAGATGATACAGAGCGGAGCAAGTGAAGAACCTTTTGAATATTTGCAGTTGTCTCCAAGGAGAAGAAGAAGAGGCAGAGTAGTGCAAAGACCATCATCTCCTCTTAATAGAGCTTTTATCACCTCTTCTCTTGGTAGACCCTTTGTGCGCTCTTCCGAGTTCTAAGGCCCATTCTAATAATGACAAATATAATAAATTAACATTTTTTTAGCTTTAACATTGGTAGTCCTTTACTACTCAATGTGTAACATGACATACCAGTGGCTGCACTTAAAAGCATTCCCTTCTTCACTGGTGAGAATCATACTACCCCATTGATCATATCCAAGACATTGCAAATGTATGCTCAGTTCATCTAGTCACAAAAATGATGTTATTGTTAGGATCCTTGCTTCTTCACTAAAGGGTAAATCACTTCAATGGTATAGAAGTTTAAGACCTACATCCATTCATAACTGGGATGAGCTTGGCTTAAACCTTTGTAATCAATTTGAGGAGAAAGAAAATAACATCTTCTTTTTAGAACACCTAACCACCTTCAAGAGGGATCCCAATGAGCTCATGGCTGATTTTAACTTTAGATTTCATAAGACATGGGACAAAATTCCAATTCTCTTGAGACCAACCCCACAAGGTTCTTTCTTTATTTCTTAAGAGCATTGACTTCTGATATAGTAGGTATGATACAATCTATGGGTTTTATGCAATTGCCTTATTCTTATCCAATAGCCATTAGGGTTGATTTTTTTTTCATATCAAATGGAAAGATAGCCCCTAGATTACCGATGCCTCTGTTCCCTGAATTGCCTCGGAATTCTCAACCTTATATTGCTCCCATTCCGAGCAAAGATCCCAACATGCTACCTCTACAGCCTATACTCCCCAAAAGCAAAAGGATGATGATGATATGAAAGCCTTGATAAAATTTTTGTTAAATAAATTTATATCCTTGGAGAAACAACAAGCTCAATCTTATAGAAATTATCCTAACCAAGGAAATCTTCTAACCAAGGATTCAATCAAGGTTATCATCCCTATAGAAACCAATATCCTAATCAAAGATATGGGTAGACTCAACAAAATGATATATGACATGATCAAAATCCACATCTTCCTCTTCAAACAGTTGCTCCTACTATTTATGGTGAATTTAAGTTAGTTGTTATAATGCTGAAATACTAAAAGCTCAAATAAAGCATGGTTTACTGATACTGCGCCGAAAAAAACAATGTCATGATGATTGTATATGAACACTATAAAATATTTCTCCCTTTTCACAAGTGAGATGACCTACATATTAAGACATCTAATCAGAAAAATATAAGATAAAGATGTAATGAGTTGCTTGGCTAAGGCTGATCTCAGAAATCCAAAGGGCTTCCTTGAAGGGTGTCAACTTGTTTGATACAATTAAGTGATATAATAGGATAAGAAATGAAAATGATTTAAAAATCGAGAGGGATAGGAATGTCCTACTCTACGTTGTAGTGCAACCCGGAGCTAGGGTTGTGTAACCTCAAAGTTCTAGAAGTAGTCAAACCAGAAATGTTTTGTAGATTCACATTCTTCTTGTATGATCTCAAGTTGGTCCTCGATGTCTTAGAATTTTGATGTGAGGGCAGTGACACATAGACTCAGCTCTTGTGTGATATCAAACTGTTCCCACACAAAAGGTTATTGGATGATGGAACGTCATATATACTAGTGATAGGATGTGACAGACCTGGAACAATCATCTACAAGGAATACATCTTGCAAGACAACATATTAGATCAAAACAGATTGCTAAAAATATGATGAATGTTAGAAATGAGTAAAAAGGTAGAGATCGATGGAGATTAGGAATCGATGGTGATCGGGGACAATTCATTACTTTGATAAAAAGATGATAAAATTGATTGTTTTGGATGTAAGATAAAATGTGACAATGCTAAGAGGGACTAAGGGAGTCCTAAAAAAAGATAAGACTCAGAAAATAAAGATTGTAAATTTTTTGAGGGGCTAATGAAGGACAAAGGTGATTAAGGCATCGATCGACGATGATATGGGATCAACAACAATCATTGTTGAAATTGTAGATATTTTAAAAGTTTGATTAAATGATCAAATGAAAGATAAAGTGTATAATGGCTATGAAGGACGGTGTAGATGACTCATCATAGACTATAATGAATACAAAGAATGATTGAAAAAGATAAATAATGATTTACTAACATTGTTGGATAATTATGAGGGTGAAAGAGCTCACAGGCAAGGTTGATAAGTTGATGAGATTTCCCCAAGGTTTTAACAATAGGGTGTTCATGTCTTGAAGTATGGTGGTGTCATACGAAGGTCCAACAATGCGTTCCAAAATCCAGTCTTTGAGTACTTTTCCTGTGTGTTTAATTAGAAAATGGGCAAGAGGGTGATTTAAGTAGAATCAACGACGTCCGTAATGATCACCGACAATCACGGATCACCATCGATTTTCCCGAAGATGGAGAAAACCAACAAAGGAAAAATGGAAAATGGTTAAAACCAATTTCCATTCGAGGATTAAGGTTATTTGATAAATGGTGGGAGGTTAGGAATTTAGGTAGGAAGAGGTTAGGGGGTTGGGATGGGTAGGATAAATTAGGATAGGTTGGTTTTAGGTGGTTAGGGAAGGGTAAATGAGGTTTTATGATAGTGAGGGTTTACGATGGTGATTTATAATGTACTTAGGATAGGGATAATGATAATAATGTGATTAATGTGTGTCGGGTAACCTAGGGGTTAAAAAGCGATGTTTACATTTTCCCATTTTTGTTGAGTTTTTTGTAGGCATAGGTTGTGAGATAAAATTAGCACAAGGATGCACCAATTTTTGATAAGGATATTGTTCCCCCTCAAGCCAATGATTGACTATGTTGGTCATTAGATTGAAGAGAGTTGGATTGATTGATAGTTTTTCTTTAAGATGCTCCAAGATTTGATTGTAGTTTGAAATGACCATGTTGGAGGAGTTTGTAAGGATGATAGTAATCTTGGAAACACTTGATAGGGGACATTATACGGCCTCTGTAGGGTGACGCTAATGTAGACCACCTATAAACGTGTGCTTCGGGAAGACCACTACATAGAGAGGATCAATGGGAGTGCTCTTGCGAGGATGTGTGAATTTGTGGGACCAAAGGGTCAAGAGTAACATCCATAATGTGTGCAAAACTTGATGTACCATAAAAAACAGAGCTTTGACAAAGTGTGGGCATCAAAACAGGGGCAATATAAGATTTTGATGGTATTGTAATGTGATAAAAGAGGTCTAGGTGACCAAAATAGGTAAGGTGCACAAAAAGGGTTGAAATCGGCAATGATTTCAGATCGCCAACGGTTAGGATAGCGAAATTGGTGGTGATTTAGAATCACCGACGATCAAGGCGATGGGGTTTATAAAAGCCAATTTAGGCGCACAAATGGCTCATTTGTGACGTGTTGTTTTGTGATTCGAGAGCTCTAATTTATCATTTTAAATTGTTTTTGAGAGATGGAGTCGAGTGGAAGTGACATGAAGAGGTAGTGGACCAAGAGAGGGGTAAGTAGGTTTAGTTTTGTATTTAGTTTTGATTTTTTGTATTTTTTTTTTTTTGTGCTTTTTTGAAATTTTAGGGTGGGAATGCCGATTGATCGATATGATAACAATGATGGGTGGATTGTTGTCGATCTGTCTAATGAAAATGTTGTCGATTAACAATCGACAACGATTGGTTTGTTTTTGATAAAAATACTAAGTGATGTGTTTTTTTTTTTTTTTGCAGGTGAGGGACACCATATACCTTCGTGATAGAGTCTCGAAGATTCTAGAGAGGGTCCAAGAGATGTGACAAATGTTGAGTGGGCCCATTTGATGGCCATTTTTTTGGGAGGATTTCGCCATTACCAATAACTTCCTGAGATACTGAGGTTGATGATTGCTTTGTTAGACAAATGGGAGTTGAGTATAGGAACATTTTCCAGTTGATGATGAGATGACCATTACCTTAGAGGAAGTATATCGATCGAGGTTGCCTATCTAGGGTGAGCAAATATTACCCATTAGTTGAGAGGCCGATCTAGATACAATGAGATGGTTGTATGGAGATGACACCATTAACATTGGATACACATCGGGGATTTCATATTGAGAGTTACTATGTTGTAGAAGTGTTGGGGAACTAGATGATGTCGGTGATTATGTTGCGATTTCTTGTTATGCACTTTAGGACTCAGGGGAGTGGAAAATTTCGATGGACTTTGACACTTGTAGTAGTCGAGATTATGGAGCACCATGACAATATATGAATGAGGATGTGTGCGTTGTTAGCTCGGGTATACCATGAGCTATCGATGTTTTGTGACGGGTCGAAGGTTTGGATTGGATGTGAGGTTTTTAATACATTATTGGGATTATGAGCATGTAGCCATAGTGAGGCCACCGAGGGCCTACCTTGGAGAACAGGGGACCTAAAAAAGTATGTGGTGGGATTTATGAGGTGGATATTGATTGGATGAGGGATGATGGGGTTGAGAGGGATCAGACTTATTATGTTGATCGGCTACGTAGTTTATTTGTGGATGAAGTAGTTTGGAGGCCATATGTGATATTTCATGTATGACAAGATATGGATGTAGATTTGGCGGGGTTGAAGTGGGTATGATGGATTCAGGGGAGGAGGGAAGAAATGATAGAGGTTGTACAATTTCCTAGAGTACGGAGGAATTTTGGATTCCATATTAGATACAGGGTGATCCAATTGTATATCGATGAGATGATTCCGAGAGGGACTTGCTGGCACCGGTGTAGTAGATGAGGTAGTAGAGTAGGCCGAGGAGAGGAGAAGTGGATCCAAAGGGCATATATGTGATGATGTTGGAGTTGTAGAGGGATTTAACAAGTGGTGGAAGTAGCAAAGTGGCCATCCGAAGAGATAGAGTGGGTAAGAGATAGAGGATAGGGTGGGGAAGAGGCAGAGGATGAGGGTGATGGTGGTGAGGAGATGGCGAGATCACAAAAATATTTTGATGCATTCTAGTTGGAGAGGGATAGGATGATAGTGGAGTGGGATACCACTCACTAGGAGTGAGACACCGGCAGGAGTGTGAGATTAGACACACTTAGATGTGACACATTCCAACAGCAGCGAGACATGTATCATCGACAATGGGAGGCACTATAGATGAAGTATGGATAGGAGGGGGATAACTTTGGAGGCTGTCAGAGTATAACATATGGTACAGTGGCTGAGTGAAGGGTAGGCAATAATAAATGCAGGAGGAGTGTCATCAACAAGAGGATAGATGACACCTCCTAGTTTTGTATGTCACAATCAATATCAAAGCACTGAGGGAGGAGATGAGATATTATGAGTGACTAGTGACAAAGTGCCTACTTGGTGTACCTCCCTATGCAGAGCATAGAGATAACAAGTGTAGATTGGGTCTTCGAGGCCACCTCAACGAGCAATGGGAGTGTTGTGAAGCCTGGAGAGATATGGGACCTGATGGAGGAGTGGTGGGAGGCCAAGGTGGATATGGGCTATATCGATTTTGAATTTACCGCATAATATGTGGATTTTGTATGATTAGATAGATGTATATGAGCCATCCTAAGGCATTTTGTATAAACATTATTGATGAGATATATATAGATGATTATGATTTTGGATCCATGTGTTGTTGATTTATTTTGATGTGATGTTATATATGAGTTTGTGATGAGATTTTGAGATGTTGGATAGATTAGATGTATTTGATATGATGTTAGATGTGTAGATATTGATATGATGTTTGATGTTGATATGACTGAAATGTAGTGATCTTGATGTATGTTTCAAAATGTGTTTTAATCATGGTTAAGAATAAATGTGAAATGTTTGATTTTTGAACTGGATTTGATACATATGTGATTTGATGGTAAATTAAATATGTATGAAAATGACAATGCACTTGAGGCCTTGTAATAAATGTTAACATATAACTAACAATAATTAGTCACATGTAGGATCATGGATATATATGGAAATGAGCTTATATACCTTCTTACAACATGGGAAGGGTTCATATGTAGTTTGTACGAGGGAGTAGATTCTCCTTTGATGGCTTGTAGGCTTATGCCTAAGCTATATTTGGGAAAACTGATCAATGTAGGAAGTTTTATTTTTGATGGGAAATTTGATCAATGCGGGAAGCTTTCATATGATGATTTTGATTATTTTGACTTTGATATGAAGGTTGATCGATGCGGGAAGCGTTTTTAATGATGTGGATAGCCATCCTTCGAGTGAGTGGTCTACGATTTTTGATTTTTATTATAGATAGCTGTCCTTCGAGATCGGTCTACATTTTTAATGAGAACATTTCTTCAAGGGATTAGTCTGTATTTTTATAATGTGCATCCATATGTATACTTTTTAATTTTATTTGAGATGAGGATAGGCCTAGTGGACCATATGAGGAGGAGAAACGACGCGTGTACAAACTACACATATGTACCCCTAGCATGTTTTCAATTGGTAGATAAGGGAAGATGGAAGTAATTATTTTGGGGTTCCTACTTATGAAGAGGAACTTATCCATGTGGAAAATGCGATGAGCAGAGTCGTGGTTCTCATCTTTAAGGTTGTAGATATAGGATACTGATGGAGGACCACATAATTCCAAATCATTATGATAGTAAATGATAGGTTGGTGAATGAGATCTTTGATGTGACTAATGTCATGAAATTAGATGTGTTAACAATAGAAAAGACTGTAAGTGCAAGGCATTTATAGGTTCCTTTTAGGTTTACCATTGAGGGAGGCTAAGCGATAGGCTCTTGAACCATATTTGTGAGTGATGACATATGGACCGATCCAGTTAGGGGAAAACTTTCCACATTTACTCCTTTCCAAAGTAGTGACATTTTGATTCTCTTTAAGGACAAGATCACTAATGTTGAATTCACATTCTTTGACATGTTTTTTTGTATGCTTGTTTGATGCATTCTTGATAGACATGATGATGTTCAAGGGATGTTAGGTGGTGTTTGTCTAACAATTCAAGTTGTGCTAAGCATTCTTGATGATAATCCTCATCAAAGATAAAATCTTTAAGGGATACGTGAAGGGATGGAATTTGAACTTCAAGGGGTAGGACCACCTCAGAGCCATAGACTAACGAAAAGGGGTAGCACCTATAGGAGTAAGGACGCTAGTTCGATAGGCCCAGAGAGCAAATGGAATTTGGAGATGTGAATCTCTGCCTACTTGGTTGATGGTTTTCATGAGGATTTTGTTGAGTGTTTTGTTAGAAGCTTCTTGACCATTTGCTTGTGGATAGTAGGGAGATGAAAATCTTAGCTTGATGTTGTAGGTGTCACAAATTTTTGAATCTTTTTATTTTTGAAATATTTTCCATTATCTGTGATAATTTTGTGAGGAATGTCAAAGCGAAAGATAAAATGATGGTGGATGAAGTCAACGATTTTATCAGCTTCAGTAGAGATGAAGGGAATAACTTCCACTCATTTTGTAAAGTATTCAGTAGAAGTGATGATATAATTATGTCATTGTGAGGAATGAGAGTTGATGAGACCAATGAGGTCAAGTCCCCATTGTGAAAAAGACCACAAATCCTGAGCGGGTTGTAAGTCCTGACTGAGAATGTGAGAAAGGTTAGAATGTTGTTAAACTTTAACACATTTCTTGACATACACAGAACAATCTTGGTTAAGGGTATGGTAATAATAGCCCATCCATAGGATACATTTAGCAACAACCAAACCCTTGAAGTGTCCACCACATATGCCAACATGGAATTCTTGGATAGCTCTAGCAGATTTTTTGTGATTTGAGGCATCGAAGTAGGAGGCCATCAAATTCATGTTTGTAGAGGACACCACCTACGATGACGTATTAGTTAGCGCATTATAGAAAATATTGTTTAGCATTTTTGGATAGGCCGGATAGGATTTTATATTGATGGAGATAGTCATAGAATTAAGTGTAACAAAGATCTACTTGATTGTTTTCGACAATATTAATAGGATTTTTTTGGTATGGGATGGTTGATCGAGTTGATCTACAATAACAAACAACTTGGAATATTTGGTTGATAAGGGGATAAGTGATGCAAGAGAAGCCATAGTGTTTGTGAATTTATTAGATGAACATGGAATTTTTTAGATCATATCTTTGATTGAAGGCCTCAAGGAGGAATTTAACAATGATTTTTATATTTTTTAAAATTTCATTTTTGCATTGATAAGTTCCTTTGATTTTATTGATGATAAGCTAGGAGTCTCCATAGATGTCAAGGATTTGAACACCAAACATGATCTGCTATTTGGAGACCCATGATGAGGGCTTCGTATTTGGCCATGTTGTTAGTGCATTCAAAATTTAGTTTAAAGGATAGAGGGATAGGATTCCCCTAAGGAGGTATGATGATGATACCGACACCTCCCCTTGTGACATTTAGAACCATCGAAGAAGAGTGTCATTTTGAGGGGAGTGTATTCTTGATCGATGGTGTTGATGGATTCATTAGGAAATTGTTCATGAGGTAATTGATTATTAGGAAGGGGATCTTCTATGAGTTGGTCAACGATGGCTTTCTCCTTGATAGATTTCTGCGACATGAATTCTAGGTCAAATTCAGTCATAAGTATGAGCCATCGATTGATATATCATTGTGATATGGTTTGGAATGCATACCTTTGAGAGGGTTAAAATTGGTGACGACATAAGTCTTGTGATTAAGGGGATAGGGTCAAAGATTAGAAGTCATGAAGTATAAGGGACAACATAAATTTTTGGCTTCGGTGTAATGAGTTTCGTAGTCATGATGAAGAGTGTGGCTTGCGTAATAAACGACTGCTCTCTACTCTTCTCGTATCGACGTGCTAGAATAACACCCAATGCATGGTGACTAGTGGATATATATAGATAAAATGAATCCCCCTTGCATGGAGGTGTGAGCACGGGTGGTGATAAAAGATGTTGTTTCAGATTGTCAAAGGCCTTTTCACAGTTTTGGTCCCATTTGAAGTGGACATCCTTTTGAAGGAGGTGATGAAAAGGCTAACAATGATTTGAAAGATGAGAAATGAAGCGGCGTGACTAATTGAAGTCTTCCTTGGAGACCACAAAGTCATTTGATATTGGAAGGAGGGGCATATTGATGATGGATTTAATTTTGGCAGGGTCTACTTCAATACCCTTGATAGAAATGATAAACCCTAAAAGTTTCTGGTGAGAACACCGAATACACACTTGGCCAGGTTAAGGCGGAGAAATTATTGAATAAGATGGGAAAAGATGATGTCAAGGATGATGAGATGGTCTCTTCGGTGCTTAGATTTACCTAAGAGGTCATCGCGTAGTCTTCTACGGTTTTGTGGATGATATCATGGAAGATGTAAGTCATAGTGCATTGATAAGTGGCCCCCATGTTCTTGAGTTTGAAGGGCATGAAATGGTAGAAAAATTTCCCCAAGGGGTAATGAAAGAAATCTTATGTTGGTCATCATCCGTGATAAGAATTTGATTGTATCCAGAAAATCCATCCATGAGGGAAATCATTTCATGGCCTATTGTGAAGTTAGAGGAAGAGAGAAGATGTTGTAACTATTCTTTGATGAGGAGGGCTACACGAGGGTACATCCTACGTATTTTTTATTTAACAAGATTAGCATTTGGGATTGTGATAATGTTGTGGACAGAGATGTTAGGGTAAATACCGAGAATGTCACCGTATGACCATGCGAAGGCCTAAATATGCTTAGAAAGGAAGGTGGTAAAGTCATTTAATTCTTCCGAATCTAAAGATTGACTAACCTTGACTATGTGAGGGTCTTGTGAAGTCCCTATGTTGATGTCGATAGTGGATTCATTAAGGAGTTTCAATGTGTCGATGGTAGAGTATTTTGAAGGTAATGGTCCTCTAACCCCATATAGGATAGGATGGATTCATCGTTGTGGTATTGAAGAATGTCAATGGTAGGGGAGTCTTCCTCTACCATTTCGGGTAATACAAGAGGAAGGGTCTTAGTGTCATCATTAGTTTGATAAGTGAGTAGTTCTAAGGTGATCATGTTGATTAAAAAAATTCAGGGGGATAGAAATGACATCATTTGTGTCGATAGATTTTTCATGTGAATATGGAGAGGATAGTTCTTGTTTTGCTATGGATTGAGATGCGGTGATTGCGAAGTGTCGAGGATGGTTTGTCGAAACCTAGTCCGTATTTCTCATGAGGCTTACAAGATTGGTCAAATACCAAGTCATGTATACCTTTTTGTAACGTCTTAAGTTGAAGTTTTCTAAGCACAATGATGAAGATACATTTGTGCGAAGAATTGGTTGTATAAGAAAAGAAATCAGATATAAAGGGTTTAGCATGATGTTGATTGTCGCGATGTAGGGAAGGACAATCAATCCCTCCATAGACAAGGTTCTTTTTTAGATGGTGAGGGCCAAAGGAGATGAAATATATAATTTTGGGTTCATACATAGGTTGTTTGTCAAGTATCCCATATGTTTTTCTATGTAGGGAGTGATTTTAGAGCTAAAAGGTGATATTTCCCTAGCGAGAGACATTACATAACATCTTCAAAGGAGCTATCGTCTGGTAGCTTAGATGTAAAGATGAAAGAGCTGGTAGAAGCTTCATTAGAGGAACCTGAGTTTATCTTAGGAATGGGCACGTCATTAGGTTGATATTGTTAGAATTTGAGGATTCTAATAAATACGGATTTAATCAATTTACATATTACATAATGTTACAATAAATGTTTAAATATATATTACATCATAACATAAATAAATAAATACTTACAGAAATAAATAACAAATGTGACACAATATTTATAGTGGAAAAGCCCAATAGGGTAAAAACCACTTTGAAAATAACCTTTTACTTTAGAGAACTTATTTTACATCCAGTAAGATCACCTCCTCCTTTGAAACCCTATTTACCAAGGGTAAAACTAAATCACTTGATTTGCACACCTTTGATATATTTTCCAAATATATGAAATGAGGACCTAAAGTCCTTTTTATATAAGGTGATCGGGTATGTCTCCCGACCCACATTTTCAACCTAAAATGATTGACACATATACCTAGGTGAGTGTATTTAAAATATTAATTAGCAAATCCTAACAATTAGCAAATTAGCAAATCTTAGCTGTTTAAAGAAATAATTAATTTTCGCATACCAAGCTTTAGGAGCTTGTTTTAAACCATACAAGGATTTTTTCAATTTACAAACATAGTTTTCTTTACCAGTTTCTTCAAATCCTTTAGGTTGAGATATGTAAAGTTCTTCTTTTAAATCACCATTCAAAAATATATTTTTCACATCCATTTGGTGGATTTCCCACCCAAATTGAGTGGAAATTACAAATAAGGTCATAACAATACTCATTTTAGCTACAGGGGCAAATGTCTCAACATAATCAATACCAGGTTTTTGAGTGAAACCTCTAGCAAAAAGTCTAGCTTTATGTTTGTCAATACTACCATCTGCATTATATTTTACTTTTTATAACCACCTAGACCCTATAATATTTTTTTCTTTGGAGGTGGAACCAACTTGCAGATTTGATTTTGAATTAAGACATTGTATTGACTTGACCGCATTGATCCACTTTTGATCCCGAGAAGCTTCTTCAAAGATTTGTGGCTCGGAGTTCGTAGAAGTTCATTAATGCATGGTACATATGATGGCTTCTGGTCATTTTCCTAAAATCAATAGGATTATAAATTTCTAACATAGATTGAGCCCATTTTAGTTTCTTAACTAGGAGTTAGGAGATTCAGAAGCATTTATAGTATTAACATAAAAAACATTATTATGACCATTTACTATATTATAATTATCGGAATCATAACCATTGTTAGAAATATTGACAAAGTTAGGAACATCTTTACCATTATCAGATGAACAAAAACATTTTTCCAAAACCACCACATTGTGGTTTTCAGTTACTTCCCTTTTTGTAGGGTCATAAATCCTTAGACCTGTAGTGTTAATACCATATCCAATGAAAACACAAGAAAAATAAGTCATATCAAGTTTCTTTCTTTTCTTTTTAGGAATGTATAAAGAAGCGGGACTACCAAAAACTTTTAGATGAGAAATATCAGGTTTTTGATTTGACCATTTTTCTAAAGGAGTTGAAAGATGAATAAATTTGGTGGGAACCCTATTTAGAATGTAGAATGTGTGTGTTTCATTTACGCCCACAAAATTTTTAGGAAGACCAAGCAGAATGAAGCATAGTGCGAGCCATGTCTAAAATAGTCCTATTTTTACGTTTTTTGCAACACCATTAGATTGAGGAGAATGAGGAGAAGTTAATTCCCTTTTAATATTACAATTAATACATTTTTTTCAAATACATTGTTAACATATTCACCCACATTATCTCATTCTAAGTCTCTCAATTTTATAATTTGAAGAGTTTTCAAATGAAGTTTTAAATTCCTTAAATTTACCTAATACACGAGATTTATTTTTAAGAAAATATGACCAAATCATCCTAGTGAAATCATCAATGAAAGTCACAACATATAAAGAACCATTTATTGAAGCTACTTGAGAGGCCCTCTAACATTACTATGAATAAGTTCTAGTGGGGAAGAGGAACTCTCTTCAAGATGTGAGTGAAAGGGTTTAACACTTTGTTTTGGGCGTAAACACCCTTCACACGCATCATGAGAAGAAAACAACACATGCAAACCTTTCACAAGATTATATCTAGCCATTTCATATAAACTTCAATAATTAACATGTCCTAATATTTCATGCCATAGTTTTGAATCATTCAAACTTTGAGAAACAAAATGGGATGTAGAAGAGAAATCATCAAAAATATTCAGAACATTTTTTTGAATTCCTTCAGCTATTATATTATCATTACTATCCTTGATATACCAAGTATCTTTCAAAATTTGAATAACCAAACCATCACGAGTTAATTGAGAACATGATAAAAGCTTCTTTTTGAGTTTAGGAACAAATAAAACATTATTTAACACACCATTAGTAAATTTTACTTTTCCTTCTATTACTTCTATTGCTTTTAAAGATGAGTTATCACCAATATACACATGTTCATTGATTTTCACAAACAAGCAAATAAAGAATTTGAAACATGATCATATGATTTGATGCTGTGATTTTAGGAATATCATTAGAGCTATCCTTTTCCTTAAATTGTATTTAGAAGAAATAGTTTATTTTTATTTTTATGGACATGTTTCTTAGTTTTGCAAGCTTCCTTTTTATGTCCAAATTTACCACATTTGTGACATTTACCACTAAAGCTAACACACAATTGATCAGAAGAAAAACTTTTCTTATCAACAAAAAAAGATTTAGATATAAATTTCGATCCGAGAAGGGCTTGTGGGATTTGAACTTTGAATTATGAGCAAGAAGTGCCGAGAGGTATTATCTTTAGAGTCAAAGTTCATCATCACTTTCTCTTCTGTATCAGAAGTGAACTTAAGGTATTTAAATTAGGTAGATCATTTTTGTTCTGATATTTAGAGTTTAAGATAGAAATAAAATTCCTAAATCTTTTATGTATATTTAACTGAACAATAAAGTAGATTAATTTTTCACCAATTAAATCACAATTGTATCCATCTAATTGTGCTTTAATATTTTTAATTTTGGTTAATAAATTAACTAATTTTTCATCTCCTTTCATAGGAGTTGTAAGCAATTCTAAAACTAATTTAATAATTTTAGATAAACGCGTACCTTCATGCATGGATTCTAGTTACGTCCATACCTCTTTCGGATGTTCAATATTACCAATGTGTAGAAGGTACTCATTGTTCACATTGTATAAAATCATGGAAAGAGCCTCCTGCATTTGTTATGAGAATGCATTCATGTTGTCTACAATTGTTTGACGATCAGTGGGAGAAACCTCATATCCAAAAATAATTTTCCGAGTTTTTCGCCATAAGTTCTGATTTGACCCTGATCTTCCAAATGTTGTAGTTGGTTCCATTCAAGATCTGGGTTTTGTCAAGATAGAAATAGCTAGACGCCATTGTTTACCTAAACCGTAAAACACACCCCATTATAATATACAATGTACCACAGAGTTAGATACATATTTATAAAAAACAACACTTTTAATAGAATCAGATCTAAATTTTATAGATCTACATAAACTATTTAATCATAACTAATTCTGTCATTACAATGCATATTAATTAACCTCCCATGATCAAAATAATAACCCGCAATATAAAGGGCTTTGCATTATACCCAGACTTATATAAAAAAATTTCCGACCATATAGAAGTGAAGAAGAAACCCCTAAGAATGCAAAACAACTTCAAATTTCTAGAAAAAAATAATGTAGAAAAAGATCCGACCAACTTAAATTTGATGTCTAAATGACTGTCATTATGACTTATTTTTGGTCTGTTGTGACGGTCATTTGATTGTCAATTTTAACACAATGAAAGTTTCTTGGAACCTACGAGCTTAAATTTGACGTCTAAATGACTGTCATATTGCCTTATGTTTGGTTTACCGTGACGATCATTTGACCATCAAATTTAATGGAGTCAAAACTTGTTGTGTATTTCCAGAATGTGAAATTCCAGAATTTCTTCTTCTGTATAATATTAGGGAGGTTATATTTTAATACATTATATTAACCTATTATAATTTATAATGTAAAAATATATTCACTTTTTAAAAAGAGGTATATAGTTTATATAATGTAAATAAAAACAACATATAGTCTATAAAAAATTATAAACTATATATATATATATATATATATATATATATATATATATATATATATATATACTTAAAAAAAAACACATATAACCCTTATTACGGGGGCCCCTCATGAAAAAAAGATTTAAAACATTTACAGGCCATGTAATTTTAAATTCTACATAAACCTTAGAATTTACAGAGGAGACAACATTTTTCACGCTTCCAATGGAAAAAATTCAAATCCTATTTTGATGGAGCTTTCTCTCCTCCTTCATTTACCATTAACAAAATTCATCTTGCACATATTATTTCAAATATTTTACCCTTACCTGTACACAAGTTTTCACGGAAGGTAAGAAATTTCTAAATTTTCCACCTGTGAATTCACCTTGATTCTTCACAAAGAAAAACTTTTAGGTTGCACAATGGAAAGAAGGGGTGGTTATTTTAAATACCCTTAGGTTGGTTGAAAAAACTCATACAAATTAAATAAATAAAATACAAAACATTTGATCTTAATTTATTTAATTTATCTCACTCTGTTACCATGTTAGAATTTGAGGATTCTAATAAATACAAATTTAATCAACTTACATATTATATAATGTTATAATAAATATTTAAATAAACATTACATCATAACATAAATAAATAAAGAAATACTTACAGGAAATAAATAACACATGTGACACAATATTTATAGTGGAAAACCCCAATAGGGTAAATATCATTTTGAAAATAATATTTTACTTGAGAACTTATTTTACATCTAGTAAGATCCCCCTCCTTTGAAACCCTATTTACAAGGGTAAAACCAAATCACTTGATATGCACACCTTTGATATATTTTCCAAATATATCAAATGAGGACCTAAAGTCCTTTTATATAAGGTGATTGGGTATGTCTCCGACTCACATTTTCAACATAAAATGGTTGACACATATACCTAGGTGAGTGTAGTTAATAAATAGAAACATAAATGATTCACATTATAAAATACTTACCTAATGTATATTACGTAGGTATGGATATTTAATAATAGCAAAATATTTCATATTATTAAATATTTAACCTATATAATAGTGATGGACCCATATTAATTAAGGGTTGGCGGACCACTTAATAATTATGTTCCAAAAGATATGTTATGTGACACGCTTTGAAAGGATTTAGGTTGACATGAACAATAAAGGTTATACCTTCATGTTCGTATTTTAGACAATGATGTAATGTTGATGGTATATAACGCATAATGCATATCCAGGTCGACCTAAGAGCATGTTGTATTAAAACTCTCTTTCTATGAGATAGAAGAGGTCATGAAGGATTTAACACCCACTTTGATGGGTAAAATGACCATGCATAGTGTAGGGGCAACAATGTCGTTAAAGGCACACAACATAATAGGTGACTGGGTGATGATAGTGTCAGGTAACTGAATTTGTTTAAAGGCGTGAGAAGATATGATGCTAATTCTAGTGTTTTTGTCGATTATGACTCTCTTGATGAGAGTGGCATTGATTTGGGTGGTGATGAAGAGTGGAAGGTCATGGTCTTTGGGTTGCAAGGAGGGGATTTGAGTCATCGAAAGCGATAACTACGAGGCATTTTGAGGGTGCCGAAAAGGTTGGTGAATGGTTGAGGGTCTTCGATGGTACCAAGATGGACTAGAGAGCCTCAATCATTGCTTGTTAGTGTTGTGGAGAAGTTTGAACAAGCTCATAGAGGGAAATCTTCACATGAGCTTGGTGGAGTTGTTTAATGATGGTGTTTTGTACAGAAGTGGTAGATTGGGCTTGTGGAGTGACAAAGATGAACACCTTAGTCTTAGAGGTTGATGGATTATATGATTTAAGAGCAAGAGAGATAGAGAATTTGGGTCTATTTTGATCTAAGGCCTTATGGTCTTGTGCATGTGCTCTTGTATTTATGTGAACAACATCTATTTGATGGAGTGGGGTCTTACTTGGAGGAATTCTCACTCTTCTTTGGATACGTATGTAGTGTTTGATGATGGTTCGGATGGCGTGGATCTAGGAGTCGACGGGCTTGTTTGATTTGATTTAGATGGTTTAGATCTTTGAGGAGAAGTCCTTTGCTAGAAATAATTTTAATCGTGGCATGGAGGACCTTACAATCCTTAGTAAATATCCTAGAGTGCGATGATACGTACTAAACACTTCATAATTGTACCAAGAGGATTTCCACCATTGAAAGCTAAATGACTTGATAGGAGGTAATGTGATGATGGATAGTTGGATGATATTTTCAAGGGTTCTAATATAGTACTTGTCGAAGCTATTTGAGATGATGATGATGAAGGGATTTGTGTATCATTTGATGATTTGAAGGTTGGAGTTAGCGAGGTCATATTGTATGTGACACATTTAGGTGTCAGTTGAAAGATGGCCTTAGATTTTGTAATGGTGACTATAAATTTAAAGGAATCACGAGGCCCTAAGATAGAAGGCAACGAATGCTTGTTTTGTGATAAGGTGGTTTGATGATTTTGTTGAACAATTTTTGTTTTTCTAGGTGAATGGATTGTGGAATGTGTTTTGAGGTTACGGATGTGGTGTCGGGCGATGTGATCTTCGAAAGAGATTTCTATGATTTATATGATATGTTTATTTTTTACAAATTTCAAAGGTACATCGGTGGACTGAAGAGGATGTGATAGATGTAGAGGGTTCGAGGTATTTTAAGTGATAAGACTGGAGAAGTTGGGTGATTTGATTGGTACTTCTGTGATAGAAGCACTACGTGTTGGAGGTGTGAGTGAGAGGTATTTAATGTTGTTGATGGTATGGTGAGAGTTCATGACATTATATTGTAGTTGATTAGTGGAAGGGGAGTGATTCAAGAAAGGTTTTTTGAAGACATCAACATTTTAATTAGGAGGCACGTTTGGATTGTCTAGATGGAACTCACCTCGATCTATACAATCATGAAGGAAATTTCTAAATGAATAACACTTTTCAATGTCGTGGCCTCAAACTTGATGGTATTTACAATAGTCGTTGTCTCAATACCATTAAGGTTTAGAAACAAATGTGTAGATAGGATGATGAGGGAGCTTGATCATGCACATGGCTAGGATTTTGTGAAAGACCACATTGTAAGACTTCCCGATGGGTGTGTAGTTGTGTTAAGGTCAGTGCGTTGAAGTACGAACAACCTTTGGATGTGGATTTTATGATGATTGCATTTCCGAGCCTTTGGATTTATTGTTGTTGGAAGAGGTTTTAAATGAGGACTCAAGTTTGGGTTTCTTTGATTTGAGTTTAACTATACCATCTTCAAGAGTGCACAATTCTAGTTTGTAGGCCATGGTAAAGGCTTCATCGAATGTTTGGAAGGATTGGATTTGAAGTGTTAATATATGTTTAGCACAAGAATGAGTGAATAACTCAATCAATTTAGATTGTAGGAGAAAGAAGGATAGTTGATTGATGATCACCTGCCATTGAGCGAAAAACTTTGTAATGAGACTCGTCTTTAAACTATTTAATAGCACAAAGATCAATTATGGAGATTTTACGAGTGATATTGATGAAGAAATGTTCTAAGAACAACTGTGAGAGTTGTGCAAAAGAGAAGAGTAAATATTGTGGAATATTGTTATACCAGTCAAGGGTGGGTTGTACTAAGGACATGGGAAATTTCCTTAACATAAGATCCTAATCGTGTGTGATGAGATAGATGTTAACACAAAATCATGCACTTGTGTACATTTCTAGGACTTAATCACATACTACTATTTATATGATTCCTAAATGAGAAAACTAGTAATTGACTACTCTCTTTGGCGTCTTTATTTCTTTCTCTTTGGTCTTACACACCCCATAGCTTGATCGATCTTTATTGCTTTGTCTTTCTTGACTCGGACACCGGTGCCTAGTCGGGATGCCGGTGCCTAGGCTCCTTTGTCCCCTCCGGGCACCCTCAACCTCTTTATATCTTACTCGCCTCTTTTGGGCCTCTTATTTTCTTATGGGTCGGCCTTTTAAATGTCAATTACTAAATTCAAACAAGGGAATCATATAAATACAAAGATATGTGATCATAATAAAGGAACAAGATCTAAGAATCTATTATCATCACTTAAGGTTACTGCAAACCAAAGACATTATAAGAGCATCAATGAATCCATCTAACACTCACTCAAGGGACAATGGACTGCATTTTCTACATACACGCATAGGAGGGGAAGTTCATTTTGTCATCCACACATATATATACATTGCTACATCTAGCAATATCTCACTATCAAGTACATCTTGCACAAGAGCTTCCTAGGGCACAATTTTTACACAAATGCACAAGAACTACATGGATTTTAAGATGTAGTGCAATGCTCAATCATAAGTTCACTCGGTCGTGTAAACCGTCGTCAAGTGGGTCTAACTCCCCATTTGCATCTTTCTTTTTTGGATTCGATATAGTTTGGGGTTTTTAGGATATCATATGTATTGTAGGTTACTGAGACGAATTCGGTGATCATCCAACGACATACAAGTGACCAACAATGAAGGTTAGCAACCACCTTATGACACAAGAAAAATCAGTTTATGAGCTCTTATGTAGTCACGGGTGCCTACCAGGTGGTCTTTGATGCCTATGCGCCCTAGTCTGTCCCGGGCGCCCTAGTCTAGCCTATTCCAATAATTATAGAATTTTATGTGTTCCATTACGACATTCGATCCTCCTATCTACTAGTTTTATAGTCCAGAACACTTTGGGATTTATTACAAAATCAACTAAGTCTTTTATTCCCTCTCTTACACTTAGGGTTTTAATTTTCATTAGTTTATTGCTTGCGTCAAATATGTGCTTTTATCATTTATTTATCATATGTGACTCTACAATATCTAGGGTTTAGCATAATTCTATATTTTCAAAATCATTTGGTGAACCCATCTCATTCGAACACTCTTGGGTCCTCATCTTATCACTTCTTTCATTTTCCTAGGATTATTTCATCATGGATATCTCCATTCATGATTTCTTGCTAGCCAATCTTGATTGTAGAGCTAAAATCATTTCTCTTGGCTAATACTCACATTCCTACTACTCATCCAGGACATAGTATATCAAATGTTTGTAGATGCATTTTATCAACGAATTACTTTTCCATATGATATAGCTGCCAATATTTCTGTTTATGACAATGATCCACCCCTCTATATACAAGCGCTTCTATAACATGGGTATTAAGCAGACTATAATCGATAATGGATCTGAGCTCAATCTTTGTACTTTATCACTCCTTTAGAATATCAAACTTTCTTCACTAATGTTAACACAACCTCCATTTTCTCTCTGTGTATGATTCTTCCACGCATCCATGTATAGGCACCATTACTTTACCTATCACCGTTGGGCCAAAAATTGTTCTTACAATATTATTTGTTATCAATATCCTAGTTCAATACAATTCTTACTTGGTAGGCTATGGATTCATGCCACACAGGTAGTTCCTTCTACAGTTCACCAGTGCGTTAAATTCCTACGTGATGGATTTGAATATACAATCTCCACTGATCGTGATCCAATCAAATATTGATGCCTATATCCAACCATTGCATTACCTACTCTAACTTCTTCGCTTTATACATCCGTTGATGATAAAAAACCCACAAAGTATCCTGTCAATTTACTGCCACTCGAAGGAATTGTTTGTGCATTGGACACCATCCCATCCGCTTCATGCTCACTCCCTCTTACTAATGTTATGGTACTTTTTTGGGGGTCTGTCCATACATTGGACATCATTTATCCTTCCTTATCTTCCCCGAGGAACCTACCTCTGCGCTTCCTCCTTTCACATCCACTCTTTTCATGAATAATTATTATTGGCCACATATTCCATTTGCTCTTAATAGTTTTGATATTGTTTGCACCTATGATGGTTTAGCTCAGCTAGGATTCACACTCGATAATCTCCTCTATCTACCTCATTTTCCTAATCTCTATCATGGATATGTTCACATTATTGATGCTTATGGCCTCTGCATCTTCCATTTTCCAGTCTTTGTTGCACACACTTCTCATGCAAGTCTCCACTTACACTTGGGCAATCTTCGCTTAACTACATTAGAGGCACTTTATATCCTAATCATATTGACATCACATTTCCCATGTGTTTCAGCCGCGTTTCTATTTGTAATGATTTATTTCTTGACTATACGTAAAGTATTACTCATTTGGTATGCACATGATTTTCCACTGCCACCTTTCCTTTGTTGAAGATTATGTAATGGGCATGTAAAATTTACGTCACAATGGCTCCTTGTATGATCAACCCCATACTATTTCTTACCAAGTCTTTGACGCTTCACCAATCAGCTTTGACCATGACAATGATAATATTTTAGATGATGTTACTTGATTCTTCTCTACATCTTACATTTTGGGGCATCATGTTTATTTTCCCCCTACCTAACATTATCGGTGTCTTTCATTTCTATTATCATGCTTCATGCTTTATATATAGTCTTTTTCATTCATCTTGCACAACTTGATACACATCTTGTATCATATTTACCCTATGACACACTCTAGTTCCACAGTTCATACTCGACTATTAAGGGTATAAATCTGAAATGAACCTCACCACATTCACTATTCAAGCTCTATGCTCCATTGATCTATCTATTGAGTGCATAACTCAAACCATTTCCGATGATGCACTCTTGTTCTATGGTTCATTATTGACTATCAAGGGGTATTTTATAAATGAACCTCATATCATACACATCTGTACACATCCACTTAGGGGCATGTTGCTCCTATTACATTCACATTGCATATCATTCCATCTCACTCATTCACAACATATTACATATCTTGGTTGCATCTATTCTTGCTTTCTTATAATCACATATACACTTTGCTTACTATGTTAGTCAAATATTCAATATGTCATTATCTTTTCTATATACACATGCATGTTCACTTGTTCTCTAGTTGTGAATGCAGACTTCTTACGATCCTTACACGATCATGGATGTTTTGTATGTACCTCTTACCGGTCCCACTAAGGCTCCTAGGAGAATCTACTTTCTTACACACTACAAGTGCTATTGTTTCGTTTTTATACTACTTCATATTCTTACTAACACACTACTCTATCGATATATACACGTCTTGACATACTTTTTATCTTTCTAACATACTAATGGGTGCTTCATGTGCAATATTTTCTTTGTAGGAACTATTTTCTACCATGGTTGTCTGATACTTTACTTCATATTGTTTTCCATTGTATGTCATTGTTTGTGGGCTTTGCCATATGTCTTGTATGTTCATTACTTGTATGTTTTTGGCCGCTTCGAGACTTGATTGTATTGTGACATTGTGGGCGATGTCCCATGTTTGAAACCCGATTTTGTAGTCTACTTTGTTTGCACTATTGTTTGTCTCCATTATAGCATGCTTGTTAATTTTCTACTAACACATGTTTTTAGCCACTTTGTTTGCATGTGCCTTGGTTTCTACCATGCACATTTCCTCACCCTACCGGCTGCTAGTTTTAGATCAACATCTGGTCCTCTCCTTTGGGACACATACTCCTAGAAACATCACATGCAACCCAAAGAAGAGGGGGCATACATTGGGTGAATCAGTCACCCCATATAACATCTCAAAGCTTCAGTACACACATTCACAATACATGAACAAAACATAGTTACAGTCACAAAACGACCCCATTAAAAGCTTACATCTTGAGTTCAACACAAAAACCAACACCTAGATATAGACACTAGCACCTATGCACTCCCAAACTTTCCTAGGTATCTATGACCAAAAGGCGATTACAATTACATTCTTAGAACAACACAATTTTCAGCAATTCATAGAGCAATTTTCACAGTACAAACATGATCCTCCAGTAATAAGAATGCATTCTATCTCCTTTTTCTATTTTCCTTGGATTGAATTGGAACAACATAAAACAAAGCAGGATCACACCATCTACAGTGGTGTATAAATTTGGGAAGTAGTTAGGGATGGAGAATAACAATATACCTTTCTCCCCAACACTCTTCAACCATGATGTGAGATCACAAAAAAACTCATTCTTGACGCGAGATCACCCAAAAACCCCTGCACTTGACATGAGATCACCCAAAAAATTGCTCTTCTACAATAGTTCAGGACACTTTATGTCATTTTCACTTGTCACGGATCAGGTGCACACTTTTCTTTTACTACCTTTTCACATTTTTACATACTCTTTACAAAGTTTTCATAATACATGACTTTGACTACTCTTTTGCTCTTGTTTTTGTAGGCTCATCCTTACAAGAAGTAGCAGCCACAAGAACAACACCAAGCACAATGCGGTACAACTCATACGCTTCACCTCTAGGGTCAATTCCTCTTATTAGCTTCCACACTTCATTTTTTATCACTCCACACTTTTTCTTGTCTCTTCGGCACACTCTTGCTATCGATATACATGGTTATCGGTACACATTTATGATCTAATTTATGTTATTGAGTATTCACTCAAAAACATAAAGTGGGGGAAAATGTAGACACAAAATCACAAACTTGGGTACATTTATTGGATTTAATCAAATACTACTATTCATATGATTCGTAAGCAAGAAAACTAGTAATTGAATCTTGTCTTTGGCCTATTTCTTGTCTTTCTTGCTTTCTCTATGGTCTTGCACCCCCACAACCCAACCCAATCCAATCCTCATTCCTTTATCTTTCTTTACTGGACACCGGTGCCCAAGCAGGATGTCGGTCCTCAGTGCCCTCGTCCCCTCTAGGTACCCCCGACCTCTTTGTATAGTACTCACCCCTTTTGGGCCTCTTATTTTCTTATAGGTCAGCCTTTTAGTTGTCAATTATGAAATTCAAACAAGGGAATCATATAAATACAAAGCTATGTGATCATAATAAATGACAAAACTCTAAGCATCTATTATCATCACCTAAGGTTGCATCCAAAGGCATTCTAAGAACATCATGACATCCATATAACAATCATTCAAGGGACAAGGGACTAAATTTTCTGCATACACACATAGTAGGGGAAGTTTATCTTGTCATCAACACATCTAGCTACATTGCTACATCTATCTATCACTCGCTATCAAGTGCATATTACACAAGATATTCCTAGGGAATGATTTCTACACACACGCATAATAACTACATGGATTATGAGATGTAGTGCAATGCTCGGTCGTAAGTTCACTATGTCGGGTGACCGCCGAGGTCAGTCTAAATCCCCATTTTCATCTTTATTTTTAGGATTTGATGTAGTTTAGGGGTTTGCAGGATATCATTTGTTTTGTAGGTTACAAGAGAATTCAGTGATAATCCAGTGACATACATGTGACCAACAATGAAGGTTAGCAACCACCTTGCGATAAAATAAAAAATAGTTTCTGAGCTCTTGCATAGTCACATGCGCCTACTAGTGGTCTCGGCACCTAGGCAACCTAGTCTTGTCCCTGGTGCCTGATCCACCCTATTCTAGAAATTAATGAATTTTTTGTGTTCTATTGTGACATTCTACTCCTCATGTTTACCAGTTTTCTATTCTAGACCACTTTGGGATTTATTACAAAATCGTCTAAGTCTTCTATTCCCTCTCCTGCACTTAGGGTTTTAATTTTCATTAGCTTACTTCTTGAATCAAATTTTTTCTTTTATCATCTATTTATCATATCTAACTCTGCAAAATCAAGGGTTTAACATAATTCTATATTTTGTTAAATAAATAACATGCATGATGAAAGTCCCTTATGTATTGGTGTGGGTCCTCCTTACTGTAGTATTTAATAAATTTCAGGAGTTCCCCAGTGTGGCGGAAAGGCGTTGAAAGGTATTGGTGGATGAATAGGTTTTTGCAAATTTATTTTTAAGAAAGGGTACTTTTATGACCCATGGTAGTAGCTACAAGACGGAAATCCTATTCATGAGTGTTTGCAAGGGGTCATTTTGAGGTTGTTGTTGAAGATGACGAGCTAGGTTGATTATAGATATGTGGGTTGGATTGTTGGTATAACTAATATGGTAAAGGGATATTATGATGAAGAGGAGTACTTGTGGGAATGTTATGGGGATGTTGAGAGACTAAGGGTTGTGAGGGTTGGATGTACTGATAAGGGATGGGAATAGAAGTGTTGATAAGTGGTTGAGATGGATGTGGTATATATTGAGACGTGATGGAAGTGTTGAAAAATATTGGGATGGTTGTGGTATGTCTTGAGAGAGGATGTGTGAGACAGGGGCAAAGTGGATGCCTGCTTTGAAAAGGGGTGAGTACTAGCAATAGAAGTTGTATTAATGAGGTGTATAGATGTGGGGATGGGCATAACTAAATTCTTAATTGAGGATGTAGGTTGTTGTGAAGGGATAGGTTGAGATGCAATAAGAGGAATGCAAACCAAGCTTATAAGAGGTGTAGGAGAAGTACTGGAGGATGCAAAACTAGACATGGAAGGAGATGTGTTGGTGTTGTTTTGTGAGGTTGTCAAGATTGATGAGGGGGCCAATGATGGAGATGGTGGTTGGTTGGATGTGTCTTGTGATGAGACAATGTTAAGGTTAAAACTAATGACATAGGTTGATGAAACAGGGTCTGATGCTCCCAATCCACCAACAGAGGAGTAGGGATGATTTTTTGGATGACCAACTCATTATTCAAGGTCGATGAGTTGGGAATGATCAAAGGTGATGATAATAATAGAAGGCCACTGTGTGGGTTCTTGTTGATGGAGGAAGACACATTGGGACACAAGGTAGGCATTAAGGGCCACAGGGTTAGAATCTAGGATTCTTGTGAAGAGTGGATCACCACTTTGTTGAAGAAGCGTGGGCTAGGTGGATTTGGGATCTTTGATGTGGATGTCTGGGTACTAGGAGAATGTGGGGGTTATCGATTGGTTGATGAAGGTGATTGAAATTGGTCAATTACGTTGGGAATGTCTTGAAGGTGGGTCTCAAGATTATCCAAGGATTATTGAAAATGATTTATCATATTGTTGGTGTTTTATAGACATGATTGTTTTCTGGTTAAAACCATGAACTAAAAAAAAAAAAAGACATGAAGAAAAATAAAAGAGGTTGATTAAAAACAATCTATGAACAAGTCACACAACAATTTTTGATTTTCTTGATTATTTAAAGAAAAGTGTGAAATGAGAAAAATGGTTGAAAGGGTACTAAGAAAAAGATGTCTAGGGCTAGTTTCAGGTAAGTTTAAGGATGGAGTCCTCGATATAACTTAAGGCATGTGAAGCCTAAATATGTGTTGGTATCTATACGAGGCATGGTATTGGGGCCTATCCCCTCACTTCACGGTCCCACAATGATAAGGGTGTCGATTGCTTAGCTGATATACCACCCACCAGATTGTTTATAATCAGCCAGAACACGATTCAAATTATCCTCTTAATGATGAAATCCAAGTAGGTCCACCTAGGAAGGATTGTTTAGATGCAAATTTGATGTGGTAAGTGGTTTGGTTGTGTGTGAAGGGAGTTTCGTGAATGCAATTATTTGAACTCCTAATTAGACTAGATGAGTAAGTAGATATGAATGTTTGTTTTAAGATCTAAAAAGAAATGTTTGGTTTGATGAAAATATAAAAATATAAAAATACAATCTTTGGAAGGAAAAATGAAATAAGAGGGGCATACCCGTGATCTTCCTTTTTATTTTTAATTTAATTTTTGACATTTATAAAACAACGACAACGATGTGCTTGAAGTGAAAGGTTAGATGATATAAATAATAAATGAAATAATGAGATATGAAATCTAAACCAAAAAGGGGCTAAGTGGTCCCATTAGGAGTTCTGAATGTTTATGGTGAATTTTGGTTAGTTTCTATAATGCTAAATTACCAAAAACTTAAATAAAGAAGGGTTTATCGATACCTGTGCCGAAAAACACAATTTCGGGATGATTGGATATGAACAATGTAAAATTATCCTCCCTTCACCAAGTGAGAAGACTGCATAAAAAGATAGCTAAATAGACAAATATTAGATAAATATATAATGAGTTACTTGGCTAAGGCCGATCCGAGGTATCCAAAGGGATTTCTTGAAGGGTGTTAACTTGTTTGATACAATTAAGTGATATAATAAGATAAGAAATGACAATGATTTAAAATTCGAGAGGGAGAGGAAGGTCTGCTCTACATTGTAGGTAACCCAAGTAAGGCCTGTGTTAAGCTCGAAGTCTTGGAAGTAGTCAAACCATAATTCTGTAACTTCGCGTTCTTCTTATATGATCTTAAGATGATCCTTGATGTCTATGACTTCTGGTGCGAGGGAAATGGTGCACAAACTCAACTCATGTGTGATATCAAACTGTTCCCACACAAAAGGATGTTGGATGATTGAAATGTCATATATATTGGTGATAATATATGATGGAAATGGAATGGTCATCTACAAGGAATACATCTTGCAAGATAACATATAAGATTAAAATAGATTACTGAAAATATGATAAATTTTAGAAATGAGTAAAAAGATAGGGATCGACGATGACCAAGAATTGGCGGTGATCGGGGACAAATGCTTACTTTGATTAAAAGCTGACAAAATTGATTGTTTTGGATGTAAGATAAAATGTGACAATGTTAAGATGGACTAAGGGAACCCTAAAAATGGATAAGACTCATAAAAAAATATTACAAAGTGTTTGAGGGCTAATGAAGGATAGAGGTGGTTGGGGCACCGATCAACAATGATAAGGGATTGATACCGATCACTTTGTTGAAATTACACATAGTTTAAAAGCTTGACTATATGATTAAACGAAAGGTAGAGTGTATAGTGGCTATGAAGGATGGTGAAGGTGACTTATCATAGACTATAATGAATGCAAAATATGATTGACAAAGATAAATAATGATGTACTAACCTTGTTGGATAATTCGAGGGCGTGAGCTCCACAAGGCTTCTTGATGAGTTGATGAGATTTCTCCAAGGTTTGACAACATGGTTTTGATGTCTCTAAGTGTGGTAGTGTTGTACGGAGGTGAAATAATGCATTCCAAAATACAATCTTTGAGTAAGTTATACTGTGTGTGTAACTACAAAATGGGCAAGAGGGTGATTTAAGTAGAATCGCGACATCCACAACGATTCTTGTTGCAAGCATGAATCACCTTCGATTTTCATGAAGATGGAGAAAACCAACAAATGAAAGATGGAAACCACTTGGCATTTGAGGATTAAGGTTTGATAAATGGTGAGAGGTTAGGAATTCAGGTAGGAATAGGTTAGGGGGGTTAGGATGGGTACGATAAATTAGGCTAGGTTGGTTTTAGGTGGTTAGGGGAGGGTAAATGATATTTTTAATACGGTAAGTGTGGGTTTACAATGGTGATTTATAATGTACTTAGGATAGTGATAATAATGGTGATAATAATGTGCATCGAGTAACTTAGGGGTAAAAACGATGTCTACACCTACTTAGGAATTTCCTATTCTAGCTTAAGTAAAACATTGGTTCGAGTATAAAACAATGTAGTGGTGTTTTCCATGCGAACTGCTACATAATCGGTATGTATGTGCAAGTGCATTGCATGTTCGAGCATCATGGTTCAAAATTATTCTAGTTAGCGGGAACTATTGATAAAAGAAGCTAATCCTAATCTGGAAGAGGCTTAAGAGGTCAATCTAGAGACTAATATGATGTTCTTCGGGGATGAGGTTTTTTTCACAATGAATTAGACATAGGATGTTTCACACAAGGTTTATGCGCAGACCTCATGAGCATATTGCCAATAACACAAGGTCTAAAAAGAGGGTTGGATGCTCAACCTTCATCTTCTTCCACTCAAGTTTATCCTCTTTAGAAAGAAAGGAATAATGGGACATATTTGAGAAATAGTATTTTACTTGCATGCACATGAGGTTATACGCATAAGCATGTGAAAGAGCATGCATGATGCTATAATATGGCAAAGGAAATTATTTCCCAGCTAAAGGCACATGTTCCAACATTGGAGCAATCAAGAAAAGAGAATGTTGCACCTCAAATGCATAAGTCCATTGGCCTTCCTTTCAACGTTGTGGGGTAGAAGAAAAGATAAATGTTAATATAAAAATGTGGGATGCTTTGGTGATTCCATCATAGAGAGATATCCTACATGAAGCTCTTAAGCATCTCCCTAAAGTTGATCTAGTTATTCAAAAGACTCATGTTGTTGTTAATTTGTGTCAATTAGAGGAAAAGCAAGTCAACAAAGTTGTGAAGACTCTCCCCTTTTATATGTCTCTGATTATTGGAAAACATTTGGTTCATAGTTTCTTGATTTACTTAGGGGCTAGTAATTATGTGATTTGAAGAAAATTGTTGATAGCCTAGGTCTCAAGTACAACCTTGTTTCTAAAGGTGTTTTGCAACTTGATGGCTCAACTATCAACATCCTAGGAGTCATCAAAGATCTTGAGTTAACCCTTCATGCCTATCCAAGTCTAACCATAACTCAAGATGTATCAGTCATTGACTTGCCTCCTTTGTTTTCCATTTTCCTGTCAAGAGATTTTACGACCAAGGTGGGGGATACTTGTATTCAGACTGGTCTCACATGCTTCTAAGAACTAAATATGGTACTAGATTTACAATAAAAGTTGAGCCCATTTTCTCCTATCATGTCGAGTCGTATGATACCACTCCTCTCCAATCCAATTGTCTCATACCCGAAGACCAAAAACATAAATCGGTTTCACTAAAGTAACCTAGTCCTCCTCCTCCAATACCTATTCTTTTATTAGATGAATGGGCCAAGGAGAATTGTGAATTTTATCTCGTACTATAAAACTTTGGAAAGCTGGACTTGGAACCACCGCATTCTTGAAGAAGTGTCTACTTTCCCTACACTACTCAAGCAAGAAAAGAATAGTGATTTTGGATTATGGAAGATGTTCTTTGATGGTTCTAGAGAAGGAATGGAGATGGGGAAGGAGTTCTAATAATTTCTCTAATGAATGAGAAATTTTTCTTTGCTCATAGATTGCAGTTTGCATATTCTAACAACATAGCAGAACATGAAGTATTTGTGCATGGTTTGCTCATTGTTGAAAAGAGACATATCAAAATATTACAGCTCTTTGGAGACATTGAATTGGTCATGCATAAAGTTAGAGGGAAGTACACCACAAAGAATAAACTTATGAAAGATTATAAACATAGAGTTTGTGATCTCTTGAAGAGTTTTGATGCTATTAATTTGTAGGTGGTGCCAAGGAAATTAAACAAGGAAGTGGACCAAAATGCGGCCCTTAGAAGATCATAATTCTTGCCAACCAAGCACTTCATTTAGGGAAATTAGCAACACATCAAGTTAGTAATTAGACTATCAATTCCATATAATGAAGTCAGTGGCGTGTGTTTGATAGTGATGAAAAAAATGTGCAGTTCATCCAAAATGATGTTTAGTTTTCTTCAAAAATGTAATATGATTTGCATGACAACTATGCTCATCAAGTCATTCAGATTAAGAAAAACAATTTTCCTAAAGGATTGGTCACCCTAGAGCATATTTTCAGCCCCTTGATGATGAGTTTAAAGGAGAAGAAAAGAACATAACAAAAAGGAAAGAGGACTTCCATTAAATCACTATTGTGTAAGACAATGAACTATTTCTTAGAAAGGTATGTGACGAAGATGAGAAACAATATTTTATCTCTTTGTGTCAAAAGTATAGTGATGTATTTTCATGGGATTATGAAGATCTCAAGTGGTTTGAACAAAGCACTCTTCCACATTCCATTGATCTTGATCCTAATGTAAATCATGTTAGACAAAAGCATAGGCCTTTTAATCTAAAGATATAGCCCCTCATGAGGGAGGATTTTTCCTAGCTGATCGGGGAAAAATAATATTTCCCATCAAATACTCTACTTGTGTGGAAAATCTTGGTTTGGTGAGAAATAAAAATGGAGAAATAAAAATTTGTGTTAATTTTAGAGATTTGAACAAAGCTTCCCTAAGGGATCACTATTGTCTTCCTTCTATGGAACAAATTTTGCAAACTGTAGCATGAGTTGAAAGGTTCTCCATCTTTGGATGGATACTCGTGTTTCAATAAAATTATAGTCAAGGAAGAAGATAAATTCAAAACTACATTTACAACCAAGTGGGGAACATATGCTTATGAAAAAATTCCCTTTCATTTTTCAAATACGGGTGCCACATTTAAAATAGCAATGCACATTGCTTTCAAAGTGTGTAGATGCAAAGAGTTAGTGCAAATGCAAAGAAGAAATCAAAGTAGCTTGGTTCCTAACCTAAAAATCCTAAGAACTAATTTAGATTGAAAAAGATGAAAAGGGAAATAGAATGTGACACCTTCACTTAGCAAAGGAGAACTCCTTTGAGTTATTTGATGTGCTCAAGATGTTGGATTATGATATCTTGCTTCATATTTATGGAGTGATTTAGACATCACCTCTTATAAATACTTTTACCTACTCCTTTTAAACCCCAAACACGCCGACATATACCGATGGGCCTCAATCAAGGCGCTCACCCAAGGTGCGTGAAGGCGTCAAGCCCTCTTTATGTGAGCCTTGCAAGAATATTCATCATTATAGTAGAACAACATATAGACATAAACACATACATCTTATGACAGAGATAATGAGACTAGATCTGAGCTTAAATGGTCCATATTACGATTCTAAATATTAAAAAGAACATACATGAACCAGATCTAAACCATGAACACAATAAAGAACACAAACACTTAGATCCATTAAACATTGATATTTAGAACAACACCATTATATTAATTCACCAATATTACAAAGTAGCCAAATACATCAAGAAATCCATAAATGGACTAGATACATTGTCAGAGTTTCAAGTATTTTCCTATAATGGCTCCATTACAGAAGTCACAATAGTGATCACACATATCTCTCCTAGATCTCTCTACCTTCTTGCTCACATATCTTTCATACATTATGCACACCTCTCATTTCTCATCCCTCTCCTTCTGTTCTCTCCTTCTTCTTGTTGCTATGCAAATCAATACATATCAAGGGACTCGAAGGAATCTTCTCTTTACCACCTACTCATCACTTAGAGTGAACCGCCTACCAAATGTCATCATGTCTTGCCATACTCAAGTATCCTCAACATGTAAGTTCTAGCTAAACCATAACTAACTCTACTTTACAACTCCTTATCCCATCATGATAATCATATCCTAGGATATTATTTCCTTGGGCTGCAAGTCTCCATGCTCTATCCTTATCCACAATCAGTTTTGGCCACATCTCCACGTGTCCCTTATTACAACTCTGACTGTGGTAAAAAATATGGCTAAGTATTGAGCCCATTCGCTCAGGGCACGAACCTTTGTGCCTTCCCCAAAGTTACTTTCATGCGAGCCTTTGCACCTTGTTGGCGCGTGAAAAAACCTTCCATGCCTTAGGTGCCTAGTATCCTTAGGGTCTCAACATTACCCCACACTAGTTTGATTGTTGCCCATAGAAATATTTCATGCTAGCTGAACAAAACTCAATTAATCCTAAATTTGGCTAAGGTAAAAATCCTGCATGACACAACAGATCTAGACGCATAAATGGAGGACTTTAGGAAAGTCTGCATCTATCTTGCCATTCAACTTATTCTATGATTACAACTCTGCTAAAGCTTTCCCCGATGCCTCCCCTACTATGCTAGGTACTTGGTCTAGTGTAATCTCTCCAACCTTCCCCTTGAGCTCTTGTATGACCACCACCAGCTTCGCGCAAACACCCTCGAACTCATCCATACGCTCTATGATGGAATCTCAGAGTTCACCAATATGAAATTCCAGATTTTCATGCTTGGTTCTTATTTTATCCTTACGTGTGTTGGTTGTCAAATAGGACTTCACGAAGAGAATCAAATGGGGAAAATAAGTCCCTGCTCTTTAATGGGAGAGGTTCCCTTATTCAGAAATGAACCTATTTACACATATACAAAACATGATTTTCTTGTGGAACTTGGATATTTACGAAAGTGTTTTCTATAAGGATCATCAATTACAAAAGGACTGAGGAATGAGAAAACGAGAATGAGCAGAAAGGCACCATTTAGAATTATAGATGACAGAGTAATTCTTTATGCATGTGAAGGTACAGTTGAATGAAACAAGATCATTTGTATCATCATACTAATAAGATGAAATTTGAAAGACACAAAGTTCTATCAATAACATCTGCAAGAATACAAAGCTTCTTAATATAATATAGACAAATGATCTTAACAAGATTAAATGAAAAGCTTAGGGATAAAAGAGATCAGATAGACGAAGAATGAAAAGCCCTTCTGTATTGATTTCTTTATGATTTATTTACACTTTCAGAAAATAAGCCAAGTTCTTTTTTCTTCAAAATGGCGAGGAGAGGCCATTATATAGTTTACAATTCAGTTACTCTCGGTAACTACTTCTTTTAACTAAAGATTAGTTAAGGATTGCCACTCGCAATACCTCAACTTATTACAATAAATCCGAGAAAAAGAATCGGAAGAGAAGAGAGGAATAAGGAGAAGAAGATAGGTGCTTATGACTGGGAGGGACCCACTGACTTCAAAATCCACTGCCTGAATCTCTTCAACGCCTCGGCTATGTCTCTGCCACGTGGGACTGACGTGTTGGCTGTAGAATGGGTCCAAAATCCGAGGCACTTCTCCATTTCCTTATCAAACTCGACATGAGTATGATAGTCTTTATTTGCTTCTTCAATAGCAGATTGAAGAGAGCAGATCTCCTTCATTTTCTCTTTGGAAATGGAGCTTTCCTTGAACAGATTTCCTTTGACAAAAGCTCTGAATTGAGCTTTGATTTCTTGTAGGGAGAGAGACACACCAGAAGTTTCATCCTGAAGATGACAATGTATATCTTTGAAAGCAGATACAACTAGTGTTTTGAAAGCCTCTCCCTTCTGCCAACTATTCTTCAATTCTCCCGAAGCCTCCTCCAGGACCTTGATCTTCCACTCCATGCTGTAGACCCAGGATTTTGACAGATTATCCTTTGCATCATCAAAAACCTTACTCGCCAAAAGAATGTTTTCATCTGGTCTGTCCCATGAGGCGGAGGTCCACTATACAACTGCTCCAAAGTTTAAGCTCTTTATCTATGATCCCAATAGTGGAAGAGAGCTTTTGTTGCAAGTTGTTCACTTTTCCATGGAGTTTGAAAGCTTCATCGATGAATTTTAATCCAACAACAAGCATATCTTCCACCATGGCCTCCATAGCTCTACCATAGACATTGAATACTTGTGCATGTCTTTAATACTGTACTTCATCTTGGCTCAAAATTACAGGTGGCTAAGGGTAGTCAATGGGGTAGGGTCCAAAAATTTTCCCTTAGACAAAAGATATTTGATAAAACTTGTGAGAATCTGGGCTTGTTCCTCCAACTATTCAATAGTTTGCTGCCCTTTTCCTACCCTCCCAATGACTCTTGTGACCGTTTCCTGGAGGTTGTGGATCTGACCTTCAGGGGTAGACTCTCCCATAGGAATCCTTGAGAGTTCTAGGTCAGATGCCTGTGCTTGATTCTGGGAGACAACTATGGCATTATCCATTTCTGGAATCCTCAGTGTAGTGCCAGTGGCGGCAACGTCAAGTTTGGCAATGAGCTCCCCGTGTATATTGGTCAATTCGCTCGAATCAGGGTTGAAATGAGCTCCGCATGAAAGCACTGTATCTGCACATTACACAGAGATTGGGAAACCACCACCGGTGAAAGCCCGCCATTCAGGGCGTCATGAATCATCTGTGCCATCACTAAAGTCAAGATGGTGAACTTCACTGCCCCCGATATCGGGAACGATAGACTCTAGTGGTGAGATTTGTTCTTGCCCCTAAAATTTGATCTTCATGTTGGCAGCAATTCGAGAGGGAAAGCAAGCTAGACTTGGGAAGGAATTGCAGAGGGAAAATGGATACGCGCGCACAGGAATTTAGATTGCAAAGGTTCGAGCAAAAGATAGCAAGAGGAAAGCAAAAGGTGCAAAATGCATAGGGGGTTTGCTCGTTATATCATTGTTTAGAGAGAGAAAGGCAATGAATGCACATTTAATACATACCTACCAAATTGAATAAGCAAGATATTTGGCTAGAGTGGAAAAAATTAGCACGAATGGCACTTGGTTCATTTGGGACATGTGGGACGCGAAAGCGTGAAGTACGCGGGAAAAGACACACAAATGCTCGAACCATGGGACAAAAGTATGGAAAATGGGAACTCGGATGAAAAGGAAGTCGGTCCGGCGAACTTGGGACATTTGGGATGCGAAAGCGAAAGTGCACGCGACTCACCGAATCGGATGAAAATGGAACAATTGGTCTAGGCGAACTTGGGACATTTGGGACAAAAAGTTCCGACGGGCCCGAAAAGAATAGACTTCGGGTGAACCGGCCGATCGGGGAACAGAGGGCCCAATTGAACTTGGGACACGCGGGACAAAAATGTCCGACAGGCCCGAAAAACACACAAAATGACCCAAAAATGCAGATTTCTCAATTTCTTTGGCTTTTCACATTATCAGTACAAAGAAAAGACACTTAAACTCAAAATTTTAAATTTTCACTTTCTTAAGAGCAGGGGAATTTTGAGTGGACAATGGCTCTCCTTCCTGGGGATGACTTGGCATAATCAAGGAATGAGACAAGGCAAGAACTTAGACAAACTCGGGAAGTAGACCAAGACCTTATCCATTGGGCAACGAGTCACGAAGCAAACCAATACGAGGACAACACACTAAAACAAAGGGAAAGAAAAACAAAACGCTGTACATAATATACAAAGGACTCCCTAATCACCTATGACTTGAACAATTTCAGTCATCGCCCACTATAAGGAAGTGGGAGAGAAGAACCATCCATATAATCAAGGTAAAAAGAATTCTTACCAAAGAAAGTGCCTAATCTTGAAAGGTCCGAGCCAAAGGGAATCAAACTTGCCATGGCTCGCCACGAGGTTCATGCCTTTATCCCACAACAAAACAATGTCTCCAACTTGGAAATCTCTCGAACTCGGCTTTCTTATCAAACAGGACCTTAACTTTTTGTTGATGAGCAGATATCTTATCAGCAACTTCCAATCTATCCTCATTCAATTTGTGAAGGTACATTATTCTCTTATCCAAAGCATCATTGAAACTGGTATCTTCAATGGCCTTCATTAGATGCAAGGTCGACAGATCCATCGCATCGCAATTGAGCTTCTACTCCATATACCACTTGAAAAGGAGACATTCCAATGGCTCTCTTAGGTGTGATCCTGTCTGCCCAAAGAGCATCATAGAGTTTCTTGTGCCAGTTTCATTGAGACTCATTGACTAATTTCCTTATTATGGTCACCAGATTTTTATTAGTGGATTCTGCTTGTCCATTTCCCTGAGGATAGTAATCTGAAGAGTGAGCCAGAGAGATGCCATATCCATAACAAAAATCCATCATCTCAGTTGAAGAAAAATTTGAAGCATTATCTGTCACAATCTTGTTTGGTACACCATACCTTACCAAGATGTTTTCTTTGATGAAACTGCACACCACTTCAGAAGTAGTACTCTTTACTGGAATGGCTTCTACCCATTTTGTGAAATAATCTGTAGTAGTTAATACATGAGTATGACCAGCACTAGAAGAGGGATTAAGTGTTCCAATGAAGTCCAAACCCCACTGTTGAAAAGGTTCTTCAATTACAACTGGCTTAAGAGGCAAAGAGGCCAATTTGGGTCTACCCACGAAAGTCTGACAAGCCTCACATTTATCAACCCACTTGGATGCATCTCTGAACAAGGTAGGCCAATAATATCCTCCACGAAGTATCTTATGAGCAATGACAGTTGATGAGTAGTGCCCTTTGCATGCTTGATCATGAAAAGTTGAGAGTAGCTTTTTCTGTTGTTCCTTGTCCACACATTTCAAAAACCTTCCATCTAACCCACGTTTGAACAAGGCGTTTTCCCACAACACATATTACACTGACCTTAGTTTAACAGTCCTCTTTTCTTTGGCAGTCAAATGAGAGGGGCATTCTCCATAGGTGAGAAAATGGGCGATATCAGCATACCATTCACAACTGAGCTAAGAAACAGAATGGTAGGAAGACCAACTTTATCCTCCAGTAACTCATGTCTAGCTCCTTCAGCGATGAGCTCACAAAGGCCTTTTCCACGGATGAGCTTGGTCGGTTTGATGTCAATATCATATTCTTGGACCTTAGCCACCCAGTTCCCTCTCTTGGATCCAAATTCCTGCTGTGTAAGAATTGACTTAACAGTTGTATCTGGTACCAACACCATGGAGTGAGAGTTGAGAATGTAAAAATGAAACTGCTTAACAGCTTTAACCACTGCAAAAGCATGTTTTTCCATCATGGTATATTTTAACTCATGATCTTTTAGAATATAGCTCATAAATGCAATTGGGATTTCGTGCTCATTAGAATCTTCCTGAGTCAAAACAATGAGCCAAGGTGTTATCTGTGGCATAGCAATAGATAATAAAATCTTTGCTGAAATCTGGACATGCTAAAACAGGAGTTTTAGCAATGGCTCTTTTAATATCTTCAAAGGCTTCTTTCCCTTCAGGAGACCAACCAAACATTTGTTTGCCTTTCATCATTTGGGAGATATTCAGAGTTAGTTCTGCAAAATCAGGGATGAATCTTCTCAAAAAATTGATCTTACCAAAGAAAGAGTGCACGCCCTTTTTGCTGGTTGGGAGAGGAATTTGCTGAATAACTTGAACTCACTCAGGATCAATTTTAATACCATCTTTGGAGACGATGTGCCCTAATAATTTCCCCTCTGTGACACAAAAGACGGATTTTTTAGGATTCAAAGAGATCCCATGTTCTCTACATCTTAGTAGAACTGTCTCCAGGTGCTGAAAATGATCTGCCCTTGTTTTAGAATACACAGTCAAGTCATCAAGGTATACAACAATACACTTCCCTTTCAAACTTCCAAAGGCCAGATCCATAGCTCTCTGAAAAGTGGCACCAACATTAATGAGCCCAAAAGGCATTCTTTTGTAAGCAAAGGTACCCCAAGGGGTAGTGAAAGTTGTTTTGTGTTGATCTCAGAGTATTAACTTCTACCTGATTATATCCTGAGAATCCATCAAGCATAGACAACATTTCAGATCCTGTTACTACTTGTAAGACCTGATCCATCATAGGTAAAGGATAATTATCTTTCAAGGAAGCCTGATTCAGATTCCTAAAGTCAACATAAATACGAATCTCACCATTTTTCTTTCTAACAGGTACAATATTGGCAATCCATGTTGAATGATGGATAGGAAAAATGATTTTGCTTTCAACAACTTTTGTATTTCTTGAAAAATGGTGTCACTATTTTGGGATTGTATTGCTCTCGCTTTTATTTAAAAGGCTTAATTCCAGGTTTGAGAGGAATAAAATGCTGCATCTCTTTTGGTTGGAAAGCTTTTAAATCTTCATAAGAGTAGGCAAGAACATCCTTATACCTCTTTAAAAGATCAATTTCTTTCTTCCTCTCATCTGTCATGTGCAACATTTTCCAATTTCACGAGCTTAGGATCGTAGAGAACTCCCAATATTAATTTTGTCATATTCACTGATTGTTGAGGTCCAAGAGAAGCTCTAGACTTTACATACTGTCATGTTTATCAAAGCAGTTCCTCTAAACTTACCAATCCTTTAGGAATCTTGTTTCCTTTGAGTTTAATACATCCATCTTGATCCGTTTCTTCTCCTTGAGTGGTGCTTTGTCAAAGGGCACACTTTCACGAGGCAAGTTATCACTTCCTTCAAAGTATAGCTGTTCAAAATTATCTTTGAGTTCTAAGAAAGAAAGCAAATGTTGATCATTATTGAAAACTTGCCAGTTATTTGTATTATCAGGTACACTAGGTCGATGGATCATCTCAATGGTGAACTTATCTTGAGAGAAGTCAGGATGAGGAATCAGTAGTGACCCTGAGACTGCTAGTGAATCAGCCCTGGTGTTCTTCTCCCTAGGTATTGCTTCGATGGAGAAAGCATCAAGAAATTCAATGGAATCCAAACCGATTCCTGTAATGTTTCAACCTTCCATTTTTCACTTGGAAGAGGTTTCTAACTTGCTTTACAATCAATTCCGCATCCCCACGAGCTAGAAGATTCTTCACACACCTTGTTCTTTTGCCACTGTAGTCCAAGAATGAGAGCCTCATACTCTCTGTTGTATTATTAGTATTTTCAAATTGCAACTTGAATGAGAAATGATGAAGGCTTCCTTCAGTGACACAATATGACACCAGCTCCGTAACTAGCTGATGAACAACTTCCATCAAACTCTAAAATCCAAACACCATTAGGATCTTTAGGTGATACTTTGGGGAGTTGGATTTCTTCAGGAGACATAATCATGTAGTTGCCATGCCCCATATCCTCATAGAGTATTTGTGCTTTGGGATCATCCGTTTTTTGTACAATATACTCAGATTGCTTCTCAGGAAACAACTTCTTCATTTGTCCATTAACAGGTATGAGTGCATGTGACCAATCCATTTGAATTTCTCCACCCACATCCTTACAGAAGTTCCTGCTTAGCAACATCCCGTATGAAGGAGGAATATCTGCTACTAAGATAGTAGCCAAAACTTTCTTCTCAGGCAAAGCAGCAAAAGCCACTTGTGCATCTTTAATTCTTCCGACCAAGGGCACTTCCTTACTCTCCATAGAATAACAAGATCCATAAGTACGTGTGAGAGTCAAGCCTAAGGCATGAGCTACTTTAGCAGGCATCACATTATCTAATGTTCCTGAGTCTATGACGTAATTCATCGAGCCTATGCCAGCTATAAGAAGTGTCACATAGATTGGTTTGATTTTTTCATTGGGTGAGGTTGACAGCGGCTGCACGTGATTAGGTTGTGGTGAGAAGGAGTGGGTAAAAGGCCTTTAGAGGTAGTTTTAGAATGGGAATTGACAAAGTGAATCATTTTAGCAAAGGCCTTAGGATGGGTTTGATAATACTCAGCCTCTGAGATTTGAACCTTAGTCTTTTTAGGTGGTCAATAATATCAAAAGACCCAGAAGTGGATGGGCTATCATCATTTGAAATCTTAGGTTTATCAATTTTAGGTGAAAAAGAAGTAACTTTAGTAGCAGAATTGACAGGACTCACCTTTGGTGTAGATGAAATGGGATAGGAGATCCTCTTTTTGCAATTACGGGGATAGTTGTCATTGGCTATTCTTTAGATTTCTTGGTGGGCCTGCATCACTTTCTCCTCCGATTTTGTCTCGCTCTTGAGTCATGACAACGTATGATTCGCTATTCATGTCTCGCTACTATTTCATCATAATAATCCTCATCATCAATGCCCTCAGTGGTGAATAAATTAACTCGAGATCCCTCAAGTTCATCTGCTTCATCATCAACCTCTTCAACAAATTCCTCACAATCTTCATTAACCTCTTCATCTTCAAGTTCCTCAACTTCATAGGTTGTATTGTATTGACGGAAATTTAATAGGAGGTCCTTCAAGCGCTAGCCTTGTTTGAGAAGCAAAGCAAAACGATTTCGGGCTGAAAATTCCTCCTTGAACGCTCTCGCATAGGAGCATCTTTCGAGCCAATTGTTTCTTTATGGCAATGAGATCATTTGCAAGTTTTTGTACCAATGGATCAATATTAGGTCCAGGGGTGGAAGAGGAGGAAGAAGCAGATTTAGATTTAGAAGGGTCTCTCCTCAACTTCCCTGACATGATTAAATCATCTTCGACACTAACAACAAGAGTTTGATCTTCAGCCAATGTTGCGAGATTAGCCCTTCTTAGTGCATAACTAACTTCAGGTGATTGAGCATTTAGGAAAAAACATTTTTGAATTTGATCTACAGGTCAAGTATTTTGCGGAATTTTGTTAATCAACCTGTTGAATCGGGCCACAAATTCTCTCATGGGTTCTTGTGAATCTTTCTTTATTTGAGAGATTTGGGCTAGCAAGGCATGCACGTCTTCTGCTGGCTTGAACCGGTTTTCAAACCTAGTTCTCATTGTATCCCAGCTGGTGATAGCACCGGCCGGAAGGTGATAGAACCAATCAGCAGCATTATCTTGTAAAGTCTCAACGAAAAGTCTTACGGAGACATCTTCATGTTCAACTCCCAGAACTCCGCATGCAACTATGAAGGTTACGATGTGTTCATCAGGATGCACTTTACCATCGCCTTTGAATTTAGGGAAGTTCTTCCGTTACCCCTCACGGGTAACTCGTGCAAAGGCTGAGGAAGGGCAAGGGGCCCGACACGATGACCCCAAGGTAGTGGTACCACCATTCTTGGAAAAATGGCTTGAAGAGGAACTGCAACACCAAAGCAAGAATCAAAGCTCGAAGATTAGGACTGATTGACTCTGAAGGAATACCACCCATAGGGATTCTATCTTGGATAGGTGGAGTACTTGTTGAACGAGTCTTTCTATTTCTTGTTGAAGGGAAAGGAAAACCCTGCTGCTCCAAAAGCTGAAACTGAGAATCTTCAATACCAAGGGCCCTTCTCCCTCGAGTAAAACGTGGAGTCGCCAGATCAAAGGATGATCAATAATTACAGAACTGGAATATGATTTCCCAAATGAGTCGCCAAAACCTGTTGGTCGTCAAATAGGACTTCATGAAGAGCATGATCGGGTGGACAAGAAGTCCCTCCTCTTTAATGGGAGAGGTTCCCTTATTCAGAAACGAACCTATTTACACATATACAAAACATGATTTTCTTGTGGAACTTGGATATTTATGAAAGTGTTTTCTATAAGGATCATCAATTACAAAAGGACTGAGGAATGAGAAAATGAGAATGAGCAGAAAGGCACCATTTAGAATTATAGATGATAGAGTAATTCTTTATGCATGCGAAGGTACAATGAATTGAAACAAGATCATTTGTATCATACTAATAAGATGAAATTTGAAAGACACAAAGTTCTATCAATAACATATGCAAGAATACAAAGCTTCTTAATATAATATAGACAAATGATCTTAACAAGATTAAATGAAAAGCTTAGGGATAAAAGAGATCAGATAGACGAAGAATGAAAAGCCCTTCTGTATTGATTTCTTTATGATTTATTTACACTTTCAGAAAATAAGCCAAGTTCTTTTTCTTCAAAATGGCGAGGAGAGGCCATTATATAGTTTTCAATTCAGTTACTCTCGTAACTACTTCTTTTAACTAAAGATTAGTTAAGGATTGCCACTCGCAATACCTCAACTTATTACAATAAATCCGAGAAAAAGAATTGGAAGAGAAGAGAGGAATAAGGAGAAGAAGACATGTGCTTATGATTGGGAGGGACCCACTGACTTCAAAATCCGCTGCCTGAATCTCTTCAACGCCTCGGCTATGTCTCTGCCACGTGGGATTGACGTGTTGGTTGTAGACTGGGTCCAAAATCCGAGGCACTTCTCCATTTCCTTATCAAACTCGACATGAGTATGATAGTCTTTATTTGCTTCTTCAATAGCAGATTGAAGAGAGCAGATCTCCTTCATTTTCTCTTTGGAAATGGAGCTTTCCTTGAACAGATTTCCTTTGACAAAAGCTCTGAATTGAGCTTTGATTTCTTGTAGGGAGAGAGACACACCAGAAGTTTCATCTCGAAGATGACAATGTATATCTTTGAAAGCAGATATAACTAGTGTTTTGAAAGCCTCTCCCTCGCCAACTATTCTTCAATTCTCCCGAAGCCTCCTCCAGATCTTGATCTTCCACTCCATCTTTGTAGACCCAGGATTTTTTGACATTATCCTTTGCATCATCAAAAATCTTACTCGCCAAAAGAATGTTTTCATCGGTCTGTCCCATGAGGCGGAGGTCCACTATACAACTGCTCCAAAGTTTAAGCTCTTTATCTATGATCCCAATAGTGGAAGAGAGATTTTGTTGCAAGTTGTTCACTTTTCCATGGAGTTTGAAAGCTTCATCGATGAAGTTTAATCCAGCAACAAGCATATCTTCCACCATGGCCTCCATAGCTCTACCATAGACTGAATACTTGTGCATGTCTTTGATACTCTGTACTTCATCTTGGCTCAAAATTACAGGTGGCGGAAGGGTAGTCAATGGGGTAGGGTCAAAAATTTTCCCTTAGACAAAAGAGATTTGATAAAACCAGTGAGAATCTGGGCTTGTTCCTCCAATTGTTCAATAGTTTGCTGCCCTTTTCCTACCCTCCCAATGACTCTTGTGACCGTTTCCTGGAGGTTGTGGATCTCGACCTTCAGGGGTAGACTCTCCCATAGGAATCCTTGAGAGTTCTAGGTCAAATTCGTGCTTGATTACGGGAGACAACTATGGTATTATCCATTTCGGAATCCTCAAGTAGTGCCAATGGCGGCGTCAAGTTTGCAATGAACTCCCTGTGTATATTGGTCAATTCACTCGAATCGGGGTTGAAATGAGCTTCGCATGAAAGCGATCTCGCACATTGCACGAGATTGGGAAACCACCAACGAAAGCTAGACCGCTGTCATGAATCATCATTGTGTGTGCCATCACTAAAGTCAAGATGGTGAACTTCACTGTCCCCGATATCGGGAACGACAAACTCTAGTGGTGAGATTTGTTCTTGTCCCTAAAATTTGATCTTCATGTTGGCAGTAATTCGGAGGGCGAAGCTGCAAGCTAGACTCGGGAAGGAATTACGGCAGAGGAAAATGGATACACGCGCAGAATTTAGATTGCAAGGGTTCGAGCAAAAGATAGCATAGAAGCAGTGTGAAAAATGCATAGGGGGTTTGCTCGTTATATAGCCGTTTAGGAGAGAGAAAGGTAATGAATGCGCATTTAATACATACCTACCAAATTGAATAAGCAAGATATTTGGGTAGAGTGGGAAAAATTAGCATGAATGACACTTGGTTCATTTGGGACATGTGGGACGCGAAAGCGCGAAGTACGCGGCTCGGCCGATTCGGGCGAAGCGGGGAAAAGACGCACAAATGCTCTTGGAACACGCGGGACAAAAGTACGTGAAGTACATGCGGCTCGGCTAAATCGAGACAAAAATGGAACAATGAGTCCAGGGTGAACTTGGGACATTTGGGGACGAAAGCGCGACGCACGCGACTTCGGTAGAATCGAGACAAAATGGAACAACTGGTCAAGGCGGACTTGGGACAAAAACTTCCGACGGGTCCGAAAGAAGACTTCGGGTGAACCGCTGATCGGGAACAGAGGGCCCAATTGAACTTGGGACACGTGGGACAAAATGTCCGACAGCCCGAAAAACACACAAAATGACCCAAAAATGCAGATTTCTCAATTTCTTTGGCTTTTCACATTATCGGACAAATGGAAAAGACACTTAAACTCAAAATTTTAAATTTTCACTTTCTTAAGAAGCGGGAATTTTGAGTGGACAACAACGTGTTGTGGTGTCAATTATCAACTGTGTACACTCAATATTATTAATCGGGACCTTCTCTTATAAGGCCTTGAGGACGGTCTCTTCATACATTACACACGTATCAACAATGGGCTCACATTTTTGGCAACCGTTGAATCCCTATCTGCTTAATATTTTTTTCCTTGAGTTGGGTGAGTAAATCCTCCAACTCAATGATCCGGGCCTCCACAACAATCTTGTTGTTTTCATTCTCCTTAGCGATCTCCTCAGCCATAGGCCCCATGCCACCTTTGATGTTGGCCAGAAACATCCCCACTAAGTCTTCTAAATACTCCATTTCATCACCATAATACGTCTGGTTTAGCTCACCGAGTGTCATAAATTTTTCCAAGACCTTCTAGACCAAGGTGCTAGCTCAATCATACACCTCCTTAATGTGTACCTGCTCGTCCTTCAACCCATGGTGCAGCTGCTCTATCTCCTTTTATTTTTCCTTCTTAGGCTGTGACCAAAGTCTGAACAGTCTCCCCGCATCCAAACTCTGCCTTATAACCTCCAAGGACATCTTCTGCAACGCGTTACATGCTTGCTCATCAGTGAGGTGGCTTGGATCCACCACCTTATACGTTGTCCCTTTATTCTTCTTCAAGTGAATGGTATTGACCACATGATCGTTGACCTCAAATTTGGGCTCCTCTACATGACAATGTAGATTCCATCTTATCATCTTCTTCATCCTTGTTACACCCCCGTCTTGGTCCAAAATATCCCAAGTATGTAGCTTCTTCGGGAAAGGCTGCACTAGAACCTTGCGTGGAAACACCTTTGTGGGATTATCTACGAAGTCCATGTGGGGGACATAGGTGTCCATTTCTTCCTCTTTACCTTACACTTTGAATGTTGTTTTCTTGGGGTGCTTGTTCCTACAGTGAACCCTTTATCCTCCTTGATAAAAAAGGAGTCTCCTTTACTTTTATCTCCGAGCCGGTGGGTTGGATAGGTGAAGTCTCTCACGCTAGACTCTTCACAAGTTCCTCCGAAGAATGTGATTTCTCCTTGGCGTGCACATCAGCCGCTTCCTTGTTCTCTCTCTCATCCCTTCTCTTATCCTCCTCCTCCTCCTCAAGTTTTTCCTTGAGTTCCTCTCTAAAAGTTGTGTGATCCTCCTCTGAGCTTGTCTCTGTTGTAGAACTAGAGACATCGTGTACTTTGTGCTTTTTCGGTTATGGCTATTCTCCTCTTGACTGTTTATCTTCCTCATGCTCTAGCTGCATGAAGCCTCAATGCCACCTTGCTGCGATGTACCCGCACTCTCACTTCTACTCCTATGCATATAATACTTCCTTAAGTGTCAATTTCTCCTCACTTCCTTCTTCTTCTTCTTCTCTGCTTGGACCACTTTCATAGGCGGGATTAACACTTATCATGGCTTTGGAAAGGTGGACTCTGTAACCTCCACCTTAAATCCTCGTGTCTTGGGATGTAGCTACATAAAAACTCGGTGGATGAAGCCCTTGATGGTCACATTTATCTATGGATGCAGATCCAGGAAGTCTAGCTCCAAGAATTTGACATAAGTTGGCCTTGTATCATACTTATAGGTCATGTGAAGAGTGTGAACGTTAGTGTCCACTTTGTCAGCATCAAAGGTCAGCTTCTATGTGTCCTTTAACCGATTGATGGTGCACTTCATATATTTAGCAGTGAATGCAAATGGAAGCTTGCACCACGGCCCCATTTCTCCTTTGGCCATCATAAATTTTGCCAAGCTGAAGTGTTGCGTAAATGCAAACTTCACCGGGTCCCCTAAATTGTTGGTAATTTAGGCAGAATAAACTACTCGTTCTCGAAGGCTAGACATAGTCTCTCATACGACTTGTTCATCCTATTATTGTAAGTATTTGTAATGGGGCCATCAAAAGTGAACTGAGAAAACTGCATCGTAAGAGATGGGTGCATTGGTGGGTAAACCCACATGTTCCCATCTGGTCCATCAAGGACATTGATTTCCCTAAATATGGTCAATAGTAGAATGGACCCCCACGTTATCTTTGCTCCAACTTCATTCTGCACCCGCACCTCCTCAATGATACTATTTGCAATGAATTGTGTGAAGTTGTAGTGCGCCTGCTTGGATACCCTGTATGTAATGTACAAGATTCTCTTATTTATATTTGTTCACCGCTTTAACACGTCTAATTTGTAGCTGATGAGTTGGGATGCAACCCTTAATGCTAGGTCACAAAGATCTGAGATAACTTGGGCCCTTCCCCCTTCTCATAGTTCAACTGCTTCATTAATTCCTCAATTTTTGCATTAGCACATAGGTTGAGTGCCATATCTTCATTAGTGTTCAGAATCTTGTCACACTCCTAATTAACTAGCATGTAATCCTCATTCTCCTCCCCGTAAATTAGAAAAAAACCTCATGCACTGTGACATTAACCATCAGAAGAGAGGCGGGTTTAGCGAAGAAAGGAAGCTCCCAAAGCTGTAAAACTCTAGTCTTCTGCAACTCTTATTATACCGAGTCATCAACCCTAGGGTTTCTGAGCTCGTCCCTAACCTTGGGAATTCCTTGACCAAGTCCGCCCTCATCTCCTTATCATGTTCTTATGTCCTATGGTTGAATTTGCTAATCTTACATGTATAAAGCTTTGAACTCCACTTCTTCATTTTAATCACACCCGAAGGGGTATTGCATTTCCGAGTAAACCTCAATGGGTTCCTCCTTCTCCACCATCGGCTTCTTGACTCATGCCTTCTTTGGTGCATTACTCGTGCCCTAGGTGTTTCGATTCCTCATTGTCTACCCGAGCTAGTGAATTTTAATAACTTCACTTCTACGAGAATCCCATCTTGCATCACTCATTTCCTTTCCCTTATTTAAACCACAAGATCTTGTTATTCTCAATTCGCATGCAACCAACTAGTTTGTAAAAAGTACTTTTCTTCCTTATCACACCCTCATCGCACTTTAATAGCTCGGGAGAAAAACATTTGAAGGAAAGGTAGTTAAAATGATTACCCTCACCCCCTATTTATATTTTTTAAAGGCCTCAATGTTCTTTCGACCCACGCGTCTTAATGTTACTTTTTAATAAAGTACCTATTTCTACCTAGATGAACTTCCGGGACTCCACCTCACACTACTAGTCATAACCTTCTGGTGTGCTATCATTACTTCCCCCCACGGACCTCCTCGTGCACCTTATTTCATCAAAGTACTTAACCTCTATGCCATCTACCAAGTAATTTCCCATGCTGCTACCTACCTCATGTTATATTGCGCGATCTTTGTTTCTCTCTTGTGTGGTCTTTAATCCACTCAACTCTTCACAAAACACCTCTACTACAGCACAAACCCAAAACACCTTATATACCACATAGATCATTCTTCTACCTTTGCACCCATCATTCCAGAATGAGTCTTCCATCAATCTAGCCTCCTTTAGAAAGCGTGCAACCATTTTCTGAATTTATATACCAATCCACCCCACACTAAAGGTATGCACGGTCTTCTGTGCATGGAATCACTTAAAATGTAATTATCTCTGCGGGCGCGCAAATGTATAACAAAACACATGACAAAAGACAAAGCAAAGCGACGATGGAAGGAAACAAAAATAAAACAAATTACATTAAATGGAAACCTAAGCTAAATGACAACATTGCCTTATTACAAACACAAGAAGAATTATTTATAGTAGGGCTTCAACCTACTCCCGTTAAAGAAACCATGAAAACATGTGCCATCCAAAGCTTCTAACTGGAAACGCCTAAGTCAAGTATATAAGTTAAAATATACGGTCCCAACTAATGCACTTGGAACTTTCAGGGTGGCGCAAAAACTTGGAGTCATACAAAAAAGAACCATCTTTCTAACCTCTAACTTCTTATTTTTAATGTGTCGATCATGTCGAGGCATTCATCTTGCATTTTCTATCTTCTGGCTCCATTGGGCTATGGCACACCTTTCATCCAACTGCATCAGTTTTTCAATGCACTCTTCAAGTGCTTTCTCATCAGCCAATCCTCTTGTGCTCACAATATACATAGGGATGGTAACATGAATTCAACTGGTAAAACAACCTCGAGCACCAAACACCAATTGAAAGGGTGTGGCTTTGTTGAGTCTCTTGTAGGTTATTTTATAAGACCAAAGAAAAGCAGATAATTTATCATCCCAATCCTTCCTTCGACATCACAGATCTTCGTCAATGTGTGGTTGAAAATTTTGTTGAAAGCTTCAACAATTCCATTAGCTTGTGGGTGATAGGGTGTAGTCTTATGATGGGCTACCATAAATTCCACCAATAATATCCTAACAATATCATTCAAGAAATGAGTACCCATATCACTTGTTAAACTCAATGGACATCCATACCTACTTATGATATTATCCCAAAGGAACCTTGCTGCAGAGTAGCTAGAGTGCAATCTTTCATAGGTTGTCTTTTGCTTACCCACAGTGTAAGATAGTCTGTACAAGTAATGATGTAGTGTGACCTGTCTGTGTGCCGAAGGGAAATATGGCCCATGAAATCAATTTCCCATTTTTCAAAAGGTTCCATACTTGCTTTATAGGCCTCAATGACATCTCATCTCTATGCCTAGCTTTCCCAAGGCATTGGTAATGATCATAACCCCTGGCATATTCTTAACAATCCTTGTACAATGTCTCCCACCACAAACCAGCCATCAGAATCTTACATGTGGTGGCTTGACCTACATAGTGTCCACCAACAATCCCTCCATGAGCTTCTTCCATAATACCCACACACTCATGCTCTAGTACACATTGGCGTAAAATCTCATCTTGACCAAGTTTGTATAGATCTCCACCAATCAACATATAAGGCACGATGCATGAATGGCAAGTTGTTTCCTTTCTATACTCTTCATTCCATCAGGTGCCACACTTATTCGTAAAAATATAGCAATATCCTCTAAATCAGTGGGCACACATTGTAATCTAAACAACTGTGCATCGACATTGTGTCTTCAATGCTCTGCACATCCTCACCTGAATTAATTCTAGAAAGATGGTCAAGTCCTAAATTGTAATTTCTTGGTTTGACTACCACTGAAAAATTTGAACTCCTAAAACAACAAGATCCATCGACATATGCGCCCTTAAAAACATGCTTGTTTACCAAATAATTAAGTGCCATGTGATCATGTGTAAAAGATAAATGAAGTAGCCAACAAGTACTTGCCTAAACTTATGTAACACATAAATCATAGACAATGCCTTGTACTCCGTTGTGTAATTCTACTTAGTTGGAGTTAACTTTTTGCTTGCAAAACATAAAGGGTGATCAACAATCCCTTCTCTAGGCTGTGCTAACACTACTCCAATTTCCATACCTGATGCATCCACATGCACATGAAAGGGCTTTTCCTAAGAGGGAAAGCACAAAATGGGCGTAGTAGTAAGCTTCTCCTTCAACGTATCAAAATCCACTTGTTGCGCCTCATCCTAATGAAATATTCCTTTATATTTCAATAGTTCTTCTAAGGGCACAAAAATCTGGCATGACCTACGATGAATTTTATGTAGTAACCCGTATACCCCAAAAATCTGCACATTGCGCTTTGATTGGTAGGTTCCTCCAAACCCAAAATAACAAAAACTTTGGTAGGATCTACCAATAAGCCTTCCTTGCAAATAATATGACCTAATAATGTGCCAAAAGGAGTAACAAAGACACATTTCTTAATGTTTAGAGAGATACTTAACTACCTGCATCTTTCAAACATCAATCTCAAGTTATCACAATGGTCTTTCACTAATCCATACACTGTCCAATCATCTAGGTAGACTTGTAGAAACTTATGAATAAAGTCTTGGAATGCTTGTACCACAATGCATGAAAATATAATAGGCACATTCTTAAGTCCAAAGGGCATAACCATATAAGAAAAAATTCCCCATTCAGTGGTGAAAGTAGTCTTCTCTTGGTCTTCCTTTGCAATCCTTACTGGTGATACCATGAGAATCCATCTAGTAAAAGAGTAGATCTCACCCCTGCTACACCTTCCAAGATTTCTTCAGTAAAAGGTGTTGGAAAAGGATCTATAACACATGCAGTATTCAAGTCTCTGTAGTCTACACAGATCTCGTATCCTTCCATCTTTCTTGATACTAATCACCATTGGACTAACCCATTTAGATTCTTCAATAGCTTCAATGATCCTAGATTCCAACATCTTGTCAATTTCTTCTTTCACCTTTATACGTAGATTAGGATTCATCCGGTAAGGCCTCTTCCTAATCGAGCGTGCACCCTCCTTTAAATTAATCCACATCTCTCCCAATGAGTGATGAACTCCTTTTAACTCATGATACCCACGGGAACAAATCTGGAAGTCCGAAATAGTTCAATTATCTTGGAGACCTCTTGCTCTGTCTAATAATCACCAATGATTACTTCTTTTGGTTTTGCTTCTGTGCCAATGTTGATCTTCTTTGTCTTCAATGGCTCATGGTAGGTACACGCCTTCTCATCTACACTATCCAATACATCACACATACCCTCTATATGATCAACATCGAGGTTCTCTATTTCTTCATCTTCTATTAGGTACACCATTTTTCCTTTCTCTCTTTTCTAGGTAGGCATGCTCAAACTATACTTCATATGTTTCTTCTCCTTCTTGAAGTACACCTCCAAATCAGGCTCCCCTAGCAAATCTAGGATGAGGTCCTTAGATTTGGCACTATCTCCCAAAGTAAGGCACTTTACTACCCATGCATGCCTCATTTAATGATGGTTTAAAGATAGACACCCAAAAGTCTAAATAAAACCTGCCGTCACTCTTACCAATTCCCCACTGACGATATAACTCGAATGGATATACCAAGTGCATGCACAACCTTGCAAAGGGAATAGAAAATGCACCCAGAGTGAAAGAGGTAAATCTTCCAAGACTTCCGTCCATGCTTCCTCACATTCCTTAACGTAGTACAAGGTGATTCCTCCCATGAGTAGTCGTGTATCCTCGAAGGTTCATTGGTTCATATAAATCTAACAGAGAACGTGATTATTACTCTTGCACCAATCTATAATATTATCTTGGTGAGTCATCCACCAATGCGTGACTATCCCACACAAGGTATAAAAAAACATATTCCTCCGTTCTACTTCACAGTCCACTAGACTTCCATAGCACACAAGAAGACATCAGGGTGACCTTCTCCTAGTGTAACGTGGTAATTGTCTTCCTCCTAGATGCCTAACCAAACACGCCTTGACAACATGAGTCACAGTGCCCTTCAATTCTCTTCTAACTAACTCATAAGTCCCATGCGCCCAATTATCACATGTAATGCTAGTCATATCACTCAAGGACTGAGCATCATCCCACTGAATGACTCCTTCTCTTGATGGCTCAATAACCTCTGGGTCTCTGATAGTGTGCACATAAATTCTATTGATGTCTTCTTCCCCCAAAGGATCGACATAAGGTGCAGAACTACCATCTATTAGTGGAATAATAACGCGCTCCTTCTTGTTCTCAAAGCTGATGTATCCCTTGTTGAAGTGCAAATAAACATTATTCGCATAACACCAAGGGTGTCTGAGTAATGCTAGGAAATTATCTGCCTCAACAATTGGTAAGACTTCAAAGTCCCTAGTGAACTTGGCCCTTGAATGGTTATGGAAGCATCCTTCAAGACTCGATGGGTGTAGATTTAGTCTATTCACCATGTACAACACATTTGAAGATGGCTGCAATGGTGGTCTCCCCATTTGATTCCACACATCCAGAGTAAGAACATTTACCTCTGCACCTATTTTAATTAGTATGTTACTCAAAATCCATCCATCAACTACTACATTCAACGTGATCTCCTTGTCATAATCAAGACTATGAGGGGGAAAATTAGCATGCAAGATCTGCCTCTCGTGCTCACATCCAGTGTGCGGTACCTTTCCTCTCAACCATTCTCCTAACAGGGGAATGATATTTTCTGGCGCAACATCTTACATACCCTTTATGAAATCATCAACATCATTATGAGGGATCTCAACATTCTTCTCATATTCCAACTTCCGTGATTGCTCTTTCAAGCACTAGATCTCCCCTTGCAAGCTCCTAATCACCTCCATAGTTTCTGGTAAACCTCCTTTTGATAAGTTGGATCAGGGTACTTCCCATGTAATACCTCTTCTCTTATAATGAGAGGCCTCTTCTTTGGTATTTCTCTAGTGCGTGTAACTTTAGCATGTGTAGTTACTAATACAAGCTCTAACTCAGGGTTAGATGCTACCGTAGGCATGAACAGAGGTTCAACACGCTTTACACTAACCATTCCTACGCCCTTGTCCTTCTTTTGGTTCTAGATCATGTGATTATACAAGTCAGGGCACTCCTCATACTTATGTTTCTTTCCACACCATGAGCATTGCAGTAAATTCGGGCACTTATGCTTGTAGTGATCCATAGATCCACAATTGAAACAAGTTCCATGGGGAATTCACTCCTTCCTCCACCATGACCACCATGGCCTCTGAATCCTCCATGAAATCTTCTTCCTCTTCCTCCGCCATCTTCATGTCCTTCATGTTGACACCCTCGTTCTTAGAACTATTCACAATACTGGTTTGACACACACTAGTATCAATTACATCATGAATCTGGTCTATCAACCGGTAATCCTTAGTATCATGAGTAGTAGATGTACAAATCTTACAATAGCAAGACACATTCTTATGGAGCACGCATTGTAACAAAGGGCATCTACTTGGATCATGATCCCCGTGACATATTTCATAGTCTACTATCATGGCACACACTAAATTTCAGGGAAACTATCCTTGGTGTGTCCTTCTACTTCATAATCCATACACCAAAGTCGCTACAAGTCTCATGTGCTGAATTCATAAACAATTTCTCAAGTTTCTTTGACATGGAAGCAATCTATTCCTCCAAAAAGGGACTTACCCAGTATTAATGCTTCAACGACCTCAACATGTAAAAAGATGCCTCTAAGGCCTTGTGTGGATCCATGAAAGTCTTATGTGAGAGAACTCATCTAAAAGGTGTTATCAGGCCTCCAAAAAACCACTGAGCATGCGTTGAGAAGGATGGATATCATAAGATAACTTTGACAAAAAGAGTCTTAAAATGTGCATCATATTCTCGCACAATCTCTGCCATACCCTATTAAATTTCCTTGAGTGCATTGATGCTATTTTGCTCAAACTTAGGAATATGGAATTCCACTAAGAAGGCATCACACAACGCAATATAATCCATCATTTGTCGATGTGGGTCATATTTTTGGTACCAGCTATGCGCAGTGCCCCTGCAACGTAGTTGTAAACTGGCTTGCCTTCCTCTCTGGGGTAGTGATCCCCTTAGCATGCCATAGAAATTCACACTTGTGTACATGCTCTGTAGCATCCTCAACACCTTTATAATTAGGAAAATGAAGAGACATCTCATAAAATACCTGTTGATGGGGTTGTGGTCCTTGTCCACTAGATCTAGAACTTTGATTTCCTCTTGTGTTTCCTCCACCACTAGATCCACTAGTTCCACTAACCCCTGACCCTCCAGATCCACCAAATCCTCCGGATCCTCCTCATGTAGCAGATACATGGTCTGAAGTAGTGATACTCTACATTCCCATAGTTGTACTAAACTAAGCTCCAATAGTCTGTGAAGTTAAACTACTTCTATATATCATACACACGTTCTACGGGCTCACACCTTATCCAAAAGACGCGCCTAACATGATACCACTAAACATAGGAAATGTTTGTGAGACTATAGATCGATGTAATATAACATTATATCTACTTGATGTTACTTTTTACCAATGCCAACCGTACTAACAATACTTGTCTCAGAAACTAGAAAACTAAGTGTAAGGGCTTGGTTGCCATGTGGGTTTAAATGCACACCTATGGTTTGTCTCCTTTCTCCATCCGACGAGATCTCATTGAAAACAAGGGGTTCTCCTTCCACGTTTGCTAAGATGGGGTAACACAAACTGCTCAGGTTCTATGTCCTCCATGTGAACCTCAAATCCTTCCCACAACATATGCCTCCAAATATCTATCATTCCTGCAATCTCATGTTGTCTCACCAATTCCCTCTCCCGAGCTTCATTATACTTGAGCCACCTCTCTTCTCTCTCCACTTCTATCATAGGATCCATCATTTCTTTCCACACTTGCTTCTGTGGCCTGTGCCTAGTGGAGTTTAGCTAGCCATAGGAAACACTTCTAAACTTAGAGTGATGATCAAGATCTTAATGGCTAATGGTATAACACGTAAGAAAGATCCTCTCGGTTCTTGAAGAACTCAAACTCAACAACCTTTGGGAAAGAATACGTAGAAACCGTGTACTCCAATGTGTAGCTAGTCAACACACCACTCCACCAATGATCAACAACACGAGTCCAAATCAGATCGACATCATGAAGTCGCTGATAATCTTCTTGGGTCCACACACGAGGTCAATAGTACCAACTCCTCCTTGATGCATACGCCGATAACCATTCATATAGTTCTATTGGAAAACAAAAAAAGAATGTTTCATAGAGCTCATGATATAGATGCTCCTCTACCCATGTACGTGCATCAAACTCAGGTCCAATGTTGAATCTATGTGTAAACTCATCCTCCGTGTTCTTAAGCCAAGTTTCCACACTATCCAAAGTCAAATGCTCTGCCATCACACACCATTCTTACAAACACTTCAAAAGAGGCCTCCGTAATGGAACCAAAATGTAGTCAATTTTACCTACTCCTTTTAAACCCCAGATGCACCAACATATCACCCATCCTGAACTGGGTACTCACATGAGGCACACAAAGGTGCAAAGCCCCTCTTTTATGTGATCCTTGCAAGAATTTCATCATTATAGAAGAAAAACATATATACATAAACACATATATCTTATGACATAGATAATGAGACTAGATCTGAGCTTAAATGGTCCATATTACAATTTTGACTACTAAAAGAACATTCACAAACCAGATCTAAACCATGAACACAATAAAGAACACAAACACTTAGATCCATTGAACACTGATATTTATAACAACATCATTATATTAATTCACCAATATTACAATAGCCAAATACATCAAAAAATCCATAAATGGACCGGATACATACCAGAGTTTCAATATTTTCCTATAATGGCTCCATTACGAAGTCTAGCAGTGATCACACATATCTCTCCTAGCTCTCTCTACCTTCTTGCTCACATATATTTCATACATTATGCACACATCTCATTTCTCATCCCTCTCCTTACTTTCCTCCTTCTTCTTTGCCATGAAAATCAATACATATCAAGGGACTCGAAGGAATCTTCTCTTTACCGCCTACTCATCACTCAGAGTGAACCACCTGCCAAATGTCATCATGTCTTGCCATACTCAAGTATCCTCAACATGCAAGTGCTAGCTAAACTGTAACTAAATCTGCTTTACAACTCCTTATCCCATCATGATAATCATATCCTAGGATATGATTTCCTTAGGCTGCAATTCTCCATGTTCTATCCTTATCCACAATTAGTTCTGGCCACATCTCTATGTGTCCCTTATTGCAACTCCGACCGTGGTTCAAAATATGGCTAAGTCTCGAGCCTATTCTACCTAGGCATGAACCTCCATTCCTTCCCCAAAGTTACTTCCGTGCGAGCCTTTGCGCCTTGCTGGTGCATGACAAAACCTTCCATGCCTTAGGTTCTTAGTATCCTTAGGGTCTCAACACCTCCCCTTGTTAGCTTGATCTTTTTGCTTAATATGACTTGATGGATATAGATAATTCCTTGAGAGATTTGGGCAACATGTAGTTGTAATTCTTCAAAGTTAGCCGCCATGGAGGGTGGAACTCTTATTTATAGGTGGAGGAAAGGAAAAAGGGTTAAGATCTTGCCATGTAGATGGAAGATCAATGGTTGTTGCATGAGAGGGTAGAAGAGTCTAGAATTGGAGAATTCTAGAATTTATAAGAAGTCTCCATTGAATTAAAAAATTAATGGAGGGAAGGAGATATATTTGAATTTTTAAATATAATGGAGGGAAATTTAGAGAGGTTTATAGAAATAGAAGCCTCTAGATTTGGAGGATTTGGTTAGCTTAGGATTAGGTAAGGTTAATTGTGATTAGGGAGAGATTACATGGAGAGGCTAGGTGTAGGTAGGTGTAGAGTAGGTTGGTAGGTGGGTGTAGGAATATTAAATTCTTATAAAATGATAATAGGGATTAATAGTGGGATTAAATAATGAATTAAAGGATTAAGGATGAGATGGGATATTAGGTGAATGATGAGAATAATTAAGATAAGGATATATATGATATAAAGGAATTGATAATAATTAATCTTGTGATTAATTATTATATGGTTAAGATGGGAGTTGTAATGATGGGTTAGTGATGGGGGATTAATAATGTTTAATAAGTATTTTATTTATTAATTAATTATGTTGACATTTTACATGTCTACATTTTCCCCTCTTTGAAGGGTTATTTTAAAGCAATGACCATTCAAAGAAAGAGAGGTTGTTAGGATAGATGGTAAGGGTGATGCCCCTTGAGAGGTCATGTGGGGAGGAAATGGGTGGGTGACCACTCAAAATGAAGAGAAGTTCATGTTAGTAAAAGCTTATGATAAGTGTATAGATGAGGAGGGATTGTGAGAAGATTCCCGGCCAAGGTGGTCAAATTGTCAAATGATCGGTGAATGGGGGATAAATTGGATGTCCAAGTCAAGAGGAGGAGCATGGATTAATGGATTGAGTCAATGGGATTGATGGGATGCCCCATCCAAGAAGAGTAACATAGAGGACTTAGAGGGGATGCCCCAATCAATGATATATGAAAGGGGGTTAAGATTGGTTGATTAAGAGATTGGATACCCCAGTCAACGGTATATGAAAGGGGTTAGGGAAGGATTGGTTGTCTAAGTAGCAAAAAGAGTGGGAGAATGTGAACTTGGCTCAGCTGGTCATTGTCGAGTTGATTGATTTGAGTGCCATTGCACCACACACCTCTTGCGATCTTGGTTTGGATTTGAAATATTAATTAGAAATTGGCTGGGGTGATTAGTTGGTTGGATAGGATGAAGAGGATGAAGAGGAGAGGAGTATGTGATATAGTTAGTGGATGGAGTCGGTGTTTTCCTAAACTATCCACATTTTCATCATTAGTAGTTGGAGTAATGTGGCATAGAAGCAAAAGTGCAACAAGGTATAAATACCATGATGCTTAGGTTGCCAAATGTCGTTGTCCTCATATCATTGGACTATGCAAAAAGAAATAAAAGAGGCCTCATATCATCGGCCAAAAAAAAATATGCAAGAATTAAAACAAACATTCACAAGCATGTATTAGTGGTGTGTTTACCACAGGATAGGAGGAGGAGTTACAACATGCACCACCGGTTATCATATTGGGTGGTCCACCAATTTAGCATGCCAATGCCACATTCATTGGTATAAGATGTACCATACCGGTCTATATAAATAGGATGTGGATGCGATGGAGGTTGATTATTCAATTGGGCCATTACGGATGGTTGCACCATCAACGATAGATATAATAGGTCCATCTAGTATGGGGGTTACAGTACAAGGATAATAGGTGCGAGTCCTTTTGGTGTGAGTACGTCGGGATCAAATGATATGGGAGTAGAGTTACCGGCTCGTATTGATAAATTGGAGGCGGAGGATTGTGTTCAAGTAGTGGAGCTAGTAGGTCTAAGGGTGAGAGGTGTAGCTCGGTTGAGAGAGATACATGAGTTGAGGTGTACAAGGAGTATGTATCTCAATTTTGGTGAGTTAGACGATCGTGGAGGGTGATGGTATGGCAGTGGAGGTAGCTCACCTTCGGGGGAGCAGGATAGGATACAACAAACCATTGATGGCTTGTGACAACAACAAAGAGGAGATGGTGATGGGGACTGACCCACCTTTGGGCGAAGTTAGAGTCAATGTGAGGGGAGGGATCAAGCCATACGACCTTTGAAAGATATATCACCACCAAAGGGATGCATATAGAGATAGATATGGTGTGTTTGATACTACGATCGAGGCATTAGAGAGTATGACACAAGGAGCTTCTTAGGGGCCGAAAATATGACACCACCGGGACCGTGACATGGGGGTGTGTACCAGGCCTTAATAGAGGAGATGCATTATTACGAGAGTTTTGTGACTTCTCGTTTCTAAAGGACTAATGATATGCAAAGTAATTGGCTAAGAGGAGATTAGCAACTGATGACCTCAAGGAGTACAACCGAGTGTATTGCGGTCAAGGCCGGATGGGGTAGGGGATGACACAGGTAGCTCGGTCAATGAAGAGAAGCATTTTTGGAGATGTACATATGTCGCCTAGATATGCCGTTATGTTTGATTCTTTTGTATCATATGTATTTTATTGGATAGTTGATGATGAATAGTGATGGTCACATTTTTATGTATGTATGTGTACTAATGAGAAAGATGTATCATTAGGTCATGTTGGTGACATGCATTATTGTTGATGATGATTATTGTGATGATGGGATGGTAGATGGTAGTTTGATATTTGTGTGATGTAAGATGATGTTTTGATGGTTTTATGATGAGACATATGTATGATTTTGATGGTGTGATGTTATTGGATTATTATGATGACATGATGTATTATTTTTAGGAGTGAGATTTTCAATATGATGATTATGATGACATACTTTTATTGTGATGTTTTTATGATGTGTTGATGATGTATTGATGATTAGTGGATGTTGACATGATGATGTTGTGTATTTTACCTGTTTAGAGATATTTATTGTTTTATGATGATGTGATGAGATTAGATGACTATTTATTTGGATGCAAATTGAATGATTATGTAGTTTTGTTGTGATGATGTTAGATGTTTTGATAGAGTTTGATTATGATATAATGATGATGATTAGACTATGTGATGATGAGATGGATTTTAATGTGTTGATACTAATTTGTGAAGTATTTTGGATAGAAAATGAATGGATTTTTATGATGATGATGATTATTTGTTGTTATGGATATGTTAATAGTGGTTATATGTGGATGTTGTAGAAGTATGATAGTTGGGATTATACGATGTTATCATGGATAGTGTAATGTTTTGATATGATGGTTATTGTGAGTTATGGTTAGTGTAAATTAAATATTGTGATGATTGATAGACATGGGTATATATAGATGATAGTTTTATAATGTTCCTGTATTAAAAGGTAATTGAATTGTACAAATATTTAAAATGTAGCCGTGACATGAAATGAGATGGAATAGTAGAGAGAAAGGAGAGTGATTACGAAGAGGAATATAGAGATATATTAGGTGGATGGGGGTTGGAGAAATGAAAGCCTCAGGATCTTACAAGGGTTACATTTCTCTACATTTGACTTGGATGCTTCTTAATGTTACAGCTCTTGACAATGCAACCTTAGCTAGGATCAAGAGCATGTTCCTAGTCATGATAGATTTGTTGCTTTGCGGTCAGGATCAGAAGAAGTTTGGATTTAGGATAGTAGGATACGAATGTAAATATGGATGGAAATATGATCGGGGATGAAGGGGGTTTCCCCGGTGTGTTATTTGTGTATGTAGGGCACTAATGGACATAGGATCTAGCTTACCATAGTGATGGGAACTAGTTTTCACCATGGTACTTGCCTAAGGCGACTTTGAAGTGGTTTTTGCCATAGGATGAATTATTTTTCTATTTTTTGTTATTTTTTATTTTTTTTTGAGTTGTGGAAACTTAGGCATAAAAGTGTTTGAGATGCATGATGTTCATGGGCTCGTCCAAATCATACCTATACTGAGTAGCAAGACTTATAATCCCGGAATAGAAATTGTGATGAAGGCGTAAGGTTTGAGCTAGTTTGGTTCGAAATTGCCTTTCTTTTCATGGTCGAATTAGTGTTACGCTGGTTTTCCTTGAGGACTAGGTCACCAAATTTAAATTTATGTGTTTTGATGTACTTGTTGTAGTGTCTGCAGATGTGATTTTGATAATATTTGAGGTGGTCCAGGGCTTAGAGGTGTTTCTCATCTAGCAGCTCAAGTTCTTGTAGGTGATGCACTCAATAGTCCTCATCGTCAATGAGGTTTTAGAGAGAAATGTGGAGGGAAGGGAGATCGATCTCAATAGGAAAGATTGCTTCAGTGTCGAAGACAAGGGAGTATGGAGTGGAGCCAGTGGGAGTGCGAGATGGATGTATGATAGGCCACAAGGCAAGATAGATTTGTGTATGCCAATTGAGGCATGCTTGGTGAATTTTTTCGAGGACATGCTTGATGTTTTATTGGATGTCACGGATTGGCCATTTAGTTATGGGTAGTATGGGGTGGATAATTTGAGCTTGATGTGGAAATTATAACAAAGCTCTTAGATTTCTCAAATTTTGAAGGATTTACCGTTGTAAAGTGATAAGAGTAGATTGAATCTTTGTAGTGGAAAATGATATGATTTAGGATGAATTTGGATTTTTTCTTTGGTAACATAGGTGAGTGGAATAGATTTGAGCCATTTAATAAAGTATTGAGTGGCACTAATGATAAAATTGTGACCATCAGATGAGGTGGGATTTAGCTTGCCCATGAGATTGAGACCCCAAGTGGAAAATGGCCATGGGTGGTGATGGGTTACAAAGCTTGTGAGGGTGCATGGATGAGATCGAAAGATTTTGGCATGGGATGCACTTGCGAGACATAATAACATGCATCTTTTTCCATTATGGGCTAATAATAGCCAATGCATAGAAGTTTGTTAGAAAGTACTACACCAATGGTGCAAGCACCATGAGATGCCATCATGCACTTCCTTGATTTCTAATTCTTCCTCTTGGGAATTAAGTCATCATAACAGGGTCTCGTCAAAGCCTCTATGATAAAAAGTTCCACCAAGGATGGTGAATCGGGAGGTGCATTGGATGAAGGACTTATGATGGTTGTGAGGAAGATTGGGTAGAAGGGTATGATCATGGAGATAGGTGTAGATGTTGTGGTACTATGGGGAGTCGGGACCAATAATCTCACATACCATCTCAAACTCGAGAACGTCATAGGCCAGAACCATAAGTTGTTCAACCAAGAACTGTGAATTAGGGGCATTTGAAGGCATGTCCAATAGAGAACCAATGGTCTCCATTGCATTTGTTGATTTGTTTCTTGCTTAGGGGACCTGCTCAAACTGAATATGTTGGAAGTAAAGTTTGAAACTGTCCACCATTCACTTGTAGGGAACCAATTTTTCATCTTTAGTTGAATATTCATCATTAACTTATTTGATTATGAGCTGTGAGTCACCAAAGACATTGAGATTTTGATGTTCCATTGGATGACCATTCTTAGTCAAGTATGAGTGCCTCGTATTCAACTATATTGTTGGTGCAGGGAAAAGTGATCTAAAAGGCCTTTGGGATTAGATATCCTTAGGGTGTGATAAATAGAATGCCTACTCTTGAGCCGTGATGTGTAAAAGATCCATCAAAGTATAATGTCCATGTGTCTAATTCTTCGACGACAAATATAGATTCATCTGAGAACCATGTATTAAGTGGCGTGGAATCAAAAAATGGAGCTTCTGCTAACTAATCTTCTAGAACCTATCCTTTGATAGCCTTTTGATTAACATATTCAATGTCGAACTCACTTAAGAGCATGATCCATTTAACCATGTGTCTTGTTAAAGCCAATTTTGAAAGTAGATATTTGAGAGGATCTACTTTAGCTATGAGCTTGATTGTATTATTGAACATATAGTGCCGTAGTTTTTGGGAAGTAAAGATAATGACAAGACATGCCTTTTCCATAGGAGTGTAATTAAGCTCATAAGAAACTAGTGTTCGGCTTAGGAAGTAGATGTCATGTTATTTTTTTGGTCATTATGTTGTCTTTAGGAGAGCTCCCAAGGAATGTTGAGTAGCTGAAATGTAAAGAGAGAGAGAGATCCCAGAGTGGGGGACACTAATACTAGAGGATGTAGTAGATATTCCTTGAGTTTTTCAAAAGAGGCTTGAAACTCCTCATTCCAATGGAAGACTGTTCCCTTTTTGAGAAAATGATGAAACAAATGACACTTATCAACGAGTTGTGCTATGAATCTTTTGATGGATTGGATTTTACCTTGTAGGATTCTAAGTTGTTTTAGATTTGTAGGTGGAGGCATTTCAACCACAACTTTAAATTTATCTAGGTCAATTTCTATTTCATCTTTGTGAGACAATAAAACCAAGTAGCTTGCCTGATGTAACACCAAAAACACATTTCTTAGGATTGAGCTGAACTTTGTATTCCCAGATTCATTCAAAGATGCAACGAAGAACCATGGGATGTTCTTCTCTTGGTCTTGGATTTTCCCAAAATATCATCAACATAATCCTCAACAATGTCGTGCATCATGTCATGGAAGATGATGGTCATGACACATTGATATGTAGCTCGATACATTTTTGAGACCAAAGGGCATGACTTGGTAGAAAAATGTGCCCCATGGCGTGGTGAAATAAATTTTGTGTTGATCTTCTTCAGCTATTTTGATTTGATTATATCTGAAGAAACTGTCCATGAGGGATAAAATTTCGTGACAAGTTGTAGAATCCACAATCATGTCGATATTAGGTAAGGGAAAATTATCTTTAGGGAAAGATTTTTTAATGTCACGGAAATCTGTACAAATACGGAGATGCCCCGTATTTTTTCCTATTGGGATGATGTTGGAGATACAATCAGAATAGTTAATGGGCTAGATAAAGCGACATTGAGAAACTTTTGATGCTCTTATTTGACAAGAAGGGTTACCTTTGGATGCATATTCTGAGCTTTTGCTTAAGCGGCTTCACATCTTTACATACTACAAGATTATGAACCACTAGAGATGGATCAAGACCAAGAATATCTGCATAGGACCATGTAAATACATCTGATAATTCTTCTAGGATTTTTGTAAAGTGGCTTGTTATTCTACTGAGATAATGATGCCACTAGTTTGAGGATCTTGGGGTCTTCTTTAGTGCCGATGTTAATGTCAATGGTTTCCTCAATTAATGATGTTGACTCATCCTATAGTGTTTCAAGAGCCGGAAGAAGTTGATCCATAGTTGGATCATGTTCAAGATTTGAGGGATTTTGGAAGAATTCTGTAAGGGATCCTCGTTTAGGTGGAAAGAGGAGTTAGGATGAGGGATATTGGATTGGGATTAAATGGGGAGGGTAGGATCCTATTTTCCAAAGTAGGCATCAATATTTAGACATATTTGGAAACCTTTCTTATGGTCGTCGGCCGATACATTATCTCGAGTTCTCATGAACTCAAGAATTTCCTTGTCATTATGAAATGTATCAAGAGAGATATGTGCGAATTTTTGGTCTCACTTTGGATAAGTTAGGGGTAGGTGAGAGCAATGTTGATGGTGAGGATAGAGATTTCATGGAAGATATTGGTGGTGACAAGGTCTTCGTATTGGCTATAGGCGGAACTTGTTTCGATGGTTTCTATGGCCTCCTCAACTATTTTGGTTATGTCACTAAGGTCATCATGGGTACTATTAATAGGTGGATGATATGCTAGTCCACATCCATTAGGATTGGGGATGATAGTAGGAGGTTCAGGGATGCCTTGTGCATGGAGACCTAGTCCTCGACTAGAGTATCCCATATGAGTCATCATCTGTTTGGCGATTGGATATTTGTTGTTCAAGAAACAAGATGATATAGAGTCATCGATGAGCCATGTGGTGTCAGATGGCTCAAGGTAATCATCAACAAGATATCTTTGTCATCCCAAATTTACCCCGGTAAATTTGGAGTCAAGACAACCCCACACATAGAGAAAATATGAAGGGAAAACATTTCGGACCTACGAGCTCGCATTCCAAAAATGAGGCAAAGTAAAAGTTAAAGTTTGAACCGAGTCAAGCCAAAGCGGGGAGGTAGAGGAAAAGGTGAAAATTTTCCTTTTGGCAAAATGACGCAAAGGAAAATATTGGAGCGCACCTCCCCAGCCAACAAAAGGGTGCCACATGTCCAAGCAGAGAAATGGGGCGCGAGGAGTTTTCTACATTTTGTGTTTCACGGAAAAGAGAAAAAGATAAATTACGGACCCGATACAAACTTTGAAGGGGCATATCTTTTGGCTCAGGGCTTGAAATATTGCAAATCTAATGCCGTTGGAAAGATCTCGGCCTCACCAACCTAGATGGAGGAAATGTCTTCGGGCCTTCAATATAGGATCCATCTATCTTAACAACTAGATCGGATTCGATCTGTTTCCACCATTTCCTCTTCCTTGGCGCAAACCAAGGATCGATGCAGTAAAGATGGATTGGGGGAAGATTTTATTAGAAGCATTAATAGTAGTGGTTGAGTTCCGACCTGCTTTTCCTGCTTCTCTCTCTCTTTCTTCTCTCCGATCAAATCTATAAATACGGGGGCAATATTCATTGTAAAAATTGTTGTTCATTCTTCTTCTCTACCTCCCTCTTCTTTTCTTCCCTAGGGTCGAAAATGGAGTTTGAATCTCCTCCCATGCTCTGTAAATGACATTTTTGCCTCTTTCTCGTGTATGATGCTCTGTGCAAATTTCTGAAGCAATAAAACTCATTTTTGTGATGCGTTTGTCCATCCTTCGCTTGTTTTCATTGCATCTTCTTACCTCTCATCATTCTGGAGTATTCTGTGCATGTTTTGGATGTTTCATTTTTGAGATCTAGGAGCTGTGTTCGTGGGGATTAAAAATGGAGTTCTGTGTGAATCTGACATTTGGTCTGTGATGTTGTTATCCATCCTCTCCATTGCTCACCTCACCTCCCTTCATTTCATGGCCGTTTTGATAGATGATCAACACTTCCCTTTTCTTGGTGCTATCACCTTGTTAGTGTAGGATTTCCCTCTTTATGCACTTTCTCTCTCCTGTCTCCTTGGAATTGTTAGGATAGGTGTAGTTAGACGTCATTTCTACATTAGGAGTAGTTTAGCATTAGGATTAGGAAGAAGAAGCCAAATTTCTTCGGAGGGCCATCTCAAGTCTGCAAGTCCCACAGCTTGAGAGATGGTCCCATGTTATGCAATCACACCAGATGAGTTTGCCTTAGAAAAGTAGATTTTTAGAACTCATTTGGGGGTGCCGTGATTTTGCATTAATGGATACTAGAATGAATAAAATTGGAAGATCCAATGAATATTTTTGCTTTTTGGTTTGACACATGTCGGGTCTACCAAGTTGTTTAGGTGATAAAGGTAGTTGTTGATGCTAAAATTTTGATATTCACCACACCTTGTGGATTTGAGATTGAGAGGCGGTGTGGGTAGGATGGGAGTGGATATGGATGGCATGGGTAAGAGAGGAGTGGATGAAGATGAGGAATTATGTGTGGTGGATGGATGATAAAGATGGAGATTGCGAAGAAATGGTTTCATTGATGGGACAATATGGTTACGTATATGCTTGTGCTTCAAGTGTTTAGAAATAATGAAACGGATGAGGGCCACCATGGATAGTGGTATCCATCTTTGGCATGGTCAATTTAAGACATTGATATAATGTAGAGGGGATGACATGCATTTTGTCTTTGGATGACCAAGCAATAAGTTGTATGGGAATTAAATGTCCACTATGTGTACCGGGGTGGGCAACGTGATATGACTCACATTAATAGGAAGATACAAAGTGCCCACATATTTTCTTTCAGTATTATCATATGATTTAATAGTAATTATTTCTTTTCATAAATCGATTTATCGTACCCTAGTTGTCGAATGAGATATATAAAGTCTGTAGAAGGATTGACTAGGCCATGTAGTGAGATATTATTCAAAGGACTTCTAGAACCGTTTATCCATTAGCACTCGTTTGATGCGGTATTTTCAATGTGAACCTAAATGTAGAGAGGGAGGTTGTGAGCTAGGCCATGTAGTGGAAATTATTGCTAGGTAAAGGTGAGTAGAAACGTCAGATGAGGGTAAAGATGAGAAAAAGGGCTTAGAATTGCGTGGGATCGATGTCATTTGGGATGCACATTTCTTTAAGAGCATGATAAAGGATATATTTGTGTATAAAGGATGTTTTGAGAAGATCCATAATGGATATTTATGTGGGGGTCTTCTCAAATTGTTTGATGATGTTGTATTGAGATTATGGTGGTGAATTAGAGGAAGATGGAGGGACCCCTTGAACCACTACATGGATCCTATGAGTGGTAACCACACCTTTGAGGGTTTTTAAGGGCATTTGACCTTGATAGTGGCTACTTGATGAGGGGAATGTTGGATATGGTCAACAAGAGATTTGTACTGGAATGGTACATGGTGATAGTTGATGTGATGGAATGATTCATGATTTTTACCAGACTTTTGTTGACCACTGATTTGAAGTATGAGTCGACCATGGTTGGGAAGGGTATTTTTATAAATTCTAACCGATTCTAAGAAGAAGAGGATGTATTGTCTTCGATTTAAATTTCACCTTGATCAATCCGATCCTGAATGTAATTATTCAGCTTCATAAACTTAGTAGTGGTGTGACCCTTGATTTTGTGGAATTTCTGATGCTCTTTTCCTTAAAGTAAGAGGGATTCGGGCTAGACTTGTCAATTGGTTGAGTCTTGGGGAAAATGACTATATTAGTAGCAACTAATTTTTCAAGGATTTCTTCAATAGATTCACCCAAGGGGGTGTATGTCCTTCTTTTTAAATCTTGGGTAGATCATGGCTGACCCTTTGGGATGGATATGGCAGTAGCTTTGTGGACGTGTTGAACATGCTTAGTCTCTGTCACTCCATCGTCGACAACATTATTTTTTTTTTTGAGATATTTAGACTTCTACGATGTAGAAGGTTTTTGGGTGATTGTAGTTGTGAGAATACAATTTAATGAGGCCTTTGGAAATAATAGATTTTTCTATTTGCATTCCCTTTTCTATGATGTCATCAAAGGTATTGGAACAATGGACTTGTAGGTGGAAAGCTAGCTCTTCTTTGAAGGTTAGTGACAAATATGGTGACCAATTTATTTTCTCACATGGGCCATGGGATATGGTTGGTAAGGGCACTCCATCACTATAAGAAGGATGAGAAGCTTTCATAATTATGCTACTTGGTGTTACATAGATCAATCATGGTGACATCATGTTCCACATTATATGAGAAGTGCTTGACAAAATTTTCAGATAGGTTGACAAAGGTAGTGACAAATCCTTTAGGTAAATGGAGGAACCATTCAAGGGCAGGACCGCCTAGGCTTCATGAAAATAGTTGTAATAAGTAGGAGTCCTCGTAGGCTACCTATTGACATAACATATAGAACTATTTAACATGTTCGCGAGGGTTCCCTTTCCTTTATATTTTTCAAACTTAGGTGGTTCGAAGTATGAAGGAAAGGGACACGAAAAATGTCGTGGTCAAATAGATAGGGACAAAGTTCCTCAAACTTGTACCATCATCCTTGTTTTCCGACTTGTAACCCTTGAAGCGTTTCCTTCATAGACTTCACTTCTTACTCCAAGGTAGGTTCTTGAGGGGTGGTGGATGGTAAGTTGAAAGCGGGACATTGTGATCAGCCGTTCTCACAATGGGGTCTTGACTCATTGGATTGATTAATCCTCCATAAAGTGTTGGCCACATGTGGGTATTAACAACATATTGCTTTATTAGGTGGATAGAAGTTGTGGCGATCAAGGAAGTAATTAAATCGAGTTATCTTTGACTACCTTGAAGGTATCGCATGATAAGGTTTGGGGTACATCAAACCATCATTTCTGAAAATGCAAAAGCTTTCCTAAGATCTAGTATTTATGATTGGGTTCTTGGAGTTGGGATTTATTTGAAGAATTATTCCAATTACTAACCCCAAGGTAATGGTTTGGAAGAGTCTACAAACAAGAATTTGATCATAATCATGAAGAGAACAATGGATATCAACAAGGCAATGGAATACAAAGGTGAGAAATGCTCTTTGGGCTAATAGAATAATAGTTAAGAAGGCAATCAAAACTTCTCCTTACAAACTTGTTTATGGTAAATAAGCTAGGATTCCTTTATCACTTGAATTTCCTTCACTAGAGCTAGCACAATAGCTAGAATTTGAGGGTGTAGATCGAGAGAAATTAGAATGGAATAACTAGTTGAACTTGAAGAATTAATTTTTTTTTCCCATGATCAAATTGGAGCAACACCAAAGATCAACCAAACAGTGGTTTAACAGGAAGGCTAGAGCTCATAATTTCAAATTAGGTGATCTAGTATTGAAATGGGATGCAAAAAGAGATAAAATAAGGTAGAACTCTAAGTTTGATGCACTTTGGAGTGGGATATATGTCATCACTGACTTGTAAAGAACCTAACTCTTGTGAGTTGTCTCAACTTTATAAAAATGCCTTACAAATCCCGAGTCAATGGGATCTATCTCAAGCATTCCCATTAATTTGTTTCACTTGCATCTTATACATATTAGAGTAATTTCATTCCTCCAAGTGCTTTGGAGTAACATTTTGCTTGTAGTCTTGGTTCCCTTTCTCTCATGCATTCTTGTGCATGGTTTCTTGTTTATTTTGGGATGGCATCATTTGTTGTGCATATTCTAAAGGTTTTGGAGGATGTTTTGTTTTAGATACTTGAGATGGATGGATGGTGAAAGTAGCAACACAATCATAAGTCTATCTAGCTCACAGCAATCCAATAGTTCTTGCGCATGTTCCCAAGATTATGGTGGAAATTTTATTGTAAAATAGTTTTCTACTCTCATTAAACTTTAAATTAGAATATCCTTCATATTGAGACAATCAAGTCGAACAAGGTCTAAGCAAGTACTTCTTTTGGATTCGGGGTGAATTTTCAAGTTTTAGATCAGTTTCATATGTTCTCAGGATGGCTCCATTCCTAATGGATGCTTCAAGGCTACTAATCTTCATATTTAATAGGCAAATATCCTTGAAAGTCACCAAATTGGTTTCTAAAATAACCCCCTTGGCTATTTTTGGGTAACTTGCATTCCCATTCTAGGTTTGGCATTATGTTTTGGGATTGCATGCACTTCTATCTTCTATAATGGTGTAGTTTCTATGGTTGCACTTTCTCGTGTGTGCTCGCATGTTCTCTTACTTCTTGCCCGATCTCTTCTCTTGTTCCTAGTATGATTCACACACTTGCATTATTCCCTTTCCCCTTCACAATTCTATTTCCTTTTCACACTTGTTTTTCTATCACAGCACTACGCATCCTCTCATGTGCAACCATGGGATCTCCTTACATCTTTACAAGCCTTCTACATTCCTCTTATGCACATGTCTTTTCCTCCAGAGTCATGTGCACTCCCTTACACGTTCCCATGAGTCTTCCTTTCTTGAGCAGTTGATCTTATTTATGTAATTTATTTCACATGTTGGCACTTGGGCACTCCCCCCTTTCTTCATGGTATGTTTGCACACATGCCTTTTCCCTGCGCTTTTCCTTGGTGCGTCTTCGGGCCTCCTTTACACTTTTTCTTACTCTTGTAAGTATGCATCCCTTTCCCAGAACCCCACACATATCCTCACATACACTTGCTAAATTCCTCTACATCATTGCACTTTGTTTCAACCTTTCTCTTCTACCCCCCAACTTCCACACATGCACCTTAGGATTTCATCCCCACATCAGTCTTAGCTTGACACATATCCATCTCTTGGACTTGGGATTCAATTTACATTTTGTGAATGCAAATGCCAAATTTCCAACTATGATCAAATCCTCGTGGTGAATGAAAGCATCACACGTGATGTATATCCAAAGTAAGTACATTCAACCTTTAGATACCCATGGCTAATAAGATGATGTCACATGTATGGTGTGTTGCTCATGTATTGCGGTTCTTGAGATAGCCATATCTTTTGATTTTGAACTCCAAATCAGGCTTGGTTGGTCTCGTTGGAAAGGGCTTAACGTGGGATATACTATAGAATCATCATAATTAGCTTTTGGTAATATTTTATAGGTGAAAAATGAAAACATGTTTTAGGTCATTAATGTGCAACTACAAGCAACTCAACCACCCAAATTTAATGAAGCATGGTCTCTTTTCTTCTTTCAAAAGAAAATTGACATGATGAAATGGATATGGTAGAGTTCCCATGTTATTTTGTAGGCATTGAATGCATCTTGTTGGTGGTTGTAACCTTGAATCCAAATTTCCCTCTATTTTCCCTCCTCTTTCTCTCTCATTCTCTATATATTGTAATGTAATGCCCATTTATAAAGGTTGAGCCCTCTTAGAATGCAAAGGTATTACCGAGAGTAGTGCATTAGTGTTTTTAACTACATGCCTTGGATCTGGACCTCTACAGGTGATTTTTGCCTCCCTCCTCCATTATAATGGACTGCACATCCTCTTGAAGCAATAAAATCTGTGTTTTATGGATATTCTCTACCCTAGCCCATGTTTATTGCATTTTCTTGCCTCTCTATTGCATTTTTGTATGTTGTGCATGTTTTCTCTCTTTACTAGGGTTTTATTTATGTTGTGCTCCATGAAAATGAGATTTTGAATGTTGTATTGGATTGTGGCACTCAAGTCTGCCCTCTCCTCCTTCATTTTCTACCATTTTCACTCATCTGAGAGTGTCTTTCCCCTTTCTTTCAGGTGTTGTCACCTTTGTTAACTTATTATTTCCCTTTTTCATGCATATTTCTCTTCCCCTGGTCCCTTGAATTGTTACAGTAGGATTAGATAGTTTCATTTCCTTCCTTAGGAGTAGTTTTAGCATTACGACGGTAGAGGAAGTCTAACTTCTCTACGGAGGTTGATGTCATCTTAAAACACTATCATTGTAGAGATCGCACCATGTTACCTCAAATCCTGAATCTTCCTGATTTGGGTGTAGGTGAAAATTTGAGCTCAACAATACCTTGATGAATTCCCCCTCTTTTGAGGCATGTGTGATAAATAATTGGATTTTATCGCTCAAAAGAAATGATGTCTACCAATCTTTGGAGAAATATGATTATCGCATTGGATCGGATGAAAGGTTGTAGTAGTGGACATTGTTAGGATCCCATTCTTACAAGAGGGTTGTGCATGGTGGAGACAATGGTGCACAAAGAAAGTAACACACAATAAGCAATAACAACAATAGTAAATGCATATAGAATAAAACGAGTGTAAGGGAAAATTAATCGTTGATCAAGTCAACATATGAAATAACATGGAAAAGAGTCATATCAAGGCAAAAGTTACAAATATGGGCCACCCATGGTATCAAAAGATAATTATGGTGAAAACACACATGTTGCATATAAAAAGTAAGTGTACAAAAACAATAGAGGTATATAACCACAAACATGGGACACATATGGTGTCACAAGATAATCAAGGCACTCAAGTTGCACACAATAATCAATCAAGTGATCAAACAATCAAGTAAGAATGTAATCTAGCAATTGAGTGTAGTAACAATAATGAAAATTCATATAGATCAAGATAGGACATCACTACAAAAGACACATGTGTTAGCCCTGTTAGCAAAAAAAAGATAACATATACGATATAATTAATTGAGCATAGTGATGAAGTGAAAGTAACTAAAATGAAATAAAATTACATGTATATTGTAGGATATGTCCCAGATGATCGAGTTTCATTTGGAAGAGATTGAGATGGAACTCACCATGGTGTATCAATTCGTGTATGTCCTACATCTAGCTCAACATACCTCATGAATGCATACATGTAGAGAGTATATAGAAAAATATTCTATACATCAAACCAATATGACAAAAATATATGTAAAGTAAAGAACTAGCAAACCAAGTCATATGTAGGTCCTAAATTTGTATTTTTCAAGTATTTGAATGTTTTTGTATTATGTGTTTATGTGAATATTTTTGTAGTTTTTGAATTGAATATGTATATGGATGAGGCATCACAAGAAATACCCTATGAGAGCCCCATTAGGAGGTGGGGTATACCCATAAGGTGAAGGAGGCTCAATCCTTAAGTGTGTCATAGTGGAAGAAGGATAGTCATGTACAAGTTTTATAGTAGTTATAGTATGTACCATATGAAATGTAGTAGGAGGCATAAGAGGGTGAGAAGAGAACCTTAAAGATAAAATAGGCTTAAACGCACATGGTATAAGCATTTATGTATTAGCAATAAGAGTATACAAACTATTAGTAATCGTAATGGAAAATGTGAGAACATCAATGTCAATAGTAGTAATAGTAATTGTAAAAGTACAAGATTAATAAATAGTATCAATGGTACAAAACACATGCAAAAGACTCGGTGCCATAAGGTTTCCCTATATTAACATTAAAAAGTGGGAGAGACACAAGACTAACCACAAACAAAAGTAATGATATAGAATCATTATAAGCATTAGAAACATATGCATGCTTGCAAAAAGTATCATGTCTAGGTATAATAGAAGCCATAGAAAATATATGGTAATATTATGAGGGAGGATTAGTTTCCCTCAAAGATATAGGAACAAAAGCGTAGCAAAGGTAGGAGCTTTGCGGTGGGAAATGATATACCATCATGGATTAAGGTGTTAGCACCATATGTAGGATTCACATGAAGGGTATCATGCAAACCATTTGTAACCAACATAGAATAAACAAGTGTATCATTTGTAGTGTAATAAATACCAAAAGAAGCGAGTGTAGTCTTTTTATTAGCATTAGATGGAGACTTAAGCTTGTTGAAATCAATGTGTAAAAGCATTAGAAATTATAACATTTTGTAGGGAGTATGGGTTTATGTACGGATGAAAATCTACACGCGACCTTCAACCACACTTGACTCCTCAAGGTTGTACCGAGACAAATGATGTGGAAATAATGGATGGATAAATGGTAACGAATGTGGTAGTGGGCGAAGGTGTATATAAATGGTATGCAAGGGTTGTCGAGGCAATACAATGTTTTGAATTACGATGATGGAATCTTCTTGTCAAGCGCAACAAAAGCATGTCTAACCTGGATGGGTTGAATGGATGGATCAAAGAGAATAAAAATGTGGAGAATCTAGTCAATATTAAGATCTGTAGAGATTCTCTCCAATGGTGTGGAATATGCATAATGCCAACATGCACCTAGTAATGGTTTCCGAGACAAGGTCATGGAATAAACGAGAGAGGCATGAATCCATTAGCTCTATGGAGGGTTGGCGGGGTCGATCCAAAATGTGAGGGCTTGATGAGCTTCTTCATTTAGGACGTTCAATTTCCTAATGATGTCAGGTGGTAATGGAGAGGTTCTAAAGACCAACACTCTCAATCCAATGTCCACGTCTAATTGGTTTTTAGTCCCGTTTGATTTTCGGTCTCGTTTGGTTGGGGAACCATATGATCACAACCGTAAATTATTTTTGGTTATGGTCCCTCTATGGTCATGCGGTATGATCTAGAATATAATCCTATGGCGGTTAGGCAATCTATGCTTAGGGACAGTCCAATAATCATAAGCTTGATTGAATGCAATGTTTAATACATCAAGTTGTTTAATCCTCTCGGTGTATTGGGCCGTTGTTCTAAGGACAAGAAGATGGAGTCCCGTATCAATGTCCGTGAGTAATTCAGGGCCATTCGGTTATGGTACCCTTGGGTCACTTATGTAAGCACACTCTTGTTTTGGACCCTTAATGGTCATGAATTGACAATATTTTAGGTAATCTAGAGCTGGGTTGTTTTGACCAAAACTCAAATGATTTGTCATCTTCAATGTTTAATGCATCTAGTTGTCGAGTTGATTCTTTGTATGTCCCTAGTTGTCTTTAAAACGTTGAAACTAAGACCTTGGTTAATGTCTGCTAATTATCTTTGCTAAATTTGGTTTAGGAACTATCGGTTCGAATACAAAATCTCTAGGTTCTCTAGGTCTGTAATTTTCATGCATGAAACTATTGAATTGATCTAACAAAGCAAATAATGTAAGCAAAGTAAATCTAAACTATGTTTTTGGTATTTTCCACAATATAGGTAAAAATCAATGAAAATAGCTAATCTAGTGAAATTAAATGTTTTTGATCTTTTCTGATATTTTGAACAAAATTCTAATCTAACACAAACAATTAACCAGGTGTAGCTAATTGCTTGTGTAAATGGTGTTAATCTAATCCTAAAACAATGAATTAATTGAATCCTTCCTAATCAGAACTCTCAATCCTACCTCAGAGGTAAAGAATAAATCACAGCTTCAAAGAAGCTATTATTCCCCACAACTTCCCTAGAAATATTGAAGAGAAAGCTTTCTAATTTGATCTGATCTATTGTGATTTCTTGATAATTGAAATAACAAAACAATTTCTCTACTCTATTTGATATGAATTTGAATTGATAAATTCAGAATTGAAAATTTGAATCAATGAAGTAAACAAACAACACCTCCAACTTGGATATGCAAGAACAATGACAAATCTAGTTGTGTGAATATTTGTCCCTCAGTTTATCCTTTCAATTTTTGTGTCCATGTGAGTCCAATGGGTGGGAATGCAATGACCGTAGAGGAAGTAAGTGCAGGAGTAACAACAACTTGAGTTGACAGACTGGGAAACAATGTAGGTGGAATAATGCAAACACAATTAAACTAAGATTGGCTTTAGCAATTTCCAGTAAGAAAGGCAGTAACTTTGCAATAACAAGAATACTCAAAATTTCTCCAGCCATTTTCTTGAAAACAAGTGATTAATTTATAGAAATTTAGTTGTAGAGTGCACAAGCACACTTGGCAGCAATGGGATGCCAAATCATCACATGAAGAGGCAATTCAAACTGATTAATTCTATTTAAAAATAGAAGAGGGAGTGAAGACTATGCAATCAAGCCCAAATTTAGCTAATTTGGTTCACAAATGCGCCTTGGAAGTGAAGTTAACTGAAATCATGCATGTCTAATTTACGCATGAAGGTTTCTAGAAAAATTACATAGAACCACCACCCTGTGTAGGGTGACAAACACATAACCACCACCCTAACTAGGGTGGTGGTCACAAAACCGCCGCCCAGGTAGGGTGGCGGTTTTGACACTAAAGGTCAAAACATGCATAAAATGAAGCGGGAAGCTAGAAAAAAGCATGCAAAGGCTAAGTAGGGATGTCTAGGCTACAAATATATACTACGAATGGATTTAGGAACTCAAACACCTTTTGAAAGGATATGAATCATCATTGGGGACCTTTTGTAACCATTTTCCGAAAATGTAGCACATGAAATTTTTTAGTGCGAACAGTTTCCCCAAGGATATATGAACTATATATATATATATATATATATATATATATATATATATATGAACTATATATATATATATGAACTATATATATATATATATATATATATATATATATATATATATATATATATATATATATATATATATATATATATATATAGTAGGTATATCCATGAGAGGTGATCCATTAGATATAGGTGAAAGTATAACATCATGAACTAGGGATCTATCACCCTTTATAGGATTGAGAGACACATCATTAATAATAATGTGTAAATCATTTCTAACAATAATAGGAGAAGAAATTTCACCATTTGAAACATTTGTAATATGTTTTATCACAATAGGAGAAATATTTTTAGTGTCGATGGTTTCCAACTTATCATATATAAGAGAAGTACCATAAATAGGATCATTATGTTTAATTGCATTTGATCATAACATTATCGAGGAAAAGGATGTTTAAGTGTGTCATTTTCTAGTGCATTATTTGAATCAACGACCTTTTCAATAAAAGATAAATAATCATTACCAATGTTTGTCACATTATCATGTGTAATAGGAGAATACATATCATCACGTCCAATATCATTTTGAATTATTGTTAGGATCATCATCACAATGGTAACTAGCATTAGAATGTACATCATGTGTATTATTAAGATTAGTGATTTAACAAAATTAAATCTTAATCAAAGGACTGGTATCAAATGAATATAATAATAACAAGAAAAATCTATCATGCAAGAGAAAAACAAGTGTAAACAATAGTGAAATAAGAGTTACTTAGCTTGTAATTGAAGATCTGCACGGGAACATAAATTGAGTAGAACATACTAGATTTGGGTGTGTAAGCTTTATCTAGAAAACTAGAATCTGAAACTCCTTAGGATAGGGACACCTAGATAAGGACAAGACCACTTGGGTGTTGGTGTCTAAACCTGGGTGCTAGTTTCCTAGTAAATGACACTTCGATCTTCTCAGGATTTGAATTTGTCTTCTTCCTTTCACTCTGTGTCACTCTATCTTCATTGTAGGGTTTTACTATGTCACACCTAAAGCTGCAAAAAAACCTAGTTACTTGTTCAAGGCTCAAGAAACATTAGATGAAACAAATAATGCATATTATTGAGTCCGAATGAGCTCATCAATAACCCCGATGTGATTTTTACTAAGCACTGCACTATATTTCGAGACTCTATGTAGTTCTAGTGTATGTGTGATTGAATTGTGTCACTTAAAGCTAGGTTACCCTTTTGCCAGTCACACCAAAATAGTGGGCTACAAGTAAATTTCCCCCAAGATGAATGTGTAATATGGAATTCAAAAATATCCCATCCTATGAAATGAATAATGCAGTCAAATGTAGTCCTCAAATGTTGTTTTTTTCCCAAGTAGGAGATAGTAAGTAATAGCCCAAGTTGTCTAGCCCTAATAAGGAGTAAGTCATGTATATATATATATATATATATATATATATATATATATATATATATATATATATATATATATATATATGATTCCCTTATATATGAATTTCATTTCATCATTAACAACTAAAAATTCCAGCCCAAAGTGATGCGTAGTAATTTATAAAAGATAACAAATGATGTGGAAATTTAAACTTAAGAAAAAAAAGGAAAAGGAAAAAAGCGCCCAAAGGGGATAATAACACCTACACACTCTTGTCCCTAAAGGGCGAGTAGTTTTAGGATGCTCGAAGGATATAACAAAAAATATAGAGATGGGTCATATGTTTTCTAATGTCTAAAAGTAAAGTATCCATTTGAGAAAATTAAATGATAAGAGTATCAAAAGGATAAAACAATGTAAAAGAAAAACAAGTGTTGTTAATGTCTAGTTTTCTTACTTAGGAATTATACATATAATAACATACTTAGAGGCATGATGTAAGTAGTAAGTGTGTGATTTCATGTCTACATTTTCCCCACTTTATGTTGGTGAATGAATGTTTGGTAGCATAAAGTAGATAAGAGGAGCGTACCTTGTGGAGAGTGAAGGAGTTGTAATCGATAGAGTGCCGAATGAATATTACACTTGATATCATTACGAATGAAGATTGTAAGATGTATATCATGGAATCTAGAAGAGGATAAAGATCATAGGGTTGAACTTGCGTATTAGAAATATTTCATACATTTTCCACTTGAATATTGCATTTTATGCTTGAGATTGCTTCTTATTCCATTTGTGTGTTGTCTTTTGTCGGAGTAAGGTCGGACCTACAAAAGAAGAAAAGTGTAGTCAATGCTAAAATTTACATTTTTAAATATGAAAATAGGAATGTGTATTGAAAAACAAGTGAATCAAGGATAGAATACACATGTATGTCATGAGATAAGAGATATAATTGTTCATGTATGTTTGTTTCCTTGGAGATGGTTGGAATAGTACTAAGGATTTAGGCATCTTGTCGCTAAACTGAGTATTTAAGCATCTTGTAGCTAAATTGGAGATTTAGACTTCTTGTCACCAAGGGAAGAGTATTGGGAGATCTATAGGTTTTCCCTCCAACCATTAATGTTTCCCCAAAGATAAGTGCTACTACGAGGTGGTCAAAAACCTAATTGAAATTGGTCGTGGATGACACATCATTTCAGAAATATCATTTTCCCGCATATTCCGTAAATTCCATTCCTTATTTGATCCACGAGAAAAGAGAGTAATTAGTTCCTTTTCTCAAATTATGTAACTTACCACTAATTTTGTTCATGTTGTACCTGATAGTAACCTATAATTGAGTACCTATTGCTGGATCTTGGATAAACATGTTGATCTTGTACTATACTTGTTTTTGCCCCTAAGATAAAACCACCCATATGGGACACTAGCGCCTTTGTTTCGTGTTTGTATTGAGCACTTATATCCTTACTATGATTTTGGCCCAATTATAATTTTAAATCTACTTTTTTTCTCTTGTTTATTCTAATTATGTCGTGTACCAATATGTGTTTAGTCTCTCGAATGGTAGCAAGGGTGAAATAATCACGATGATTGCCCCACGTATTTGGGGTGCGTGAGATGAACCAAGGTGAGCGCGGCCAAAATGAGAAAAGATGAAATTGATGTACACATATAAAATAGATATCCTTCATGGGGAATAGGGAATGTGCATGGTAACAACCATGGAACATGCAAAACAATGGGAAAGGCTAGAAAAAAGTGTTATACAAAAACAAACATGGCATGATGCAATAAAAACTAGTCAAAACATGCAGTAACATGGAAAAATAAACTACGAGTAGCTGGTTGAATACATGGAACACCACTCAGGATGTTGTAAGACACTTGAAGCCTTCAAGGATATAGAAGCAAAACATGTAATCAAACATAGGGCATAACCGAAAAAAATGACAATTATGATAAAAACATAAACAAGATACAAAAAAATAGATAACCATGGTTGGAAACATGCCTACAAAATAAGTACTGCTACATATGAAGCACTAGTTAGCATGTTAGAAAAATTGTGATGTATGCCATAATTTATAGAGATGAAAATAAGAACGAAAGTAGTAGAAATTGCAATGATATAACTCTGGATATAGGGAAAAGGAAATGTATATGCCCTAGGAGCCTTAGTGGGACTAGTAGAGAATAATGCCAAGGATCATTCAACATGTGATAACATGTAAGTATCTTGCATTCACCTCAAGAGTACCATGTGAATGTAAATGTGTGTATAGAAAAAGGATATAGCATACTATGAATCAAAGTAACATGGTAAGTAATGTGCAACATAAAATAGTATAAACAAGCAAGAATACATCCAATCAAGATAAACTAGTATATTTGAATTTTTACTACTATTTGAATGAAATGTATCCTTAACTAATTAGGAATTGGTTAAAACATTTAGTAAAATCAACTCTTGGTCTTGTAAAATCTTAACTCACCCTTGGTTTTCAGATTTTTTTCAATATTCGAGGGTTGATATTCATATTTACTTATGATTTGTATCGATTTCATGACCTGGATATGGTTTTCAAATTTCCCTTAGGTTTACATGCTTGGTTATCCCCTTGAGAACTCTTTATAAGGTTTCCCAATCACAAAATCACCTTTCATTACATTTATCTAGATTAAGGAACCTATTTTTCAATTCCCTTAGAGGAGTTTCTTTATTTTAATAAATTAAATGAAAACTTCTGTTTGTTTGTCCTAATTTTCAACACAACTTTCGACATGTCAAATTTTTTATTTTAGTAATAAAGGTATATATTGAAAAATAAACAATTATTTAAAAATTCCATCGGTTTTTGTTCTTAATATTCACATCCAAAAAAATCCAAGCTGGTAGTGGTGTGATGGTTCTTGGGTCTCCTTGTAATTGGGATGTTCAATGTTCAAATCTTGATCTTGAGTTAAGGTGACCCTACTATTGACAGTTTGAATACCCTAGTGATGGGGCACCACGATAATGTGGTTTAATATGTGGGCTTGTCGAGAGCTTCAAAACCATCCTTGGATGGTTCCATGGCCGATGTGGGTTGGTGATGCCATAAGGGCTAGGGCCCTCTCCCTAGGTAACTCAAGCAAAAAAAAATTCACATCCAAAAATACCTATCTTGTTTCTATAAAATTCATAATATATTTTTAGCATTAGACATTTTTTCAATTGACAGCTGTCACTTTTTCTATATTGACAAATATTACATTTTCTAAAAGTCACTTTTAAGGTCTTATCCTTTATGGCCTCTTGATCGTCAACCTTCCATTTACTACTTAGTGATTAATTTTTATTTAGTTAGATGCTTTTCTCCTATTTATGCTATCATGGTCCATTATCCTAACGCTACAATTTTTTAAAAAAATCATCCAAAGAAACCCCTTACTTGAAGATGATCTTAATAATATTTTCAAACAAATAAATGTACCTCCTAATGCGGGGCCTCAATTTACTCACTCGGTTGCTCATGTGATTATTTCCAAACTACCGGCTCCTCTTCCCTCGAGGCGTCCCTTGCTTGTGATGTAGTAGTTGTACCTAATCAAAGACACAAAATCACACACTTATCACTTACATCAAGATTTTAAGTATGTTATTATATGCATGATTCCTAAGTAAGAAAACTAGACACTAACAACACTTGTTTGGATTTTACATTTCTTTATCCTTTTGATACTATTATCATCTACTTTTCTTGAATGACTACTTTAATTTTTGACATTGGAAAACATATGACCCAACTCTGTATTTTTTGTTATATCCTCTAAGAATCCTAGACATTACCACCCATTAAGGACATGAGTGCCTAGGCGCTACTGTCCCCTTTGGGTGCTTCTTCCCTTTCCCTCTTTTTCTCGAGTTTGAATTTCCACATCATTTCTTATCTTTTTTAAATGACTACCCATCAATTTTGGTTGGATTTTTGGTTGTTAATGATGAAATTCAAATAAGGGAATTATATATATACATGGTTTACTCACTATAATTAGGGGCTAGAAAACTTGGGCTATTACTTACTATCTACTACTTTGGAAAAGAGTGACATTCAAGGACTACATTTGGACTGCATTACTCATAACATAGGATATTTTTTGTCAAAGCACAATAAAATGTCCCACTTTTTTATATGTTTTGTACCGTTATAAACATGAATTTTCAATTTCATTGATTTTCTAAAGGTAATAGCCACAAAACCGTACACATTCATGAAATTCCACAAACTAATGAAATGTTGTGTTTAGAGTGTAGAATACATTTTTATTTTTTATTTTTGGCAAAAATAATGTCTTTTTATTAATTTTATTCATACGTTGTTTCTTATGTTATAAAAGAGGAATGATTGTCCCTTGGTGGTATTTTTAAATGAAAAGTTATTTTTCACCATGAAATTTTAGATATATGTTCAAGATTTGATTTTGAGGTCTTGTCAAATTTTTCGTATTTTTTTGACTTATATTTTTTTAATTAATTATTTAGTAAAAATATTTTCAAATAAATGGCGTACATATGTCTATGCCAATAAATTTTAATATTTATATCGAAATTGATTTTTTTTTTCACAGGTAAGAAGAAGACTTCAATAAATAGTAAGTTTATTTTTTTCAAATTTTTGATATATTTTACTATTTTTCAAATTTGGTTGATTGTGTACTATTGATTGTCCTAAAATACCATATGTTAGCAAAAAAATAGCAATACATATTTTTAAAAATGAAAATTATATTTTTAGAAAGCTAATAAAAATCTAAATTTTGTGTTAAATTTTTGTAATTTTACTAGTTCGTTAACCCTAATTACGTGGCACCTAAGTGGCATATTTTGGCTTACAATCATCCTCCAAATGGATTTGGCGCCAAAATGTGCCACATAGGTGCCACGTAGGGGGTTCACGCGAACCCCTTCAACCACCTACATGCCACCAAAGCGCCGCCTATACGCTTTCCATCTAAATGTGGTTGTTTTGTAATATGTTTTTTTAAAACTATAGTTTTAAAATAATATTGTTCAATTTTATGTTTTAAATTTAGTTTTTACAAATTTAATTTTTAAAACTAGAGTTTTAAAGCAATTATAGTATTTTATTGTTTTTGACCAAAAATATATAATATGTTATTATATTTTTAAAAATAATTATTATTATTTATATATAATAGAATTGACTTTAAAGCATATAGTTATTTTATTTAAAAATATATTACAAAACTAAATAATTGTATATTAAATTTAAATTGTATTAAAATTAGAAAAGTTGTTTTAAAGTTATAAAAACTAAAATTAAAAATAACCTAATTTCTATTGAGATTTGTATATAATAAGAGTTGCATGTGTATAGTTTTCTATTGAGTTTACTCTTAGAAATTCAGATCTACCTCAATTTATGTGTGCAAGTGAAAATTATTGAAGTGGAGGAATCATGGGAAATGCAAAGAATGAGAAATGAAAATATACCGAGGAAGAGAAAGTAGAGAAAAATGTTAGAAGATCAGTTCGTAGGAAGGCACAAAAGAGAGAGAGAGAAGGCACAACAAGTGAAAGACAAGGCTGTAAAAATTGGTACATACATAGAAACCCTTGATAGATCGTAATTTTATTTTTCGTTCTAGGGTAAATATGATAATATGTTTTTAGATTGGGTAAAGGTAAGGGTTTTGATAGGATCCCATAACCTAAAACAATAGAAAAATATGTGAAAATAAAAGGCTCTAACAAAAACAACGTAAGAACCAACGTCACCGAAAAAGGATCCACACAGAAAAATCATTCAATGAAACACTAATTGTTGAAATATCAACAAAACATAATCTAATCTCCCTAAATATAAAACATGGTAAAAAATATTGCAACCACTCAATAGTATAATTTGGATCTTGATCTAGCCATCTACTTTGTTTTTGTATTGCTTGTTACTCTCTAGTACACATGGTTGTATTGGTATCTTAGTTAAATATAGGGTTTTTATTTAACATCAACTTCCATTCTTTGACATCCTCTCTCACCTCTTAGAGAGGCTCTATTTTAGTACCCACCAACACCTTTCTAACTTAATCCTCATAATTGGGTCATTCCCAAAAAACAAGAACCTTTGTATTCCTCCCATCTATATCTCTATAGTTAACCCCTTGACATTTTGTTTCTTTATTCTAGATTTTACCTTCTCGTATCCTTCAAAATTTGGCATTTTTCACCCATCGTGCTTATGTGTTCCATTCAAAATAATTTTCTATCTCTGGATATAGGCCTTAACCCAATTCCTCTTTATCAAGGGTAGCCTCTAAATTCTAGCTCACCATCATAAGATTAGCTCCCAAACGGGTCATATTCCTTATTTACTTATTGTTTATCTAGCTATAATATATGTTTTCCCATTATTTAGGTATGCTTCTATCATTTTCTCCTTTCTAACCTCACCTTTTCCCACTCATCATTTCTCTCTTTCAGCTGTGAAAAGGTTGTCTTCGTCTAGATACAAACATGATCCTCTCAACATACCTTTATTTCTTAGCACTCTTGCTTTATCCACATAGTTTATGCTTGTGGCATGAATATGCATATCCCTTCCCCATCTCTCATCTTACTAATTCTACTTACTTGCTTGATTTTCCCTTTCTATTGTAGCCTTATCCCTAATATTTTATCCCTTTGATAATTATATTTTATAATTATAAGGTTATTCTCCTCTTAGACTATCATTTGACTCTTGACCTGCCTCTCTATCAACTCTTGATGATTTTGTAATGGTTCCTTTATCACTTGTGTGCATGTCTTAGCCTCTTCTAACTTACTTTGTAGCTCATTTTCTCTCTCGTCTATGTTATGAAGTGTTTCTCGTACTTATTTTAGAAGGTAGGACCTATTGGTCTCTAATCCCCATTTGTAGTGGTTGATTCCCTAGTGAGAGAGATTCCTCCATAATGCCCCTATTAGTTCTGGTAACCATTATACCTTGCTTTGAACCCTTACTCATGGCCCTTACATAAAAGAGTAGATAACTGGCCTAACCTTGCCTTTGTTTTAGAGTGAAGATGTTAATAATCCTTCAAACTACCAAACTATCATGATCAATCACCTCTTCAAAAATATTTTTGGGAGCATGATAGAACACAATATTAGCAATTAGGCTTAGTAAAGTCTTCATGGAGATAAAACACCTTCCAAAACACTATGTAAAGAAAGAACCACATTAATTTTTTCCTTGATTCCCTCTTCCAAACATCCCATTATATCATAGATCATTTTGTGAGAATGATTAAGTATGATGCATAACACAAGAGATCCTAGTCGAATGAAATATTAGGCTTGTACCATGCCATCTTTCATAAATTAGATAGCTCTAGCACCAAATATATATATGAAATGAAAAAAATAATTGAAAGATCAAATGATGAAGAACCAATATCTACTATAAGGAAATTTTGATCTCCCAAATCAAATATTAGTTGACAATTACTTCACAAATATTTACATGAAATCTAGTTACCACCATATCCTAATCCATCCTAAATAAATTATGGATAAATATTACAAGACACAAGAATGATCATACAAATGAGTTAGTTATGAATTTCTACTTGACCAATAAACCGATCAAATTTATGTATATGATGGATAACTACTTCATCCATTCCTAAACTCTTTAATCATTTTCTAATTGGTTGAAATCCTCATCTTTAGTAAGGATTGATATTAGCATGTTAATAACATCCTATGCATCTTACAACCTTTGAAAAAATAATATTTATATGAAAAATTTGGTAATTGTTCATTTGGAGTAACAAAGATTCATTACACATGCTACATCAACATTAAAATTATAGCTATACATGCATATTAAAAATATAATAGTGATTTAGTATTTGATTGCTCCATACTACCTTGAATAGTTTGTATGCAAATTTAGATAATAGTTTCATCCTTGATTTATTATATATGTCCTATCCCGTAAACTACATAATGCATGTCAAATCCAAGGTTGATTGGACCAATGCATGGTAAAATTATTTTGAGTTAGTAAGACTATTCCTCTACATACTATTTTCTGTCACAATGCATGAAATTTCCTAAACCTTTTGAGATTCACACTAAGGCATCCAAATATGCATTTGGTATCCAGTAGTCATGCAACAAGGAAATTAAGTTGATTACTAAGTTTAGATACGTTTGATGACATGGTGAAAATTTACTCCACATAATAAATGTGTTATGTGGTATTTTGTAAGAAAATAAAATAAAAAGGAAAGTGGGAAAAGGGGAAAGTAGGTTTTAGACCAAAGTAATCAATAATAGATCATTATGTCACACTCAAACACTTAGTTGAAAAGGTCCTGAATACAAATGCAAAAGTATATTATTGTTTAGTAGATTTCAAGAAGGACCTCATGAAGTGGTATCTAAATACAATTAGCTTGGTCAACTTAATATTATTGTTTACTAGATAGTAAGTTATTTATCTTCTTAAAATTAATAATTCATGTTTTAATATATATATATATCCTAAATAAGATATATATATATATATATATATATATATATATATATATATTACTTCCCAAGAAAAATGTGAAACACTTGGTGAAGATGGATTTCCAAAATTTAAAATAATTTTCCCAACAATAACCACTAACACGAAAGAAAACAACAAAAGCGTAGATATAATATATGGTGAATTTGTTAATTTGACTACGATTCTTTAGAGCACATTTGTTGGTTACATTCTTAAATCATGGTGATATGAAAGAAAAATTAGAATTTTTGGGTGTTGATTTTGGACAGGAAAATTTAAAACGTATGGAAGAAGAATTTGTTGGGAATGTTTATAAAGGAATAAGTTCTTTGGGTACAAAAACTAGGTCTACTGATAAGAGTATTTCTCATAGAGCAATATTAACTTCAGTTGTAAGTGAAGATATGACAAATAATCATCATGTTACCGCTATTGCCAAGGCATTGGGTGTATCTAGAAAGACGGTTAGTAGGTATGCAAAGAGGAGGAAGACATTGGATGATTCTACTATCGAAGGAAATTAGGGACTAATGTGTAGAAATCCATGTTTTGATAAAATAGAGGATAATATTGTGAAGATAGTTTCTGATTTTTGGATTGAGAGGACTCGTCCTTCTCCAAATGTGAGGGATGTTTTAAAACACGGGACAACTAGCAATAACGTTGATGAACACATAAACCATTGGCTTGAAATAACTCAACATGAGATGTACATAAAGTTTACAAAAGAACATCTAGATGTTAATATTGGACAATGAATGTTTGAGAACTTGAAGCCTTGGTATGTGTGAGCTGATAAAGTCCTTGACACATGTTGTTGCCGCTATCACATTGAGTTTGATTATCACTATTAGGTACAAAAAAATAATATTACATATATTGAGGTGTGCTTTCATTTATATCTATATATTAGAAATTTGATTAAATTTTGTTTTTTGAGATATGATTTAAAATTAATGTATTTCAAAATCTATGTTTTTTCAAGTGTATAGAAAGTTATGGGAAGCATCAAATGGTCTTGAAAATGCCCGACCTACATGTGTCAGTGAATTCATAGCTTCTATTCTTTGCACAATATCCGATGATCATGTTGACGATTGTATGGCTTGCATCAAAGGTGTATGTGAGAAGTGCGTGGACTTAAAATTATTGCCAAAAAAATGAAGATTTGCATACGATTAAAATGGTGGCTTACAAGAGGTGAGGTATATATATATATATATATATATATATATATATATATATATATATATATATATATATATATATATATATATATATATATATATATATATATTTGGATGTACATATTTTATTTTGATTTTTATGTTTACTACAAATGAATATGACAATTTGTCCATTATGTATTGATTTTGTAGGTTCAAATACATAAAATATTCAACACGGCTTGGAAAAGATGCAACCAGGTTGGATTTGGTAGAAGAGGAAATCCCCATTGCTACATTCAGACAAAGTTTCAAGTTTAATTAGTCCATACATTAAATATTATCACTATGCAAAGTGGCGGGATACATAATTCAAGACTAATAGAGACACATTCCCTATTGGTTCCATATTTTTCATGGTTGATTTTCTTTGAGAATTACTCATTTTCTTATCAAAAGAGATTCGAGACACAATATTATCATACCGACTAGGTTACCATCATGGTTTAAGTATTTTATAGGCATGCAAAATTGAATTTGGATGGGGTTGAAAGTACAAATGTGAAGCGAATGATCAAGAAGGAGTATAACTTCTATATAAGTGATAACAAGAAACATGACACCCACTTTTTGTAGCATTGTTTTGGTTTGTTCTTTCAATATCTTCATCGCGAGGAGAAAAAATAGATCAACATTTTTTTGTTCGGATGGTTGCACATCACAATTCAAATGCTCTCACCCTTTCTTTGCACTCAATCGCTGTCATCATCATCACAAAATAACTCATTTATGGATTTTTTTTTAGAGTGGTCATGGGAAGGGAGAACACAATGGTGCAGGGTGCATGCATCAAACATGCTCTAAAGAAACAAATATTTGATTATGAGGGAGATTGATTGATTGATGCCCACACAATTGTTGAATGGTATAAGAAACATTTTACAGTTTAGGATTCAACCTCACAGGCTTTAACCTCACATACTTTAACCTCACAGGCTTTAACCTCATAGGCTTAAACCTCACAGGATTCAACCCCACACAAAGTGTTTTGGGAGATAACAGGTATGCACATTTAAAACATATATGTATCTTGATGTGATTTATTAACTACAAGTTACAAACTTAAAAAAATTATTCTTAATTTTGATGTTTGTTTTAAAATTTATTGATTTTGAGCATGATTAATTGAAGGTATTGATCGAAGGAAAAAGTATGGATGTGAAAGGATTCCTAATTATAGGTATTTGCACTCTATGATGACTATGGATAGTAATAACTGGACAATCTGTACAAGATATTATTCTTGTTTTTGTTATGAATGCATGAACAAATCATATTCAGAGTGCAATAGTAAAAAACATGGGTATGTAGGTGATTTGGAAGCAAGTTCCTTTAGTTATGGATGGCACGTATGGATCAAATCATGATGATAGTTTTGAAGATGTGCCATTAATTTCACCTGATTATGACCACATATCTGGACTAGTTAAACAAGGTATGTTTTATTTAAAAGGATTGTATAATTTGATCATTGAATATATATGTATAATTTATAGTATATGGATCATTGAATATTTCTTTACATTTTATTGTAGGTGATGTATTTGCAGTCATTGTTGAAGAATACAATATTGAGAAAGTGGAGTACTACTTGTTACATTGCACATAAGAGAGAACAAAGCTAACATGTGAAATAACAAGTGAGGAGACAACATTTTATATTGACTCGGTTGTAGTGCAGGGAACATATTTACAAGTGAAAGCCCTCCAAAGTGGGATTCACTTTGTTGATTATAAACCAGACAAAAAGGTGTATCATTACACCCATCACATAATTTCTACAAGGTTATAATTAATCTGGTGAAGACTAAAAGTGGTCAACGCGAAAAATGGAGCCTAGGCGTAGAAGACCATGAAATTTTTTTGCAGGTCATCAATAACTTTGAGCCACTTGGTATTATTTATAAGGACCTATAATATTATATATTGATGTCTTCCAGAATGGAATGTTTTATCTATTTTATTTGTCATTTGGCATACATATTTGACAACTTTATTTCTATGATACTAAGGATGGGTTCATTAATGATGTAATGATGTAACATTTTAAGTGTTCATATGTAACTCTTGGAATCTTATTTTGAATATAATTTATTAACAATGCTTCTTCAAGTTCCAAGAATGTGCTCAAAGATACACTACAGACATGATGAAACCAATATAAAGCCTTACCTAATGGAATTTTTGAAAAGGATTTATCAAAACACTATTACTATCATGTTGTTTTATTGAAATTAAAAACCCTCGAAGATGTAGATATAGTCATTTCTTCCTTCAAATTTTTTTACATCAACTCTTATTTTTTATTTTTCCCCATTTTAGTTTCTCTTTTCGGCATCTTTTTTTAATAATTTGAAACAAGTTCTTAGTGTCAATAAATCTAACTTGAATCATTTAAAATTTCCTATGTGTAAAATGATAGGATTTATGGCCCCTTATTGAAATTTCCAGTAGATTATAGAATTTTTTAAATTTTGATAGACAATTAAGAACTACATGACTAAAGATATTGAAAGATATTAGGAGATTAGAAATGTTGAGTTGTGGAGCTTAATCGCTTCACTGACATGATTTTGCAAATTTGTTGGAATACACAGGATTCGATGTTGATTGACATTTAACCGCGGTTGGTCATCCATGGAATGATATTAGTTAGGAAAGGAGGAACCAACATCAATTAGGGCTAACCAACATCGGTTAAGGCTAACTGACATCGGTTTCCTATGCGTGACTATTATAATTAAGTTGCAGGAATTAGATCTATCTTTAGTTGTAAAGTGAATCTAATGGTTGTAATTGCATAGCTAAAGTGCCCTAAGATTGTAGATGCATATATAAGCATAAAGCTATGGTTTAGAAGGTGGAATTCAATTGATAATAGAGAGAAATTTCCTTTGAGAGAAAAAGAGAAATTTGTAAAGAAGAAAGTACAAGACATCTAAGAAGGTGTGGAAGATTGCAAATCTTCATTGTATTTCCTCTGTGATAATAAATTGGTTGTTTCTTGGTGGACGTAGCCCACATTGGGTGAACCACATTAAATCTTATGTATTGTTTCTTCTTGTTTATTTCCGTATTGATTTCTTTTATTCTTATATTTGATTAATATATCTATACAACCGTGTGCTAACCCCAACAAGAAAAACATATAGAAAATTCTTTAAATTTAAAGGTTCATGGGAAAAAATATTGGGTTTTAAGATTAAGAATGACTTGTAATAACATTCAAAACCTACGTGACTTATCATTATCTTACTTCATGACTTATCATTATCATTATCTTACTTCATGACCCTAAAACAAGGTCCAAAGGATCCAACAATTTCTTTCTAGGATATCTAACCCCATTGACTACCACCTAATGGTTACTTTTTAAGTTTTTATATATTCTTGGGCCATTTCATATCCCATATAGGTTTTCTTTATTGTAAAATTAAAGTTACAAAATCTTATTTATACCCACTACCTACCACTGTAATCCCTCCTATCATAAATATATCCCTAATTTAATAAAAATCTCTCATAAATAATCCTAACACAACACCAAATCTCTAAAAATCGACACTACTAAATTTTGAAGTACTTAAATGAGTTATAGAGCCTTGTTTCCTCATCCATAAGAAACAAAAAAATCTATAATGATTTAGATGAAAGGTCCAAATGTGATTATCACAAAGGAGATATTTTATAAAGAAATGGAAAATGGTGGAGATAACAATGTGAAGGTTCCACAAGGAAAAAGGGAACCATGGAATAACACCCAAACTTATAGATCTAAAAGGCTTGATGAGAGATATGAAATCTTGTCCAGAAGCTATGGAGACATCGCAATGATTTTTTTTTGTATAAGATGATGCAAGTGATATTGAAGCCATAAAATAATCACCTAAAATCATTGAAGAAAAAGAGGTTGAAGAACACAAGGAAAAGTTTCTATAGGAGGTCACAAGAATGTCAAGTAAACTTATGTTGGGTATAATCTACACATTAGTTCTTAGATTGAGTAACATATTACTCTTTATGAGGTAGGTTGCCATGAGTTTTATCTCCAAAGAATTTGGTTTAAGTAATGAATCTACACATTATTTTTACATTAGGTCGATTTAGGAGTGTTTAGATTGTTGTATATTTCATGTTTATGACTAAGTGTGGGATAATTTCAACTAGAGTTGTGTTACCAACATACCCTCGTTATCTATATTTTACCTAAGTGGTGGTCTCAACAAGTGTTTTAATAGGGTCAGAACAATGAACTTAAGATTTCATCATATATGATTCAAATCATAATTTTCAACATTAGATGTTACACATGACCTACTTATTTAGAGAGAGAGAGAGAGAGAGAGAGAGAGAGAGAGAGAGAGAGAGAGAGAGAGAGAGAGCTATTTTCATATTGCCTTTATATTTCTTGAGTTTTAGAGAGAGGATAGATAAAGAGAGGGAATATATTATTTTCACAAGATTTTAAGTTTCTATAGAGTTTCAGAGAGATATTTTAATACTAACAACACTTTCCTAGAACAATGAATATTAAATTTGGCAAGATTTACCTAGAGTCAAATTTTGAGTTATAAGACTTAGTAGTGATATGAATAAAAACAACTAAGGTGGATAGGAAATGGCCTTTGAAAATATTTGACAAGTGCATAAATAAAGAAGCAATCACTAAGCCATGGAATGTTTAATGTAACATAAAGTATTACTAAATTACCTAAGCATCAAATGATTCAATATAGAATTTTAAAGAAGTTTACAATGTTATATCACAAAAATGAAGGGTATTTAATATCTTATCTATCATTATACCTATTATGATTTCATCAAGAGACAAAAATGAAAGATAAGGGGGTGTCTTATATTCATATCCATGATTGTAAATACACACCAACTCATAAAAATATTAAATTATGTTACCTTACATATAAATTTATGAAATTCATGTCAAACGAATATATATAAAATATAAAAAACCACATGTCTAATGGATACACACACACACACACACGTTTCTAAGACATATATCAAAATATAATAATCATGTCTAGAAGGAGTATGAGTATATATACATGTCTAAAATCTCTTAAATCATGTCTAATGAGTATATACATGTCTAAAACCTCTAAAATCTCTAAAATATCATTGAAGTATCCTTCGCAAGAGATGGTGAGTGCGGACCCCTCACTAGGCTCTTCCGCACCTTGCATGTTAAAATAATAAATATACATGTCGAAACTATATATAGCATGTAAATTCTACAACAATTTCTTGATTAATTAAATACATCATATAACATATATGTACAATTGATTACCTCAATATCTATCCCAGGCGGATGTTGGGAGTATCTACACTATGTGTAGATCTCTATCCCATAGATCCTGTGAAACAAAATAAATTAAATGTAAGAAGTTGATAAATAATTTTTTTGAATAAAGTTCATTAATTTCTAACATTTCAATTTAGATTAAATATTAATTCTATTAAAACACATGTATATATACCTCTGCGGAATGAGTCTCCAAATCTATGGGACTGCCACCCATGACCTCAACACCAAAAATATGTCGCCAAGTGAGCCAAGCTGACTCAGGCCCTGGAACATCAAGATCCATGTTGTGCTCAGTCAAGATCTGTGTGTATGTCATGTGGGTAAATGGTGTGGGTTATGAAGCACCACACACTAGAGTAGAAGCCTAAACACACAAGTAAATGTTCAATTTTAATATTAATAAATTGTAAAGTAATGATGAAATAAAATAAATTTTAATTATATTAAGGTTTAATTTTCACACACTGGAACAAAAATGTGTTGAACATCAGGTGTGACGATCCCAACAACAAGAGGTTTGACTGTAGTAGTGGTAGTAGTACCCTATTTAGAAGATACACTACTTTGCTCTTCTCTATAAAATCTAAAACCCTCAATAGTGGAACACTGCAATGCCGTGTAATCACATCATATGCACGTAAAAATTCGACAACCATGATGCGTCCTAGTCGACGTGTGTGAGTGGGATATGTAACCACCTCAAAGTCATCTAGGGAAATCAAAGATGCATGAGCATATACCTTACATCGCATCCATCAATGCTACTACTATCACCTCCTTTCGCTAGTATCATATCTCCGAAGGCACTGACACACACGTTCAGAAGAGATCAATTGGTTCTCACGAGAAACGCCTGCAAGACCCTCGATAATAGCCTCATGTGCAGTCATAATGACAGGTGCTGCAACATCTTGAAATCCCGCTAAGAATGGTCGTGACCTCGGTACAAACTTCGCACGTCAAAAACTGCAAGAGCTCACTCCTTTCGATATGCCTCCATGTGAGTGATACAGCCACACCCCTACCCTAAATAACTAGGGATGTCTAAATAGTTCACCTTTAGGTTTAGGTGAACCTCAGCATGTAACATCATTATGAAGTATAATGGTAATTGGTCATTATTCAGAAATTGGCCTTGAGAGGCCACAAATCTAGGATAAATCAAAGGTGCACATAGGGGACATGAACATTTGTTTAGATAATATGCCCTTACTTTCCATTTTTCTGCATAAAAACTCCAATAAGACCTCCTAAGGACTTCCTTATTGGAAATTCGTAACGTAATCTCATTATGTCCTACATCTCCTGAGACACTTGATTTTAATGAATCCATAATTTTTTAATTGACTCATAATCAAATGGGTTGTATGTTTTCAAACTTGTTTCTATTCTACGAAGATCAACTAGTATTTTTTCACAATGGTCTTTATACTACCCAACTGTAGTTGGATTCTCGAGAATAGATTGCGATTTTGTAATCTCTAAATCGGTCATCTCAAAAAAATTAGGAGCAGAAGAAACAATGAATGTAAAAAAATGAAATTGAAATTCAATTTACAGTAATTTCAATGAAGAAATTCTCCTATTTTAATGAAAATAGAAATATGATTTTCGAGCTTGAATGCAAATAATTTAGAAAATAATAAATTGCATATATCTTATTGTCATTTGTAATAAAAATCACTAACATAGAATTACCATTCAAAAATGGAATAATGTAAAATCTAAGTTATTCCATTATAAATAGATCACATAGTAAATCAATCTCAAATGGCATAGTTCAAGACAAAGTACATGAAAGAGATACATCACAAAAAATACATTTTATAAGTCACTGCTAAAGTCAGTGCTAAGGGAACAAATTTATTACCATGCATCAAAAATCAATGAAAGATCATGTTAGGAGATAAGATGAATTTTTTCAACATGACTAGAAGTACAAACACTTATAAAATGTTTTCTCTATTTATGTAAAATTATCCTAAAATAATTAAAATAAACAAGTGCATTTATTTTGTGAAATCTAAACCAAATAGATATTCTCGAAAGAATTCTAGAATTTATGAACAAGGAAGAGTTAAAGTTATGGAAATGAGGTTAGAAAACCTCAAAGCTTAACTAACTCATCTATGGACCATAAGATAAGAGATAAACAAGGGAAACTAATATGCAAGCATTATAAATTTGACAAAAACATCAAAAACTAACATGTATATTACTCTCTACTCTTTGAATGCTAATTTAAATGAACCTAGAAGATCCTAGCAATCAGTTTTGGTGTGTTGTTTGCTCCCAAAAATAGTGAAGAGGTTTGTCCAAGTTGGCTACATGGCCAAGCTTTAGCTATTCCCTTACTAACTAGATTTGGAGTGGATGGATGCAAGATGGATGAGTTTCAACAATGGAGTATGGTCAACATCCAATTTTTTTATAGCTTAAAGCTATCACAAATGATTTCTAATTCCAAAGTCTCCAATTGTGAGAGAGAAGGACCATTTGAAAGGAAATCCTTAGGCTTGTATTTATAGTTTTTGGTTTGGAAGAGTTTGGAATTCTTGTGCATGTGGGACTAAAGAAGAGTCAAAAAATCACTTTATGATTAGGAGTTGATAACCATGCTTTAGACTAGTTAAGTTACGATTAGGCTAGCTAATCTTGATTAATAATTGATTAGAGACTCGTAGAGAGTTGGGAGGGTTTGGTTAATCATTTGTGACTGATAGATAGCCTAGGAAGCCAATAGAAGTGATTCAAAGAGAACTAGAGAGGTTCTGAATGGTCGAAAGGAGGAATGTTTAACTAATAAGAGAGATATTAACCAAATGGGTTGAATATAGGAGGAATATGACTGAAAGAGGGCCGTGAATGGGCATATGAGAATGGAGCGAAGAATAACTAATTAACGAAGTGTCGTTAATTAGTTGAATTGGAGGAAATGCTAAGTGTAAGCATATTTTCGGTGTCTACATAATTAATATATCATTCTTGATAAATTCCATGATAATAGGTTCATCCTTATTTTCTACATAGATTGGGATCACTATGCTTAGTGTTCTTTTTATCAAAGGCTCCAACCTTATGGATACAATAAAATTGATTTCTAGCAATTCTACATCAAGCCAAAATGTGAACAAGAGGAAACCATTGAATCTTCTAGTTGATTTTTCTCCCTAGGAATGACATCAATGGAGATGAAATGGCAAGGTTGACATGAGGTGAAAAGATTTGGGCATGCACAAAAAGATGTCAATCAATGTTGTGGGGATTTGAGGCTCTATACATTTATGTGCAAAAGTTCTATGTAAAATTATGAACATACACAATTAGGTGATAAGACTTGGCACACTACGAAAGGCATGCAAAAAGTAAACTCAAGTGAAGAGGTGTGTTAGTTGCCTTTCACAACATTATGAGAAGCTGAAAAATGTTGTGAGGTAACTTGCATGACATTGAAAAAGATGAAAATATTGATTTGGTGCAAGACTGAGGAGCTATGAGTGATACAATTTTGTTAAGGAAATCTCTATGCACGGTGTGAGATGTCACTAGGTGCAATTCAAGCATGAGACTTAACACGCTCTTAAGGTAATGTAAAATTGAACTCAAGTTGAGAGGTGTGGTAGTTACATTGTACAAAATTGCAAGAAGTTGTAAATGTTGTGAGACAATGCAAGACATTGCAAAATTTGCAAATGTTGATTTGATGCAATACTATGCGAATTGTGAGTGATGAAAGGTTATTAAGGAAAGCCTTTCATAGGGTATGAGATATCAATAGAATCTAGGAGGCTCAAGAGGATCTACACAAAAAGAAATGTGTGGTGGTGTGTAAATGTTCCACAATATTTATGCACACTTTATAAGATGCTCATTGCAAACGAACTCCAAGTGAGTAGTGTTTTCGTGTTGGAATCCCTCTACTTATGAATTTGGTCCTTCTATATCTCATAAAGAGACACAATAGTGGTTTAAGATAACAAATTTATAGGTTAACAGAGTATGGAAAAGTCTCCTGACATCTTGATACGTACCTTACATGTTTTTGAGATGAGGAAACATTTATGAAATGAGTATTTATGGAGGCTCATGGTATTAATTTCCCGTTGAATTTTGATTAGATATATACATACCTTACATGTTTATGAGATGAGAAAACATTTCTAAAATGAGTGTTTATGGAGGCTCATGGTATTAATTTCCTATTGAATTTTGATTAGATATATATTGTTTGTATATTCCTTACAGCTGAGCCCATTTGCACATTGGAGGGCACTGCACCTAAATTAATTTTATAAAGGACAATTATTTTTATAAAACATAACAAGTGGTATGGAAATTCTCCCTAGAAAATGATATTTCGTTTAGCCCAAAATGTAAAAAATTATCAGTAAATATAATATCAGAGTATCAAAACTTATGATAATTACACTTCAAAGTGTTGTGCACCACAAAATCAAAATAGCGAGCATCAAATATTAAAAGCACTTCATTGATTATATGGTTAAATTTTTACAAGTCAAAGCATCTAAAACAAAAGATGATCTTCTCTTTTGCTTATGTTTTCAATTTATTTTCAATGAATTTTGTATTGTTTTCTTTAGCAAACAAAAATAACAAAGTTACAACACATAAATTTCACAGTGGGGATTGTTTTGTTCCAAGTAACAATGGCGATTGCTTACTTAATTACATTTATTTCAATGGAAAATGAACACTTTACTCAACTATAATAGGTAGGACTGCTCTGCTAGGTTCCTAAAAATAGTAATTGCCAACTTAATAAGCACATTGCAAGAAGACCACAACATACTCGTGATGCACAATGAACACCAAAATTTATGAAGCTTGGTCATGATACAAGAGATTTAAGTAAAGGACTAAGTATTGCTCGAATTTCTTTTTCAATGGGAAAACTAGATTTTGGGCAATGAATTTCCTTTTCATTGCACTGCTTCTAATTATAAGCCTCCACAAGAAAAATATAAAAATACTATGATTTGGGAAAATCTTATCTTCATGGAAGTTGACACAGAAAAAGACACGCCAATGTATTGATCAAACATTAACATAAAGACAAATGTTAATAAAGACAAATCTTACTATGTTCTAGGAAAATAATAAAGACAAATGTCTTCATAATTAATTGAATGCCAGATGTGGTGATTGAAATTTTTGAAGCTTGGTCATGATACAAGAGATTTAAGTAAAGGGGTAATTACAAAGTAGATGGGGATTGAAGTCAAATTTGTAACCAATTTTTAAAATTTGTTAGTACTCCAACAGAAGTGTAATTGGCCTTGTGGATGTTAAAATTTCTTCTTAGTTGTAGGATTGAACTCTTATGTGACTTCAGACTGTTGTGGGTATATATATTAACTTGAATCAAGATTGTTCTGATTTCGTGTACTAGTCAGTAGTTGGTTGCTTAATTGCATTTCTTTCAATGCAAAATGAACACTCTATTCAACTATAATAGGTAGGACTGCTCTGCTAGGTTCCTAAAAATAGTAATTTCCATGTTAATAAACACATTGAAATAAGACCACAACATACTCGTGATGCCCAATGAACATTTTTTTGTGAAGCCTGGTCATGATACAAGAGATTTAAGTAAATGGTTAAGTACTACGTAGGTAGTTTTGTAAAGAACAAGCTAGGGTTTCAATTATTTTAAGGTAGTTTCATTCCCAACAACATGGGATCCTCTATTTTCACCAAAAAACAAGCTATTCCATACTTGTGTGTGCAAGTTGGTCTCCAATGGGGTTGTGAAGGTTAGTGATGGGATGCTTCGGGCTTGTTGGTTGCTAATGTGGGCTCGCATTCGAGATCTACTCTGTGGAGTCTTCGCACGAAGGAGGCAGGAAGAGGAAAAGTGAATTCCTTTGTGCCGCCTCCAATATATAAACTTGGGGTTCACACAAACCCCTTTCCATGCCATATGTGATAAAATTGTATGATACATGAGACTTCACTTGAAGGGGGTGTTCGCGTGAACCCCTAATTTTCCACTGTGCCACGTTCCCCACTCGCGTTTTTGGGACAATAAGTGGGACATAACACCATGCATTGACACATATGTAAAGAGTGAATTTGGAAGAAGATACATAATGTTACATGTTTATTATTTACAATTAATTTATAAACATTAAAAATGCATATTTAGAATGAATCATTAATACTTGAAACTATGACAAAATGATACGATGATTGCTTAAAACACAAAAAGGGATAAGTACTTAGCTACACAAAGTGGTACAAACATTATCTAGGTGTGAAGACTAGATAAAATATTTTTCTAGACCTAGAAAAGCTTTATTTCTAAAACTAAAACTAGAATTTGCTCTTGCGTAGGAGTGTACAACTCTACTTAGAATGTGGTATGGTCTTGGTTGCTTTTGTAAGGTCTTGGACCAATGTATAGTGGGGTTATATTAATTTTTCCCCTTCTCTTGCCTAGAAATGAGTGATTTTTATGTCCCTAAGGATTTCATATCTTAGCCACCACCTATAATGATCTACAACAAAAAAAATCCTATATACCTATAATAATCTTCATGAAATCATTCAATAAAAAGGAGAAATGATCCAAAAATGGATTTAGAGGTACCCAATTCTATGTATTCTCCAATTAAAACTTTCAGTGCATACCCTCATTATGTTCATTATTCTAGAAATGGTTAAGTCAAGCCGATGATGATCTAGACACCTTTGAATGAAAAAATAAACCATTTCTTGTTATGTTATGTGTGATGACTATGCGGAGGCTATGGAACTACCACGATGGTTACAAGACGCCACTCTTCACAAAGTAGTAGTTGCACAACAATCATCTTGAGGAACCAAAGATTGCGTAATTGTCATGGCGGTTCCATAACCACCTCCTACGAGATGACAATGTTTATGCACCTGATGATGCCAAAATGATGAATCAATAGTTGCAGATGTGTGTGCTTCTCAAATTGTCTTGTTTTACCTTTCCATTTGTCCTGGGTAGAGAAACTATAAATACAAGCACATTTACTCATTCTAGCAAGTGATTTGGAGTGAATTCAAGTGTGAGCAAAGGAGGAAGTCGAATTGTTCTTGTTTTTTCATAGAAAACTAAGTTCTTTATTGTTGAGGATTGTAAGCAAGTAATGCAAGTAGAAGGAGCTTGAATCCTTCTCAAGGCCATCTATGGAAGTGAACTTATATTGTTTAGATATTTACATAGTGAAGGGAAGCAATTTCTTACCCAGTTGGAGTTTTCCCACATTGGGTTTCTCTAGGATAAAATCCTTGTCTCCTTGTCTTTCATCTCTCAATTCTAGTACTGTGTGAATGTTTCTTTCATAACATACTTGATAAAAATAACTTAGTTAAATTGGTATCGATCAACTAAGATAAAAATTTTGTGTGGTTTAACTTGTGTTGACATTTTCAGTTAGATGCCCCTCACCCGGAAGGGTAGTGAAAGTGATGAAGGTATCCATATTCCTTTTGAAGGAGAGATTTACACTCAGAAGTGGAAATAAGGAATCAAACATGGCTCGTAGTGGAGATGCATGTGAGACTGAAGAAGAACATTTCTACAAGTTGGAGGTGGATGTGGCAAGTCTGTCCAAAGATGTGGGAAATATTTCCTTATCTATGGGAAAGTTGGAGTCCATCATGGGATTTCTCATGGAGAAGCTTGGTGTTCCAAAAGAGGCACTAGGAGACCATAAAGAAGACACTCATGAGTATGAGGAAGAGAAACCCCATGCCAACCTTACTCTTCCTCCATTCAAAGTAGAGGTGAAGATAGAGATTCAACCTTATGATGGGGATGTGAATTTCAAAATCTAGACCATTGGCTAGCTCAACTTGAGGTATATTTCAGTTTGCATCAAATCAATGAGAGTTAGCAGATTTCATTTGCAAGGTTAAAATTAACCAATCATGCTTTAACTTGGTTTGAAAGCTATGTTCATACTTTGGTTGTTAAGAAGCTTCCTCCTATTTCTAAGTGGGATGAATTTAAGATGCTAATAAAAAAGTAATTATATCCTATTTGTTATGAGGAAGATAGGTCCATGTATTTGGCAATATCTCGTAAAAGCAAGTCAAGAACATGCAAGATTACACGAGTGAGTTCCGAATAAATTTTTCCAAACGGTAAAAGATGTAGCAGACCGAGAAATTTTGATGAATTACATCAGTGGACTCCATAACCACTTGAGGAGACTATTCCTCTTGGCCAAGCTGGTGAATGTAGATGAGGCTTGTTCTCAATCCCACTATCTAGAGATGGACAAGAAGAAGAGTTCATCTACCTCTCAACATGCTTCAAACAAACAAGGTGACACCAAGAAAAAGGAGAAAGGAAAAGGGAAAGGTAAGAAGAATGCTACTTCCATTTCTAAGAAGGATACTAAAGTTCATTGTGGTCCTTGTGATGTTGACACTCATTCCAAGGAAAATGTTGGAAGCTCCACCCAAAATTACATCCCTTCAAGAATAAGAAGAATAAAAAGAAGGCCATGGCTTCCTCCAAGGGGAGGAGATATTTTGCAGTGAAGAGGTGGATGAGACAATGTGTTGTACCTCTATCCGTAGAGAGGTATGTTTGGGTAGTAATAATGTTGTTCAAGAAAATGAACTTACTAAACTTTTTCATATAAAAATCCAAGTGAAGAAAACCAAAGTGGATGTTCTTTTTATACTTGTTCTCAAGCTAATTTGATAAGTAAGGAGTTAGTTGATAAGCTGAAATTAGAGACTTACAATCATTTGAATCCGTATTCATTGGGTTGGGTGAAGAAAGGCATAGACATCAAGGTTACCAAACAATGCAAAATTATGTTTGGTATTGATAAGAAGTTCATTGATGAAACTACTTTGGATATTGTTCCTCTTGATGTGTGTGGTGTAGTGTTTGGCAGCCCATACTTGTATATCAAGGATGCCATCTTCATGAGAAGAGCCAACCAATACCACTTGGTGAAGGATGGTAAGAACTACCTCATTTTAGCCTTTATAGGAGACTCAAATATCTCTTTGGTAAGTGCCTTTGAAGCTAAGAAGCTTATTAATGCTAGTGGGAAATTTACATTACTTATTTTGAGAGATATGTAAGAAGAGGAAGTTGTTGCATCTAAAACCACTTTTATAATGTTTACTAACAAATATTATAAGCACATGAAAGAGTTGGTTCATCAGCTCGGTGAATTTTTCTAAGATCCTATGGGGCTATCTCCGGTCATGCCAATTGAGCATGAGATATACTTGCTACCCGATAGTCCACTTCCAAACTTGGGATTACGAGTAGTCCTTAAAGGATGCTTATGAGGTTAAACAATAGTTACCATCTTTGATTAAGAAAGGTATAATCTGTCCTAGCACTTCTCCATGTGGTTATCCTATTGTTTTAGTACCTAAGAAAGATGGTTCATGGAGGATGTGTGTTGATTATAGAGCATTAAATAAAATAACCATAAAAAAGGTACCCTCTTCCTCAAATTGATGATTTTTGGATCAATTACAGCATGCTAAATATTTTACTAAGCTTGATTTGAAATCTAGGTATCACCAAGTTTGGATTAAGGAAGAGGACATTTGGAAAACAATGTTCAAGATAAGAAAAGGGTTGTATGAATGGTTGGTATTATTGTTCGGGCTATTTAATGCACTAGCTACCTTCATGAGGTTGATGAATGAGGTAATGAGACCCTTTATTGATTCCTTTTTCATTGTGTACTTGGATGACATTCTGGTTTTTAGCAAAAATTTTGAGGAGCATATTAACCATTTGCATCAAGTTTTGCAAGTTTTAAAGGAGAACCGACTAGTGTTGAATGAGAAGAAGTGTGATTTTTCTCAATAATCGCTTGTCTTTTTGGGGCATGTGGTTGGAGATGGAGAGTTGAGGATTGATTCAGCTAAGATAGAGGCCATTCTAAATTTTACTACACCATCAATTTCAATTAGTGCATTTTAATATTTGAGAAAATTAATCAAGAACATCGCTTCCATAAAGTGTTGCCACATTATGTAACAAAAGGCGGTAAAGATTTTGATTAGGTAAAAACAATAAGATGTTTTTGATTCATTCAAATATAAGATTAGTCATGCTCTAGTTTTGGCATTACCTAACTTGCAACTTCCTTTCGAAGTAGAAACTAATGTTAGTGACTATGCTATGGGAGTTGTCCTACTTCAAGGAGGTAGGCCCATATGTTATCATTCTGAATTATTTTAGGGAGAAATTTTGAATTATTGTACATATGATAAGGAATTGTATGCTCTTGTGCAAGCAGTCAAGAAATGGAAACATTATCTGATGGGTAAAGAAACTATCATACACACGGATCACCAACCTCTTCAATATTTATAGGCTCAAAATAAAATTCAACAAGCTAGACACTATAAGTGGATGGGTTTCTTGCAATAGTTTCATTTGATCATAAAATATAAGAAAGGTGTGACTAACTAGTTAGTTGATATGTTGTCTAGACCTCCTTTAATTTCATATATGGGAACTTTCCTTTTTAATGTGAAGTATATTAGGAAGGTTATGAGCAGGATCCAGATTTTATAGAAATTTTGCCTCTGAATGAGGGGGTTTGCGCTTAATAGAGAATACTACTTCCAAGATGGGTGATTATGCTAAAATGTAAAATAATAATAGCCTAATCTAATGCAATTTTGAAGTAAATAAATGAAAAATGAATTACATAAATTAACCCAAGCAAGTAAGCAATAAAAATATGAAACCCTAATTATAAAGAGGTTTATAAGATCCTTAACTGATTTGAAGAGGTCGATGTACCGTGTCGTAGTGGAGACTAGCTGAACCGGGATGGAAGACCATCATACCGAACTCGAAAAAATGCAAATCAAGTAGAAATGACTAGACTAGGGCACCTGGAGAGTGACATGGGTGCCTGTGGGTGCCCTAGTTTGATTTGTGGAGCCCAGTCGCGTAGTGAGGTGCTTAGAAAACCTCCTCTGAGGTGTCACAAGAGGTTCACACTTGTTCCCCTTTTTACATGTGTATATCGCACTTGGATCGCCAAGATACCTGTAAACTTGCAATGAAGAAAGTACCTACAAAACCCTTAAATAAACATCAAATCCTAAAAAAGAAAGATGTAAAATGAAGGGTTGGATTGTCCTCCGCTACCACAATAGGGGAATTATAACGGATCAATGCACTACATATCGACGTAATGTAGTTATGTGTGTGCGCAAAATTGTGCCCTAGGTTTCTCTTATGCATGTCACACTTGAAGTAGTGAGCAAGTAGCTAGATGTAAAATGTAAATAATGTGTGCATGGAAACAATATACTACCCTCCTATGAAGTGTGATGTAGATGAACTAGCCTTTGTCCTATGTGATGGAGCTAGATGGATGTAAATGGAGCTATAGATTCCTTTGATGGATGCAACTTAGGTGGAGATAGTAGATTCTTAGTGCTTGGTCCATTATTATGATCACATAACTTTATATTTATATGATTCCTTCACTTGAATTTCATAATTAACCCCGAAAAGGCCGACTGCCAAAACAATAAGATGCTCAAATGGCTAGAAAGGAACCAAAAAGTGTGACCAAAGTATAAAGAGGATCAAGGTGCCTAGAGGGGACAGGGTGCACAGTGCTAGCATCTTGGCTAGGTGGTGGTGTCCAAAATGACAAATGTTGAAAGGTGAAAATATAGATTGAGCAAGTAAGAGTGCAAGACTGAAAGAAGAAGCATAAAGAAAAGAAATGTGGCCAAAGACATGGGTTAATCATTACTTTTCATACTTAGGAATCATGTAAATAGTAGTATGTAATCGGGACTAAATAATTACCCAAAGTGTGTGATTTTGTGTCTACATTTTCCCCACTTTATGTTGGTGAGAAGAATTCTTAGTAACATAAAGTAGATAGAGATGCATACCTGATATCCATGTAGATTAATGTAGAAAGTGTACGAGGGACTAGAAAAAGTGTGGAGTGATAAAAAGATGGAGCATGGAGACTAAAGATGAAAAAGTGTAAAAAGTGATGAGAATGAACCTAAGGCAGAAACACATGTGTGAATGTCAATGTGTGTGATGTACTTGTTGTTTGTGTTAATGTGTGTGATGTTATCATTAATGTTGATGATGTTGTCTACTGCTTCCCATACAGATGAACCTATAAAAGAGAAGTCGACAAGTAGTCAAATATGCATGTATATGATCAAAATAAGTAAAATTTTTGTAAGGAAACCATGTAAAATGAAAAGTGTGAAAAAGGAACATGTGCACCTGATCCGTGATGAGAAAAAGGGTGTAGAAAGGATCTTGAAAATGATGTCGATGCGCGCAAGTTTTTCAAGTGATCTCACACCAATGTAATGGAAGAAGTGTAGGGAGAAACTATCTAGTGTCATCCTCCAACATTTAACTCGATTCCCATTGTATAAAACACCACTGCAGATGGTGTACGAGTGATAAGGATTGTCTTCCCTATAAAAGTTGTTGTGTATGGAGTTTTGTATACTATGTTGAACTATCAATCATTGTGTGATATGCCCTTGGTATCAGGTAATCCAAGTAAGTTCGTTGTGTGAGATGCCCCTTAGTTTCAAGTAATCTAGGTAAGGCCACTATATAATGGACCCAAGTTTGATTTTGAGCCTTGAAATATGAAAACTACACTATTATGGTATTGTGTTGTGTTGTGTATACTCTTTATGGGGTGAATAATTCACCAAAATTATGCCCCCTCATTTGGGGTGCATGAGACATCGTTGAGGGAGAATGCAGCCCAAAGGAGGACCGATCATGAAATCATGCCCCGTAGGGGGAAGGGGAATTTTCTTGGTAGAAATAAAGGCACATACAAATAAGTGGCTGTGAAACAAGTGTTATTATGATAAAATACATACGTGCATGTATAAGACAAAGTGTAAGCTAAACAAACAATGTAACCTTAACACACAAGAAGACAATGTAGACTCCAATGAAATCGATACCTGATGAAGATGTAGACGGATGAGGAAGCTGATGTAGACAAGACGGGCGCACACGAGCAATTTGCACAATAGCTCCGAGTAACCTGCAAAACACCGATGCTTGACAGAAAAAGATGGCGTTAGAAGATATTTGGGTGGACTGCCCGAGAAGCGGGTCCGGGAAGCGATGAGCTTCCTTGGCGGATGTCAGTCCACGTTTTCAATAAAGAAAAGAAGCATACATGATAAAAGATGTAAATAAAGACTAGATTTTCTCTCGATCAGCAGTAATAAAAAAAACCAACAAAGCAGCATGTAAAGTACGTAAAACAGGAACTCGCGAAATAATGCCGGATTTGTGTTACCTCGTGACCTTTACCGTCGCAGTGAAATCGGCGCCGATCGGGTATAATCGGCGCGATCGATGTGATCGGGCGCCGATCGGGACCGATCGGGCGCGATCGGATAAGATCTGTCAATCAAGGCAGATCACCAATCGTGGATCGTGGCGATGAGATTCGGGATCGGGAAGGTGAATGTAGTCCGCAAGATGTGCCAAGATGGAGAGACGCTGGAACAGAGTCACCAGATGATGATGGTGGTGTATGATGTTGATGTTGATATGATACGGGCAGAGTAACGGTGCTCTCTCGGGGATTGATTAGGACAGATCTCGCCCTAATCGAGACAATTGATGCTAAAAATCTCTCTCTTCGCAACCCGAATCTTTTCGCCTCGCTCGTGCGTAAGTGCTTTCTTTCGCTCGTTAGTCTCTTTTCGGTCCTTCGAACTTCGAGTCCCTAGAACCGATGGACTTGCTTTTATAATCGGGCGCGCCCTCCTAGAAAATCGGCGCCGACCATATGGGTCGGCGCCGATCGCGGAGAAGACTCCCGAGATGGCCAAATTGATCGATTCGAGAAAGACAAGACCTATCCCGACCACGGGAAATATCCCGCTTAGGGAAGATTAAAAATGGATGTGATGCATAGATAGAATAAATTTGGGGTAGATAAGTGATTAAGATGCATGGGAAGAAGCGTAATTAAATATTTAATATTTAATTACTCATGGGTAAGATGTGATGTGATGAATTAAATTTAGAGTAAGTGATTAAATCACAAATTGGAAAACTATCCCAAGGGGATAGTTGGTGACGTAAACGTGCCCCAGGTTACCTAAGCAGGTAAACGAATGTGAGGGACACTAAATTGGATAACCAATTTTAAGTGTCTACATTTTGCCCCTTTTTGTCAAGTAACTTGCGATAAGCAAGGTTATGAGACAAAAACAAGGAGATGGAAGAAGAGAAGAATTTGTGATGATGTGATCCCCCTCAAACTAGGGATGGGATGGATGATAGTAATGACGATCCCAAGGTTGAAAAGAGGTAGATGAAAATGCAGATGCCCCAATGGATGTCCGGAGTAGAACCGATCATGAGGACGCATAAAAATAAACACAAGGGCAAAGAACCAAGGAACTCACATTGGTAGGGAAAACTAGCCTGGCCTCTCGTGAGACGACGTTAGTGCCTACAGACCCATGAGTGCAAGGAGAACTGCAAAAAAAGCCAGCATCTAAAGAGAGACACATTGGTAGGGACAACTAGACGGTCTCCTCATGAGACGACGTTAGTGCCTACAGACCCGTTTAACTCTAAGCTGCCGAAAGATACGAGTGTCCCACGCAAAGGGAACAAACCCGAAATAGACAATGACATCTAAAAGATGTGCCAAAAGGCAAGATTCAGCACACAACAATGATCAGATAGATGAGAAAGCCAAGTATCAACACTATGGCAAACAGACATGAAAAATCGGCGGCGATCAAAATAATCGGCGCCGACCAAGACAATCGGCGTCGACCCAAAAAATCGGCGCCGACCAATCCAGACGCATATAAATATGCGAACGGAAAACGTAAACGATTTATTTGCAACGTGACGATTGATTCAGAGAGAGATAGATTTGAGATTTGAACACAATGGAAGCCTCTGGGAGCGGACAGAAGCGCAGGAGGACACGTCCTGGGGTAAGTGGTCATTCTTGAACCCACCTTTGTCGTTATTTATTTTTTTTTTGTTTGATTTTTCATGCGTATGGGAGGCCAGGGTCTGGTTTACGCCTGGCCTGGCAGTCGGCGCCGATTGGTATAATCGGCGTCGATTGGTTTGGATCGGCGTCGATTGGTAGTAATCGGCGCCGACTAGAATGAACGACGCCGATTTGACCAAATCGACGCCGATTGAAAGATGTTTAGCATTTCCTTCTTGTTTTGGATGTTATGGTTTTGGAAGATGTGATTTATGGAACAGAGAGACTGATTATGCTTTTGATGTCGTGGATGCAGGCACGAGAGGCTCTTCATATGAGGGATGCCATCCCTGAGTTATTGGAGACGATCCTTCCTGACGTGACCGATGCAGATCGGGCAAAGATTTAGAGCTAGCTGCTCGGGGTTTTAGATATTACGACGAGTGCCACGGGATGTGGAGCTCATGCGGGCATTAGTGCGGCGATTTGGGACAGCCACACGTGCACATTTTGGTTTAGGACGGTGAGATGACTATCACCCATGAGGATGTATACAGATCCTCCGACACCGACACGGGGACCCGATTGAGATCACACCCCGAGAGCAAAGCAGCAGAGGGCCCCGGTGCGATCAGACAGACAGACAGCATCGATGACTCTGAGATAAGATCTCGGGGCAAGTGAGGATAGCCTCACAAGACAGCAGCAGATAGCCCCTGAGCAAAGTGATAGCCTTGATTCAGATGGCTATATCTTATTTTGCCTTGCCAGACTCAGGAGGTGGGAGATTCCCATTACTACTATTAGACTGCGTGTGCGACATCTTGCAGCACAGACAGGTTTTTGCCTTTGCCGATGCCCTGATAGCTCAGGTATATTATGAGCTATGGATGTACACCACTGGTCGGAGGACAGGGATCGATGTCAGCTTTGTGCTTCATTGCTGGGCATACGAGCACATAGCAGTGATCAGGCCATCCGGGCTTCCTTGGATGCCAGCAGCAGTGGGGGGTGTGGATTATGGATTTCGGAGATGGCGGGCTGACATGGCCGCAGGAGATACAGGTAGATCAGCCGAGTGGTACTGAGCGTTTCAGGACGCTTACACCAGATCAGGTTATCTGGAGACCATATCGGGCATTTCCGATATGGGTTGGTCAGGATGCCCACTTGGTAGCATTGAGACGGAGCCGAGTGGTCAGAGGTCGCAGACCGGATATGTGGGAGCGAGTCCCATTCATGCGGATACTGAGGCAGTTTGGCCTAGTACAGACAGTGCCGGCCACATACACGCCATATAGGCGGGATAGCAGAGAGACAGATTTGCCGATTTTGATCCCGGCAGACCCATTGAGAGAGGCTCCACCCTCCACGGACAGTGATGATGACGCGGGGGTGGATGAGGGCTACGCAGCATGGTACGATACAGAGTTGCCACGACATCTCCCGCCCTCTATAGATGCTGATGAGGAGGACATAGCTGCTACACGGATGTGCAGAGGGAGAGCATGCCACACCGATACGTGCACACACATGTAGCTCGGAGGAGATGTGGCCTCGGACAGAGGAGAGAGATTCCCTGATTGTGGAGAGAGACACCGCCCGCCAGAGCGAGAGCGAGATACCGATCCAAAGCAGAGGGATCGCTACCTTCGGCATGACAGGAGGCCCTTAGTGGCCAACACGGAGAGACAGTGCCACATCAGAGTCTGGGACACAGGGCACGGCTCTAGGAGGGGCACCACCAAGCAGCAAAGCCCCAAAGACCAAAGCAAAGATCTTTACGAGCACCGGCATGGTGAGCCCGAGCACATACTCGCCTCCTCGCCGAGGTGAGATATTATGAGGATGCCCTAGCGCAAAGATGCCCCGATGTGCCTCTGTGATGGGGCGAGGAGGAGAGCAGGACGGCCACAAGCGAGCGGAGCCTCAAAGTGAGGGAGCACCGGGAGAGATCGAGGTGGGCCGAGACCTCCAAAGCAGCAGTGCTTCGAGCTCGTAAAGCGGCGGCCGGAGGGACAATGGGCAGAGGAGGGTGGAGGAGATAGTGTCCTCCACGCTCCGATTTTACCATAGAGACTGGATAGATTGTGTATTTCAGATAGTGATGTAGCCTCGATCGAAGGCATCATATAGATGGCTTGATTGGAAGCCACCCATTTTTGTACAAACACACATGTATATATATATAGATTTATTGGTCATATGATTGTACTTCATGCCTTTTTGATTTTGATATACATGGATAGATGGATATAGAAAAATAGATGTGATTAGAGAGATATAGACTGATGGATGATGGAAATAGATGTGATTAGATAGATTGAAATGTGGATAAAATAGATGTGATTGGATAGATATAGACGGATAGATGATAGATGGATGTGATTAGATAGATTGATTTAATTTTGATAGATAGATGTGATGTATCTTGGATGGACATAGCTTTTAAATATTTTGATGGATAGATATACAGATGTACTTGATGTATGGATTAGATATAAATAGATGTCATGTACCTGAGATGTACGTATTTTTCGATATTTTGATGGATAGATAGATAAATGTGTTGGATATATGGATGTAATTATAAGGAGAAATGAATACAGATAGGAGTTTTGATAGATAAGATGAATTTTGATAGAAGATAAATTTTGATTGAATTAACATGTGAAATGCCAATTTAACAGGATGCAAGACAAAGAAATGAGGAATACTCCTTACAAGAGCCAAAGATGAAAGCGGAAACAACCGTGACTTAGAAGAGAAGATACTCGGAGAAGAAGAAAAATGATAAGTTGGACTTCCAACCTAACCATAGATAAAATCCAGTAAAGGGAACCAAAAGACCAAGCATACAAGGCCCTATATAAGATTAAAATAATCGACACTAACTAGTCGCAAAACCGCATCTAGGATAGAAACGGAAAGAAAAGTAAGTAAGTATCTTGTCGGAACCTACAAGGGACAGAATACATGTCCATAGTGGGGAAATAGGATTCTCCATATGATCGACAAAAGGTCCTAAATCTCAGCTTCATGACTTTGACAGATAGGCAAACTGATCAATGCGGGAAGTTTGCTTGATATGGAAAGACTGATCGATGCGGGAAGTCTTTCAGTGATGCTATAAACTGACTGGAAGGCCGATTAATTACAAGAAGCCTTGAATTTTTCTTTGAGAAACAGCCGTCCTTCAAGGGAGCGGTCTGTATTGTGAATTTTAATGATAGCCATCCTTCGAGGGTATGGTCTATTTTCTTTTGATTCACTTGATAATGTATGATATAGTCTGTCCTTCGAGGGATCACCATCTTTTCGATAAGATCTTTTTTTCTTTTTTTTTTTTTTTTTTTTTTTTGAAACTTTTTGAAGAAGTTTCGAGTTTAGACCTAGATAGACTGGGATGGAGGGGAAGAGAACATAAGAACATGCACTCATGACCCGAGTAGATCCGATTAAGATAAGTACTGGGACAGATGAAGTGGTGATTAAGGTATTCCTACCATGAGGAGGAACATATCCAAAAGAAACGTGCAATGAGTAGAGCCGCGATACTCATATTTAAGGTAGACGAGGCAATAGGCGGAGAACCACACAATTTCAAATCACCACGAAAGTAGATGACTGGTTATTAGGACGGATGGAAGATCTGAGTTGCGACTAGATTTGTGTAAGATAGATTTTAACAATAGAAGGGCCGTAAATGCAAAGCATTAAGAGGTTCCGCTTCAGGGATACCATCCATGGAAGATAAACGATAAGCCCCAGACCCATATTTATGAGTGATAATGTAGGGGCCCATCCAATTGGGAGCAAACTTACCACGTTGACTCCTTTCGAGTGTAGTGACATTTTGATTTTCCTTAAGAACAAGATCACCAATTTTGAAGTCACGATGTTGCAAGTGCTTGTTATAAGCACGTTTGACACGCTCGAGATAGACCTGATGATGCTCAAGAGCGTTAAGACGCCGCTCATCTAATAATTCAAGTTGTGCCTGACGATTTTGACGATAATCCTCATCGGAGACAAATTCTCTGAGAGAAACACGGAGAGATGGGATTTGGACCTCCAAAGGAAGGACAGCCTGCACTCCATAGACGAGAGAAGGGAGTAGCACCAAAGAGGAGTACGAATGCTAGTCCGATAAGCCCAGAGAGCAAAAGGGATATGTAGATGCCAATCCCTACCACTGACTAGTTACCTTCATGAGGATATTACGCAAAGTTTTATTGAAGCTTCGGCTTGACCATTAGCTTGAGGATAGTATGGAGAAGAAAACCGAGCTTGATATTGAAAGCATTGCAGAGATTCCGCAAATCAGCGCTTGAAAGACTTACCATTATCCGTGATTAGCTTGTGTGGAACGCCAAAGCGACAAATGATGTGTTGATAGACGAAATCAACTATGGGTTTAGCCTTTGTCAAGAAAGGGGGATAGCTTCTACCCACTTAGTAAAGTACTCAGTGGCAGTAATGATAGAATGATGACGCTGTGAAGAACGAGGATTGATGAGACCAATAAGATCAAGACCCCATTGCGAAAAAGGCCACAAATCCGCCGCAGGTTGCAAAGCCTGACTAGGGATGTGCGTGAGATTGGAATGTTGCTGACACTTGACGCACTTCTTAGTGTATTCACAACAATCTTGATTAAGAGAAGGCCAATAATATCCCAAACGTAAGATGCGCTTGGCTACAGCTAAACCACTAAAATGTCCACCACAAATACCGTCATGGACCTCCTGAATAGCTTTAGATGATTCATGGGTTTTGAGGCATCGAAGCAAAATACCATCAAAGCCGCGTTTGTAAAGAAGGCCGCCTAGAATAGTATAATGATTGGCGCGTTGGACAAAAGACCTTCTACCATCGGGAGACGATCCGGAGGAAGGACCGAATGAGATAGATAATCAACTATCTCGCTGATACCACTCATCCCGAGTATGGGTTGTGACAACATTGATCGACGTTAGTTGCCCAAGATGAGATGGTTGATCCTAATCGCTGCAGACAGCCCACATAAAGACGCGAGTCTTCGGTAAAAGGCGGGATAAGGGAGGCTAAAGAGGCCATGGTATCGCGAATCGATTTTGCAGACGAGGAATGGCTTGGATAGTGAAGTTATCGAAAGATCGAGTCGGGCAAGAACGATGTCGCGATATTTTCAAGGATATCATTCTTGCATTGATAGACACCCGTGACTCGGTTAACGATGAGTTCGTAATCACCAAAGATGTCAATATGACGAGCGCCGAGATTAATGGCATTTTGAAGACCTAAGACAAGAGCTTCGTACTCAGCCATATTATTGGTGCACTCAAAGTTTAATTTGTGTGCAATCGGGATGGGCGTACTCCCAAGGAGGAATCATCACAAAACCCGCACCTCCCCTCACGGGCATTTCGATCCATCAAAGAAGAGCTTTACTTTAAATGGAGATAGACCAAAATCGATTTGTTGGATATACTCATCGGGAAATTGAGCAAGGGGGTCTTGAGTGTCCTAAGAGGAGCATCAGCTAATTGATCTGCAATAACCTGACCCTTGATAGACTTTTTCATGGATAAACTCGAGGTCAAACTCACCATGAGCATAAGCCAACGAGTGATGCGATCATTGTGATAAGGTTTTGCATGGATTGTCTTGAGGGGATTGACACTTGTGACAATGTAAGTTTTGTGATTAAGGAGATAATGACGAAGCTTAGAAGTTGCGAAGAAGAGAGCACAACATAGTTTTTCAGCTTCGGAGTAACGTGTTTCATACTCATGGAGGGTGCGACTGATGTAATAGACAGCTTGTTCTTTACCACAAGTGTCCCGATGCGAAATCATGGCTCCCAGAGCATGGTCAGTCACAGAGATATAAAGATAGAAAGGCTCCCCCTCGCGTGGAGGTGTAAGCACAGGTGGAGAAAGAAGATAAGCTTTGAGATCATCAAAGGCCTTTTGGCAATGCTCATCCCATTCAAAATGAACATTCTTACGGAGAAGATGGTGAAAAGGTGACAACGGTCCGACAATGGGAGATAAAACGACGCACCGATCAAGACGCCCTCGAGACTCATGGAGTTGCTTTAAGTTAGACGGGGGAGGCATCTCAAGGATAGCTTTTATTTTTGCGGGGTCGACTTCAATGCCCCTGATGGAAATGATAAAACCTAAAAGTTTACCAGTGAGAACGCCAAACACGCACTTAGCTGGATTTAGACGAAGACAAAAGCGGATAAGCCTCTCAAAGAGAGGTGCAAGGATGAAAAGATGATCCCGACGACGCTTGACTGCCGAGGAGCGCCAACATAATCCTCACGCTTTGTGTAAGAGGTCATGGAAGATGTATGTCATGCTCGCTGATAGGTGCTCCGCGCTCTTAAGGCCAAAAGGCATGACACGATAGCAAAAGGTCCCCCAAGGGGTTATGAAGGAGGTCTTATGTTGGTCTTCTGGTGCGATGAGGATTTGATTATATCCAGAGAAACCATCCATAAGAGAAAGCATCTCATGACCCGCAGTTAAATCTACGAGTTGGTCGATATTAGGAAGAGGAAAATCATCCTTGGATGTGCAAGATTAAGATCCCTAAGTCGGTACAAATTAATCTTCCCAAAGAGCCTTAGTTATCGGTACTACATTAGACACCCATCATGGATAATCGATGGGTCGATGAAGCTAGCCGAGAGCAAGCGTTGCCAGAATTCTTCTTTAACAAGAAGGGCTACTCTAGGTGCATTTTACGCAATTTTTGCTTAACCGGTTTGATGTTGGGAAGGGTAACGATATTGTGGACCACAATATCGGATCGAGTCCCCGCATATCTTCATATGACCAAGCAAAGGCTTGACGATGTTTGGAAAGAAAAGCGGTAAAGTCCCCTAATTCCCCGTGGATTAAGGGATTGGCCGACCTTGATGATGCGAGGGTCTTCGTAAGTCCCTATATTAAGGTCGATAGTGGCTTCGCTGAGAAGGGTAGACGTGTCGAAGGAATAGTCTGGGAAGATATGAATCCTCCGCCCTGCAGATAGGTGAGGACAGTAATCATCATCCGCACAAAGGATAGTATTGATAGTAGGAGAGTCGTCTCCAACTATTTCAGTGGAAGATTAATGGTATAGAAGTTGACCGATTGTTAGTCTCATAGACCAACGGCCCTAAGGAAATGGTATTGAAAAAAAAAAAAAAAAAGTTAGGTGGGATGGAAATGTCATCGTCCACATCAAGTGATGCTTCGACTTGGTGGGGGAAGATGGTTCTTCAGTAGGAAGAGGTTCATCAAGAATAGTGACGGTGGCCTCTGAAAGGGGTTTAAATCCTAACCCAAATTTTTGATGTGGCATGAGAGTAGGAATGGATTTGAGGTCATGTATACCTTGTTCATATTTTCCAAGGCCAAAACCTTTCCACGCGCATCGATATAGATAAGTCTTTGCAAACGTGGGATTCTGTAGATGATCAAACCCTGTTAGGTAAGGTTTGGCTCTAGGAGGAGAATCCGGGCGATAATGAGGCGTATCAAGACCACCGTAGATGAAATTGGTCTGTTGATTGGGCAGACCAATGGTGACGATGCGACCGAGACCTGGTTGATATTCAGGTTGTTTGTCTGGTCTACCATACTCATTAGGTTTGAGATGGGCATCGAAAGAAAAGAGAGGAAGCTCTCCTAGTGAGAAACGCTGCAATGTCTCTTCCAGATTTTGTAAATCCGGTAGTTTGGTTGCAGGTATGGAAGAAGATGAGGCCCCATCTGGAGAAGATGTATTTTCTTTTAAAGGGGCAGACCTAGTGGTCATGTCGCATTGTGCGGAAGGAAAAGGATCTCCTGGATGAGTATATATTTTGCCCTCATATTGATATTTTAGGCATCGATGGAGGGTGGATGGGACACAATGCATTGCGCGAATCCAGGAGCGTCCGAGGATCATGTTATAGTGGAATTTTCCTTCGACAATATAGAAGAGTTCATGAAGCAGCTTCTTACCTACTCGAATGGGTAAGACCACAGCCTCCTAGAGTGACGCTAATGATCGTTAAATGATCGAAGGGCGAAGGGTGGGGGTGACACCACATTCTTTGGTAACTTAAGTTGTTCGAATGTGTGCGAGGAGATGACGTTGAGTGCAGCTCCACTATCGATCATAACACGTTTTAAGGTAGTGTTATTGATTTGGACTGTGATGAAGAGGGGAGCCTCCAAATCTCTCAAGAAAGAGAAGGAATTTCGAATCCTCAAAAGAAATGGTGGTCGATGGACCATTCACCCAACAACCAACTCAAAGGGTCAGCTCATCGGAATTATCGCGATGCGACGCAGATTATCAATCAAAGCTTGGCGATGTTGTGGAGAGGATGGATGAGGTCAAAAAGAGACATTTTGACCGGAGCTCCGGGTGAGTTGTTTCATAACACTCTCCTCAAATGACACGGAACTTGAGCCCGAGGTGCAAAGCACGAATAGAGACTCTAGGTCGTAAATGATGAGGAAGGAGAAACGTCTTTAGGGGGCTGCGTAAATGACAACCCGTGGTCGAGATGTCAAGATGAAGATGGGTTATCATAGTGTTGGGTTCTAGTGGCGATATGGATTGTGTCAATTTGGGAAGGTGGAAGATCAAGTGGGATGGAACCACTAGAGGTCTGAGTGGATGGTTGAGGTCTGGATGGGGCTAAGATGACAGGAGGTAATTGCTCCTCCTCCTCCAAAGAAAAGGTCACTTTCTTCCGTAAGGTTCTTGATAACGGCTTCAAGAGCTTTACATCCCTCAGTATCATGACCCGGAGTACGGTGGTAAGCATAAATCAGATCAGAGTTAAACCAAGTAGGTTTCACTCCTTTAGGATTATAAGGTTTAATCGGAGGAAGGGTTATGGATGAAGATTGGATGAGTTGATGAAGGATTTCGTGATAGAATCCGGTAGACGAAGAGGAGGATAGAGATGATGAAGATGGTTCTTTTACCTTAATCGATCGCCGAGGTAAAAGAACTTGCATGTTAGGTTTAACCGGCTTTCTTTAGGGATCCTCTTATTTGTTTGGACATTTGGAGGAGCAGTCTTGGGTGCTTGGGATGGGAGTAAATGAGACATGATTGACTTTGGTGGAGGGGGAGCCCCTAAGATAGATTTTGAAGAGGAGGATGGAGATGTGACAAATTTTCATGGGTCTTGGAGACAAAGGGGATTGCTTAGTGGATTTACTTGATGATTTAGATAATGTTGATTTAGATGAGGAAGAAGTCCTCAAGGTAGGTGTAATAGGAGGAATATAGGGTGCTTTGGTTTTTGGTAATGAAGATGATGATCCTGATAGAAGAGGTGGCATCTTTTTGGTAGGTAAGTCTATTTTTAGGGGTATTGATGAAGAATGTGTTGTGGAAGAAGATGATGGCTTTGATGGATGTGTAGAAGAAGACGCCTTCTCCGCGGGCAAATCCAATCGTTTATGAGGCGTGGAGAGAGATTTTTGTGGAAGAGCACCAAGAGTTTTGATGGTCCGAAATATGGGCTTTCCTTTTTCAGGGATGGTGACGACTTCAACGGCATAAGGTGATTGTAACCTTTTTGGGGAAGCAAGTGGGGAGGTACCGATGGTATAATGTTAGATTTTAGTTGTCTCGGTTTAGGTTCGAGGAATCGAGTGTAGTAGTGTTGGTGCTACTTCTTTTGATTTTTCCGAATAGGTGAAGTAACATTGGTGATGGAAGAAGGGGGTGATGATGAAGGAAGCTTCCTAGCGAAAGGACTACTTCGATGCAAAGAATCATGGGTGAAACTATCGTAGGAAAAGAGATAGGAAGGGTCAAAATCAAGATGCTTTCCGCTGAAGTTGGCACAATGATAGGTACGTTTACCAAGGGCATAGTGCAGCAATGGGAATGGGAGCAAATGAAGTGGATGTGTCCGTAGGGAAACTCTGAGGGATGTGATTGCTTCGAGCATCAAAGAATGTCCGATGATGAGAGAGATGAGGATGACACTGTCTCGGGTATAGATGGAAGGTCAGACAAAGGAGCGGAGAGAGATAACTCCGTGCTTGATAATGTAGGGATATTCAAAGATGGACTATCTGAAGATATTGGAACTCCCGTGATTGATGAAGAGGAAGGAGGATCTGATTCGATTGATGTGTTTGCAGATGGATTGGTTTCAGAAGAAGAGTCCTCGGTAGAGATGAAATTAATAGTGTGGGTGTTTGGTTTTTGAGATTCCGAAGAATTATGATTTGGGGCATGATTGGGGAAAGGTTGTTTAAAAACGTCCAGTGCTTGATTTGGGGGAGCATTTGGGTTATCCAGAATGAGCTCGCCTTTATCAATGAATTTTTGGACAAGATTTTTGAAAGTCTGACATCGTTCGATGTCATGACCTTTCGTCTCGTGGATAATGACAGTAAATCGCTTTCCTATACCGTAAAGGACGTTCTCGACTTTCATCAATATCCCTAATGGGTGGAAGTTCGATCATGCGAACTTCCAACATTTTTTCTAAGATAGAGGCATATGATTCCCCCAATGGAGCGAAGGATCGAGAAGATGAAGCCCCTTTCGAGAAGATGAGGAATCTCTTCGTGGTGGTTGATTAGGAGTACTATCGGTTCTTGATGTTTTTAATACGATAGCATTTGTGGACCCTTGATTCTTATCTTTAGAGGGGGAAGAATTTGGTTTGGTGAACCGAGAGAAATCTGGTTTAGATTTGGAGCGAAGTTTTAACTTTCCTTGTTCAATGGCACGAGATTCAAGTTTGCGTGCCATCGTAAAGGCCTCTTCAAAGGTATGAAAAGTTTGGATCCTTAGAGTGGAAGAAATGTGATTAGCACAAGATCGGGTGAACAACTCGATTTGTTGGGATTGAGGAAGGGAGAAAGACAATTGGTTGATTATCCCTCTCCAACGAGCGACAAAGTCTGCTATAGACTCATCGTCGAATTGGCGAATGTTATAAAGATCTGTGATTGAGATCTTATGCGCGATATTTATTGAGAAGTTTTCAACAAACATCTGGGCCAATTGAGAGAAAGAAAACAAAGAATGTTGAGGGATGTTATCAGACACCCAAAGCGGACCCGCTAGAGACATAGGAAAGGTACGGAGCATGAGTTCCTGATCCTGGACGATAAGGTAGCAAGCATGTTTGAATGCTCGCAGATGTTGTTGGGGGTCTTCCCGGCTATGAAATTTTGAGAATTTGGGAAGTTCCCATTGGGGAGGATAAGGCTTAAAAGCCACCGAAGGATGAATGGGTTCATTGCACACTTCTTCAAAGGAGTATGAAGGACGGGTTCCTTTTGTGGAGGCTTCCAAGTCTGCAATTTTCTTGAAGAGAATTTGAACTACGTCGGATTGGGGAGGAGGTACATTGGTATGTCCTACATAAGAAGCAAGTGGTGGATGTTGTTGAGATGTCAATGGGGGATTCATCTGTTGTTGGATAGGATGATAAGAGGAATAACCAGGTGTTCTGGGTGACACCGGGTGGGGTATTTGCTGTGAGGCAGCTTGCGTATAGGCAGGCTGTGAGATAATAAGTGGTTGAGAAAATATAGGTTGGGTGACGGATGGAACCTGTGATTGGTGGACTCCTATGTTTGTTGATTGAATAGGGACAGATTGAGGAACATGGGTGTTGGTTAGATTGGACATGTTGGGGAACAAGACCTGAAAGGGACCTTCTACCGCCGGATTTGGTACCAAGGGTGCCGATACTAGGGGATGGGCGAAGGTCGCAGTTGCTGGAATATTGGAAGAAAGATTCACTGGAGGACGAGAAGTAGGAACCAACTGACTAGCCGGAGGGGGTTGGCTCATGAAGAGGTACTGACCTTGAGACACAATGGAGGGCATAGATGAATTAACAATGATATGTGCGGGTGCACGACGCATTCATTATCGCCAAGGCGTAAGACCTCTCAAAGGTAGGTTGAGGAATATTGAGGTAACGCAAAGATTAGGAATAGGTAAGGCAATTTGAGAACTAGTCAACATGGTTGGTGGAAGAGAAAAAGGAGGCACAAGAGCCTCCCCCTTTTCCGTGGCTCGAGGCGAGAGAGAGGATGAAAACCGCTCTACAAGGCCTCGGGATGACCACGAGGATAATCGTACACTTGTTGGATTGGTGGTCCTTGATCAGATATTCGAATGGACTTGTGTACTAGGTAGTCCATGAGGGCTACCGGATTGCGATCAAGGAGAGCCTGAAATTCAGGATCCCCGCGAGGAATAGACTCCGAGTCAGAAGATATTTCTGATGGACTAGGAGAAGCTGGACGTGATGGGATTGTTTTGGCTTGATGGAAAGGATTATACGACCATGAGGGGGAACCAACTAACAGCGGTCCCGAGGAAGATTGGAGGGGTGCCAAACATCCACGCTGGTGGTGATTTCGGAGGAAGAAGGAACCTGTTGGGCCATTTTCCTAGATTGTGACCGGGTGATAACCGTCATAAACAAGCAAGAAAGAAGATTGTCCTAACTAATGCACAAACAATTCAAGCAGCGCAAGTGATTATCTCCTTTAAATTTTGATGCTTTTAAGAAAAGAAAATGTTAGGGAAGGCTTTTTAGAACAGGAACTACTCAGATAGCCAAACTAAGGATGGTTTGGGTAATGTTTGGTGAGGAGTCCCGAAGGCACTTCAGTAAAAGACCGGTACGTGGCTTGATATAGGGGCCTACCCCCGCACTTCACACACCGCTGCGATAAGGGAGTCGGGTGCTTTGCCAATATATACCAAAATCTTCCGTGAATTTATAGCGCGGCCCGAGTACCGCGTAGGCTCTTCCTCTCGATATCACTTCCAAGTAAAGCGAGCCTGTGGAAGGAGTTTTGTTTAGATGCTTTATACCTAGTGATTTTGGCTTTGTGTGCAAGGGTGAAAAATAAAAATCAAATAGTGTCACTACCGATTTTGATCAATTCTCCAACCTAATTAAAACTAGATGAAAAAGCATGCAGCAATGACAAAGAAAAGGTTCTTTTTAAGCACTTAAAACGAAATGTTTGATTTCGATGAAGACAAGTCAAACAAGTTCTTTCCCAAATGCGATTAAGTTCCTTTTAAGCACCAAAATCTGAAGTGTTTGGATGTGATAGACAACCAACAAAGAAATCCTAAAAAGGAGAAAACACCGAAAAAGAGGAATACCTGTAGATTTAGCTCTCCAAGGTGTGTGGACTTCAAAAAGCGCGTTGTTGAGCTCTTCCCCTCGAACAATCCCACGATCAAGCAAAGTGCTCCGCAAGAAAAGATCAAGCAAACAACAAACAAGATCCGGAAAGATACATCCAGATAGTGGTGAAACGAAAAATTTCTATTTAAAGAAAAAAAAAAAATTTCAAGATAATGATTTCGCCTAAAAGCAAGATTGAAATGATGAACAGAAATGCTCAAATAGGACTGATAGAAATCAGTGAAGAAAAGGAACAAAGTTCAAAACTAGAAAAGAAATGAACTTACCAATAAGGGACTTTGGTTAGGTCCCACCGGGCGTGCCAGAATGTAGATCAAGAATTTGCGCTTGTTACCTGTCCAAGTTAATGTACCAAACTAAACACAAAAACCCTGAAAAACTCCAATGAAATCGATACCTGATGAAGATGTAGACGGATGAGGAAGCCGATGTAGACAAGACGGGCGCACACGAGCAATTTGCACAATAGATCCGAGTAACCTGCAAAACACCGATGCTTGACAGAAAAAGATGGCGTTAGAAGATATTTGGGTGGACTGCCCGAGAAGCGGGTCCGGGAAGCGATGAGCTTCCTTGGCGGATGTCAGTCCACGTTTTCAATAAAGAAAAGAAGCATATATGATAAAAGATGTAAATAAAGACTAGATTCTCTCGATCGCAAAGTAATAAAACATGTAAACCCAACAAAGCACATGTAAAGTACGTAAAACAGGAACTCGCTAAATAATGCCGGATTTGTGTTACCTCGTGACCTTTTACCCGTCTCGCAGTGAAATCGGCGCCGATCGGGTATAATCGGCGCGATCGATGTGATCGGGCGCCGATCGGGACGATCGGGCGCCGATCGGATAAGATCAGTGTCAATCAAGGCGATCACCAATCGTGGACCGTGGCGATGAGATTCGGGATTGGAAGGTGAATGTAGTCCGCAAGATGTGCCAAGATGGAGAGACGACGCTGAACAGAGTCACCGATGATGATGATGGTGGTGTATGATGTTGATATGATACGGCAGAGTAACGGTGCTCCTCTCGTGGATTGATTAGGACAGATCTCGCCCTAACCGAGACAATTGATGCTAAAAAGATCTCTCTTCGCAACCCGAATCTTTCGCTCTCTCTCGCTCGTGCGTAAGTGCTTTCTTTTCGCTCGTTAGTCTCTTTTCGGTCTCTTTGCTTTTCTTCGGTCCCGAACCGAGCTATGGACTGCTTTTATAATCGGCGCGCGCTCCTAGAAAATCGGCGCCACCATATGGGTCGGCGCCGATCGCGGAGAAGACTCCCGAGATGGCCAAATTGATCGATTCGAGAAAGACAAGACTATCCCGACCACGGGAAATATTTAGAGTAAGTGATTATCACAAATTGGGAAGATTAAAAATGGATGTGATGCATAGATAGAATAAATTGGGGTAGATAAGTGATTAAGATGCATAGAAGAAGCGTAATTAAATATTTAATATTTAATTACTCATGGGTAAGATGTGATGTGATGAATTAAATTTAGAGTAAGTGATTAAATCATGAAATTGGAAAACTATGAAGGGATGATGTATCCTATGACATATATCACTAAATGATGCAAGCGGAAGTGATGATGTAGCCTATATGCAGTATATCACTAAATTATTCAAGTGGAAGTAATGATGTAGCCTTTAGCATATATCACTAATATAGGAATGCCACATGAGAAAATATTGAATGGTTGAATGTGTGAGTGTGATGTGGTCCATTTATATATATATATATATATATATATATATATATCATCAACAATCTAGTATGTAATACAAGAATAGAGTGTGTTATATTCAAGAAGTAATGATGAGTACAACACGTAAAATTAGATGAGTAGAATATGTGTAGTATTTTAGTGTGTAATGTAGGATGTATAGAAGGTAATGCAAGATGCGTAGATGATATAAGATGTGTAGATGCATGTAAGATGTAAGATGTATGTATGTAAGATGTGTGAAGATGTGTGATGTGTAGTGTCTATTGTGTAGTGTGTGAGGTTCATGTGTATAGGATTCCCTCAATAGTCAAGTGTGAATTGAAGCACAAGAGTGCGTCATTAGGTAATGTTGATATGAGTGTGTATGTTGTGTATAAAGGTGTAGGTGTGATGTGATGAGAGTATAAGATGCATGTTAATGTTAGAGGGGGAGAGAATAAGTGTGATGCCCCCTCAAGTGTGTAATAGTAAAGATGATCAAGTGAAATAATCTATAAGGCCATCGTTGTGACGGTTAAAATTGTATGGTGAATCATCTGAGACATGATAAGCTATAGTTTTAGGTTGGTCACGTAAATCACCATCTAAGCGTAATTTGTACATGCCCATAGCATATTCCTCATAGTGAAAGGAGGTAATGGACACCCATGTGCATACCATTGAGTCATATTAGGTGAATAACCAAGGAATGAATCATTGCAAATGAAAATGTGACCAAATGGCATAGGAAATGATATATCAATGTGAGCAGGGTCTAACGTGCCCCCAATGTAAGCAAGCCAAGATTGTCCTAATATAAGTGGAGAAGAGCGAGGGGCTCACACAAGGTAGATTGTGAGACAAAAGACACATAGACCATAAGTGGTAGTGATAGTGATGAATCCATGATAGAGATGAGGGTCATGAGTTGGAGGATAAAGATCCTCGAAAGCAAAGCCGAGTCGAGTCAAACCATCATGTGAACATATAGTGACATCGCAAGTAGGATCAAATGGAATGTGCTCCTAATAAGAATCATTCATGAAAAGTGTACATGTGAAAGGAGGTCATACTGATGGAGGTGGGACATGAGAAGGTGGAGTAGTTAGAGTAACACCCATTGTATGGATAGGCCCCTGATAAACAATCATATTAGTGGTAAAAGTAGGGGAAGGAATAGATGTAGTTAGTATGGAATATATCATGCAAATGGAACCTTCAAGTGGTGGTAAATGTGGTAGCTCATCTATAGGTTGTGGGTCATCAGTAGTTTCAGTTATTGGAATATGAAGTATAGTATTTGGATCATGGTCATAATATTTGTATAGATGCTAGTCACGAATAATAGTATACTCGAAACCCTCATGTAGAAATTTGACATAATGATGCACTATAGAGGAAACAACTTGCATGGCATGGAGCCATGGCCTACCAAGTAAATAGTTATATGAAACCAAAAAGTCAATGAAAAAGAAGACTATGTCTAGATTTTTGGGCCTACAGTGATAGGTAAAACAATGTGACCTACACATGGATGAATAGAGCCATCATATGCATGAAGAGAAAGACATGATGGAATAACATTAGTAAATATGACAAATCTTTTCAAGGAATGACATGGGACATGATTGAGCTCGAGATCCGTTATCGATTAAGGTGCGTTTGATGCCCCATATTGTAAATGTGAATATGATGTGCAGAGGTGTATCATTTTCAAAAATAGAGATATCAGCATGAGGATTAGATGGGAAATCTATATGTTGAGAAAATGCATCAAAAAAAGAGTTATATACGGAGGCTATAGACATATGGTAGGAATTTGAGTAGTATCAAGGAGATGTTGTACTCTATGTCTTAATTTAGGATTGGCCAAAAAAATCATTAATTGAGATACTCATGATGATGAGACCCTAAGAAGATGAGCAATAAAAAGCGTGAGGATATTAGGAGCGTGAAGAGCGTGGGGTTAACTAAAATGATTATGCTAAAATGTAAAATAATAATAGCCTAATATAATGCAATTTTGTGCTAAATAATGAAATACATAAATTAACCTAAGTAACTAAGTAAAAAAATATGAAACCCTAATTACAAATAGGGTTAGAAGAGCCTTAGTTGATTCGAAGAGGTAATTGTATTGTGTCACAGTGGAGACCAACTGAAAAGAGATGGAAAATTGTCACACATGAGCTTGGAAAATCCAGATCAAGCAGATTTGATTAGACTAGGGTGCATGGAGAGGATAGGGGTGGTTGTGCATTCCCTATTCTAATTTTGGGCCCCTGTTTTTTGCGTAGGTGCTCATAAAACCTCCTCTAAGGTGTCACAAGATTTTTGCACTTGTTCACCTTTTGTCATGTGTATGTTGTACTTGGATCACCGAGGTACCCATAAACCTACAATGAAGAAAACACTTAGATAACCCTCAAATAGACATTAAATCCTAAAAAATAAATATGCAAAATGAGGGGTTAGACTATCCTCATCCGCCACAATGGTGGACTTTCAACTAAACACCACACTCCATCTCGGACCAAATGTAGTTATGTGTGTGTGTGTGGAATTGTGTCCTCTCTTCTATGTGTCACACTTGAAGTAGTGAGAAAGCAGCTAGATGTAAAATATTAAATAATGTGTGCATGGAAACAATCGACTCCCCTCCTATGAAGTGTGATGCATATGAACCGACCTTTGTCCCTTTTGATGGAGCTAGATGGATGCAAATGGAGCTATAGATTCCTTTGATGGATGAAACCTTAGGTGGAGATAGTATATGCTTAGTGCTTGGTCCCTTATTATGATCACATAAATTTATATTTATATGATCCCTTCACTTGAATTTTCTTATTAACCCCAAATATTCCGACTACCAAAAAGATAAGATGCTCAAATGGCTAGAAAAGACCCAAAAAGAGTGACCAAAGTAAAAAGAGGACAAGGGCACTCATAGGGGATAGGGCACATAACGTTGGCATCCTAGTTGGGCACCGACGTCCAAAATGACAAATGTTGAAAGGTGAAAAGACAAACTAAGCAAGTAAGAGTGCAAGATTGAAAGCAGAAGCATAAAGAAAAGAAAGGTGGCCAAAGACATGGGTTAATCATTAATTTTTGTACTTAGGAATCATGTAAATAGTAGTATGTAATCAAGACTAAATAATTACCCAAAGTGTGTGATTTTGTGTCTACAACAGATTGATCCAGAGGATCCTCACAGATAAACACCGATCTAAGAACTTCTCAGAATAATTTGTAGTCAGTTGGAAAGTGTGGAGAAAAATTAGATGAATCTGTCAATATCTTGTTTACAGAAATGGAGCTCATTTGCAAACTTTATAGCCAGCTGAAATTTTTGGGCAACTAGCAAAATTTTGAGTTTTGTGTAGGTTGGACGTGTGCACGCTCGCCAAGTGTTTCAATCATATTGCGACATGTGGACAATTTGTGTGACAGACTAAAAGTGGTTTTTGGAATGTCAATCTTGGACACACTTGATTATGGAGGGGTACCTTGGCCTCCTTATCATATTATCATTATTCCAACTTGTGTATATATATACCGTAAAATGCCACGCATTACATAACCTTTTGCCAAATTCCATGCATTAAATCCCAACTTCCAAGCATTAAATCCCAAATTCCAAGCCAAGAGCATATCTTGCAAAGATATATTAAAATCCACCTATGTACATAGCACATATCCACTATTTAATGTCAAAATATACCCAAAGCACCCCATTATCCACCCAAACAAGTTTGACCATTCAAATGACTCTCATAGCCAACTACATGCGTGGAAAACCAACCTAATAAAGCGCCTAAACTATCCTCAAGCTATAAATGTGGGATAAATCCCATAGGAGGCGCCTAAGAAGATGGAGATAAGGGGATTTGAACCTTGCTCTCCGTAGTAAAAGATAAGGATCTTGACTACCACGCCACTACTTGAGAAACATTATAAAGGGAGCTATTGTGTACATGTATAGGCATTCAGACTGTGTAAAATATTGACATGCTCATAACTTGAGCTAGGAGTGAAATTTTGAGAAGTAAAAATCAACCCCTGTTGTTTTTAATAGAGGAAGACTATGAGAAGGTAATAATTTTGTAGAATTCTTAGTAAAGAATTATTTTCAAGATTTTAATAGATTGGCCCCATTCAACCGGACCTGAGACGTAGGCCTCAAGTGCCGAACTCCGTTATCACGCTTTGTGTCGAATTGCTTTGGTGAATTCTCTTCATTTCTCTGTATTTTTACACAATACTTGTAAGTTTTAATCTTTTATTAAAAAAATAAAAAGGTCGTAATCGCTTAATTTTAAATCGAGAATCAATACAAAGCAAATTTTGTCATGTAAACAATTGCTAGTTAAAATTGATTTTTAGATCATTGGTATCAAACTGGTTTTGACTGATTTTTGGTTAGATTAACTATTTTTGGATTGCAAGTTATGTGTTGGATGTTAACAAGGTCTCAATCTAAGAAGGGTGAAGGAGAGTTAGTTGAAGGAGATCCCAAAATTGGTACCAGATGATCTCAAGTCCTACAATGGCGGATCAAGAGGAAGAAAACTTTCGTCAATCATTCCTACAGATGAAGGAAATGGTGGAAGAAATGTACCAAGATAGACAAAGGGAAAAGGGAACTAGAGAAGGTAAGAAAGAAGAAATCTCTAGTTCTGATAATCCTAAAAGAGACCCTTTGAAATTTGATTTTCCTTCATTAAAATTAGATATCAAGTTTGAATTGCCTATGTATACTGGAGAGCTAAAAGTAGAGAAGTTGGATAATTGGGTCAAGTAGATAGAAGTATATTGCAGGGTTTAGAGAATTGTTGATGATGAAGTAAAGATTCATCTAGAAACTCTTTGGATGGGTGCAACAACACTCATTTGGTGGGAGAGTAAGCTTCAAGAAGTGGAAGAAACCAAAGGTATAGAAATCACTTCTTGGTTTGAATTTATTTCAAATCTTAGGCAACAATTTTATCCTCTTGGTTATAAGAAACAAGCTATGATGGATTGGAAAACATTAAGACAAAGTAAGGGACAAAGTGTTCAAGAATACACACAGGAATTTAGGAAAAGGGCTCTAATTCTGGGAATTTCCCTAAACACAGAAGAAACACTGCTTAAATATATTGGTGGATTGCATAGTTATCTAAGGCATATGATACTTGTTTTAGGTCCTACTAATCTTGATGCAAAGTATGTGTTCAAGCAACCCATTTGGAAGCATGAGGGAAAATGACAAAGGAGTCCTCTTTCTCTTCTTTTAAACAAAAGAACAAGCAATCTGAAGGAAAAGGTTCGAAAGAACAAGGAAAAGGAAAGGGTAAGCATAAGACAAACTCTACTGTTAAGAAGGAAGATGAAAAACCATTTTATAATCATTGTAAAAAGAACAATGATGAATCTAAATGTTGGAAATTACATCTAGAATTGAAACCTAAATGGATGGTTAAGAAAGGAAAGGAAAAGAAAACAAACACTACAGTTCATGATCTTGGGTCGATTCAGGTGATGAAACCAAGATCAAAACTATGAGTTTTCAAGGTAAATCAAAACTTTCAATTTCCAACAATAGTACTACAAATTTTACATCTTCTTCTAGTAAACAAACTATACATGATGATAAGAAAAGGAATGAGCTTTTCCACATTAGAGTGATTTCAAAACATACGAAAATTGATATTATTTTTTTATAGTGGATCTCAAGCTAACCTTATTTTGAGGAGGTTGTAAAGAAATTAGGACTCAAAACTAATCCACATCCCTCACCTTATCCTTTGGGTTGGATTTGTGATGATGTAAAACTGCAGTAACTAAAACTTGTGCTTTTAGATTTGCCATTATAGAAAATTTTATAGATGAGGTTGAATTGGATGTAGTTCCTTTGGATATTTGTGGGGTGGTTTTGGGAAGTCCTTATTTATATGATCGTAAAGCAATCTTCTATAGGGAAGAAAATAAATATTTGCTTGTAAAGGATGGAATTGAGTTTATTGTTAGAGCTCACCATGAAAAGAATAATCTATCCTTGGTAATTGTAGGTCAAATGAAAAGGCTTGTAAATTCAAGCAAAAGTTTTGTGCTCATGGTGGTCAAAGCCAAAGAGAAAGAACATGAGATGGCTTTTGAAACTTGTGATCTGAAATATAAGGATGAATTGGTAATTTTTTTTTCTAATTTTGATGATGTTTTTCAGGATCCACAAGGTCTACCTCCCAAAAGAGGGGTTCAACATGAGATACAGTTGCTTCAGGATGCACCTCTTCCCAATATCGAATGTATAGGTTGTCAATAGTAGAGAATGAGGAAATCAAGAGACAGGTAATGGAACTTTTGGCTCAAGGTATAATTCATCCAAGTACATCCCCATGTGGTTCACCAATTATTTTGGTTCTTAAGAAGGATGGAACTTGGAGAATGTGTGTTGATTTCGTGCTTTAAACAAGATTACTATAAAGAATCGTTACCCTCTTCCTAGAATAGATGATTTACTGGATCAATTAAAGAGTGTAATTTATTTCACTAAGTTAGACTTAAGAAGTGGTTATCACCAAGTAAGAATTGTAGAAGGTGATGTTTGGAAAACTACTTTTAAAATGAAACAGGGATTGTTTGAATGGTTAGTGATGCCTTTTGGTTTGTGCAATGCACCGAAACATTCATGAGAGTTATGAATGATATCTTTAGACCATTCATTGATAATTTTGTTATTGTCTACTTAGATGATATTCTTATTTTCAGTAATTCATGGGATGAACATGTTAAACACATCCAGAAAGTCTTAGATGCACTAAGGAAAGAGAAATTGTATTTGAAGATGTCAAAATGTGAATTTGGAAAAACATCTTTAATTTACTTGGGTTATATTGTAGGAAATGGTGAATTGAGAATTGATCCTACAAAAATAGAGGTTATTGTGAAATGGCCTAGACCCACTAATGTGACGGAAGTTAGGAGTTTTCTAGGTGCAAGTTCAGTACTAGAGAAAATTTATTGCTAACTTCTCATATATTACATCTCCTTTGCATGCTTTGAAAAGTATTAAACATGTCTTTCAGTGGGGAGGAAAGCAATAGAAAGCCTTTGATACACTGAAAGAGAAGATAAGTACCACTCCGATCTTGGCACTTCCAGATTTGCAACATTCATTTGAGATTGAGACAGATGCTAGTGACTATGCAATGGGGGTAGTTTTGATGCAGAACAAATGACCAGTGTGTTACCATTCAGAAACCTTTACAAGTGCGGTAAGAAACTATCCAACTTATGATAAAGATTTGTATGCTTTGGTTCAAAGTGTTAAAAAGTGGAAGCATTATTTAATGGGAAAAGAAACAATTATACATACTAACCATCAACCGCTTCAGTACTTACAAACACAAACCAAATTGCAGCAATCTAGACATTTTAGGTGGATGGGATTTTTGCAACAATTTCATCTTGTAATAAGGTATAAAAAAGGTATTCAAAACAAGGTTGCCGATATGTTATCTAGACCACCAATGGTAGTAGCATCTATTCTTTTTACGACATAGTTCTTTGGATCATGTTAGTTACAAGGAAAAATATGTTAATGATGTTGATTTTAGAGAAGTGTATGAGGATCTAGTAAGTGGGAAACAAGTAGGGAGAAAAATATTATCATTTGCATGAAGGATTGTTATATAATTCCAAAAGTAAACTTTGTATTCCAGAAAATGAGCATGTGCATATGATTAGGGAAGCAAATACTTCTCTTATTTCAGGGCATTTTGGTATTAGTAAGACAAGTTGCACATTTACGTAAATTTTGTTATTGGCATAGAATGCATGAACATGTAAACATGTATATTAAGGGGTGTGTTCTTTGTGCCACAAGCAAGCCAAGTAATAGGAAATTAGGACTTTACACTCCTCTTCCTATTCCAACAAGGCCTTGGGAAAGTGTTTCCATGGACTTTGTAGGAGGCTTGCCCATGACATGGAAGAAACATGATTACTTATATGTGGTAGTGGATAGATTTAGCAAAATGTGTGTGTTGGTTCCATGTACTAAACAAATAACTAGTGAGGAACGCACATTTCTTTTTTCAGTTTGTTTGGGTTCATTTTGGTTTACCTACTTCAATTATATATGATCGGGATTCTAGATTTCTTGGGGAATTTTGGTCAACATTGTGGGGGTTAATGGACACAAAACTGAAAAAAAGGGCACTACTTTTCATCCACAGACTGATGGTCAAACGGAGGTTGTAAACCACACAATAGTACATTTGCTTAGGGGCTAATGTGGTAAACATCCCAAGTTATGGGATGAACATCTATATTATGTGCAACATGCTTATAATTTTGCCTTACATTATCTTACTTTGAAGTCTCCATTTGAGACTTGTTATGGATATTTGCCTAATTCTCCATTAGATGTATATTATGGACATGAAACTATTGTTAATGGTTCAAATGATTTTGACAGGCTAAAAGATTTTTTCAGAGAATTCAACAGGTTCATTAGTATGTCCGTGAACAATTGGAGAAAAGTCAGGCTAAGTACAAAGCCATGCATGATAAACATAGAACTGATCACAAGTTCAAAGTTGGTGATTCAGTTTGGCTTCACATCAACAAGGAAAGGTTGACAGGTGAAGGTAAAAAATTGAAACCTATAAGGTATGGTCCATTCCAAATATTGGAAAAATTTGGTAACAACGCTTTTGGTTAGATTTTCCTCCATATATGCAAATATACTCAGTTGTAAATGTTGAGAATTTAAGATTGTATGAACCGCCTATGATTGTTGATCATGATGATGCTAACATAATGCCTTCCATTGATGATTTTGCTCCTGAGTATCTTGATGAGTTACAGGAAGACATCATTTTGGACAGGAAAGTAAGAACTTTGCAAAGGGGTGATATTTAGTATCTTCCTGTTGGGTTCAAAGGCATGCATCTGAACAAGGCTAAATGGATGGAAACCGGAAAGGTGAGGGAGAAATGCCCTAACCTATTCACCAATTAAGTTGACTTTTGGGGCCCAAAAGTTTTTCGGTGGGGAGGAATGATCCAGAGGATCCTAACAGAGAAACACCGATCTAAGAACTTCTCAAAATAATTTGCAGTCAGTTGGAAAGTGTGGAGAAAAACTAAACGAATCTGTAAATATCTTGTTTGCAGGAAACGAAGCTCGTTTGCAAAAGTTAGAGCCTGCTGAAATTTTTGGGCAACTGGAAAAATTTGGAGTTTGTGCAGGTTGGACATGTGCACGCTTGCCAAGTGTTTCAATCATATTGTGACATGGGGAAAATTTGTGTGACAGACTAAAAGTGGTTTTGAAATGCCAATCTTGGACACACTTGATTATGGAGGGATGCCTTGGCCTCCTTCTCATATTATCATTATTCCAACTTGTGTATATATATACCTATAAAATGCCACATGAAGAGTACATAACCTTTTTCCAAATTCCATGCATTAAATCCCAACTTCCAAGCATTAAATCCCAAATTCCAAGCCAAGCACATATCTTGCAAAGATATATTAAAATCCACCTATGTACATAGCACATATCCACTATTTAATGTCAAAATATACCCAAAGCTCCCCATTAGCCACCCAAACAGGTTTGACCATTCAAATGGCTCTCATAGCCAACTACATGCGTGGAAAACCAACCTAATAAAGCACCTAAACTATCCTCCAACTATAAATGTGGGATAAATCCCATAGGAGGCGCCTAAGGAGATGGAGATAAGGGGATTTGAACCTTGCTTTCCGTAGTAAAAGATAAGGGTCTTGACCACTGGGCCACTACTTGATAAACATTATAAAAGGAGCTATTTTATACAAAATGAGCATGTGCATATGATTAGGGAAGCACATACTTCTCTTATTTCAGGGCATTTTGGTATTAGTAAGACAGGTTGCACATTTACAGAAATTTTGTTATTGGCATAGAATGCATGAACATGTAAACATGTATATTAAGGGGTGTGTTCTTTGTGCCACAAGCAAGCCAAGTAATAGGAAATTAGGACTTTACACTCCTCTTCCTGTTCCAACAAGGCCTTGGGAAAGTGTTTCCATGGACTTTGTAGGAGGCTTGCCCATGACATGGAAGAAACATGATTACTTATATGTGGTAGTGGATAGATTTAGCAAAATGTGTGTGTTGGTTCCATGTACTAAACAAATAACTAGTGAGGGAACTGCACATTTGTTTTTTCAGTTTGTTTGGGTTCATTTTGGTTTACCTACTTCAATTATATATGATCGGGATTCTAGATTTCTTGGGGAATTTTGGTCAACATTGTGGGGTTAATGGACACAAAACTGAAAAGAGCACTACTTTTCATCCACAGACCGATGGTCAAACAGAGGTTGTAAACCACACAATAGTACATTTGCTTAGGGGCTATTGTGGTAAACATCCTAAGTTATGGGATGAACATCTATATTATGTGCAACATGCTTATAATTGTGCCTTACATTATTCTACTTTGAAGTCTCCATTTGAGACTTGTTATGGATATTTGCCTAATTCTCCTTTAGATGTATATTATGGACATGAAACTATTGTTAATGGTTCAAATGATTTTGACAAGGCTAAAATATTTGTTCAGAGAATTCAACAGGTTCATCTAGTATGTCCGTGAACAATTGGAGAAAAGTCAGGCTAAGTACAAAGCTAGGCATGATAAACATAGAACTGATCACAAGTTCAAAGTTGGTGATTCAGTTTGGCTTCACATCAGCAAGGAAAGGTTGATAAGTGAAGGTAAAAATTGAAACCTATAAGGTATGGTCCATTCCAAATATTGGAAAAATTTGGTAACAACGCTTTTTGGTTAGATTTACCTCCATATATGCAAATATACTCAGTTGTAAATGTTGAGAATTTAAGATTGTATGAACCGCCTATGATTGTTGATCATGATGATGCTAACATAATGCCTTCCATTGATGATTTTTCTCTTGAGTATCTTGATGAGTTACAGGAAGACATCATTTTGGACAGAAAGTAAGAACTTTGCAAAGGGGTGATATTGAGTATCTTCATGTTGGGTTCAAAGGCATGCATTTGAACAAGGCTAAATGGATGGAAACCGGAAAGGTGAGGGAGAAATACCCTCACCTATTCACCAATTAAGTTGACTTTTGGGGTCCAAAAGTTTCTTAGTGGGGAGGAATGATCCAGAGGATCCTCACAGAGAAACACCGATCTAAGAACTTCTCAAAATAATTTGCAGTCAGTTGGAAAGTGTGGAGAAAAATTAGACGAATCTGTCAATATCTTGTTTGCAGGAAACGAAGCTCGTTTGCAAAAGTTATAGCCCGCTGAAATTTTTGGGCAACTGGCAAAATTTGGAGTTTTGTGCAGGTTGGATGTGTGCACGCTTGCCAAGTGTTTCAATCATATTGTGACACGTGGAAAATTTGTGTGACGGACTAAAAGTGGTTTTTGGAATGCCAATCTTGGACACACTTGATTATGGAGGGGTGCCTTGGCCTCCTTCTCATATTATCATTATTCCAACTTGTGTATATATATACCTATAAAATGCCACACATTACATAACCTTTTTCCAAATTCCATGCATTAAATCTCAACTTCCAAGCATTAAATCCCAAATTCCAAGCCAAGCGCATATCTTGCAAAGATATATTAAAATCCACCTAATACATAGCACATATCCACTATTTAATGTCAAAATATACCCAAAGTGCCCCATTAGCCACCCAAACAAGTTTGACCATTCAAATGGCTCTCATAGCCAACTACATGCATGGAAAATTAGCCTAATAAAGCGCCTAAACTATCCTCCACACCTATAAATGTGGGATAAATCCCATAGGAGGCGCCTAAGGAGATGGAGATAAGGGGATTTGAACCTTGCTCTCCGTAGTAAAAGATAAGGGTCTTGACCACTGTGCCACTACTTGAGAAACATTATAAAAGGAGCTATTTTGTACATGTACAGGCATTCAGATTGTGTAAAATATTGAAATGCTCGTAAATTGAGCTAGGAGTGGAATTTTGAGAAGTAAAAAGCAACACCTATTGTTTTTGATAGAGGAAGACTGTGAGAAGGTCATAATTTTGTAGAATTCTTAGTAAAGAATTATTTTCAATATTTTAATAGATCGGTCCCATTCAACTGGACCCAGAGACGTAGGCCTCAAGTGCCAAACTCCGTTATCACACTTTGTGTCGAATTGCTGGTGAATTATCTTCATTTCTCTATATTTTTGCATAGTAATTGTAGGTTTTAATCTTTTATTAAAAAATAAAAAGGTCGTAATCACTTAATTTTAAATCGAGAATCAATACAAAGCAAATTTTGTTGTGTAAACAATTGCTAGTTAAAATTGATTTTCGATCAAGGATGCTCTATTATTAGAAGAAAAATTGGTGAGAGGGGAGTGTATCAGTCCTTCAAAACTTTTACCTTATTTAAATTATTTTGCATACATCATATTAAATATCCATTCAACATTCATAAACCATTGTGTGCTTATTAACCATTCAACAATCATACACAAGATCAAGATGCAAGAGAGAACACAAGAACACCAAATTTAAGTGGGAAAACCTCAAGGGGAAGAAAACCCACTAAAACCTCTACTAATATTACTCATAAAAAAGACTCATGTGAATATTACACATCAGACAAGATTTATTTAGTGAGGCACCAACCCCACAAGGAGCACCTACCACTAGTTTAGTAGGGAACCAATCCTAGAAGGAGGCTACAAACCCCTAACGTGACCAAGCACCAACTCATCCACCTAAAGATGAGGATAACTACTGATTTGTTGCTCCAACAACTAATGGTGATCACTAATTCAACTCCATGCACTCAAAACCCCTCTCAAACACACCTTCTTCTTCTTTGCTCAAAATCTTCTTCTTCTTCAAGTTGATTTCATACCGACATAGCTCGTCATCACCTTTTCTCTCTATCACATATTAACATACTTATTACCCTCTCAACAAGGTCACAAGGACCTTCATCAAATTCCTCAATAAGCCTCCTAGGTCATACTTTTCATCCACTCTCTCAACTAGTCATAATGAGCCTTCTAATTTGCTTTTATACCTGTTTATTTTCCAAAAATCACCTAGGTCAACCTTTATATATAAAAAAAACTTAAAGAAACATTAGAAAATCCTAGAAAAAACATCCAAAAACCAAGTAGGTCACCACTATCACCAAGACCCACCAAAATCTCCATTGGGACATAACAAGTCCTGAAACCCCAAAACAAGCAACTCGCCAACCAAGGAGTGAACAAGACCAAAAACAACTTCACCAAGGCATGACACACACTTATACATGTTGTCTAAGCCCTCAAAAATATTCAGAAATCATGAAACACACTTAGACCAAGCATCACACCATGAAACCCTCATTAGACCATGCTCAACCAAGCACCCTCAAAATTGACCTTCAAAGAATAGGTCATAACTTGCTCATATATTAGCAAAAACTCAAGTGTGATATATCATTGGAAATATCTTGAAGTTAGGATCATGAAAAAATTAAAACCAAGTCATAAATAAATGTGTAACACCTATAAAACTGATCTTTTCCCAAACTATTCAAAACTACCCCAAAACTACCTAAAAACCAATCCTCATAAATAGGGCACACTTTGCATTTGCATTATAAAGGCAAAACCATGACCTGAAATCATCATGGACATGTATTACAACTTCCATGCTTCAATAAATGGTAATTTAGTCAATATGTTCAATGGTAATCCAAAAAAATTCCTTTTGGGGTGGGGCCCACATATAACCATAACCTCTAAATCACACCTGTAGAACTATGGAGGAGTCCTCTATAACATCCAATCATCAATTTTTCCAAAACAATCAATTTTGAGTCACTATGCTCAATATCTCCCAAGTTGCTCCAAAGCTAGGGTTTTAAGAGGGTTTCAAACTTGTTTACCTTCTTAATGATCGTTCATAAAAATGTGACGATCAAACAACCTCATTCTTCTTGGAAAATCTTCATAACTAACCTAATTAACTATGCCAAAGAGCTCAGGTCCCCATGCAAAGCATATAGTCTACAAAGAGCATATGAAAGTCAACTTTTAGCATTAAAATGCACCTTTAAAAACCTGGTTTTTGAAAAAACTCAATATCTTTAAAAATCTTCATCATCTAGACCTAAAATGTGACCCAAAACATCATTAAAAACTTCTTGATTATCTCCAATGCTCATCCATATTTTTCCATACCTAAAACTCTCTCACCGCTAAGGCTTACCCATGCAAACTTGTTTTGTCCTTACTATTCTTGCTTCAAAGGACCTATAACTTGCATTATACCTTTGATTCTTGACTTGATACATCATCTACATCTATCATACAATGTCACAACATGCCTCACATGCTTACACTAACCTAGTCTTCATCATTTCTCATGCCATTATCTCATCCTACTTGGACTAGGTCTAGGACTAGGCCTAGAATGACCTGACTCAACACAAACTTCACATGAACCGACCATGCTAACACTTTATAGACCATTGGACATATTTACCATATCACTCTAACCATGTTTGACCTCATACCACTCTTTGGAACTCATGTCATGACCATACAAGCTAGAACCATGCATTAGACCATGCAAATGCACACCAAGACCACATGACTGGACAAAAATATTGGACACTACCAATCAACCTTAAAGCTTGAACATGAATAACACCTCATGGAGACACCTAAATCACCTAGAAACCATTTAACATCAATGAAAACACCATAGACACAATGGAAAACAATCTCCCCCTTTGTCATTGATGGCAACCATCTTTAGAAACATTGATGGAAACCACAAGACCAAACACCTACAAGACTCCCTTTTTCATGTTTCTGAGCCTAATATCCCCCTTTGACATTAATGACAAAGGATGCATGACAACTCAACATGAAAAAATAATGACAACACACAATGACAACATTGAATCAATTTACTTACAATCTTCTTCAATTGTGCTTACTATCTCGACTTCAAGACCAATAGAGAATCCATGGACCTATACAACATCAACATGCCACATCTTGACTTCATAATAAATGACCAAGATTATCTTTAACAGACCTCCAAGTCATCATTTATCTTCCTTAGCTTGCATAATCGAGACCATCTCTGTTGAGATGATACATCCTCCTTTTAATAACAATGGATCATGCATCTTTATCTTAGGATAATCTTCCTTGAAGCTCTACTTAATGATCATGACTATAACTCCACTTTCATCATCCTTCACAACCCACTCTAACTCCATATGATCCTATCTTCCTTATCCTTGAGCAATAAATCTCCCCTTGAGTTTATATATATATATATATATATATATATATATATATATATATATATATTGATTTGATCTTCATTATGTTGTGAATAACTTCTTTTGGTTCAACTCATCTCCCCTAGACAATTTCATTCTTTTTTTTGATCTCAAACTGACTAAAGACAACTCCTTTGTGACCCAATCCTTTAAGAAACACACTCTCTGATTTCTTCACCTCATAATTGAATCCATATCCCCTTGAGATGATGCTCACTTTCTCATCTTATGACCACAATATGTAATCCATTCTCATCAACAAGATCTCAAGACATACTTTCAAGTTTATAACACAATCCTTGTCTATTCCTAAAAAATTTGTTATCATATCCCCGAGTACATGATGGACATCAACTTATAGAGAAATCAATTTCCCCTTGACTTCATTAAGCACTTGATTTTCTTATGCCTAATAAAAATCAACCTCAACAAACCGATATAGGTCGTCAAGACAAAGTATAACTCTGTTACATACCTCATCGTCATTGTATGTTGTTACATTTGTTGTCTTCATGAGCTTAGGCCATCACAAAACATGTATCCTTATATACATTTGCACATTTATTAATTTTAAGACACCCTTACAAAATATTTTCAACCTAGATTCATAGTAGTGACATGATTATAATTTACAAAAACTAACATGATATCCATCCTTCAATATTTGATACGATCAAGTGGTATTAGAATCTTTAGGGAACTCGAATTAAGTCTTCACAGACTTAAGAAACATGACATACCATATGAACATTCTTAAACTCTTTATCATGCAATCATGACAACAACATACCTTGATTCCAAGACATGACCATACAGACCATCCTTTTGATACATACATAGTTATTAACACTACTTAGAGTTTCTTCAAACTCGAAAATTTATGATTCTTTCATACACTACCTAGATTATGACCTAGACCTGATTCCCCACGCTTCAAGTGTCCAACCTAAATCATCATTCTCAGTAAAAATCAGACCACTCCATCAAAGAGTATATATGGGAAGCTCATACCTTTGGACAATTGCACTCTCCAACTACTTCAAGTCATCATAGTATTTTTAACTCTGATTTGACTTAATTAAAAGACATTATTTGTTTTAGATTAGACCTTATCAACCTTGAAATCTAGAAAACAAGGAAAAGAACATGTTACCCCCCGAATCCAAGCACTCTCTCATAATTCCATACCATAAATATAAAAATTCATACCTTGAACAAGCATATACCCCGCAAACATTGTCGTGCCTCTCCGGACACCGAAAACCAGACCAAGGTAAAGCAAAAATTTAGGGTAATTTTTTTTTAACATAAATGCTAATGCTGGACCTTTTCCGACCCCAATAATAAATTAATTTATATAAATCAGATTTACACAAATTAAATTTCCAACCTAAATTTCTATTACATAATATGATTACTCTACTAATCATTTAGTAGGATCACACTTGAAATTCTACACACCCCTTGTTATTTAATTAGATTCCCCCCCCCCCCTATTAAATTTGTCCTCATACACCCTTCTTTTATTTTATCATGGAATCCCACAAAATCCCATGACTTGGAAAGTGTAGGGATAAATATCCACCCTTGGATGCTTTTACTTTTAACCCTCAGATCTAAAACCCTAAAATTTCCCTAATATTTCTTTATCTCTTCCCTTCTTTTCATTTGAATTTCTTTCTTGTTTTCTTTTCCTTCTTTTTTTTTTGTTCCCATTTGTAGGTTCTTTGGGAGGAGTCATGGAGTTAGTTTTTTTTTTTTTAACCCTTATGAAGCTTCTTTGATATATATATGTATGTATGTATGTATGTATTGATTATAATTTTTGTTTTATCTTTTTTTACTTAAACGTGGGGCAGATTTGAAGATGGAAGGGCTTTGTGCAGAAAGCGGCATTGAGGCGTGGGTGTTGTGATCACCTGCGTAAGGGTGGGGCGTTGGTGTAGCGGGGAGGAAGGGGAGGCGTGCGGAGTGGGCGGTAGCGGTGAACAGGGTGTTGCGTGGGGCGGCACGGGGGATGGAGGGGGTCGATGCGGCTATGGAGGCCGGGTCGGGACAGGGGGGAGGGGTTCGACCCTCCCCAAGGCATTTTTTTTTGTTTATTATTCAAAACGTATTTAAGGTTTTAAAAAAAAATGTTTTATATATATATTTATACATACATACATACATACATATATATATATATATATATATACAAAAAAACACAAAGTTTTACAATAGATATATTTCAATATTCAAAAATAAATCTGCAATTTAAAACCCACATTGATAAAGCAATTTAAACTAGGATGGTATTTTATTTTTAAAATCTGAATAAGATCATTTTATACACAAAAATATATAATAATGATCTCAACTTATATAATAACATGATTTAAACATTACTATCTTGATGAAAAAGGGAAACTAAAAAAATTTCATCTATTTACTCTTTATTCAATATTGTTACAAAAAGAAACAATAAAAAGAGATTTTTTTTTTTGAAAAGGGTAGTGCTGCATGTTTTAGTTCAGATTTCTATACAAATGAGACTTTCTACAAGGTATTAGTATTTCTTTCAAATGCAATAACTAAATAAACATTTCAGATTTATAAACAAGGGAAGATATTCAACATGAAGTGTATATATATGTTCACAAGAAAGACATATTTTCAAATCTATACATTTTCTTCAAAAGGGAGATTACATATCAAATTTTCATATTTAAGAAAACAACAAATACAATATTTCATTTTCAAGATTTGAAGTTCACATATACCAACATACACAAATACATATCTACCCAAGAAGATTTATCACAAGATTTTTACAAGACTTTGAAGTAGATTACTTAGCTCAAAAATGGCTCAAGATTTCAAGAATGCAAATTACAAAATAGAAATTTTACAAGGAGTACAAGTCTTCCACAAGCCATACTCAAGTGGTTACAATACAAGAAATGTTTCACAAAGATTAGAGAAGACAAAAAAACTCTCAATATCTCCAACTTCCAACTTTGAGCTCCAACCTTCAAGCCTTCAAGAAAACCAACAAGGAGAAAGAGCTTGTTTGCCACCCAACCATAGGCATCATTACATGCCTCTCCCAAGGTTGGGATGCATGCTAGCCTCCCCCAAGCCCATGGGAAAGAGGACAACTAACCACAACTTGCACAAGAGTGAGGGTGAACTAACAATAATACAACCACACAAAAATAGGACAAAAATCCAAGACAAGACTCCAAATTTTACAAGGTGAAAAGAGGAGAACCCAAGTTCTACCTCTAAAACAATGGGGAAGAGAGGAGAGGAGTTCTCCAAAAGTTGTTACCAAGATTATAAGCACAATAACAAGACCTCCATACCCTCCTTATTGCTCCTATATCATTTAAACCCTCCTTATTCCTCCACCCTTTCTCCAAGTCCTTCTTGGAAGGATTTTCAAACCCCAAAGGGGTTTCCTTACCAAGAATGGGGAAGGAGATTCAAGCCAAATGAATCAACTTCCCCACCTCAACCATTTGAGGGAAAACACTAAGACCCTACAAGGCTTGTCCATCAAGCCTTGAGGATTGAGAGGGAAAAATCCCTCTCTCTTCCCCCAAACTCCAAAACTCCATCATGCCATATGATGGAGGGAGTAAAACAAGCAAACAACAACCAAAATCCACATGCAACAATAACAAATTCAAGTAGCCAATCTAACAACTAAGATGAATACAACACATGCAATAAGACATAAGAGCCTACCTCAAAGAAAGCTCTCCAAAAAGCTTTCCAACTTCCAACTTCTTGACCCAAGCAACTCCTAGCTCCAAATCACCCAAGCATCCAAGCAAAAAGCTCCAAAAAGGTTCTCTTCAATTCCCATGAAGGAAATTTGAAGAGGAGCAAGCAAAAATCCACACAAATGAGGGGGTGACATGTGTCACCCCTCTCCTCCTTCAAGGTCAAAGATGCCAAAACAAAAGAGAGAAGGGGTAAAATGCCTTTTAGCCCTCTTCTCCCAAATTACTCTAAATGCTAACAAGACAACTCTAGTGTAACTTTTAACAAGCACTCTAATCCACACCCCTTACATGGATGTGACCAAACAAGAGGCAAAAAGGGAGGGAAAACTCCCTCTAGCCTTGGAAATAACCCCCCTACCTATTAGGTAGGGTCCAAGGGCTCATTTTTATGTTAAGGGAACTCCCAAACTAAAAAGGGGTCCCTAAAAATGCCCAAAATAACCCAATTTCGGGTTTGGCAAAATTAGGCACATGGTTAGAGGGTGTGGGGACCACCCCAAAGGTTCACATGTGACCCTAAACCCCCAAAATTAAGTACATCATTAAACAAAAATCAAAACTTAATGAAAGTGGGATCATTAACTCCCAAAAACAAGTTTACAACACAACCAATTACCCTAAGCAAGATTAATAATTACAAGACATAATACATTACAAAAGAGGACCACCCATGGTGTCCAAAACAATAATTCTAATGCTAAGGCCTCAAGCAATAAACATGGCTAGGGCTTAGCCCGTGGGCTGCTTGTGCAAGATTGTGTAGCTGGCCTGAATCCCACGTTCTCCTATAAACCTGTCACCTGCACACTCATTGCACACATTAACCGCACTGTCTCGATAAAATATAAATCAATGACTTAGTAAGATATCAATGAGTTCTAAACTAGCCTAACATCCTACTGAATTCAAAATGTGACAACGTGCACAATTATACTCAATTCTCCAAAGTTAGACAAGATGATAGAGTGACATATAACCATAGAATCCCAACATGCAACAACTAAGTATTCATCAATATAATTATGTTCCAAAAACAACATCATATCCATTAGTATTCATGACATCATATGAAAATGCGATAACATAGAAATTAAGCTAAATTGGCGCTATACGCCTAAATGTCCACACATGTCTAATAAGATCAAATCTCTAATATAATGTCCAAGATATAACAAATCTCTGTCAAAACATGTCTATGAGCAAAGAAACAACAAGTTACTGAGCTATAAAAAGTGTGGGCACTACAAACATCCTCTTTGTCACTTTAGAACATCTCCTAAATTATTCAAAACATCATTTCACCTATATCCTAAATCTCTACCTTTTGGTGTTTCAAACAGAGACAATCAAGCACATCAATTCCTTATACATATCTATTTCATCCTTCTTAAACTATCTAACTTTTCCTCATACACAGATCTCTATCATTTTCTCGTGATTAGATCAACAAACACAACTTGACAACAACTTAAGCTCACCCATTTGATCATCACACAATAATTATCTACACAACAACTAAACTCTTTCTTAAACATAAAAACCCTTCTATAATTTTTGAGCACAAGTATATATACCTTCTGGGACATATCAAGTTCCAATCACAACTTTGATTTAGTAGAATCAATCCATGATGCACTTCACATGTAGCATGATCACATTACTTATGAACAACATACCTATTTGTGTCAAAACATATTCTTCATTTAATCTAAACCCTTTTGGAGAAAAACTTATACCAACTTATGGAGATTTTAGCATCAACATACCTCTATATTGATTCATTTACATCCATACCTTTGAACCATATCACATTTTTCCTATGATCATTACAAACATGTAACTTATTTGTAACCTTCTTGATTCAAGATGTATTGTATTAATGAGCTTTAAGCACTTAAAACCCCGACAACTAATCTCAGTGCCAACATGACTTGTAAATACCTAATCCTTCAAACCCTAACTATCTCTTCCTTACCTGTCTTGCATCTTCACAAACCTCTATATCCAAGTTTCCTTTTGAGCTTCCATCAATTTGTGCACAACTCTAAGAATTCTTTCTAATAAAAACAAAGAACTATACTCAAGAGCAGGGTACTTCTTATCTTCATAAAATTTCACTCTTATTGGTCTAGCTATCCTACTCACCCTTCCTTCTTCATGATCCAATACTCATCTAGATAATACAAACCTTAAAATACATTCTTCTAGGTCTTCATGATATATCTACACAAATCTCATATTCCCATATCCCGGTACCTTCATGTGCTATCTCATATCATACCATGTTTTTCCTCTAAGGAATTTTTCATGCCTCATGATCAACTCAATATACTTCTTAACAGTTCTACCAAAGATATCATCTACCTCTCTTTCAAACCTTCTAGTAAATTTGGACTAATCCCCCGAGTTATGTAGCTCATACAATCTTCTTGATGTTTTATTTTGAAGCATATCTATACACTTGTCTTTGGTTTTCTTTTGTAGACCATCTTGATAGTATAAACACCTAATTTTTTTTACACAATTGGATCCACGGGTTTCATGATATCCTTGATGTTTAATATTGGCAAAGCATAACTCATGAAATGAACCATGGTGGAACAAAACATACCTCATAGAACTTAATGATGTCTAACTACTTCAAGTAACACCTTACATTATTATTGTATTGTCAAACTCCTTGCAATCCTTCATAACCAATACTTGAACCTGATTCCATCACCTTTGAATTCAAAGAACACCGACATACCTATCTCTTTTATGTTACTAAAAATATTTCAACCAACTTTGTACACTATAACAATCCCAATTTTTCTATGACAATCTTAGACCTAGATGAGACCAAGAGACCCTACAAGTCTTCAAAATATGGCTCTAACCAAGACTACACTCACACACTCTAATAGGCCTTTAATAAACCTATGCTCATAAAGGAAAGACTCCATAAGACTTTATGACATCATGTACTTATTTTTATTGGCACAAACTCATACCTTACTTTGCTTCCCCTTGAACCAATCAACTAGACATCTCACAAGGACTCCTGATGCATGAACTCAGACCTTAAGAGTAGTCATTAAACATACCTTATAACCTTTGAAATACTTCAAATCATATCCATACCTCTTAATTTTTTGAGCATTGGTGACTGAATTGCATTCAAGCATATATGGTTTTCCTCAACCTTTGGTTCAAACTCCTTGACCTCATTTACATGGTTAGGCTTCTTTGCATCATTGATTGATCTTGATTTCTCTTTGACTATCTTTTGTTCATTTTCCTTGACTAGATCTGAGACTGATTTAGGAATCCACACTTCCTTTTTGACTTTAGGTGCAACAAACTTCTTGTCTTACCTTGGAGTAGCATGATGAAAATACCTTGCAATATGAACTCTTTCATGACAATTGAAGTAGATGAAATTCTTACCTATTGAATAAAGGTTATGAATTCCTCCATTTCTCCATGAATGTTCACTCTTGAGGGATCTCCTTCTACATTCTCTTGCCTTATGACCAAATCCATTGCAAGAATAACAATAACCATGAAATGACCTTGCATACCTCATATAATTTGGCTGCCTAATGGGATTTGGCATTGAATAGACCTTCTTGGCATAGACACATTCATATTCATCTTCCTTAGATCTAGTATCACTTCTTGACTTGATAGGACAACCTTCTTATCATCTTTCACCTTTAGGGTTTGTACCTCTTCCTTGAGCTTGACACACTATTATTCCTTGGTCTTGAGTGTTGTTGTCATACCTTTGATTTCTGACTTCAAACTAATGTTCTCCTTTCTATGGAATGCCAACTCTACTTGTAGATATACCACAAATTCTTTAAGGTCAACTTGATCATGCATACAAACTTCACAGGGTATGTTTTTAATTTGTTATACTCCTCTTCCTTTAACCTCAAGCTTGTAATTACATCCTCTAGCTTTTTTGAGACTCCTGATTGTTTCTTCATCCTTCTTGTCCATGGATCTCAAATCCTAGTTCTCTTTACTTAGTTTCTTATCCATCTTGTGCTTATAGAATCTCCTCCAAGCTGTTAAACTTGATTCGAAAGGACCTAGCTTGTTGGGCATGACGATTTTGTGTGTTTTCATTGATGTAAAAGCTCATTAATGACAAATATTATGATGGAGGATTTCTTGAGGATTCTTAGTGTGATGTTTGTATGGATAATCAGGGTGTGACATGATAGAAAGTGTGGAAACAGTGAGAATGGCTTGGCCTAGTAGGCCTAATCAGGTGGCATTGCTAGCCTAGGAGATATAACATGATGATTTGAGCTTTATTATGGCTTTAGGAACATGGTAGATGCACGGAGATAATTACTAGAGCATTTTGAGACACTCAAATGAGTTCTAGAATGCAGATACAAGTTGTGGACTCGATTACAAGTGTTCATCTAGACCTAGTCTAGGTGCTTGGAGGCCAATTGGAGCATGATAATGAGGTGTAGAGATATTTGATCACATGGAAACATGTATGGGAGTGATACATGATGTATAAATGTTTTCAAGCCCTTTTGGAGATGTTTCTACTAAGGTATAGTGTTCTTCTAATCTGTTTGGCCTAAACTATGCAAAACCCTAAGACCTAGTTGTGCAAGTCATGGTGGTTGAGAAGATTCGAGACATATTTGAGAAAATATGATGATTTGAGATATCATATAGGCTGTTTTGGTGATATGGGAAAATTTTCAAGTTTCCATGATCAATATTTTGTAAAATATCGAGTTTAGACCAAAATAGGGTTCTTAAGAGTGCATTTTCCAGCTTGAAGTGAGAGAAATTTCACTAAGGAGGCATGGTTGAGGTCACAAGTTAGCCTAGTTTGACTGGTTCATGACATGACTACTTTGGCTAGAAGATGATGTAGAAGACCCATGTTTTGGCTTATTTGATGATGTACATCCATTTAATAGTGAATAGGGATAAATTTTGTTCCTAATGAATGAATTTATAGGTATTAAAAGTGACCAGAAAGGTTCAAACCAATTGAGTTTCCAAAAAGGATTTCTAGGCGGTTTAATTTCTTTGAAGAGGAAAATATGTGTGGTCTTCTTTATTGGATGTTTCATGAGGTATAGAAAGCATGGATGTGTTATATAGGTCATTTTATTTCCAATTATTAGTTACATAGCATAGTTCGAGATGTTTTTGTGAGGTCGCAAGCTTCATTGTTGAAGATTGGTTCCTAGAAGTGCTGTTTTGAGTAGGAAACAATCCTACTTGAGAGAGATATGAAGAAAAAAATGGCACAAAATATTTTGAGCTGATGGATGATGTTTCTATGATGTTTTTGACATGTTTTAGGCCTTTGGATACTTTTAGAATCGAGTGAAGTGTTTGGATGTCTTTGATGAGCTTGGTGATGGGGTTTTAGGCCTTTTTGGGCTTGTCTTGTGTCTTGGTGCATGGCTGACCTACATGGGTCCATGATATGAATTTATATGAGTGTATTGTTATATTTTTATGTTTGTGTGACTTACCTCTTTGGTCTGGTCTTACCTATGTTATTTTTTTGAGTTGAGTCTCATATAAAAGTGCATGTTTGGTTCAAATTTGAACTAGTTGAGTGAGAGGGGAAAATGCGAGCTAGGTGAGAGAGTGCAAGAGTGTTAATGGAAAATTTTGAAGAGTTTTGAAGATCATGTGTGTAAGGGTTTTAGTCCAAATCAGTTCATGAAGGTCCAACTTTGAGCGATTAGGATAAATTATTTGAAGAGGGTTTGAAGATGTGTGAGTTGAATTAGTGATCTCCATCAATTATGGAAGAAATAATACTTCAGATATATTCATCTAAAGTTGGTTGAGTTTGTGCTTGATCATATTATGGGGTTGTAGCCTCCGTTTGGATTTGGATCTTCACTAAACTAGGGGTTGGTGCTCCTTTTAGGGTTGGTGCTCCTTATGAAGTTGGTGCTTCACTAAATTATTTTGATTTGAGTAATATAATCAAAATTTCATTGGGTTTTCTTCCCTTTGAGGGTTTCCCATGTATATCATGTGTTCTTGTGTACTCTTTCATGGTTGTGCTCTTATGGATGATTTTTGCATATTATTAAGACCACATTAATGTATAGTTGAATGTTAATGGTGTATGAAAATTAATATGAATTGTTTAAGAGTTTTGATGGAGTGATTCACCACCCCTTTCAGTCCATTGTACTTCCGAAATTGGTATAATAGTGGTTCCTTTTGGAGAAGTTTGATCACTTGAAAGGATATCCTTTGAAGCACAAAATGGTGATTCAATAGAGTGGCTCTTCTTCCAGCAAGGCACCATTGTTTGATGGAGTAAACTATGATTTTGGAGTCTTAGGATGAGGACTCACATAATTTTCCAAGGTTTTTATATTTTTAAATTAGTTTTGGATGGTTATACGATTCTGCTACTACCCTAATAATTGTTTGAGACAAGAAGACTTTTAGTGACAATTCCAAGGCTATGAATGCAATCATGTGTGGTCTAGTTGAACTTGAACTTGTGAAGGTCATGCATTATACATTAACAAAATAAATGTGGGAGAAACTTCAGGTCCTTTATGAAGGATATTCCAAGGTAAGAATAACTAAGCTTCAAACCTTCATAAATTAGTTTTAAGGGCTAAAATTAGTGATGATGAGTCTATTGTTGCATACTTGCTTAGAGTTGATAAGGTTGTCAATACCATGAAAGGTCTAGGTGAAGAAGTGAAGGAATAAGTTGTGGTATAAAAGGTATTGAGGTCTCTAACTCCTAAATTTTATTCTAAAGTGTCTGCTATTGAAGAAGATAAGGATTCAAATATCTTAAAAGTGGATGAATTGCATGGAACTTTGATTTCTTATGAGATGAGGGTTACTGATTCTAAACCAGCCAAGAAGGAGATTGCTTTCAAATCTGAAATGAATACCAAGGAAAGAAAGTTAAGGATGGTGATGATACTCTTGAGATTGATGATGAAGAACCCTTTACAATGGTTGATAGGAGATTAAATGTTGGATTTGGAAAGTAAAAAGGTAAGATTCCATTTAAATGTTTCAATTGTGGTGAAGTAGGTCACTTTGCTGCTAAGTGTCCTCATAGGAATGAAAAGGAAGGTGATGAATACCATGAAGATGATCATGACAAGAATAATTACAAGTATAGTAATGGGAATAAGAACTTCAAGAAGTTTTAGTACAATAAGAAGGGAAATAATATATTTTATACAAAGGAAGATGTGTATCATCGAAGCAAAAAATAGTGATGATGGAGTTTCTGATTCTAAATTAGAATCAAACCATGAAGAGGTTGTTGATGATGTTATGTTCATGGCTAAAAATGTCATGAGATCTATGAGTGAAAATTCAACACTGTTTGGTGACAACACACAATCTAAGAATGAAGAAGAATATGATTACCTTGAAACTAAACTAAGGCGTGTCCAAGTGGAGCTGTAACATGATGATAAGAATGCCAAGAAGCTAAATACACGAGTCAAAGAGCATGAAGGAAAAATCCATGATCCCGATGAGAAATAATGGGTTGTGAATGAAAAGCTAGATGAGACATTCAAGAGGCTAATTTAAGTTTGCACTCCAAAGAGGAAGAAGTGATATTTTTAAAGGAGAATTATTTGATGTAGTTATAACAAGGCTAAGTCATTGCAAAATTTTGAAAAGAGTACTAAAAATATTGATGATCTTCTATGCAGCCAGAGATCGTCTAGAGATAGAGCAGGTTTGGGATTTAAAGATGAATTCAAAGGAAAATAAAGGATGCAAGAAGATATTGTTCCAAGCAAGGAGGTTAGAGGACCAAGAAGGCGAGGAGGAGAAAAGGAGAGAATTGTCAAAGACAATGTGAAGACAAAGTCAAATAGGAAACCAAATGCTTCAAGGTATGAAATATCATTCAATGGTTATTGTTTCACTTATAATGGATTTGGTCATATGGAAAAGGAGTGTATAAGTTTTGTGAAGGATGATCATCCATGGAGGGATATCGAGATGAGAAAATAAGGAATGTGGTTTGCTACAATTGTCATGAGAAAGGACATATTGCTAGGTATTATTTAGATGAACCTTCAAGTCAAAATTGGGATAATGTAGGTTACAAGGACATGAGTAGAGTTGTGTTCTTTAACTATAATAATTTTGGACATGTTGCCAAGAATTTTTACGGTCCTACAATGCATGCTAGAAGGAAAATCAGGTCTTGGGAGTTAGGAGTGAACAACATTGTTCCACCAAGGTCTAGTAGGAAAGCAAATCAAGGAAGTTCTTAGAGTGAAAATCACAAGCAAGTGGAAAGAGGTGAGTTTCAAGTTTCTAAGAGGGTTTGGGACCTCTTCAAGTCATTCTTATAGATGTACCATAGAGAAATATGTCTCTATTAGGCTTCTTAGAGACATAATCATTCATATGAAGCATTAAAAGAAGGGGGAGCTGATTGGTTTGAAGTATGTTTTTGTAGGAGGTCTTTCACGATGTTAAGGTATGTTGTTTATGATCTTGAAGGTACTTAGTCTATTTTGAGGATGTTATATGCACTTTCAAACTACAAGAATGCTAGATTCACAAAGAAAGAGGTGTTTTCATGGTCTTAGATGGTAAAAGGTTGATGTTGTGGTTTGTAGTGACTCATATTTGGAGAAATGGTTCTATATTAGTATGGTTATGTGGTCAAGATGTGATTATTATGATCTTGAAGGAGTTGGTGTAGGTTTTTTTGCATGATAGGTGCACTAGAATCATGAAGAAGCAAGTAATTTGGTATGATGACTTGATCAGACCATCTAAGAAAGGAGATTTGATGCATCCAAGGTATGTGAGATAGTTGACATTGTCTATGTTGAGATGTAATGCCTTGATACATACTTAAGATGTTCTAAGATATTTCGGGTATCATGGAAGGTATATGGAGATTGTTAGGTATTGATAGGTCTGTAAAGGCCCGGTTGATGTGTTCTTTAGTGGAAGTTCATGGTCACAAATTGAGGAATGCCAATGTAGCTATGAGTGCATGAATTCAAGTGATGCTCTTCATGTTCTTGAAGGTATTCAACATGTTTTGAAGATGGGTTAGGTGTTGAAAGTGAACGAGGAGGTCAGATTTATGTATCAAATGCAAGAAGAAATAATGTCCTTCAGGTATGTCACGAGTTGAAGGTTGTTAGGAGTTGTACCATAGACCTTTTTCCATATGTGAATCTTATGAAGAGGGTTTAAACTTCATAGATTTGAGACATAATGAAGGACTGTGAAACCTGTGAAAATACATTCAAGAGACTATGTATTTTCTTGTGAGTTCATAATAGTGTTGCAAACATGTGAATGAGTGAACTAAGGTCATGATGACTGATTTATTGAACCTTGAATCATGACTCGAGAAGTCTCTAGATTTTGTATCCATCTTGGAAGGAGTGTAGAGGTGTAAAAATCCCGACAAGATCTATGGAAGTCAAAAAGGTATGTTCTCCATTTGATATACATTATGGCATGCATGTGTATGGTTAGTTGGAGTCTATAGTATTACTTCAATATGAGTGAAGAGTATTAAAATGGTTATCTAGGCCATTTCTTTATAGGATATTTAAACAAATTCATGTGAAATATTATATTGATGGCAAGGTTAAGAAGGTCTCGAACACATATTTGAACCTTGATAGAGGAAAATGCTTCAAATCATGGTATGTTGTTTAATTATTATTACTTGAAGATATAATAGAGTCAACATATCAAACCCATTGTCTGTGAATGAAGGTTTCATGATATTTTGTGATGGTGTATTATTTTGAGGGGGATCTTGAAGGTATTGATGATTGTGAAGAGGGAAAATAACGATCTATGTGTCTATATATGGACTTTTGGGTCTGAAATTATGTCTCTAGAAGGTAGGTGAGAAGATAACATTATTTGCAAGGTCTCTTTGTCCTAGAGTGAATATTTAAGACATAATGAGGTTATGTTGGACTTATACAATATTACCATCAACTAAGGTATGTCTAGTTTGCTTATTCATGAATTTTCTACAATGTCATTGAGGTATGAATATGATGTTATATGCTTGTGGATGCTTCTATAGGAAGGGGGAGCTTATTTTGACTCTCTAAGTAAGCATAAGTTGTCAAAAGTGCTAGAATAAAGGACCACCTGCTTTTTTTTATTATTGCGGGAAAAATCCAAGGAAAAGCAAGTTATGAGTTAAGTAAATCATGATAGCATGAGAAATAGGTAGAGATCACTAAAAATTAACTTCAGGTTAGAAGCATTGAAGTTGATCACTCTCCGCGGATAATGTGCAAGGTAAGATCTTAGATTTTTACATTTTCGGTTAGAATATGGTGGTATAAACCCAAGGGGAGCTATAAGGAAGTAATTCATGTTGTGTAAAGACTTCAATGAATGGTAAAAGTTGGTCTAATTTGCACTAAAGGTCGGTATTAGGGCTCTTAGTGTTGAATATCAAAAACACTAAGAGGGGGTGAATCAGTGCTTAACACAATTTAATACTTTTCAAACTTTCTATCTTACTTAACTTGAATCACTAGTTATACTAAGAGCAAAAGAAAAGCTTGAACAAGTAACACGGAAGAGGTTGACACAAAATTTAAAGTGGGATACCCAAGAAGGGAAAAACCCACTTTGAAATCAACCTTTTATTAGAACACCAATTTTGAACACTGATTTACAATTGATCAAGCACCTACTTGATCTATGAAGCACTAATTTCATATGACACCTAACACCAACTAGATGAATAACTAAGCACCCACTTAGCTGATAGAGAAAGAAAGACCAACTTCTTATAGTCTAAGAACCTAGTTAGATAATTCAAGCATTACAATATAATCATATAGTTTCTTGTTGTTGTTTCAACTGATTATGATCACTTTACTAGAACAATGTATCTCTGTTTCAAAATTGATATTGCACCCTATAAACATCATTATGAAAATACCTATATCTCTGTGTTTTACAGTTTCACAACCTTATGAAAATCCTCTACCTTCTATCTCATTCTTTTTGCGTTTAATCTCACCTAATTGATTTTCATGTTTTAAGCATCCTTGTCATTGTTCACTGGTTCATTGCTCTTTTCACTCACATTTCATACTTTTGTTTTATCTTCTAAATTCTAGTACATCTATGTTATTATTCAATATGGTCTCGATTTCTTATATGTCTTCTCTTGTTCTCAATTTCCTTTCCATTCACTATTCTCACACATCTAGCAACATATCATCTAATTTTCTTTATGTAACGTCATTGTTTTATACTTTGTTGCCTTTGTGCATGATTTTTCTATATATTTTCATTTAATCGCTTTGTATTTTTAACTTCCACCGCCTTTTATATCAGTTCAATACACTCTTTATATCACGCTTACCCTTTTGTGCCTTTGAAGAATTCAAACCACAATAACTAACCCTTTGCCCCTTCAAATTCTAGCTATGTGCACAACGTTTGTCTCATGTTGAACAACTCTTCATATTCCAATCAAGAGATTTTAGCTCTTTACTCTTCGAGTTCATCTATACCATTTGAAATTTCAACTTCAACATCTTGTCTTATGTTCATGGCTTTACACGCTCCATTTGAAACACAACATATAATTAGTTTTGTAATTTTCCTATCACAATTTGAGAGCACATTACATTCACATTGACTTTGTGAAAATATCTATTCCTTCTTCAAGAAATCTTATAGAATTTGAACAAGAAATTTTGAGCAACACTACCTTCCAATCATTAGCATCTCATAGGGAGTTAACAATTTTTTTCAAGATTCACAACCGTGAATGGATTCAATACCTTAAACCATTGAATTTTTGTTTGTTAAGAATAATTCGGGTTGAGATACGTCAACCGCCTTGAAGAATGATTCTATGTGATATGTTTTCTTGTAAGTCTCAATTTTTTAAAAATAACCAAGGTTGCAGTTCTGTAGGATAGATATGTGGACAAGAAGACACAATTCTCTTTTTCTCGACATGAGGAAGCTTCCTCAAACCTTATATAATACATTGGAACCATGAAGTGACTTCATAATCCAAATAATTAACATAAAATGCTTTGAAAGATTGAGAACAAACCATTTTGTAGACATTACTAATCTTGTGCACACTTTTTGAAAAATTTGCTAAATATTTCTTTTTCTACACTTAATAAAACACCTCCAAATCTTTTAAAAACAAGAGGAGATGGACTCAAAAATATTTTTAAAAAAATCAAGGAATGGACGGTTAACGAGTTCAAATCGATCAAAATTTTCTTAACAAAACCCTAGTTTAGGGATTTCTAATTTATGTGGGTATGTGTGCACCTAAGAGATCAAAGATGCATAATCTCCTTTGAATTTGAATGAAATTCAGAGATTAAACCAAATTTTGGTAGAACAAGATGAGTGCTTCCATCTCCAACCTTTTTCATTAAGAAACCCTCTAAAGTTGCTCTTATGACTCCTTTGTTGTAGTGCAAAGATGAGGAAGTGACTGCACAGTCACTCATTTGAAAAAGAAACCTTAATAAATAACCCTAGACTTCTTCTTCTCCAAGAGAATTAAATACCTTGACTTGATCTCCAATAGCCATGAAAAATTCAATGAGCATGTAACATACCTCAATCATTAAGAGAGTATATGGCAACAACACAGTTAGTGTTATTGAAGTCATAACAGGGCATGATGAGTTCAACCTTGATGAAGCAAGGTGTGTGAGAATTCATTGGTATTCATCAAGGATGAATGGAATCTTCTTGTCATTCTTAGATCACCAAAACACCTGTATGATGGTCTCACCTTGCATAGGAGGTTCAACTTCACATTTTGGACTACCAATGAACACATAGAACTTTTGAAGACCTTGGAAGATGATTTTTATGTTCAAGGTCCACCACAATATTTGAAGAATAATTTTATGTTAAGGATTCTCATACAGGTACAAATCATTTTCACTGAGGAGTAGGACAGTCATGACAAGAAGGATTGTGACTAGAAAAAAACTAACCTGTAACAACTTTCATTATTGAACTTGATGAACATGAGGGGAGCTTATAGCTAAATATTCTTGGAAACAACCTTACATACCTCTGAAATACTTTTCACAAGCTCAAACAAGTGAGTTTCATATCAAAATTTGACTTCTACTTCCATTGACCAAACACTTTTGCCTAGGAGAGAGATAAATTGTTTTATCAAAATGGATAGAAATTTTTACTTACACCTCATTTTACCAAAATTATTTTTACACATGAATTATAGGACAATTTTCTACAAAAAAAAGTCTCTAATGAATTATTGAGCATTCCTTCATTTTTTTTTATACCTAAGAATCTAGGCAACTCAAATTGAACTTCTCAAGAAACTAGTTTTACAAAAACTTGAGTAACTTGCTCAAATGACCTCCTGAGGACCTGAAATTTTGCATGAAGCACAAAGACACCTTACTTCATCATATCCCATGATTTTTTTGATAGGTATAGCTTTGAAATTATATTTTTTATCCCATTTGTATGCAAGAACAATTGGGTGTCTCAAAGGTAGTTTTGGCTAAAAGTAACATTTTCCCTCAAAGCTTGTTTCTTGACATTTTGAGTCCTAGATTGAGTCCATCCACCAGGGATACACCTTCCATAAGTATTTTTTGCTTCACTTTACACCACGAGAGACTCACATACCTCCCATGCACCTAAGAGGCCTTAATTTGACATAACATGGACTAACAAGAACCCAACACCCTATGACTCCTTAGAACATTGTTTCCATGAAAAAGAAGCATGGGGACAACACAAAGACATAAATGACAACTAGACACAAAGGTGGGCAACAAAATCCCCCTTTTTCATTGATGTCAACACCCACACAAGCCAAGACAAATTGATGAAAACATGACTAACCACATGACAAACCAACAACATATTCATGTTCCTCATGTACATATTCTCCCCTTTGACATCCATGACAAATATGGGACACACAAAGAAATGACAAGCAACAACAAGAGAAAAAAATGTACCTCATAGATTGCTCCCCCTGGGCTTAAGGCATAAATTAGCTAAAACAAACACCAAACATGACCCAAAACCATTTGACAAGACTGATATAAATACATACTTGAGCTGACCAAGGACATAAAAACAATAAACTTAAGAGAAATAATGTCATGAACAACACCATGAGCTAGTAGACTAGTTCCCCCTCTCTTGAATCTCTTTTTGGCACATTACAGGAGTTGATTTTGCAAGATAAATGCTCCCTTGAGTTGTCCAAGACCTCTTAACAGCTGGTAGGATTAGGAATGACTCCCAATTCATCCCTGAGATGCTCAAATTCTGCCTTTGGAAGTGGCTTTGTCATAATGTCTACAATCTCTTCTTTTGTGCTCACATATACAAGATTAATCTTCTTATCATTCACTTGTTCCCTCAAGAAATGAAATCTGATTGGAATATGTTTAGTATTTGAATGGAATACTAGATTTTTAGAGACACTAATGGCACTAGTGCTATCACAAAGCAAGGGAGTTGGTTCATCAAATCTTACCTTGTAGTCTTCCAACGTTTGCCTCATCCAAAGAACCTGAGTGCAACACATGGCAGCAGCTATATACTCTGCTTCACAAGTAGATAATGCCACTAAAGATTGTTTTTTCTCAACCATGACACTAGAAATTTTCCAACAAAGAAGGCTCCACCACTTGTGCTCTTCTGTCATCAATATTTCCAGCCCAATCTGCATCAGTGTATGCTCTTATATTGAAGTCTTTTCTTGCAGGATACCAAAGGCCATACTCTAGAGTTCCCATGAGATATCTAAGTATCATCTTGACTACCTTGAGATGTGTTTCTCTTGGATTCTCTTGAAACCTACCTACTAAAACCACAACTTGCATAATATATGGCCTTGATGCAATGGAATAGAGAAGGTTGCCTATCATAGATCTGTATAGTGTTTTGTCCACTTTAGGTGAGTCATCTTCTTTTCTTAACTTGCATCCTACCTCCATTGGTGTGCTTATAGGTCTACAATCTTCCATTTTGAACCTTTTTAGCATTTCCTTGATGTATTTAGCTTGGGATATAAATATTCCTTGATTTGATTGGTTTATATGAAGACCTAAAAGTATGAAAGATCACCAAGCATAGAAATTTCATTCTCTTTACTCATCACATCAAAAATCATGAGTATTCCTTCCATGATCCCCTCCAAAAATGATGTCATCAACATAAACTATGAAAATTAACAACTTGTCTTCTTCTTCCTTGATGTAGATATTTCTATCAGCTACTCCCTTTCTGAAACCTTACTCAATGAGATAAGCATCTAACCTGTGCTATACCAAGCTCTAGGAGCTTGTTTGAGCCCATAAAAATACTTTTTCAACCTACATACATAGTCCTTATCTTCACTCAAAGATAATCCTTTAGGTTGTTCAATATACACTTCCTCATTTAAGTTACCATTTAGAAAGTTAGATTTGACATCCATTTGAAAAAAAAAATTTTCTTGTGAGCTGCATATGCCAAGAATAATCTAGATAGCTTCCATTCTTGCCACTGGTGAAAAGGTTTCATCAAAATCAACTCCTTCCATTTGTGCATATCCTTTACACACAAGTCTTTCTTTATTTCTTGTCACTTCACATTTTTCATTCATTTTATTCTTGAAGACCCATTTTGTTCCTATGACATTCTTATCTTTTGGCCTAGGCACAAGCTCCCATGTTTCATTTTTCTCAATTTGATCGATTTCTTCATTCATTGCATCTATCCATGCTTCTTTCATATTCTTTGGTTCTATCATAGATAAGAGGTTTGTGTTTACATTTTTTACCTGACTTCTTAGCTTCCTTCATGTGAGAAAACCACCTTCTTTACTCCATATAATTAGATCTACTGAGGATGGTCTCTTCTAACTTTCCTTTGAGGTGTCTTGGTATCGTGCCTTTCTTCTTCTTCTTTCAATTCTTCTACCTCTTTATGTGTACTTCTTATTTCATCATCATCATGATTTTCAATGGTATGTGCATCATCTTCATGGTTGTCCTTAGGTTGATTTTTTATTTTTGAAGGCTAAGTTTCATCTATTTTTACATTTGTACTTTCAACCACCTTCTTAAGTCTCTTGTTGTAGCATCTATAGGTTGCACTAACTGATGAATAACCAAGAAATATGCCCTCATCACACCTGGAATAAAATTTACCCAAATATTCTTCATCTCTCTTGATGTAGCACTTGCTCCCAAAGACTCTTATGTGCTTCACATTAGTTGTCTTTTTCCTTTCCATAATTCATACCTACTCTTAATTGATCTCTATTTAGAATATAAAGTTGTGCCCATTGCTTCACTCCAATAGCTATTAGGAAGTCTAGATTCATTCAACATATTTCTGCTCATCTCTTTCACGGTCATGTTCTTCCTTTCAACCACACCATTTTGTTGTGGTGTCCTAGTAGTTGAGAATTTCCTTTGTATTCCATGTTCTTTGCAATAGTCATCAAATTCATTAGACCAAAATTCTCCACCCCTGTCTGATCTTAAGCATTTGATTTTTGTGTTCTTCTCATTCTCCACAAGTGCTTTGAAGGCTTTGAATCTATCAAAGGATTCTGATTTGTGTTTTAGAAAGCTACCCATGTCATCCTGGTAAAATCATCTATTAAAAGCATGAAGTACTCATCTCCTTTCATACTTGCAGTTCTAGTAGGCCCACATAAATCTATATGAATCATCTCTAAAGGTTGAGTAGTTGAATACTCTTTTGATTTGAATGTCCTTCTTGTATGTTTTCCATGTAAACAAGCTTTATGCATAGAATCATTGCTTTCACAATTTTTGGCATGTTTATAACTCCCTCTTTAGCACTCAATTTCACAAGTTTATCAAATCTGATGTGTCCTAATCTCTTGTGCCATAACCAAGTTGTCATCAAGTTTTCTTCTAAAAACTTTTCTTTGTTTACCTCTTTGAGTACATACATGTTATTTTTTGTCCTTTTACTTTTCCAACTCTCTTCCCTATTTTTCCATCAATAATTTTGCATCCTTTATCATTGAAAATCAGATTGTAGCCTTGTTTACACATTTGGCTAACACTTAGCAAGTTATGTTTGAGACCTTCAACATATAGCACATTTTTTTAAGACTGTTTTTCCATTGTCAAGACTAAGAGTTCCCTTGCCCACAATATTTGCATAATTATTATCACCAAATCTAACAACCCTAGAAGCATTATTTGACAAAGAAATAAACTTACTTTTGTCACATGTCATATGACTAGAGAATCCGCTATCTAATTACCAAATCATTCCCTCATCTTGCAAATGAAAAGTAGATTGAGCTATCATACTATCTTCTTCTTTTTTGTTTGATCTATCTTTCACAACATATACCCACTTGCTTTGTTTGAATGTTTGTAAGTTGTACATACTAGCTATATGGCCTTCCTTTTAACATTTGAAACACACATGATTATGACTTACTCTTATATGTTGCAAGTTGTAATTTCTTCTATTTGCCTCTATCATTTCTTCTACACTTTGCATCTTTGTGACCAAATTGGTTACATGAAAAACAATAACCATAGAAGGAATGAGAGTACCTCATAGCATATATGATTCTTGGAGGATTTTTCCTTTTTCAGATTTTGTGGCCTCCTTGTTCATGGTGTATGAGATGCTTAATGCATACTTCTCTTCTTTCTTCTTTGATGGTTCATCTTCCTTATTCTCTTCCTTGAAACCAATACTTGTTTTGTCACTTACATCCCTTTAAGTGCTCAAAATTTTGTTAGGACACTTGATATCCTTTCTAGATTGTCATACATCTTGAGTTTGTTATTAGTTTGTTCTAATTCAGCCTTGTGGAGTTCTAAATCTGATTTCAGCCTTTGACATTCTTCTTCCTTTGTTTTGTAGGATTGGGAAATATTTTCCATCTAATTTTCAATCTCATTGAGTTCATTCATTTCATCTTCTTCCTTTTGGCTTTGCTTCTTTTCAAGAATGTGGATTTGTTCGTCATAATCCTTTAGGGTGTGTTTTAAATTTTGGTTCTTTCTTCTGAAAATTTGGAGTTCTTCAAGAGCACTAACTAATTCAGATTCTAAATTTACTTGTGCTTATTCTTCATTTGAATCTTCATAGTTGACCATATTCTTCCCTTTATCTCTGCATTCATTTGAAATTTCCAGAGCCATAAATAAGGTTTCACTTTTGGTTCCATCACTCGCATTTTCTAAGTTACTTAAATCACTTGATTCTGAGTCACTTGAAATTTCTGTAGTGTAGAAGTTTTTCTTATTCTTGAAATAATTCTTCTTGTTTACCCTTTTTATAGTCCATATTTTTCTTACCATGTTTATGATCTTCTTCAATACATTCAAACTAAACCTCCTTATTTTTGTTGGGACATTTAGCAGAAAAGTGTCCTACTTGACTACAATTAAATTTTTTGAAAGGAAGCTTACCTTTATATTTGCCTTTGCCTCTTCCCAATCATCTTACAAACAAAGCTTCAACCTTCTCAACATCTTCTTTATTCTCCAAATCTGATTCCTCTTCATCTTTCTTAGAATGAATCTCTTTCTTGGCTTTAAAAGAAACTTATTTCTTGGATGATTTGGCTCCAATTTTCCTCATTTCATAGGCTGATAGAATGCTTTATAGTTCATCCAGGGTCAAGGTCTTCAAGTATTTTTCTTCCTCAAAGGATGAAACTTTTGCATCATATTTTTAGGTTAAGGATCTCAGAACTTTCTGAACAATGAATATATCTTCTAGCTTCTCTCCTAAGCCTTTGATCATGATTATTATCCCATCTACCCTTTGCATATATATTGTTATGCTTACATCTTATTTCATCTTTAAACTTTCAAATTGTGCTCGATAGGTCTGCAATTTTGCAAGCTTGGATTTGTCATCTCCCTCATAAATTCTTTGTATTTTGGTCCAAATCTCCTTGGTTGTGGTATAGTGCATCACCTTTAAAAATTCAATTTCATTTATCCCACATAAAATTGCATTCATAGATTTTGATTTATTCTCATATCCAGTCTTATCTTCTTGTAACTATAATTGGAGTGGTTGGAGGATTATAACCATTTTCCACACTTTCCCATATGTTAAAACCAAGTGACTTGAGATAAATCTTCATTCTTATTTTCCAGAGCGCATAATTTTTTCTTGTAAAGAGTGGTGACCTTGAGATTGATAAACCACCTTGAGCTTGATTGTTTTCCATGCTTGTGAAGAGAGGATCACCTTGAAGCTGTTAAACTTTCACTGAAGGCCCTTCTTTGATACCAATTGTTGAATATCACAAGCCGAGAGGGGGTGAATCGGTGTTTAACACAATTTTATACTTTTAAAAATTTCTATCTTACTTAACTTGAATCACTAGTTAGACTAAGAGCACAAGAAAATCTTGAAACAAGTAACACAAATGAGGTTGACAGATTTTATAGTGGGAAACCCAAGAAGGAAAAACCCACTTTGAAATCAACCTTTTATTAGAACACCAATTTTGAACACTAATTTACAATTGATCAAGCACCTACTTGATCTATGAAGCACCAACTTCAGATGACACCTAGCACCAACTAGATGAAGGACTGAGCACCCACTCACCTAAGAGAAAGAAACACCAATTTCTTATAGTATAAGCACCTACTTAGATAATTCAAGCATTACAATATGATCATATAGTTTCTTGTTGTTGCATCAACTGATTATGATCACTTTACTATCATAATGTACCTATTTCACTTATATTACACCCTATAAACCTCATTATGAAAAGACTTGTTATCTAATTATGCCCCTTGGGGAAGAATTGGACAACAAGGTTACATCGCACTCAGGACCAAAAAGTCCTTTATGAAGCACTCCAGGATATTACAAGTAAAGTTATGTGCTTTAGGGACATTCACGGTGTTCTCGAGAGGTATTGAGGTCATTTTCACTTTTCTTCTTTTGTTTGATGTTGGGTATTCATGGGTTACATACGGTGGAGAAATTAGCCTAGTGGGCCCACCTTTATTCATTAAGGGTAGAAATTGGATCTTGTTGTATCTTTACTACTCCCGATTTTAAGATCATGACGAGGAACTCAAAATCGAGAGAAAGATTAATTTTAAAAGGGTCAAATGGTATCTCGGTTATAAAATAGTTCACCGAACTCGGTGATTTAGTAATATATTAAGAGATTTTATCCTAAAATATCTCGATCAAGGTAAATGAAATCGATGGATGGTAGATCATGCCAAGGAAATCAATGGTTCACTCAAACAAAAAGAAAGGTCTTCACATAGGATGACACAGCAAGCTATGTGGAGAAAATAACGTTCTACAGAGGATTTTGAGATGATTACCACTGAAGCTCGAAGATGGCTCGATGAGTGAGAACGGAGTGAATTATGGAGAGCTCATGAGATGTCAATGTCTAATACGTGTGTGATCCTAATTTCAGGAAGGTTGAAACCATCGGAGTAACTATTGAATGCCTCGGGGAAAAACGTGAGAAATGAGCTAATTTATCTCGGGCGAGTAGGTGCATTACAACTAGTCATTTGGTATATGGTGAGAGAATATGGAATTTTTTTCCTTTTTGAGCGAGTCATGACTGAATATAGGTTTCTACCCGACATTTATGGAATAGCTCGGTTGGCATAGGATGATTCAACGAGCATATAGGTGCTTCAAAGATAATAACTTGATAGATTGAGATCGTCATGTAGAAGGAAGTTCGAGTGTCCATTTAACGGGATGGATGGCATCAATTTTGAAGGTTTGGATGTGGTATAGATTATTCATAGCACATCATGGAAAAACATAAAGGATGGGGCAAGCTAACTCGCTAATCATTTGGGTTCAACGTTAATACAAACAGATGTAAGATGACGCTAGTTCGAGAATTCATGAGCTCAATAAGATCGTAGGTGCATTAGAATGATTCGGTGGGATGTTATCATCTTGGCACTCATGTGATGAACTCTATAATTAAACGCAGGAATTGACAATTTCAACTCGTTGGTCATGGTTCACGTAAACCTAAAGTAATTTACAGAGAGGCCGAACTACATGCCGTGATCAAAATTTGATCTCGAACAAGATGGACTCGACATGGTGAGTTTGTGGCCATTCATTTGTGGGCTTGAACTATTCAAGCGCCCGGAAAGGCTTGACATTGAAGTGTTTCATAGCAAAGGGATTTGATGTGATGAAGTGGTGAGCTCGGAAGAGTATTTGGGTGGTTTCAAAACAATTCGGGTCGCTATTTCGGGATCAAGCTCGATGTCAAGCCGAGGAGAGAGGTCTATTGGAAGCTTTGAACATAGCGTATGAAGGATGGCTCACTCAACAAAATGAGGTAAATATCAACAAGGGCATATGAGTCATGGCTCACGAGTTGTATGGGTTTAAAATTGTCATAGGGAATTCGATACTGGTGAATCACATATTGAGATCGAGATGGTGGAAAACTCCTAGGAAGGTGAGATGGCCAAGTTCCAAATATAGGCGGAGAGAGAAATGGCAGGTTCAAACAACTTGAGATCAAGCCTAATATGTAAGGCACCCACTAGGTGAAGTGTAGCTATGTGGATCGATGTTAGAGAGGATGATTTGATGACTTATAGGTGAGCTTGTATTTAATTAACAATGCTCGAGATGATCACCTATGGTGTCGAGGTTGATCTCATCGAGTCCGGGTTTCAAATTTTAAACCAAAGTGAGGAGCTTTATCCCAGATCCTTGAGCTTGGAGTGCATTTAATATAGGTCTATACGAGTAAAGTTTTCTAGGAAATTAGATTAGTCTAGTATGACAACAAGCCCATGATGGTTGGAAAGGATTCATAGGAAATTTGGAAGTCATGGTACATCTATCGTGAGTGAGTCGATAGCTCGTGAGATCGAGATCAAACTCGCTTGATTCATTAAGCTCGGCATCATACAAACGAAGAGTGGGTCGTATCATCAAGGGGAGGTAGTTTTTCAAAATGCAGTGGATATATGATGACTTGGCAACATAGTAAGGCCATAAACCTCAAGCCTTAGTGAGTCATGAAGGTTGAGATCTCGCCGGGATGAGTGCAAAAGCATGATGATTAGAAAAGTGGGCATTAAGAGCCATTTCGCCAAGACATTGACGTGGGAATGGTTTCAAAGCTCTGGATTCCCCACTATGAGCTTTCTTGGTGTGAAGGCCATGCTTGAGCTTGGCATGGAAAAATGGTGGTTGGGCTTGAAGCCAAAAGAGCCAAGTTCGGGATCTTAGCAGCGGAGGCCAAGTTGAAAATTCCACACTCGTGGAGATTTTGAATTTCACGGCCAATGGGAGATTCGAGGCCATTCAGCCATCATAATAGATAACATGGAAAAAATTTCCAAGATGAGTGGGGCACGTCTCACTTCTCAAGTCATCGATTTCGTGTAGCGAGGAGGTTATTGGAGGAAACATACCGAGTTGCATGGTGTATTGTCACATAGCACGGTTGGTTGTTAAGAGCCCACTAAGTTGATATGAAGTGAGTGCTTTTCGAGAAGACTTTAAAGTGAGTAGAGACCCAATCAATATGTCAATATGAGAGGTGACACTGAGTCATCATAGAGATTAATAAAGATTGTGCAAGTGGAATTCGGAAGGGTCTTCCAAGAGAGTTGGCTTGTGGAGTTCAACCTTCCAAAGCTAAAAATAATAGGAACGGATAATGAATGAGCCAACAAACATAAAGTGAGGATGGTTTATTTAAAACTCATTCAATACAAATTACAAATGTGTCAAAAGAAGCAATGCATTTGGAGGATTGGTAGTAGACAAGGGGGCCTAGTCAAAGCGGGTTAGTAATACACATGTGACATTGGGAGCAAGAAGTCTAACTTGAAGCAATAACGTGTGGGAGATTAATTTACTCAAACCATGAAGAGGTGAGATGAGTCGACTAGTGAAATGAAATGAGGAACCCGCCATGTTTGGTCGAGCCATCCACCACAAGCTAAATCAATCAAAAGTAAAATATTTTAATAAAATAATATTACTTTATTAAAATATTTTATTTAAAATATATTTTTTTAATAAAAGATGGATTAAATTCTTTTTTTTTTTCAAATTATGAAGTGGTGGTAGAGTGTTCTTGGGAATGTAATTAAAGATGTAAAATCCATCATGTATTATTATTGGGCCCAAGATTTCTCCATCTTTTCTTTTCAACTAGATTTTCTATAAATCTAAAGGAAAGGCTCATTCCAAAGGGTTACATTGGTTACAAAAGTTAGACGTGTGACACAGTTGGACATCTTTTCCAGATTCCTCTCTCTTTCTATAAGTTTTGTGGATTGTGGGGACTTTCAAGCCTCTTTTCCAACATTGTAATGGAAAATTTTTCCTCTTCCTCATGTAATGATGCATTTTGCACGTGATTGAAGTAATAAAATTGTGTTTTGTGACTAATTATTGGTCCTTTCATCATTCTAGCTACTTCTTTGTGCCTTTCTCGTGTATGTAGGTATATTGTGCAACTTCAAGTTTCCATTGTAGGTTTTGGGAGTTCTGTGCTTATCTGGGAGTGAAGCTTTATATGTGGTTGAGTTTTGGTGCTTGTTTATCCTTCTCATTTTCATCTTCCTTCATTGGAAAAATGAAAACGTTTCTAGCAACACCCTTTCTTGGTACATATCCACTTCTAGTATAATAGGTGAAGGTTTTATTTCTTGTAAATCTCTCCCCCTTACTCCCATGAAAACATTAGCATATGTCTAGTTAGTTGTTTTATTGCATTATAAGTAATATTGTGTTTAGTTTAGGCAGAGGAATTAGGCCTTCTCTCGTAGGTTCACCTCGGGCCCAAATCTCACATCTTGAGAGGTGATCTCATGTTACCCAATCACACTTTGGCCATTCGGGGAAGTGCAGTGATTTGGTGATAACATTTTGGCACGCCCGATGGAAGAAGAGTTGGTAATTATCTTCATACTTAGATGAATCAAAGTACCTGGTGAATCCATATCTCTGGATTTCAAATATCAATGTTTTAACTTATGCGCAAATAATTCATACATTATTTTCTATGAAACGAGAAGGAAATTATCAAAGCATATCGAGTTATCCTTATCTCCTCCAAGGAGAAGGAGAAGAGGCATTTCAACATCACCAGTTGCAACATCACCTTGTAGGGGTCATTCAACTCCTCCTTACGAAAGGTTTCCTCCACCAAGGAACAATCAACCTTTCGTCGCTATGGTAGCCCCTACAAGGAACCAAGTTTTTCCTCCTTTCAATGCAAGTAGTCCTCTTCAGTTGGCTCAATGTGATCCTATACCTAGTGTGGCACTCAAAAATTTTCCCTTTTACATAGGGGAAACTCATATTACTCAGTGGAACATATTCTTGATGTAGCCAACATTTGCACAATACATAATATTACAGAAGACAATGTTGCGGTCAGACTCCTTGCCACTTCCTTTAAGGGAAAATCACTTCAGTGGTTTCATGGGTTAGAAGTTGGTACTATAACCACTTGGGACATGTTGGGAGAAAATATTTGTAAACAAGTTTGAAGACAAGAGTGACCACTTATCACTCTTGGAATAACTCACTACCATAAAGAGAGCTCCCCAAAAATACATGAGTGATTTTAACTTCCGATTCCAAAGGACTTGGAATAGGATTCGGCACTCATAAATCCTTCTCTAAATAATGCATTCTTGTACTATTTGTGATCCTTAAATATCAATGTAGCAGTTATGATCCAGTCCATGGGAGGGACTACACTACCTGATGCCTACGAAGTTGCCATAAAATTGTAGAATTCTTTTATTCATGCTGGAAAGATAGCTTCATGACCACTAATGCCATTTTCTTCGGATCTTACAAACACTCATCCTACTAGTGCTCCTATTCTAGTAGCTTCCAAACAACCAGTTCATTCTACCCTCACCCCTTCAAACAATCTATTTGAAGTCAAGTCATTGCTGCAAACATTTGGGAATGAGCTTATTGCACTCAAGAGGAAACAATTTCAATATAACCATCCATACCAGCCACAAAATCAAAGATTAAGCTAATTTTCCTTCTTTTCAAGGAACAATTAGCCTCAAAATCAAACAGCAAGTCAAGATGTGAATGTTATGCCTTTGAACTTTCAGAATCCTCTTGTTGCTAACTCTTTTAAAGCCCTTGTACCTGTCCAAAATAATCTAGTTCAAGACTACGAATGGTGTTATCCTTGCTCTCAACCTCACAATAAAAAAATTTCCCCAATGGAGTTCTTAGCCAAGCCCTTATGGTTCAAAGTGTATATCGCTCTATTGGATTTAATGGAAATTTCATCTACGAAGAAACAGACAACCAAATGCCCCGAGGAAACCACTTTGCTAAATTGGAAAGTGGAAGATTTTTTTGGTTTGAACATAGATTCTTCATCAGTAGCAGAAAATACTCACTCCAAGAAGAGGGAAATGGAATCCCAACCCTCCAAAGCTGATCAAGCATCCACTTCATAGCCTCAACCACAAGTGGTGGTTTCCAACAAAGATGAGGGAAATAAGTCAATGAAGCAAATGTTAATCAATCTACAAGGAAAGAATGTTCTTCAAGCATCACGATGCCCAACAAACACTTTCAAAAGAGGATTCTAATGCCCAAAGAAACGTCAGCAAAGTAGGCGCAATTCCCTTTAGTATTGTAGAGAAAATAAAGAAGACAAACCGAGTATTACCATGTGGAACGCACTCTCAATTTCTTGTCAAAGAAACCTACTGCAAGAGGCTCTGAAAATTTTTGGTACAACCGATGGATCATCAGGTCATGGGGTAGCAACTGCTACGATTTTGTGTCAATCGGAAGGGATAAGTATTCCTAAGGAAAACAAACAACCACCTTTGTATATTTCCCTGATCATTGGTGATCATTTGATACATAATTACATGATCGATTCTGGTGTTAGTAGCTCGGTATGCCCAAGAAAATTGTAGATGTGTTAGGAATACAATATACACCAATCTCTAGAGGAGTTGTTCAATTGGATGGTACAATAGTTCAGACTATCGAGTCATCAAAGGACTCTAGCTTACTATCCATGCATGTCCTAGTTTTTGTTCACATAAGACATATCGGTCATCGATCTTCCTCCTCTCTTCACCATTTTCCTATCATGATATTTCACTACCAAGATGGGCGGTTACCTATCATTTGATTGGTCACATATGATCCTTAGGACTCGATACGGAACTAAAGTGACTATAAGGGCAGAACCAATTTTTCATAATCATGTGGAGCCCTATACCGCTAGTCCTATAAATGGGAATTATACCATCCATGATCGAGAGGAAGAAGTTGTTGATCATGAACCAACCACTCTTGTGGAAGAAGTCCCTGATATTGTGTTGGATGAGGTAAGTGTAGATCATCAGTATGATCCCTATGTTGAGGCATTAGTAGAAGAAGAAGTTGGTTTGTTTTTTTAGAAGAGATGGGATTGGGTACATATTGCATTCATGAAGAAGGTATGATCATACCACAACTTGTCAAAACACAAAGAAATTCTGAAGGAATTTGTCAATTGTTCTTCGATGGCTCGAGGAGTAAGAATGGATCCAGTGCTGGTGTCATGCTAATTTCTCTAGAAGGAGATAATTACTTCTCATCTTTCCGATTGTAATTCAGTTGCACTAACAATGTTGCTGAATATGAGGCCCTTGTGCAAGGAATTTAGCTAGCTCAAAAGAAGGGAATCAAATCCCTGACTATTTTTAGAGATAGTGAGTTAGTTGTTCATCAAGTGATGGCACGCAATGCATCCAAAAATGATCTTTTAAGATCATACAAGAATTAGATTTGGGATCTGATTGAAGATTTTGAGGCTTTGAGATTCATGTTATTCCTAGAAATCAAAATCAAGATGAAGATAGGCTTGCTACTACGGTTGGCTCACAATATGATATACCTGTTTATATCACGAAAGGAGGGCGAAATCTGTTAAAATGGTGGTTTGACCTGTAGTTCCTAATAATGTGAGCAGATGACAAGTGTTTGATCGTGACGAAAAAATTGTCCTTTTCCTACAAGAAGAAGTTGATTTTTCTACGAAGAACCAAGATAAATTGTAAGAATCATACGGTGATCAAATCATAAAGTTGAAAAGAAACAAGCGACCAAAAGGCTTAGTTACTCTAGAATCCATCTTCAATTAACATGATCAAACCAAAAGATAAAGCTCTAACATTGTGGTCAAAGAATAAGATTTTGAGGAAGTTGAGGTAGAAATGAAAAGTTTTTAATATCGGAAAAATATGTACTCACAAAGAGAAAGAAGCTTTCAACAATTTTTTTGACAATATCATGACATTTTTGCATAGAGCTACAAAGAATTGTGTGGTTTTGATCTAGGTCTAGCACAACATCGAATCGAATCTTAATGCCAAGCCATTTCATTAGAAACAAAGGCCAATTAATCCCAAAATTGAGCCACTTATGAGAAAGAAGCTAACCAAAATCATCGAGTCCTCGTCTAATTTTTCCTATTAAGCATTCCTCTTGGGTAGGTAATTTGGTCCTTGTAAGAAAGAAGAACGAGAAATTTGGCTATGTGTGGACTTGGCGATTTTAACCTTTCCTCATTGAAAGATCACTATCCTCTTCCATTAATGGATAAAATCCTTTAGATGGTGGCAGGAGCTCAAATATTTTCTTGCTCGATGGATATGTGAGTTACAATCAAATTATGGTCCAAGAGTCGATCAATTCAAAACGACTTTCACTACTAATTGGGGCACATACGCTTATAACAAAATGCCATTTGATTGTCAAACACCGAGGCTACTTTCCCAAGAGCCATGGACATGGAATTTAAGAGAATATTCAACAACATCATCATGGTGTATTTTGAAGATACAATTGTGTATTTTAAGCATGCAGAAGACCACATCATGCATCTAAGAAAGGTTTTCCGAAGATGTAGAGAGTTTTGGGTTTCACTTAATCCCAATAAATGTATTTTGGAGTACATGAAGGAAATTTTTTAGAGCATGTTGTTTCAGCGGAATGATAGTCAATTGATCTAACCAACATCCATTTGATTATGTCCTTATCTCTCAAAAGTCACAAGAAGGGTCTGCAGAGTTTTTTGGGAACCATAAACTTCATGCGGAGATTCATCCCTCAATTCACAGCCTTGGCTAAACCATTAACATCCATCCTGAAGAAGAATATGTCATTCTCATGGACAAAGGAAGGAAGGAAGAGCTTTGAAGCCATCAAAACTACCATTTCTCAAGCTCCCATGCTGGTGAACCCCAAGTTAAATAAATATTTTATTCTTTATGCTTTTGCAGGTCAAGAGAGCATTCAGGATCCTCACCCAACAAAATGATGATCGATGGAGCAACCAATTGCTTTCTTCATTCAATCCCTCAAAGACTATGAGCTCAAATATTCATTTGTTGAAAAACAAGTCTTTGCGATTATTCAAGATTTGAAGAAATTCAAGCACATGTTGTCCAACAACAAAATTCATTTGATGGTGTCTCATCCTAGGTGTCAAGGAATTTTTTTGTTGAACAAAGAGATAAATGAAAAGTGTGTTGGATGGATCATGAAGGTGATGGAGTATGATGTACACATAAAAGTTACTAAACTTGTCAGAGGTAAAGGTTTGTGTCAATAACTTGCTGCAGACATGGAATCAAAAGGTGATGAGGATATGACACTCCTAAACACTGATGAATATGATGATCAGGTTGATTGGTTATCCAAAATGAAGAATTTCCTTTTCTCAAGAGCATATCCTGTGAACATGGATAAAACTCAAAGATGGACTTTCCATCTTCAGTCTATTCCATATGTTCTGGTAGATAATGTTCTCTTTTAGAGGGATTTCAACGGTGTTCTCCTTCACCGTATAGGTCCGAAACATGTAAGTAAGATACTAGAAGAGTTTAATAGTGGCCTTTGGGAGTACATTACTTGGCATGAATACCTGCCACAAAGATCATGAGGGTTGACTACTATTGGCCAGATTTATTCAAAGATTCCCACCTCTAGCTAAATAAATGTAAGGAATGTGCCTTTTTCACTGAAAAGCGAAGTTAGTAGCTCTTCCACTGCATCTAATTCAAGTGGATCAACCCTTCATTCAATGGGGTTGGATTTCATCCGAATGATTAATCCTCCATCCAATAACGGACATAAATGGGTCCTTACTGCAACGTAATAGTTTACTTGATGGAAAGAGGCAGTAGCATTGAAGGAGAGCAATGAGAAGGTAGTTCTTGATTTCTTATAAAGTATAATGACAAGATTTGGTGTTCCATTTACAGTCATTTCAAACAATGCAATGGATTTTATTTGTTTGAAGTTGAGTGAATGGGCTGTTAAGAATGGATTTTATCTCAAAACTTCATCCAATTACTATCCACAAGGAAATGGATTGGCTAAGTCTAGCAACAAAAACCTCATAAGGATTATCAAACGCACTATGGAAACCAACAGGAGGACTTGGCACACACAACTTAAAACTGCTTTATGGGCAGATCGGATCACACCTAAAAGGGCCATTAGAAATTATCCTTTCATGCTTATATATGGAAGAGAAGAAAACTTCCACTCTCCTTGGAATTATCTTCTTTGGAGTTAGCTCATCATCTTGAGGTTATGGAGAGTGATCCTATGATAGTAAAGTTCTTTGAACTCATGGAGTTGGAAGAAGTGTGGAAGAAGTCAATGATGACTCTGGAGTAACATCATGCTCAGGTTAAGAAAACTTTTGATAAGAAGGTGTCCAACATGCATTTTCAAGAGGGAGATTTAGTTCTCAAATGGGATGAAGATAGAGCCAAACCAGGCAAGCACACCAATTTTAACGCTCTCTAGAGTGGGCCATACATCATCACGAGTTGTAAAGAGGTGAATTCATTTCGTTTATCTAGGATCAATGGAGAAGAACTTCCCATTCATGTGAATGAGATACATCTCAAAGCTTTCTTTTGAGATCATTCCACCCCATGTATAGTTTAGTTAGGTGTTTTCCTCCAAGTGCTTTTGCACATTGTTGTGTGTTGTTTTTGCTTTTTCTTTCCTTTTTTATCATATGTTTTGTTGTTCTTGCACATTGTATCATCATTGGAAGTTTTCAAGGAGAAATAAGGGTCAAATTTTCAAAAGAGTTTTAGGATTTCCCAATTCCTCCAATGTTTTATTCTAATTCCACAATGCTCTGTAGGTGTCAAACATTCTCAGATTCAAGACATTTCTTGTCTATCATTGCTAGAGAGTTCAAGATCAAGAATTTAAAAGATCATATCATTTTCAGTATTCCAACATTGACTCCATGACTAATGGATGACTTAAGGATACTGGAATTATGCTTAGCAAGAAATCATCCCCAAGAGGTCGCCAAAAAATGTTATCCAATTATACCCCTTGGAGAATAATTGGACAACTGAGGTACATCGACACTGGGATAGGAAAAGTCATTTATGAATCACTCCAGGATATTACGGGTAAACGTTTTTGCTTTTGGGACATTCACGGTGTTCCTAGAGGTATCGAGGTCATTATCGACTTTTCTTCTTTTGTTTGATCTTGGGTATTCATGGGTTACATAGAGTGAAGAAATTAGCCTAGTGGGCCCACCTTTATTCATTATGGGTAGAAATTGGGTCTTGTTGTATCTTTACTACTCCCTAGTTGTAAGATCATGCCGAGGAACTCAAAATCGAGAAAGATTAATTTTAAAAGGGTCAAATGGTATCTAGTTATGAAATAGTTCACCGAGCTCAAGCAAGTTTATAATATATTAAGAGATTTTATCCTAAAATATCTCGGTTAAGGTAAATGAAATCAATGGATGGTAGATCATGTTGAGGAACTCATTGGTTCACTCGAAACAACAAATAAAGGTCTTCACAGAGGATGGCACAACAAGCTCTATGGAGAAAATAAAGCTACGGAGGAGTTTGAGATGATTACCACTTGAGCTCGAAGATGGCTCAATGAGCCGAGAACGAAGCTTAATTGTGGAGAGCTCATGAGGTTTCAATGTCTAATACATGTGTGATGCCAATATAACAAAGTTTAAAACTGGTTTGAGTTTTTGTTGAATGACTCGGGGAAAACATGAGAAATGAGCTAATTTAGATCGGAGAGCAGGTGCATTACAACTAGTAGTTTGGTATATGGTGAGAGAATATGGAAAATTACTCTTTTGAGTGAGTCATGACAAGACAAGAAGTTTCCTACCTAGCATTCAGGGAATATCTCAGTCATCATAGGACGATTCGGTGAGCATATAGGTGCTTGAAAAATAATAACTCGATAGATTGAGATCATCATTAGAAGGAAGCTCAAGTGTCCATTTAATAGGATGGATGGCATCAATTTTGAAGGTTTGGATGTGGTATAGATTATTCATAACGCATCATGGCAAAGCATAAAGGACGGGGTGAGCTAACTTGCTAATCATTTGGGTTCAATGTATAGACAAACAGAGGTTAAATGACGCCGGTTCGTAATTCATGAGCTCAATAATATCGTAGGTGCATTGGAATTATTTGGTGGGACGCTAGCATCTTGGCACTCACGTGATGAACTCAATCATTAAACGCAGGGAAATAACAATTTCAACTCATTAGACATGGTTCACGGGAAGAAAAAGTAATTTTCAGAGAGGCCAAACTACATGTGGTGATCAAAAGTTGATCTCATAACAAGATTGACTCAACATGGCGAGTTTGTGGGTAGTTAGCCATTGACTCGAACTATTCAGCATCTGGGAAGGCTCAACATTGGAGTGTTTCATAGCAAAGGGATTTGATGTGATGAAGTGGCGAGATGAGAAGAGTATTTGGGTGGTTTGGAAACAAGCTAGGTTACTATTTCGGGATCAAGCTCGATGTCGAGCCGAGGAGAGAGGTATGTCGAAGCTTTGAAAATAGCGTATGAATGATGGCTCACTCAAAGTAGTGAGGCAAAGATCAACAAGTAAGGGTGTATGGGTCATGGCTCACAAGTTGTATGGATTCAAACTCATCATAGGTAATTCGGTGCAGTGAATCTCATATCGAGATTGAGACAATGGCAAACTCCCGGGAAGGTGAGATGGCCGAGTTCCAAATGTAGGAAGAGAGAAATGGCATTTTCAAACAACTTAAGATCGAGCCAAATATGCAAGGCACCCACCTGAGGCCAAAGTGTAGCAATGTGGCTTAATGTTAGAGGGGATGATTTGATGACTTATAAGAAATCTTGTATTTAATTAATAGTGTTTGAGGTGATCACCTATGGTCTCGAGAGGTCGGGCTCATCGAGTTCGGGTTTCAAAGTTTAAACCAATGAGGAGCTTTATCCAGATCCTTGAGCCTAGAGTGCATTCAATACATGTCTATACGAGTCAAGATCACTACATAAGTAGCTTATTCTCGTATGAAAACAAGCCCAAGATGGTTGGGACAGTGAAGGATTCATGGGAAATTTGTAAGTCACGGTAAGTGCCTATTTGGAGTGAGTCGATAGCTCATGAGATCGAGCTCGAACTCTACCGATTCATTAAGCTCGGCATCACACGAATGAAGTGTGGGCCGTATCATCAAGGGGTTTAGTTGTTCAAATGCATAGTGTGTAACATCCCCATTTTAAGATACCAGAACAAGGGAATTTTTTTTTTTTTTTGATAACGTTCTCTGTTATGAATTATAAAATTCAAACACACGTTCAAGTTTTAATAATTGTTCTCTGCCCAAACAACACAGTTTGGATCACACAATTTCCTTTTAAAACTAATGTTCCCTGTTCGCATATTTACAATATGGAACACACATTCAATGCCATTCAATCTTATAACAGATTCTATATGCTGCTGTAAATGACTCGAGGAACTGCCAATCTTCCATTTTCATGGCTCGGAGTTTCAACGATCCTTCATTTCATGACTCGGCAACAACCGATCCTTCATGTTCGTTTATGCATAGTATATTATATATACCTGTTCTCATAACCGTTTCAGTTATCGAAGTGATCCATTTAAGAAGCCTATCTGAATATTTGTTACTGATATTCATCTGACATCCTGCATCTTAAATTAAGTGATAAGGACAACGCAACTAGCAATTGCGATACTTTGGCCAAATATTTTCACATGCTTTGCATGATCATATTCCTGGATGTGATACACATCAACGGAATACGTCCTTCACTTCACTTCACCTGTTATCTAGAATGGTCTTTCCTGGTTCCTACCAGTCCTCTTGTTTAAGGTCAGTTTTAAACTTCCAATTCCAACTAGTAATATGAACGAATATAGGAAGGCACTCCTGGTAACTAAAGATACGCAGACATATGGTGTCATTTCCCACGACTCCGTGTGTCTAGTTATCTTTAGTATTCCGGAGTCACTCCGTATACCAGATCATACCCTATCCCCTGCTAAGAGCTACACATTCAGCCTATGTATTCTTGATGTTTTAATTCGGGAGGGCATTGCAATATGTCAGCTGCAACATTGTGTCGTCATGAAGACCCCGTCTTCATGGAGACACCTTGCTGTAGCTGGCGTATGCCAATGTCCTGCAGAATCCTCCCATCGAGAATACACATCCTGCTCAAGTGATTTGGATACGATTTGACAATTAAGAATCAACTTTCAGCATCCATGTTGATCCCTTGATCCTCGTTTCCGTTACAGTTGTATATTGCTAAGAGGGACTAAATCGTCCATTAGCTTGCTATGCATCTTCTCCTTCGTATCGAAGGGCTACATTTCCCTACTTGGTTCTCTTCTTAATCATTGGATTAAGCAGTCCGTACCGACGGACGTGATAAGTTTAACCTATTAAACTTAGCCAAGATTTTCCCAACTGTAACTAAATTCAGAATACTAACTTATTAGACGTCATTTAAACGAGGTCTAATTCCCAAGAAATGTATTCATTTGTTCTCCTTAACGTTATATAGTTAAGGTCCATTAGTTATGGATATACTTATCCTATATCCTTTATTCTGAATTTAGCATACGAGATCATTAATGGAGTTCGAAAGTGAAGTTCGATTACTCCGAAGTTAATTGATATTCCTTAGCTCCTAAGCTAATCCTGAATACCTTTCGATTATGGAATCATATTCTTCCTAAACCTTTTTAATGTCAATTAAAAATTCATCTTTACCCAAGTATGAACTAATTGCATATTTCAACTTAAAAGTTGCATTTAGGTAAGAATAGATATCAGATCCCATTTAGCATCCATCCAAGGACAATTAAACAAATCCAAATCAAGAAATAACATTATATTTCCAATTTAGTCAACAATATCAAACTGATATAATTATTAAAAATATCACACTTGTAATTGTATTCATCATTTCATGTCATGATCCATACATTTGCCAATCCAACTGAATGGACAAGTTTTACATAAAACATCAATACAACTCATAGATAGAAGAATATACTTTCTTCTTTTCACAATTCCTCGAAGAGGAATAAAAGCAACAATTACAATTCATCTTCAACTAATCAAGAAGCATCAGAAAACAGCCATGTCTTCATTCTAATCAAATTCCATCTGCAAAATGATTTGCACGGGTCAGTTCAATGAACTGAGCATATTAAGCACTTATCCTTAAAATGAGGTGCTTCAACTAACTGTCTCAATAAAAGAACCCTGCTTTTATGAAACGACAGTAAAACATCAATCACGAAATAGGCACAAAAGAAAGATCAGCATAACAACTGAACTATCAAAATATCATCACAATCAGCCAAAGAACTGCTGTCCCATTTCCACATAACCATTACAAGTCTTAATTCACTATATTTGCAAAGTTAGAATTACAAATAGCTTACTGCTGATATGATATATTGTTATCCTTTCCACGCCTTTCATTAATAATAAATGCAAGGATGAAACTAACTGAAATGTAAACCCATTACCTTCCTTTCAGTTCATGCATCATATTAGATTCCAAACAATCAAGCACAGACAAGAAAGCGAACAGTAATGCATATAGTCGCTCATATCTAAGCACTACAAGATTCGTTATCAACGAATTATAGATTTCCAACTGAATGAAAGAAGAACAGATCATTTTTCCAAGTCATTCATCCATGACCCTATTTCTTTCCAAATGGCTGTTCTAAAAATGGAATCCAAACGAGACACAAATCAAGATAACAGTTCAGAGTGAAACTTACAAAATCCATTCAGAATTCACTTTCCAGCAGTAAGAGTAATTTCATTCATAATCAGCCTTAAATGAAAACAGGGAAGAATTCATCATCCATATCCATACTTCATTTGAATCAGGCTCATATGAAAATCCAAAACAGGTTAGTACAACATTATGTTCATCCTAGATCAAACAGTATAAGGATGCATACCATATATTTACCGTACTAAAAGAAACCATATTTCTTTCACTGTACGTTAAACAGATAAACAGTTATACCATCATGCAGTCAATTAATCACATGATTTCCTAATCCTATGAACGTATTCCGTTCAAAATAACATTTTATTCATGTCTTTGTTACCTACAAAGAAGTCCAATAATCACCGACTCACGGATTTCACCAAGTCGAACAATGCATGTAAGAAGAATTCCCTTCCAATAAATGATTCTACCCAATCCATTTCCAAGTTCATGATAGTATGCAGAACTCCAGAATGCAAAAATCAGATGTCATTACCTCTATCAAAGTAAACCGTACAGGGTGTCAAATACATGGATCTAGTACAGTCAAGGCAACTCCCACAGCAAGACAAAATTTCTATGAATGTATTCCTTTGTTTAGCAATTCAAGACTAAGTCGTAATCACCAAACAGTTCGATCTTAAAAGACCGATCAGCATCAATAAACACAACTAATCATCATACCTTCTTAGCAAGAAAACAATATATTTCACTATGAGTTCAGAAGGAAAAACTATTTCTTTTCCAACTTTCACGAACACTCATATAAAATTCTAATGCCCATTCCTTTAAAATACAAAATGCCATTTCCTTATAATCCCGAAACAGCAGAAGGAAGAGAAAAGTTTTATTTCTTTCAGCAAGAAAAAGAAAGAAACAACCAAAAACGTGTTATCATTTCTTTTAATCCCGAACAGCAGATAGTAAACAAACAAAAGATCTTATTTTCCTCAATGAAACTTCAGTACAGAAACGACCTCAGGCCGTTCACACAACCAATACAATCATATCGCAAGTTCTGGTGACAACAAAACAATAGTACAAAGAATAAAATAACCCATGCTGCCTACACAGTTCCATATCATATTTTACAAGAAAAACCAGTTCGAAACTCCATCTAACGTCAACAACCAGCACAACATGGAGGTATTCCATTCAAAGAAGTGCAAAGACAGTTAAACACAGCAACAAGAGACAATGTTTCTTATCATTTCCAAAAATGACAGCAAGAGTCAAGGAAATCCAAATCATAGCAACATAACACGACTGTATTTCAACTTCCTTTTTACATACAAGGACAGTTCCAACACAACAGCAAGGGAACGATTTCACAGAAAGGAGAACATCTCACAAAGCCTGTTCCTATCTCATACAACATGAACAGAGAAAGAAAATATCTATTTCAATCCACCATACTGTCAACAACCAATACAGTAATTCATGTTCCAACTCGATTCGTGCAAAGACGAATCAAAGCCTAGCAACCAGAAGCGATTCTTCTTATCATTTTCAAAAAAAAGAAGAAGCAAGAATCAACGAAATCCAAATCAAATCGACTCGACAACAATCACCGAATCCAAACCCAAGAGCAGGGTTGTTTTAATGAGACACTTAAACAAAGCAAGAATTTTTAAAGAGAAGGGCTTAACATGCCTGTGATCTCTTTTCCAGAATTCGAAGAAAGCTTCGTTTGCGAGTTATCTCCTTCCACAGTGATGCAGCAATGAAACTTCCCAACACTCCTTTCTTCTTGAGCTCAAAGAATGACCTCAAAATCTCCAAAAAGTGAACTGAAATCCCAAGAGTGGTTTGACCTGACCGAACTGCAGAAAAACCAAATGCAGAGCAACTTTGCAAAAGCCCGAATCAACAAAATGAAAATCAAAATTCCCTCATACACTTTCCAAGGCGCTGGTCGCGAGGACCAAGGATAATCAATGCATTAAAGGCTCTGCCTTTTTCCTAACTTCCCACGCCACTGCCAACTTGAGTTGGCGAACTCAAATTTTCAAATTCACAAGCAAAAACCAAATTTAGCTCCATCTCTAAACAAATACCTCCATTTCTTACCTGCCCCGCCAAAACTGGCGCTGTCCACGTATGGACTTCCCATTAAATGCTCATGAATACCCTCTCCATCCTTATCCTTTCCCTCCAAGGGTCTGCGCGCCCCTTTAGATTAGGATTAGTTTAGATTGCATATAGTGTTCAACCTAGGTCATAGTTTAGCCTTAGGTTATTAGGGCTTAGGTTTATTTTCCCCTCTTTTTTTTTTGTAATTTAAAAATCCACTTAGGGTGGTAGTTTAGGATGCATGTTAGGGCTTAGGATTAGCTTAGGGTTTTAATTCATACTAACCGCTAACACTAATCAACCCCTAACCCAACCTCTCAACTAACCCCGTATCTATGCTGTGCAGGACGTTCAGTCCTTTGTATCACATGTCAAGGCCACCCGTGTCCAGGCATTTCTTGCCTCACGAGGTCCCAAGTTCGACAGTACAGGGTTCAAGAATCGAACCCCTGTCGTTGGCATTTACGTGCCAGCTGCTCATACCTGCAATCAGGCGCTGCACGTTTATAACAACCTCTGGTTCGGTTCCAGAGTAAATCGACACGGAAATCACAAGAAGCCCTCAGCATACTTTGGATCAATGAAATTGATTCAAGGTGTGCTGTCAATCAGCAACGAGAGTTTAGCAAGTATACGACAATTTGTCGTCACATCAGCAAACACGCAAGTACAATAACTACTGTCCTATGCAATAAATCACAGCACGCATGAATCCAAGTTAGCAACACATTCCTTTAAGATCAGAGTTTATCTTAACATGTTTGCCTTCATTTCAGCAGTTATAACAGTATAAAAAACATCCACCAAGATAACATACAAAATCAGAGCGTTACATAGTGGACATCCGATGACTCGGTGAGAGAGTAAGGCCATAAACCTCAAAGCTTTAATGAGTCATGGAGGTTGATAGCTCGCCGGATGAGTGCAAAATCATGGCGATTGGAAAAGATGGCATTAAGAGCCATTTCACCAAGACATTGACATGGGAAGAATGGTTTTGAAGCTCTGGATTCCCCACGTGGGATTTCTTGGTGTGAAGGTCATGCCGAGCTTAGCATGGAAAAATGGTGGTCAGACTCCGAAGCCCGAAGATCCAATTTCGGGATCTTGGCAGCGGCAGGCCAAGGTGAAAATTCCGCACTTGGGGAGATTTTAAATTTTGCGGCCAATGGGAGATTCGAGGCCATTTATCCATGACAGCGGACGCACAATGTCAAGGAGAACATGGCGAAGTTTTCCAAAATGAGCGGGGAACATCTCACTTCCCAAGTCATATAATTTTGTGTAGCGAGGAGGTTGTTGGAGGAATCTGACCGAGTTACACAGTGTATTGTCAAGTAGCACGGTTGGTTGTTAAGAGCCCGCCGAGTTGATACAAAGTGAGCACTTTTCGAGGATACTTTAAAGTGAGTAGAGACCCAGTCAATATTCCAATTTGAGAGGTGACATCGATAAATCGTGGAGCTTAATAAAGATCGTGCCGAGTGGAATTCGGGAAGGGTCTGCCAAGAGATTCGGCATGTGGATTTCAACCTTCCAAAGCCGAAAATAATAGTAACGGCTAATGGATGAGCTGAAAAATGTGAAGTGGGGTGGTTTATTTAAAACTCAGTCAATACAAATTTCAAATGTGTCAAAAGAAGCAATGAATTCGGTGGAGTGGTAGTAGACAAGGAGACCTGTCAAAGACGGTTTGACAATACACATGTGACGCTAGGAGAAAGAAGTCTAACGTGAAGCGGTAACATGTGGGAGATTAAATCACTCAAACCACGAAGAGGTTGAATGAGTCGATCGGTGAAATTAAATGAGGAACCCGTCATGTTTTGTCAAGCCATCCACCCCAGGATAGATCGGTCAAAAGTAAAATATTTTAATAAAATAATATTATTTTTATTAAAATATTATTTTTAATAAAAGATGGATTAAATTCAATTTGTTTTTTTTTTAATTAGGAAGTGGCAAGTAGAGTGTTCTTGGGAATGTAACTAACGATGTAAAATCCATCATGTGTTATTATTGGGCCCATGATTTCTCCATCTTTTCTTTTCAACTAGATTTTCTATAAATAAAAAGGAAAGGCTCATTCCAAAGGGTTACACTAGTTACAAAAGTTAGACGTGTGATACAAATTGGACATCTTTTCCGATTCCTCTCTATTTCTACAAGTGTTGTGTATTGTGGAGACTTTTAAGCCTCTTTTCCAACATTGTAATGGAAAATGTTTCCTCTTCTTCATGTAATGATGCATTGTGCACATGATCGAAGTAATAAAATTGTGGGTTGTGACTAATTATTGGTCCTTCCATCATTCTAGCTACTTCTTTGTGCCTTTTTCATGTACGTAGGTATATTGTGCAACTTCAAATTTCCATTGCAAGTTTTGGGATTTTAGTTCTTATCTGGGAGTGAAGCTCGTATGTGGTTGAGTTGTGGTGTTTGTTCATCCTTCTCATTTTCATCTTCCTTCACTGGAAAACGAAAACTTGTCTAACAACACCCTTTCTTGGTGCATCACCACTTCTAGTATAGGTTTTATTTCTTGCAAATCTCTCCCCTTACTCCCATGAAAATGTTAGCATAGGTATAGTTAGTTGTTTTATTGCATTAGAAGTAGTGTTGTGTTTATTTTAGGAAGAGGAAGTCGGCCTTCTCTGGAGGTTCACCTCGAGCCCAAGTCCCATAGCTTGAGAGGTGATCCCATGTTACCCAATCACACCGAACGTCTTGTTCACATTCGACCATTTGGGGGTGCAGTTATTCGGTGATAAAAAGACCTTTATCTCTGTGTTTTCTAGTTTTACAACCTTATGACAGTCATCTACCTTCTATCTCGGCCATCTACCTTCAATCTCAATCTAAATGCTTCTCATGTTACTAAGCATCTTTGTCGTTGTTCACGGGTTCATTGCTCTTTTCATTCATATTTCATACTTTTGTTTTATCTTCTAAGTTCTAGTACATCTCTATTATTCATCAATTTTCTCTCACTTTCTTATATGTCTTATCTTGTTCTCAATTTCCTTTTCATTAATTGTTCTCACACATCTAGCGACATATCATCTAATTTTCTTTATGTGACTTCATTGTTTTCTATTGTGCATGATTGTCTCTATCTATTTTCATTTAACTAATTTTTATTTTTAACTCCCACCTGCGTTTTATCTCGAGTTTTATACACTCTTTATATCACACTTACCCTTTTGTGCCTTTGAAAAATTCAAACCACAATAATGGACCTTTTCCCCTTCAACTTTTAGACTCATTTGTGTGCACAATTTTTTTCTCATGTTGAGCATGACTCTTCATATTCCAATCAAGAGGTTTTAACTCTTTACTCTTCGAGTTCATCATATACTATTTGACCTTTCAACTTCAAAATCTTGTCTTATGTTCATGGCTTTACACATTCCATTGAAATGTAACATAGACTTAGTTTTGTAATTTTCCTATCATAGTTTGAGAGCACATTACATTCACATTGACTTTCGAAAACATCAATTCCTTCTTTAAGAACTCTTACATAATTTGAACAAGATATTTTGAGCAACACTATCTTCTAAATAGTGCGGGAGCTCTTAAGGAGTTAACAAGTTTTGTCATGATTCACAATTGTGAATGCATCTAATACCTTAAATCATTGAATTTTTGCTTTTAAACCTAGTTGAGATACGTTAACTTCATTGAAGAATGATTCTATGTGATATGTTGTCTTGTAAGTCTCATTTTTGTAAAAACTAAGGTTTCGGGTTTCGTAGGATAGCTCTGTGGACAAGAAGAAATAAGTCTCTTTTGCTAGACATGAGGAAGCTTCCTCTAAACCTTATACAATACATTAGAACCATGAAGTTACTTGTAATCCAAATAATTGATAGAAATTGATTTGAAAGATTGAGAACAAATTGTTTTGTAGACATTACCATGAGATTGTGCACGCTTTTCTAAAATTTCATTAAATATTTCTTTGTCTAAACTTAATCAAACACCTCCAAATATTTTTCAAACAAGAGGAGATGGAAACATGTTAAGATGAAGGAAAACATGTTAAGATAATCTTAAAGGAATGTGTTGCTAACTTGGATTCTTGCATGCTGTGATTTATTGCATAGGACAGCAGTTATTGTACTTGCGTGTTTCTTGATGTGACGACAAATTGTCGTATACTTGCTAAACTCTCGTTGCTGATTGACAACACACCTTGAATCAATTTCATTGATCAAAGTATGCTTTGAGGTCTTCTTGTGATTTACGTGTTCGATTTACTCTTGGAACCGAAACGAGAGGTTGATATGAGCGCGTGCGGCGCTGATTGCAGTATGAAGCGGTGGCACGTAAATGCCAACGACAAAGGTTCGATCCTTGAACCCTGTACTGTCGAATTTAAAACCTCGTGAGGCAAGAAATGCCTGGACACGGGTGGCCTTGGCATGAGATCCAAAGGACTGAACGTCCTGCACAGCATAGTTACGGGAGTTAGTTGAGAGATTGGGTTAGGGGTTGATTAGTGTTAGTGGTTAGTATGAATTAAACCCTAAGCTAATCCTAAGTCCTAACATGCATCCTAAACTACTATCCTAAGTGGATTTTTAAATTAAAAAAAAGGGGAAAATAAACCTAAGTCCTAATAACCTAAGGCTAAACTATGACCTAGGTTGAACACTAATGTGCAACCTAAACTAATCCTAATCTAAAGGGGCGCGTAGACCCTTGGAGGGAGAGGATAAGGATGGAGGGGAGTATTCATTAGCATTTAATGGAAAGTCCATACGTGGACAGCGCCAGTTTTGGCGGGGCAGGTAAGAAACGGAGGTATCTGTTTAGAGATGGAGCTAAATTTGGTTTTTGCTTGTGGAATTTGAAAATTTGAGTTCGCCAACTCAAGTTGGCAGTGGCGTGGGAAGTTAGGAAAAGGCAGAGCCTTTAATGCATTAATTATCCTTGGTCCTCGCGACCAGCTCGCCTTGGAAAGTGTATGAGGGAATTTTGATTTTCATTTTGTCGATTCGGGCTTTTGCAAAGTTGCTCTGCATTTGGTTTTTAGTCTAGTTCAGTCAAACCAGCTCTTGGGATTTGTCACTGTTCTTGGAGATTTTGAGGTTATTGCTAAGCTTGAAGAAGAAAGGAGTGTTGGGAAGTTTTTGTTGTCGCTGTGGAAGGAAATAATTCGGCAAACGAAGCTTTCTTCGAGTTCTGGAAAAGAGATCACAGGCATGTTAAGCCCTTCTCTTTAAAAATTCTTGCTTTGTTTAAGTGTCTCATTAAAACAACCCTGCTCTTGGGTTTGGATTATGTGATTGTTGTCGAGTCGATTTGATTTGGATTTCGTTGATTCTTGCTTTTTTTTTTGAAAATGATAAGAAGAATCGCTTCTGGTTGCTAGGCTTTGATTCGTCTTTGCACGAATCGAGTTGGAACATGAATTACTGTATTGGTTGTTGACAGTATGGTGGATTGAAATAGATATTTTCTTTCTCTGTTCATGTTGTATGAAATCGGAACAGGCTGTGTGAGTTATTCTCCTTACTGTGAAATCGTTTCCTTGTTGTTGTGTTTGGAACTGTCTTTGCATGTATAAAGGAGTTGGAATACCTCCATGTTGTGCTGGTTATTGACGTTATATGGAAATTCGAACTGGTTTTTCTTGTAAAATAGGATATGGAACTGTGCAGGCAGTGTGGGTTATTTTATTGCTGTACGATTGATCTTTTGTCACATGAACTTGTGATATGATTGTATTGGTTGTGTGAACGGCTTGAGGTCGTTTCTATACTGAAGTTTTCATTGAAGGAAATAAGATCTTTTTGTTTACTATCTCTTTTTCGGGATTTAAAGGAATATCATTTCTTTTCGAGCTTTATGGAATGGGTATTTCACTGTTTAAGTATTATATCAAGAACTGGTAGACTGTGTGGGTTGTTTTCACTGCTATGAGAATGTTCTTTGTTATATGGTCTTTCGTGATATAATTGTACAGGATGTACGAGTTGCTTGAGGTCGTTTCTATACTGAAATTTCTTTTAAAAAGGAAATAGTTCCTTTCTCTCTCTGTTGTGTTTGATTATGAAGAATACAGCATTTTTTTTTGTATGAGCATACGAATTGGGTTTGAGGGAAGAAATGGTAACACGTTTTTGTTGTTTCTTTCTTTTTCTCGCTTAAAAGAAATAAGACTTTTCTTTTTCTTTTTGTTGTTTCGTTGAAAAGAAATAGCATTTCTTTTGATCTTTGAGAGATGGGTTTGTGAGTTCTATCTGAGCAATGCGGACTCGGTTAGAAGGATATGCTGGTAAAACAATTATTGTTGTGTTTCTTCTTTTAAGTAAATGGACAAATACGATTTTGAGCAATCGTGGAAGTTGGAAAAGAAATAGTCTCTCCTTCTGAACTCATAGTGAAATATATTGTTTTCTTGCTAAGAAGGTATGATGATTAGTTGTGTTTATTAATGTTGATCGGTCTTTTAAGATCGGATTGTTTTGGTGATTACGACTTAGCCTTGGATTGCTGAACAAAAGAATAAATGCATAGAAATTTTGTCTTGTTGTGTGGGTTGTCTTGACCGTACTAGATCCATGTATTTGACACCCTGTACGGTTTACTTTGATAGAGGTAATGACATCGATTTTTGCATTTGGAGTTCTTATACTATTATCATGAACTTGAAAATGGATTCGGGTAGAATCATTTGGGAAGGGAATTCTTCTTCTTTCTGTTTTTTTGATTTGGTAAAATCCGTAGTCAGGTGATTATCGGACTTGTTGTAGGTAACAACAATGAATAAAATGTTATTTGATCGGAATGCGTCCATGGGATTAGGAAATCATGTGAGTAATTGATTGCATGATTGTGGAACTGTTATCTGTTTAACATGCAGTGAAAGAAATATGGTTTCTTCTAGTACGGTAAATATAGGGTATGCATCCTTATACTATTTGATCTATGATAAACACAATGTTGTACTAACCTGTTTCGGATTTTCATATGAGCCTGATTCAAATGAAGTATGGATATGGATGATAAATTCTTCCCTGTTTTCATTTAAAGCTGATTATGAATGAAATTACTCTTACTGCCGGAAAGTGAATTCCGAATGGATTTTGTAAGTTTCACTCTGAACTGTTATCTTGATTTGTGTCTCGTTTGGATTCCATTTTAGACAGTCATGTGGAAAGAAATAGGGATATGGATGAATGACTTGGAAAAATGATCTTTTCTTCTTTCATTCAGTTGGAAATCTATAATTCGTTGATAATGAATCTTGTAGTGCTTAGATATGAGCAACTATATGCATTGTTGTTCGCTTTCTTGTCTGTGCTTGATTGCTTGGAATCTAATATGATGCATGAACTGAAAGGAAGGTAATGGGTTTACATTTCAGTTAGTTTCATCCTTGCATTTATTATTAATGAAAGGCGTGGAAAGGATAACAGTATGTTATATCAGCAGTAAGCTATTTGTATTTCTAACTTTACAAATATTGTGAATTAAGACTTGTAACGGTTATGTGGAAATGGGACAGCAGTTCTTTGGCTGATTGTGATGATATTTTGATAGTTCAGTTGTTATGCTGATCTTTCTTTTGTGCCTATTTCGTGATTGATGTTTCTTGTCGTTTCATAAAGCGGGGTTCTTTTATTGAGACAGTTAGTTGAAGCACCTCATTTTAATGATAAGTGCTTAATATGCTCAGTTCATTGAACTGACCCGTGCAAATCATTTTGCAGATGGAATTTGATTAGAATGAAGACATGGCTGTTTTCTGATGCTTCTTGATTAGTTGAAGATGAATTGTAATTATTGCCTTTATTCCTCTTCGAGGAATTGTGAAAAGAAGAAAGTATATTCTTCTATCTATGAGTTGTATTGATGTTTTATGTAAACCATGCCCATTCAGTTGGATTGGCAAATGTATGGATTATGACATGAAATGATGAATACAATTACAAGTGTGATATTTTAATAATTATATCAGTTTGATATTGTTGACTAAATTGGAAATATAATGTTATTTCTTGATTTGGATTTGTTTAATTGTCCTTGGATGGATGCTAAATGGGAACTGATATCTATTCTTACCTAAATGCAACTTTTAAGTTGAAATATGCAATTAGTTCATACTTGGATAAAGATGAATTTTTAATTGACATTAAAAAGGATTAGGAAGAATATGATTCCATAACCGACAGGTATTCAGGATTAGCTTAGGAGCTAAGGAATATCAATTAACTTCAGAGTAATCGAATTTCGCTTTCGAACTCCATTAATGATCTCGTATGCTAAATTCAGAATAAAGGATATAGGACAAGTATATCCATAACTAATGGACCTTAACTATGTAACGTTAAGGAGAACAAATGAATACATTTCTTGGGAATTAGACCTCGTTTAAATGACGTCTAATAAGTTAGAATTCTGAATTTAGTTACAGTTGGGAAAATCTTGGCTAAGTTTAATAGGTTAAACTTATCACGTCCGTCGGTACGGACTGCTTAATCCAATGATTAAGAAGAGAACCAAGTAGGGAAATGCAGCCCTTCGACACGAAGGAGAAGATGCATAGCAAGCTAATGGATGGATTTAGTCCCTCTTAGCTATATACAACTGTAACGGAAACGAGGATCAAGGGATCAGCATGGATGCTGAAAGTTGATTCTTAATTATCAAATCGTATCCAAATCACTTGAGCAGGATGTGTATTCTCGATGGGAGGATTCTGTAGGACATTGGCATACGCCAGCTACAACAAGGTGTCTCCATGAAGACGGGGTCTTCATGACGACACAATGTTGCGGTGACATATTGCAATGCCCTCCCGAATTAAAACATCAAGAATACATAGGCTGAATGTGTAACTCTTGGCAGGGGATAGGAGTATGATCTGGTATACGGAGTGACTCCGGAATACTAAAGATAACTAGACACACGGAGTCGTGGGGAAACGACACCGTATGTCTGCGTATCTTTAGTTACCAGGAGTGCCTTCCTATATTCGTTCATATTACTAGTTGGAAATTGGAAGTTTAAATCTGACCTTAAACGAAGAGGACTGGTAGGAACCAGGAAAGACCATTCTAGATAACTTGGTGAAGTGAAGTGAAGGGCGTATTCCGTTGATGTGTATCACATCCGGGAATATGATCATGCAAAGCATGTGAAAATCTTTGGCCAAAGTATCGAAGTCTTTGGTTGCGTTGTCCTTATCACTTAATTTAAGATGCGGGATGTCGAGATGAATATCGATATGAGATATTGAGATAGGCTTCTTAAATGGATCACTTCGATAACGGAAAGCGGTTATGAGAAGCAGTATATATAATATACTATGCATAAAGCGAACATGAAGGATCGGTTGTTGCGAGTCATGAAATGAAGGATCGTTGAAACTCGAGCCATGAAAATGGAAGATCGGCAGTTCCTCGAGTCATTTACAGCAGCATATAGAATCTGTTATAAGATTGAATGGCATTGAATGTGTGTTCCATATTGTAAATATGCGAGCAGGGAACATTCGTTTTAAAAAGAAATTGTGTGATCAAGCTGTGCGTTGTTTGGGGGAGAGAACAATTATTAAAACTTGAACGTGTGTTTGAATTTTATAATTCATAACAGAGAACGTTATCAAAAAAAAAAAAAAAAAATTCCCTTGTTCTGGTATCTTAAAATGGGGATGTTACATCTTGGTATCAGAGCTGAAGGTTGCAGCTCTTGGACCTAATGAGTCCACGATATTAATAAGGTTTACATTTTCTTATTGAGCGAGAAAATGGTGGGGAGAGGGAATCTGCGAATAACCCGTTACAGGGTGGAGAAGCGACAATTGCCCAAAAGCTGGATGAAATCCTTGCTGCCCTACTTGATACGAGGGATCGTTTGACTATACTAGAACAACAATCAATGGGCAATGAAGAGGAGGAGAATGAAGCTGAAATAAATGATCATTTGCCTCCTGTGGACAACATCAACGGAGGAATCGGGTGTTGATGATAATAATGTAATTGCTCTTAATCCCCCTGAAAATAAAAGGGCAAGATTAGCAGTTGAACTTACAAATGATATAAAGAGAATAAGTCCTCCAAAGTTTGATGGAACAACTCTTGGAGACGGAGTGAGAAGCGCTCGGTGAAATGGAGAAATACTTTGCAATAAGAAACTTCTCAGAAGAGACTAAAGCGATATGGGGAGCATATCAGCTTTCTCATGAAGCATCATCATGGTGGGACAACCGTAAGGTTGAGCTGAATATTGTCGAATCAGACATAACTTGGGATCAATTTAAGGGTTATTTTAGGCAACGATGGCTGCCTCAACTCTATTTTGATAGGAAAATGGTGAATTTCAGAAGCGAGTCGCAAGGAAGGTGTCGGTGACGGAATCTTTGGGAAGGGTTTACTAAACTCCTTAAGTATGTGCCGCAATACCAAGCTGATGAGAAGTTCAGAATACGGAAATTCATAATGGGACTGAATCCCATCATTGGTGGCGAAGTGGATGTCCACGGCCCAACCACCATGGATGGAGTTGTCGAAAAGGCAATCAGACAGGAACAGAAATTGAGGGCAATATCTGCTCACAGGGAAGAGATAAGGAAGAAGATTCCCAATCCTTCTTCGTCTCTTGCACAAAGGGGACCTTGGAAAAGGTTTGGTGTGAAAAACAAAATTGTTGTAGATACAACAAGAAAGCACTGTGATGAAGCAGAGACTGTAAATAGCGTGCGGAACAACTTCACAAAAGTTAATGGCATTGGACAGAAGTCCTATGGAAGCCAGAATGATAACTTCAAGGCTGGTAACAAATTTGAGCCTAGAAAAGGGCCAGTTGGAGGATGCTTCAACTGTGGAAAGGACCACTATGCGAATCACTGTCCTCTGAAGAAGGATGATCGCGGACAGCAGCATAGGATACACGCTGCAGTGGCTAACAGACAAGCTGAAAAGCAAGTGACGCCCATAGAAGTTACGGGTAAGTTATTCGGTACACCTGTAGTTATACTTTTTGATACTGGAGCTACAGAATGTTTTATTTCTGCTAAACTTGCTATGAAATTAAAAAGAAAGGCTGCGAGAATGGATAAAACATGGACAGTGCATTATGGGAATAATGTTGTCCATACAGTCGAAATGTGCCTTTTTGGGGCAATTCTTGATCTGCCTGGTTTCTCCACGAAGTTGACTTGTATGTCACTCCTCTAGGATCATATGATATCATTATTGGAGTTAAGCTGGTTGGCTGAACATAAGGCAAAGGTCGATTATTATGAAAAACAAAAATCATGTTGCTTTGATGACTGCGAAAGCAGCATGAGTCATTCAAGGTGTAAAGCGGGAAGTTGCGGTTAGGAAGCGCGGCTATCACAACTAAAAGGGCTAAAAATAGAGGCTGCACTTTGTATGCGGTAAAAGTGACGAGAAAATGCGGAGAAGATAATGATTTCATGGAAAGATATCCATTGTTGAGGATTTCCGTGATGTGTTTCGGAGGAATTGCCAGGTCTTCCGCCCAAACGTGAGTTTGACTTCGCAATAGAAATCAAACCAGGAACGGAACCCATATCTAAGGCACCTTATAGAATGACTACCATTGAGTTGGTAGAGCTGAAGGCTCAGTTACAAGAACTTCTGACTAAGGGGCTGATAAGACCGAGCGTCTCACCTTGGGGAGCGCCGGTAATTTTGTAAAGAAAAAGGATGGCACATTGAGGCTGTGCATTGATTACAGAATGCTGAACAAAGCAACTATTAAAAATCGATACCCACTTCCTAGGATTGATGATCTGTTCGATCAGATGCGAGGAGCATCAGTTTATTCAAAAATAGATCTTCGATCAGGGTACCATCAGCTGAGAATAAAGGAAGAAGATATTCATAAAACAACTTTTAGAACGAGGTACGGGCATTATGAGTTCACGGTGTTACCTTTTGGGTTGACTAATGCACCTGCCGCCTTCATGAATCTAATGAACAATATTTTTCAAGAATACTTAGACAAGTTTGTGCTTGTATTCTTAGACGACATTCTTATATACTCTAAAAATGTCGAAGAGCACCAAGAACATCTCAGGATAGTGCTGGAAATCTTAAGAAAGAGGAAGTTGTATGGAAAACTGTCCAAATGTTCCTTTTATGATGCAGAGGTGCATTATTTGGGACACGTTATAAGCAAAAATGGGATAGCTGTTGACCCTTCAAAGATCACGGCTATAAGCGAGTGGCTGCGCCTAGAACGTGCGAAGTGAGGAGCTTCATGGGCTTGATTTGGATATTATCGAAAGTTCGTTAAGGACTTTTCAAAAATTGCTGCCCAATCACTTCGCTGCTGAAAAGAAAGAAAAGAAATTTATGCGGGACAGAGACAAATGTGAATCTGCCTTTAAAATTTAAAGGCAGTTAACTACTGACACCTATTTTGGTATGCACACGATCAAATGGAGATTTTATGGTTGTAACGGACGCCTCAGGAGAAGGCCTTGGAGGTATTCTATTACAGAATAACCATGTCATCGCTTATGAAAGCAGAAAGCTTAAGTTACATGAACAGAACTATGCTCCACACGATCTTGAGCTCGCTGCCATTGTTCATGCACTTCAAATGTGGAGGCATTACCTTTTAGGCAAGCCCTTCGAGTTAAAAATAGACCATCTAGGGCTGAAGTATATTTTTACTCAGCCAAATCTGAATGCAAGGCAGCGAAGATGGTTAGAATTTCTGTCTCAGTATGATTTCGATATAAGCTACATTAAGGGCAAGGAAAATAGAGTAGCAGATGCTCTGAGTCGAAGGAAGCATATCTCTGCTCTTATAACGTTAAGAACTCAGTTTAAGGATGAGGTGAAAGATGCCTTGGAATCAGATCCTTATTTCCAGCAAGTCAAATCAGCACTTGCTGCAGACCCGAGGGATGTCAGGTATAAGGGATTCCGTTTTGATAATGAAGGAATTCTGAGGTTCGAAAACAGGGTATATATACCCTTGGCAAATGACTTAAGAGGAAAATTGTTAACTGAATTCCATAATTCACCTTTTTCTGGACACCCTGGCATTACAAAAATGCTCGCTGATCTTAAGCAGCAATATTTCTGGAAGGGAATGAAAAAGGATGTGGCAGAGTTTGTAACACACTGCTTGGAATGTCAGCGTGTTAAGGCGGAACATATGCACCCCGCTGGATTATTGTATCCCCACAGTATTCCGCAGTATAAATGGCAAGTGATAACGATGGATTTCGTTCAAGGATTGCCTATGTCAAGAAATAAGCATGACATTATCCTGGTTGTAGTCGACAAATTGACCAAAGTGGCACACTTCATTCTTTGGTAATTTGAAGGACGATGCACCGATCTTAGCAAGAAGATTTGTACATGAAATCTTGATTGCATGGAATACCGGAATTAATCATATCGGACGAGAGATCGAGGATGACATCAAGGTTTTGGCAAGCGCTTAATGCGGCCTTGGGGACTAAATTGAACTTGATTCTGCATATCATCCAGGAAAGCGGATGGGCCAGGTGAGAGAGTTAATCGGGTTTTAGAGGACATGTTAAGGATGTATTGCATGGACCAGCAGTATAAATGGGAGGAATACCTTCCATTTGGTAGAATTTGCTTACAATAACACCTATCATGCCTCTTTAAAAATGGCGCCCTTTGAAGCATTGTATGGAAGAAAATGCGAGAACCCCTGTCATTTGGGACAAGCGTTGAGGACGAGAGAGGTAATTGGGCGAGAAATCCTTATGGAAATGGAGCAGCAAATCAAAATGATTGGGAACATCTAAAGGAGGCTGCCAATAGCAAAAAAGAGCTATACGAGACTTGAAGCGGGTTGTGAGGCATTATAAAGCTGGGAGAGAAGGTCTTTCTTGGGTGAAGCCGAAAAAGAGCTCAATAACTTTGGCAAAGGCTGCCAAGTTGTCGCCACGTTACGTGGGACCTTTTGAAATTGTTGAAATAATCAACCCTGTAGCTTATCGTCTAGCATTACCTCCTGCTTTGTCTCAAATGCATGATGTTTTTCATATTTCTTTGCTTAAGAAATACGTGACAGATTTATCACATGTGCTAAATTGGAATTCCTTGCGAGGTCAAGACCCGGGAATAATCGTGGTTAAGCCCATTCGAGTCTTTGGGAACTCACTGGTTGTACTTGAGAAATCGCGAAGTGAACAATGTAAGGTCAGTGGGACCGGTTCGCGAAAAGAAAGTGCAACTTGGGAAAATCTCGAAGAAATGAGATCTACTTTTCCACACTGTTTAATCGAATTTGAAATCAAAGAAGCTGATAATTCTACCAAATTTAGACAATTATTAGTCTATTATGCTGAGTTGTCTTAAAAGCGTTGTTTTTAAGAGTGAATCATTTTTGGTATGAACTTATGAATGAAAGGACAATAACTGAACTTTGTCTAGGAACTCCTTGATTTGTTTAATCTGATCATCGGGACGATGATTCTTTAAGGAGGGAAGAATGTAACACTCTGATTTTGTAAGTTATCTTGGTGAATGTTTTTCATACTGTTATAACTACTGAAATGAAGGCAAACATGTTAAGATAAACTCTGATCTTAAAGGAATGTGTTGCTAACTTGGATTCTTGCATACTGTGATTTATTGCATATAGGACAGCAGTTATTGTACTTGCGTGTTTGCTGATGTGACGACAAATTGTCGTATACTTGCTAAACTCTCGTTGCTGATTGACAACACACCTTGAATCAATTTCATTGATCCAAAGTATGCTGAGGGCTTCTTGTGATTTCTGTGTTGATTTACTCTGGAACCGAACCAGAGGTTGATATGAACGTGCAGCGCCTGATTGCAGGTATGAGCAGCTGGCACGTAAATGCCAACGACAAAGGTTCGATCCTTGAACCCTGTACTGTCGAATTTAAAACCTCGTGAGGCAAGAAATGCCTGGACACGGGTGGCCTTGGCATGAGATACAAAGGACTGAACGTCCTGCACAACATAGTTACGGGAGTTAGTTGAGAGATTGGGTTAGGGGTTGATTAGTGTTAGTGGTTAGTATGAATTAAACCCTAAGCTAATCCTAAGTCCTAACATGCATCCTAAACTACTACCCTAAGTGGATTTTTAAATTACAAAAAAAAAAGGGGAAAATAAACCTAAGTCCTAATAACCTAAGGCTAAACTATGACCTAGGTTGAACACTAATATGCAACCTAAACTAATCCTAATCTAAAGGGGCGCGCAGACCCTTGGAGGGAGAGGATAAGGATGGAGGGGAGTATTCATTAGCATTTAATGGAAAGTCCATACGTGGACAGCGCCAGTTTGGGCGGGCAGGTAAGAGGCGGAGGTATCTGTTTGGAGATGGAGCTAAATTTGGTTTTTGCTTGTGAAATTTGAAAATTTGAGTTCGCCAACTCAAGTTGGCAGTGGCGTGGGAAGTTGGAAAAAGGCAGAGCCTTTAATGCATTAATTATCCTTGGTCCTCGCGACCAGCTCGCCTTGGAAAGTGTATGAGGGAATTTTGATTTTCATTTTGTCGATTCGGGCTTTTGCAAAGTTGCTCTGCATTTGGTTTTTCTGGTCTGGTTCAGTCGAACCAGCTCTTGGGATTTGTCACTGTTCTTGGAGATTTTGAGGCTGTTGCTAAGCCTGAAGAAGAAAGGAGTGTTGGGAAGTTTTTGTTGTCGCTGTGGAAGGAAATAATTCGGCAAACGAAGCTTTCTTGAGTTTGGAAAAGAGATCACAGGCATGTTAAGCCCTTCTCTTTAAAAATTCTTGCTTTGTTTAAGTGTCTCATTAAAACAACCCTGCTCTTGGGTTTTGGATTATGTGATTGTTGTCAAGTCGATATGATTTGGATTTCGTTGATTCTTGCTTTCTTTTTTTTGGAAATGATAAGTAGAATCACTTCTGGTTGCTAGGCTTTGATTTGTCTTTGCACGAATCGAGTTGGAATATGAATTGTTGTATTGGTTGTTGACAGTATGGAGGATTTGAAATAGGTATTTTCTTTCTCTGTTCATGTTGTATGAAATCGGAACAGGCTGTGTGAGTTGTTCTCCTTACTGTGTAATCGTTTCCTTGTTGTTGTGTTTGGAACTGTCTTTGCATGTATAAAGGAGTTGAAATACCTCCATGTTGTGTTGTGTTGTTTTGAGTTATTGAATGTTCCTACTTTGCTGGTTGTTATATGGAAATTATGGTTTTCTTGTAAAATAGGATATGGGCTTGAGCGGTGTGGGTTATTTTATTGCTGTACGATTGATCTTTTGTCACATGAACTTGTGATATGATTGTATTGGTTGTGTGAACGGCTTGAGGTCGTTTCTATACTGAAGTTTTCATTGAAGGAAATAAGATCTTTTTTTGTTTACTATCTGCTGTTTCAGGATTTAAAGGAATATCATTTCTTTTCGAGCTGTATGGAATGGGTATTTCACTGTTTAAGTATTATATCAAGAACTGGTAGACTGTGTGGGTTGTTTTCACTGCTATGAGAATGTTCTTTGTTATATGGTCTTTCGTGATATAATAATTACGTAAGGATGTACGAGTTGCTTGAGTCGTTTTATCTTGAAATTTCTTTTAAAAGGAAATAGTTCCTTTCTCTCTGTTGTGTTTGATTATGAAGAATACAGCATTTTTTTTTTGTATGAGCATACGAATTGGGTTTGAGGGAAGAAATGGTAACACGTTTTTGTTGTTTCTTTCTTTTTCTCGCTTAAAAGAAATAAGACTTTTCTTTTTCTTTTTGTTGTTTCGTTGAAAAGAAATAGCATTTCTTTTGATCTTTGAGAGATGGGTTTGTGAATTCTATCTGAGCAATGCAGACTCGGTTAGAAGGGTATGCTGGTAAAACAATTATTGTTGTGTTTCTTCTTTTAAGTAAATGGACAAATACGATTTTGAGCAATCGTGGAAGCTGGAAAAGAAATAGTCTCTCCTTCTGAACTCATAGTGAAATATATTGTTTTCTTGCTAAGAAGGTATGATGATTAGTTGTGTTTATTAATGCTGATCGGTCTTTTAAGATCGAATTGTTTTGGTGATTACGACTTAGCCTTGGATTGCTGAACAAAAGAATAAATGCATAGAAATTTTGTCTTGCTGTGTGGGTTGTCTTGACTGTACTAGATCCATGTATTTGACACCCTGTACGGTTTACTTTGATAAAGGTAATGACATCTGATTTTTGCATTCTGGAGTTCTGTATACTATCATGAACTTGAAAAATGGATTCGGGTAGAATCATTTATGGGAAGGGAATTCTTCTTCTGGCTGCTGTTTTGATTTGGTAAAATCCGTAGTCAGGTGATTATTGGACTTGCTGTAGGTAACAACAATGAATAAAATGTTATTTTGAACGGAATGCGTCCATAGGATTAGGAAATCATGTGAATAATTGATTGCATGATTGTATAACTGTTTATCTGTTTAACATACAGTGAAAGAAATATGGTTTCTTCTAGTACGGTAAATATATGGTATGCATCCTTATACTATTTGATCTATGATAAACACAATGTTGTACTAACCTGTTTCGGATTTTCATATGAGCCTGATTCAAATGAAGTATGGATATGGATGATGAATTCTTCCCTGTTTTCATTTAAAGCTGATTATGAATGAAATTACTCTTCTTGTTGGAAAGTGAATTCGAATGGATTTTGTAAGTTTCACTCTGAACTGTTATCTTGATTTGTGTCTCGTTTGGATTCCATTTTTAGGACAGTCATGTGGAAAGAAATAGGGATATGGATGAATGACTTGGAAAAATGATCTTTTCTTCTTTCATTCAGTTGGAAATCTATAATTCGTTAATAATGAATTTTGTAGTGCTTAGATATGAGAAACTATATGCATTGTTGTTCGCTTTCTTATGCGTGCTTGATTGCTTGGAATCTAATATGATGCATGAACTGAAAGGAAAGTAATGGGTTTACATTTCAGTTAGTTTCATCCTTTGCATTTATTATTAATGAAAGGCGTGGAAAGGATAACTGTATGTTATATCAGCAGTAAGCTACTTGTATTCCTAACTTTACAAATATTGTAAATTGAGACTTGTAACGGTTATGTGGAAAATGGGACAGCAGTTCTTTGGCTGATTGTGATGATATTTTGATAGTTCAGTTGTTATGCTGATCTTTCTTTTGTGCCTATTTCGTGATTGATGTCTTACTGTCGTTTCATAAAAGCAGGGTTCTTTTATTGAGACAGTTAGTTGAAGCACCTCATTTTAATGATAAGTGCTTAATATGCTCGATTCATTGAGGCCCGGACCCGTCGTGCAAATCATTTTGCGAGATGGAATTTGATTAGAATGAAGACATGGCTGTTTTACGATGCTTCTTGATTAGTTGAAGATGAATTGTAATTATTGCCTTTTATTCCTCTTGAGGAATTGTGAAAAGAAGAAAGTATATTCTTCTATCATGAGTTGTATTGATGTTTTATGTAAACCATGCCCATTCAGTTGGATTGGCAAATGTATGGATTATGACATGAAATGATGAATACAATTACAAGTGTGATATTTTAATAATTATATCAGTTTGATATTGTTGACTAAATTGGAAATATAATGTTATTTCTTGATTTGGATTTGTTTAATTGTCCTTGGATGGATGTTAAATGGGAACTGATATCTATTCTTACCTAAATACAACTTTTAAGTTGAAATATGCAATTAGTTCATACTTGGGTAAAGATGAATTTTTAATTGACATTAAAAAGGATTAGGAAGAATATGATTCCATAACCAATAGGTATTCAGGATTAGCTTAGGAGCTAAGGAATATCAATTAACTTCGGAGTAATCGAATTTCGCTTTCGAACTCCATTAATGATCTCGTATGCTAAATTCAGAATAAAGGATATAGGACAAGTATATCCATAACTAATGGACCTTAACTATGTAACGTTAAGGAGAACAAATGAATACATTTCTTGGGAATTAGACCTCGTTTAAATGACGTCTAATAAGTTAGAATTCTGAATTTAGTTACAGTTGGGAAAATCTTGGCTAAGTTTAATAGGTTAAACTTATCACGTCCGTCGGTACGGACTGCTTAATCAATGATTAAGAAGAGAACCAAGTAGAGAAATGCAGCCCTTCGACACGAAGGAGAAGATGCATAGCAAGCTAATGGACGGATTTAGTCCCTCTTAGCTATATCTTTATGTGAAAGCTTGAGGATAAAGGGATCAGCATGGATGCTGAAAGTTGATTCTTAATTATCAAATCGTATCCAAATCACTTGAGCAGGATGTGTATTCTCGATGGGAGGATTCTGTAGGACATTGGCATACGCCAGCTACAGCAAGGTGTCTCCATGAAGACGGGGTCTTCATGACGACACAATGTTGCAGCTGACATATTGCAATGCCCTCCCGAATTAAAACATCAAGAATACATAGGCTGAATGTGTAACTCTTGGCAGGGGATAGGAGTATGATCTGGTATACGGAGTGACTCCGGAATACTAAAGATAACTAGACACACGGAGTCGTGGGGAAACGACACCGTATGTCTGCGTATCTTTAGTTACCAGGAGTGCCTTCCTATATTCGTTCATATTACTAGTTGGAAATTGGAAGTTTAAATCTGACCTTAAACGAAGAGGACTGGTAGGAACCAGGAAAGACCATTCTAGATAACAGGTGAAGTGAAGTGAAGGACGTATTCCGTTGATGTGTATCACATCCAGGAATATGATCATGCAAAGCATGTGAAAATCTTTGGCCAAAGTATCGCAAGTCTTTGGTTGCGTTGTCCTTATCACTTAATTTAAGATGCGGGATGTCGAGATGAATATCGATATGAGATATTGAGATAGGCTTCTTAAATGGATCACTTCGATAACCGAGGAAGCGGTTAAGAGCTAGTATATATATTATACTATGCATAAACGAACATGAAGGATCGGTTGTTGCGAGTCATGAAATGAAGGATCGTTGAAACTCCGAGCCATGAAAATGGAAATAAAGAAAGGCGTGTGAGAAGACATTGGTCTTTATTAAGGATGAATGTAATCTTATTTTCATTATTAGTGCACCAAATCACCTTTTACATGCAAGCAAAACACATGTATGATGGTCTCACCTTGCATAGGAGGTTCAACTTCACATTTTTTACTGACAGTGAACACATAGAACTTTCTCAAACCCTAGAAGATGTTTTGTATGTTCAATGTCCACCATAATCTTTGAAGAATAATTTTATGTTAAGGATTCTCATTCAGGTACAAATTATTTTCACTGAGGAGAAAGAAAGTCATGACAAGAAGGATTGTGACTAGAAAGAAACTATCTTGTAATAGCCTTTATTATCGAACTTGATGAACATGAGGAGAGCTTATGGTCAAATAGGATTGGAAACAACCTTACATACCGCTGAAAGAATTTTCATAAGCTCAAACATGCAAGTTTCATATCAAAATTTGAATTCTACTTCCATTGACCAAACCGTCTTCCTGGGAGAGAGATAAACTGCTTTACCAAAATGGATAGAATTGTTTTCTTACACCTCCTTTTGCCAAAATTATTTTTGTACATGAATTATAGGAAAAATTTCTACAAAACAAATATCTTATGACTTATTTGAGAATTTCTTCATATATTTTTTTGAAACCTAAGAAATCAAGTAGATCTAATTGAACTTCTCAAGAAACTAGTTTTGAAAAAACTTGAGTAACTTGCTCAAATGACCTCTTGAGTACCGAAATTTAGCATGAAGCACAAAGACACATTCCTTCATCATCTCCCATGATTTTTTTGACAGGAATAGCTCTAAAATTATGTTGCCCATCCCATTTTCATGCAAGAAAATTTGGGTGTCTCAAAGGTAGTTTTTGCTAAAAGCGACATTTTGTCCCAAAGCTTATTTCTTGACATTCCGAGTCCTAAATTGAGTCCATCCACATAAGGTACATCTACTAGAAGTATTTTTGCTTCACTTTGCACCATAGAGACTCGCATACCTCCTATGCACCTAAGAGGCATCAATTCGACATAACATGGACTAAAAAAAACCGAACACCCCTGTGACTCCCTAGACACATTTTTTCTATGAAAAAGAAGCACCTTTGACAACACAGAGACATCAATGAAAACTAGACACAAAGGTGAGCAACACTTAGTCTAAAAATTTTCTCATAAAATGTATTTGACATAGTTAGGTCCATACTTAAGTATCCAATAGCTGAGGTATAGAAAATAAAACATAATCATGATGGGTTGTGATGATTTATGGCCAAATGATAGTTGACATGAGTAATATACATCTTCTAAGGAGTGTTACAAAGTACTCAAATGCTTTGAAGAAGATAAAAACATAGTATAGAGAAGAAAGACATGTATGTATGCTTGTATGATGACTTTGGTGATGTTTTCTATTCAAGAAGGATCCCAAAAGAGTTGAAATAATATGAATACCATGTAGTCGGGTATGCTTTTTCATTAATGTAAAAAGGGTGAGAATAGCTAGGTAGTTTTGAATCAATGACAAAGGCGGAGATTGTTAACATGAGTGAGTTTGTGTGTTGTCATTGATGTAAAATTTTATTAATGAAAAAGACAATGATAGAGGATTTCTTGAGGATGCTTAGTGTGGTGATGGTATGGAAAATTAGGGTGTGACATGATGGAAAGTGTGGAAACAATGATAATGGTTTGGCTTAGTAGGCCTAATTAGGTAACCTAACTATCCTATGAGATAAAGCATGGTGGTTTAAGTTTCATGATGGATTATGGAGCATGGTAGAGGTATGGAGAGAATTATTAGAGAGTTTTGAGACACTCACATGAGTTTGAGTGCAAATACAGTTGTGGACTCGATTGCGAGGTGCTCATCTAAAACTATTCTAAATGCTTGGAGACCAATGGAGCATGAGAATGAGGTGTAGAGCTATGTGAGCTCATGGAAGCATGTAGGTGAGTGAGACATGATGTCTCAAGGTTTTAGGGCATTTTAGAGAGGTTTCATGACGAGTTATAGTGTTCTTCTACTTTATTTTGGCTTAAACTATGTAAAACCCTAACACCTAGTTGTGCAAGTCATGTTGGTTAAGAAGATACATACTTATTTGAGTAAAGATGATTATTTTAGATGTTATTAGAGGGTTTTTGGTGTTGTGGACAAAATTTTAGGTTTTCTTGATGAATATTTTGCAAGATATTGAGTTTAGACCAAAACAGGGTTCTTAAGAGTGTATTTTCCAACTCAAAGTGAGAGAAATGATCATGGTTGGCATGTGTAAGGTTTACATGGGAAGATTATCCTTTCACACATGTTGGGACATGGAATTTAGAAGAAATCATAATTAGAATGAGATCAAATGAGGCCCAAACTTTATGAACAATTGTTAAGAAGGTAAGTCACTTTTTATGGCTTTGAAACCCTAAGTTGAGAGTAATGGAGGAAAACTTGTTGGTATGGGTACATAATGGATTGGTTTTTCTAATGTGATGATCAGAGGTTGTATAGGACTCCTTCAGATTTCTAATGAGGTATGCTATATCTTGTGACAATATGTGAGCCTAAAATGGATCACCATCAATATTCATTGTTGAGCATGGTTACTTTTTTATAAGAGTAATATTACTCGTAACTAAGAATCCCTAGATTATAGGATCCTAACCATATTCCACTCATATCATGGGTTTTTTATAGAATAAAAACCTCATGGATACAAATAGATCAAAATAATTAACCCATAAAATATTATATGTGAACACTAACCGCATAATTCCTAACATTCCCCCTTAGTGTGAACATGGGAGAAAGTGCCACCTTCAACTAAGCAACATGTCACTCTGTAGCTTGCACATGGTCTTGATCCTCAACACTGACTATGGGAACTACATCATCCATGAATAGGGGCCCATCAACCTATCTAGGTGAATACATGAATTGGGACCCATCAACCAATTCACATCAACCATCAAGTCAATCTGATCAAGAACACTTCCTGTAATAGTATCAATGGTACAAATCTCCACATCATCATCATCATAATAGGGAAAACATAGAAACTATACTACACATAGGAACATGGATACACTTATGTTATTATTCATCACACACAAAGAAAAAGGTGTCACTAAAGCAATATGTGGCATCCGGGAGGTTTGAAAAACTCGAGGATGTTGATTGTCCTCCTTTTGTTGCCTCCATCCTCCAATGAGTGTGCTACTAACTCAGATAAATAAATATTTTAAGCTCAATTGTTTCCTCATTGTTTATTATATCTTCCCCCCACAATGTGAAACACTTTATTTTTCATGGGACATTAGGTTACACTGAAAATTCATCCGACTAAAATTGAGGTAAATTTTTACTTATTTTTTAGACTCTTTTTTGACAGCAAAATATGACTACAACACGACAATATAAATAAATAAAAATCACCTATTTAACTTTTACAACATTTAACTTCGACATGAAAATGTTTTTTAACCTTTCAACCTATTATTAAAACCAAAATAGGATTCAACTAATTGACATGGAATCAGACTTATCAATTGATGATATGACATAGAATGAAACAAATAACTTTTTACGAAATAATATGACTTTGAAAAACTAACATGCTTTGTAAATATGAGACCAAATACTTGAAATAACACAGTTTTGACTAATAATACTCGACCCACTATAAACAATGACAAAAAGGGTAAACAAACTTTATAAGATAATTTATGAGACAATACAAGTGGATAACAAAGACACACTTTGGCCCGTAACGGAAATATAAATAAATAAAGGGGATGATGTTCTAAAATCAATAGGGACATCAATTAACAAACTAACCTAACATACCATGGATTATAAAAATGGTGGGAAATGAGACATGTTACAAGTGGATATGAAAATTTTCCTATAAAACTACAATTGTGGTCCGGACTAATATGTTTTCACTAGATCTACATGCATGCTAAATTATGGATTCCAAGTTGTAGATGTATGTCAACACATAGGTAAGAAAAATACCACCAAATATGTGAACTCCCACAAATATAATATCAAAGTTTATATCACACCCAAGCACATGGAATGTAAGATCAAATTATATTCTCAAAGACAATCCATGCCCCGTAAATAATGCATTGTAGAATCTTTGATAGTGTTATTCAAGTCTTCTTTTCTTCACCTTGGATGCTTGGATATCAATTTCCTTCATCATGAAGCTCATGGAGGTCAAATTTTGGTGCCATGTGTCTTGATGAACTATTGGTGCTAATATAGTCTTTGACAACCATATAAGCTTCAACAAAAAAATAGTCAATCAACACTCTTCAAAATAGATGCACGTCTAATTCAATATGACCATGGTCAGCTGGATAAAAGACATCTAGAATGATGGCGTAAATAATGCTTGGAGATCTAATGAGCCTCGAATGATCAAATTATACAGATGGGATCAACTATTGACATGGATCGATCCAAATAGAAGAGGAAGAGTTGGCATATTACACATCATCAAGGAATGAAAAGGTTTTGTAGGATGTGATCCATCAGAGATTAAATGGTTGTAAAAAAACAGACCCAAACACTTAAGTCGTACATAGAATAATAACACAAACATCAAATTAATACAATTTTGTAATTAATATAGACTACATACATAGGGAAATAAAGTGCATTTAATCGCCCTTGTGAAACTAAATATTAAATGGATCACCATCAATATTCATTATTGAGCATGGTTACATTTTTATAAGAGTAATAATACTCGTAACTAAGAATCCATAGACTATATGATCCTAACAATATGCCACTCAAATCATGGGTTTTTTTATATAATAACAACCTCACAGGTATAAATAGATCAAAATACTTAACCCATAAAATATTATATGTGAACACTAACCGCGTAATTCCTAACAATGCCCTACTCAAAAAGGCTAGTTTCTAAAGATTTTGGTTTGTACAAAATGTTTCCATTGAACCTATTGACTAAATAAAAAATTATGTAAACTTGGGTGTTGTAATACATTTCCATGATAGTTTCAAGTCATGGTATCCTAAAGTGCAAAGTGTGCCCTATCTTTGAAGACTTAATCTTGGGTCTTATAGGGCAGTTTAGCAATGTTGGAAAATGGAAGTGCTTGAGCACTTGTGAGATTTATGATGGAGTATAATGGCCTTGGAGGTGTTTTACACATCTCATATGACATGTTTCATGTTTTTTTAGATCTCTAAAAGTGCACTAAGAAGGCATGATTGAGGTCATAAGTTGACTTATTTTGACCGGTTCGTAATGTAAGCTGCTTTGGCTAGAAGATGTATGTAGAATACCTATTTTTGCTTAGATAATGATTTTTATCCATTTGAGAATGAATAGGGATGAATTTTGTTCCTATTGAATTCATTTATAGGTCTTAAAAGTGACAACAAGGGTGCAAACCAGTTGAGTTTATAAAACTACTTTCTAGGCGATTCAATGTACTTAAGAAAAAAAAGAGGTGTGGTTTGCATTTTTGGATGTTTCATGAGATCTATCAAGCATTTATGTGTTCTACAGGTAATTTTATTTCTAATTAGTGGTTACATGACATATTTTAGGTGTTTTGGTTGGGTCTTCAGCTTCATTTTTGAATATTGGTTCATGGAAGTGCTTGTTTTGAGTAGGAAATAGTCCTACTTGAGAGTGATATGAAGAAAATGAATGGTTGAGAAGATTATGATATAACGGATGATGTTTACATGATTTTTTTGATAGGTGTTAGTCATTTTTAGACTTAAATAATCAAGGTGAAATGTTTCAAGTTATTTTCTCGAGATTGGTGATGGGATTTAGGCCTTTTCAAGTATGTCTTGTGTCTTGGTGCATGGACGACCTACATGGGTCCATGATATGAATTTCTATGAGTGTATTGTTATATTTCTACATTTTTGTGACCAACCTCTTTGGTTTAGACCAACCTATGTTATGTTTTTGAGTTGAGTCTCATATAAAAGTGCATGTTTGGTTCAAATTTGAACTAGTTGAGTGAGAGGGAAAATGTGAGCTAGGTGAGAGAGTGCAAGAGTGTTAAGGGCATCAATATATATCTGAGAGAGTGTGGGAAACTTTGAACATTTTTAATAGAATGTGTACAAGGGTTTGAGTCCAAATCAGTTCATGAAAGTCCAAGTTTGAGTGAGTTAGGAGAATGTGTTTGAAGAGGGTTTGAAGGTGTGTGAGTTGAATCAGTGATCTCCATTAGTTATGGCAGAAACAATAATTCAAATATCTTCATCAAAATGTGGTTGATTTTGTGCTTGATCATCTTAGGGGTTTGTATCCTCCTTGTGGAGTTAGTGCTTCACTAAACTAGGGTGTGTGCTTCTTGTAGGGTTGGTGCTCTACTAAACTAGGGGTTGGTGCTCCTTGTGAAGTTAGTGCTTCACTAAATTATTTTGATTTGAGTAATATAATCAAATTTTCAATGGTTTTTCTTCCCCTTGAGGGTTTCCCACTTATATCTTGTGTTCTTGTGTACTCTTTCATGGTTATGCTCTTGTGGATGGTTGTTGTTTATTGTTAAGATCACATTAATGCATGGTTGAATGTTAATGGTGTATGCAATTAAATATGAATTTTTAAAGAGTTTTGATGGATTAATTTACCCCCTCCATTGTGCTTCCAACATATCTCTCGATACTAATTGTTAGAATCACAATGAGGTGAGAGGGGGTGAATCGATCCTTCAAAACATTTACCTTATTGAACTTAGTTTGCATACATCATATCAAACATCCATTCAACATTCATAAACCATTGTGTGTTTATTAACCATTAAAAATCATACACAAGATCAAGATGCAAGAGATAACACAAGATCAAGATGCAAGAGAGAACACAAGAAAGCTAAATTTAAGTGGGAAACTTTCATTTAGATTTATTTAGTGGGGCAAAAACCCCTAGTTTAGTAGGACACAAACCCTACAAGGAGGATATAACCCCTAAGATCACCAACCACCAACTCATCCATTGGAAGATGATGATCACTACTTTTTTTTCTCCAACAACTGATGGTGATCACTAATTCAGCTCCATGCACTCAAAACCCCTCTCAAACACACATTCTTCTTTGCTCAAAATCTTCCTCTTCTTCAAATGTTATTTCATACCTTCCCTAGCTCACCGTCACCTTATCTCTCTCTAAAAAAAATCACACAATTATTTCCCTCTCAAAAAGGTCACAATTACCTTCATCACATTCCTCAATAAGCCTCCTAGGTCACACTTTTCATCCACTTCACAAATAGTCATAATGAGCCTTATAATTTACTTTTATACATGTTTTTTTCCACAAATCACTTGGTTCTTCATTCATATAGTAAAGCACTTAAATAAAAATTATATTATCCTATAAAAATCATCCAAAGGACCAATTAGGTCTCCACTATCACCAAGTCCCACCAAAAGTTCTATTGGGACACAATAAGTCCTAAAACCCCAAAACAAGCAACTCGCCAACCAAGGAGTGAACAAGACCAAAACCAACTTCACCAAGGCATAAAACACAATTATACATGTTTTATAAGCCCTCAAAAATCTCCATAATTCATGAAACACACTCAGATCAAGCATCACTCCGTGAAACCCTCATTAGACCATGCTCAACCAAGCACCCTAAAAATTGACTTTCAAAGAATAGGTCACAACTTGCTCATATCTTATAAAAAACTCAAGTTTGATATATCATTAGAAATATCTTAAATTCATGATCATGAAAAAATTCAAATCAATGCATAACTCTACATGTAGCACCTCCAAAACCTTTCTTTTCCTAGATTTACTCAAAACCACTTAAAAACTTCCTAAAAACTAGTAATCATAATTAGGGCACACTTTGCATTTTAAATAAACAACCATGACATGAAACCATCATGGACATGTATTAAAACTCCCATGCTTCAATAAATGGTAATTTAGTCAATAGGTTTAATGGGAAACTTTTACATAAATTGAAACTTTCCAGAAACTTTTCTTTTGGGTGGGGCCCACATACAACTCAGAATCTCTAAATAACACCTAGAGAATTTGGAGGAGTCCTCTAAAAATCCAATCATCACTTTTTCCAAAACAACCAATTCTAGGTCACTATTCTCAATATCTCCCAAGTCATTCTAAAGCTAGGGTTTTATGAGGGTTTCAAACATATTTACCTTCTTAATAATCGTTCATAAAAACACGATGATCAAAAACCTCATTACAATTAGAAAATATCCATAACTCGAACTAATTAAAAATTCTAAATATCTCATTTCCCCATGCAAAGCATACAGCCCATAATGAGCATTTGAAAGTCAACTTTTAGCACAAATACACACCTTTGAAAACCTAATTTTAGAAAAAACTCAATATATTCAAAAATATTCACCACTGGACCGTAAAATTGACCCATAGCATCATAAAAACCTTATTGATGATATCTAATTCTCACCCATGATTTTCTATACCGGAAATTCTCTCACCACCAAGGCTTACCCATGCAAACTTGCCTTGTCCTCATTATTGTTCCTACTTCAAAATACCAAGAACTTGCATTATACTTCTAATTATTGGCCCGATACATCATCTAAATATGTCCTAGAATATCACAACATGCCTGTACTAACCTGGTCTTCATCATTTCTCATGCCACTATCTCATCCTACTTGGAATACGTCTCAGGACTAGGCCTATAATGACTTAACTCAACACAAACTTCACATGACCTGGATATGACAACACTTTACAAATCCTTGACACCTTTACCATATCACTCTAACCATGTTTTACCTCATACCACTCTTTATATCTTATGCCATGACCATACAAGCTAGAACCATACATTCGACCATGTAAATACACACAAGAACCACATGATTGGACAACAAGATGAGACACTACGATCAACCTTAAAACTTTAACATGGATAACACCTCGTGGAGACACCTAAATCACCTATAAATCCTTTGACATCAATGAAAAAATCATATACATAATGGCCAACATCTATAAGAATGAGAAACTTTGTGTGCCTAAGGGGGAAATAGTTTAGTTGATTAGAGAAGGACACACTTCTAAAGTGGCTAGTCACTTTGGAGTGACAAAGATTGTGGCACACTTATAGAGGTATGTTTATTGGCCAAACATACAAGAAGAAGTTTCCAATTTTATAAAGGGTTGTGTTTTGTGTATTATAACCAAGCCTAGTAACATAAAGTTTTATTTTTATGTGACATTACTAGTTCCTTCCCAGCCATGGGAAAGCATCTCTATGGATTTTATGGTTGGTTTTCATACTTCCAAGAAAGGTTATGATTATATTTTTGGTAGTCAACCAATTCAGTAAAATGTGTATTCTCGTTCTTTGCAAGAAAACCATTAAAGCCAATTATGCAAGTGAGTTATTTTTGCTAATGTGTGGGTTCATTTTGGTTTGCCTAATTCTATTGTGTCAAAAGGGACTCACAATTCATAGGAAATTTTTGGTCTACCTTATGGGAAAATATGGATACTAAGCTAAAAAGGTATACTACTTTTCATCCATAAATGGATGGGAAAATGAAATTGGTAAACCGTACCTTAGTTCAACTCTTGATAGGGTACAACAGAACATCCTATGACTTGGGATGAGAATTTGGTGTATATTCAACATTCTTATAACGGAGCGAGTTCATGTTTCTACTAGTAAGACTCCTTTTGAAACATGTTTTGGTTATTTTCCTAAGAGTGCATTTGATGTTGTTTTGAGATTACCATGCAGAGACAACGAGAAAATTGGATCTGGAAGTCCACAAAGATGAGAAATTAATTGAGAAAAATTAGCAGATACAACTATAGGTATATGAGACGTTGAAATATTCACGGGTCAAGTACAAAGCAAGGCATGATCAGCATAGAACTAAGCATTCTTTCCTTGTTGGTGACAAGGTATGGTTGTACTTGAGTAGAGAAAGGCTACAAGGTAAAGATAAGAAACTCAAGCCTCTTCGATATGGCCCATTTGAAATTTTGGAACAAGTGGGTAAGAATGCATTTTGCTTGGATTTTCCTCCTTATATGAGAATATATTCAATTGTGAATGTTGATAATTTACGTCTCTTTGAGCCCTCCATGTTGGATTAGGAAGAAGAGGGATTTTTGCTACCATCTATTGAGGATATTTCTCTAGAAAATCAATTGGAATTGGAGGAAGATGTGGTATTGCAGTAGAAAGAGAGGACAACATAATAAAGAGTGCAAGACAGGTGGTTGATTGGGTTAAAATTTCAATTTACTACCAAGGCCATATGGTAATCTAGAGAAGATGTTGGGAAGAAAGCTCCTCACCTTATAAGTCCTTGAAGATTTTAGGGACTTAAAAGCCTCAAATTGGGGAGGTATGATCAAAAAATGGATCTAGAAGTACCCAATTCTATACATTATCCTATTGAAATTTGTAGTACATACCCTCACTGTTCATTGTTATGGAAATGGTTAAGACTGACTGACAATGATCTAGACACCTTTGAATGAAAAAATAAACCATTTCTTGTTTTGTTCTATGTGATTACTATGTGGTGTTTACAGTAACCGCCGCGATGGTTATGAGACCACCGTTCTTCACATAATAGTGGTTGTGTGCAACTGAAAGCACCCTAAACTTTATAAATAAAATTACATGACTAAACAAGTAAATATAACATCATTTCCATCCATCTAGCCAAGGTTCTAAGTCTAGGAATGTAACATTAAGATATAACCTTAAAATAATGTTTAACTAGTATGAAAACAATGCAAGATCTAATTAAACATGCCTACTAATATGATTGAATTACCTAACATGGGCCTAAATAGACCTAAGAGGGAAATCAAATTGGTATGGTTTCTACTCCAAACAAGGTGAAATGGCCTCTCCAAATGACTACTTGGTCATTTTGGATATCCATCTACTAACCCCATTGAAGGCTTTAGGCAAGGATTGAGCTTGGCTATAAATCATATTTATTATATGAGATGCAAATCAAATCATGGTGTAAAGTATAAAGGAATGAGGTGTACCCTTTTTATAGTTTTCCTTTTGGGAGAAACTTGTATTTTGGTGCACGTGGGACTAAAATCCCCAAATTATATTAGAATTTATAATCATGGTCAGGCCTTGTTAATCACAATTAGTGAATTACCAAGTGATTAAGAGGTATGGAGCCTTAATCAACCGCTTAGGGTCAACTAGGAGGTTAGGATAAACTTTTTAAGCTTGTTGAGACATTGTAAAGGTGAATAGGGTGATTTTGAGTGGTTGGAAGAGGGGTTTGAGTCAATACTAGGGTATATTGACCAAATCAAGGGGAAAATAGGCTTAATTAGCCTATAATCGCTAATTGTTTGTTTCGAAGAGGAATTTGGCTTGTAATTCTCCATAAAGTGGCATCCTAAATGCAAAAGGGGTTATGCAATCAACAACATGGTGTTAAATGGCTAAATTGGCATGGAATGTTAGTTAATTAGCAAAGAGTACTAATTATAATGAATTGGGAAGAATATGAGTGGTTTGCGTGCGTTTTGGAAATAAGATTGCAAAAGCGGAATTTAGGTGTCTACATTTGCCCCTGTTTGAGGTGAAGTTAGTGAATTCACTTCAAACATAGTAAACAAGCATAAACAGGTGGATTTTTGAAGAAAAATTATCAGGATGAAGGATTCCCCCTCGAGTGTTGAGTGGGCGATAGAAGAAGTCAATCGACGATCAAAAATATGATTGAAATGGGTAGAATTAAATAGGTTAGAACGAGTGTGAAACCCTTGGGTATTGAGAAGGAATAAGGATGGAGATAAACGTGGTTATTTATTGCCCCGAGTGAGTTTGAGGAGAAAAATTAGTAATGATAATAAATGATAATGAAGAAGAAATGATTAATGGAGAAATATAGGACAAGTCCAACCTTTGCATCCATCCTTTCCATAAGCAATCGGTTTATATCATTTTCCCCTAGGTCTACATCATCGGCCTTTATTAAAAATAAACAAAAGTATAATATAACATGAAAAGCTACATTACTAACATTTTTTTACTGCTAAAAATATGTAACTCCATGCAACATACATTATGCAATGCAATACGAGAAATTAAAATGACATTTAACTTCATACAACATACATAATGCAATGCAATACGAGAAAGTAAACCAGCTAACCTAACAAAGAAACAAGCACAATCATATATACTCAAACAAACAACATTCAAGACAGTGTACCAATGTTTTTATCAAGCTGAAAATTTTTAATGTTTGTGTTGTAATGACAAGGGTTAAAAATGATACCCCAAGTAATAACACATGCGAGGAAAACAAAGGACACAAGTAGTGCCATGGAAAGCATTCATATATTATGACACAATACACAGTAACTCACCATGTTGCATGAGAGTACCGACATAATAACAAGACCCAAATTTGTTAATGGAGGTATATCATGATGATCCACATGTTGTTTGAGATAAGAACAAACAAGAACATCAGAAATATGGTTTTGGAGGACCAATTTTGATGTTGAGGATAATGCAGGTGATACAGGCTTCAGTTGTATGCAATCCATTTAAAAAATGAAAAAAAAAAATTTAGGTAAATATAAATCCAAAATTAATGTTCCCATTGTGTAGCTTGCTTCAATACCTTTCTAACGCAAAAACAATGGAGTCGTTTCGACTTCGGGAGCAAAAGTTATGGCTGCGTAATGTTGGTTGCATCGTGCGTGCACTTAGGGGAGCACTGTGTTGGGATAATTTTGGAGTTTTGAGTTTTTTTAGGAATAATGGGTGCCTAGGCGCCTGTGTTGAGCCACTTTGGGAATTTTTCACTTTAGTTGGCCATCATGGGCCCCTGGGTTCCTGTGATGAGCCGCTTTGGTGAGTTTTTGACTTTTGTTGGCAGCGATGGGCATCCGAGTGCTGTGCAGAGCCACTTTGGTGATTGTTGCATTGTAGTCTGAGCCAGCATGGGTGCACAGGTGCCTATGCTAAGATAATTTGGTGAGTTTTACATGATAGTTTTCTAGGATGGGCACTGGGTGCCTATGTAACATTTAATGCACTATCTTCCGGAGGCCATAACTTTTGCTCTTGACATCGAAACGACTCTGTTTGTTTTGTGTTGGAAAGGTATCAAAGAGAAATACACAATGGTAAGATAAATTTAGATTTTTGAATTAATATTTTTGAAATTGGGACTAATCAATATCAATTTGTGTGATAAGGAGCTTACGTCGGATAAAACACACTTACGCGAGGAGACAAGGAGAAATGCAAGGGAGCATGTGTGCTTTGCATGTGCATGATGCATGATGCAAGGGTGCCTGGGTGATTGTGTTGGTAGTGTTTAGCTCAGTTTTGAAGTTTTTGACTACAACATGGGTGCCTAGGCACTAGTGCAACATTAAATATATTACCTATCTTTCGAAGGCCATAACTTTTGCTCTCGACATCAAAATGACTCCATTTTTTTCAATTGGAAAGGTATCAAAGTGAACTACGCAATCCCAACATAAATTTTGGTTTTGAATTTTTTTACTATTTTTTTGGGCTTTTGAATTTGTCTCACCAATTTGTTTATTTAGATGTTTTGACTTTTCCGACTAACATATTTGAATGTTTTGGGAGTTTTCTATGAAACGTATTTGAATTTTTTTGAATTGCTAGAATTTTTATGAAGCTATGTATAGGAAATGAAGAAACGTGGATGCCCCAAGTGACAGATGGGATGTACAAGGGAAGAATGCCACACACATGCATAAGAAAGTGAAGATGTGAAAATGCCCCCAGCGTTAGCTGGGAATATACAAAGGCAAACTCTTCACATGCCGAAGATGGATTAAGGCCAATATGGATAGGTTCAACAGGATGATGAACGTAACCCAATGAGCGTCTTTAGGAAGGAGCAAGGATGCCCCTAATGTAAGTTAGCCAAGAATCACATGATATAAAGAAGTAGAAGATTGTTTTTTTATGAAAGGAGACAAAGGTGACCGCAAACATGGAAAAAATTAAATATTATACACATGGATGTTTTGAACTAAGTAGAAGAACAATGTGAATGTTTTGAATGTATCTTAGAATCCTCACGATGAAGAAGCGATTAGCCCAAGGTACAAATCATGAGACAAGATACAAACTAGAGTAAGAGTCTGAACAAGGTCCAAAAAAAGACAATTGGTAACATACTAATATTGTTTGCTCATCGAGATCCAGTGTGTGCACATGGAAATTTATTACCTCTTGGAGGGAAGATTTGATAAACAATAAGTGAAGACACCCTAGCTAATGTGTAGGAATGATTTAATTTTCAAATTTGATTTTTTTAATGGATTGTGGAAGGAGAGTTGTACATTGCTTAGCTACTAGCCTGTGCATCCACATCCCTGATGGAGATTCATTTGATTCTAATTGCAACATTTCTCTACTACCATTTAGGCATCCATAGCCCGATAGAGATTATTGGAAATACCCCAAGAGAGAGTTATCTATCAATTTTCTTTTATTTTAGCATTTTCTTCAACTTTGTTCTTTTTAATTTGATTGATTCTTTTTCTTTCTAAAAACTTATTTTAGCTCTTATTTAACAAGGGGTTAAGAACCACCGATGGCTTGATGAAAGGAGGTGGAAGTGATTGTGATGAAAACATTGGCTAGTGGCAACAAATATGTCCAAAATTTCTTGAAACAATTTTTTTAGATGTTGATTGTGATAGGATCTATATAAGGCCGGTCGTTCTTTAATTTACCAAGGTGATAAAATACCAAGTCAAACAGATACCATAGAGATAAATGTCACAAAATGTGTGCGAATAGGCTAACTAAAATATCACCAAAGGGATGAAAATGGTAGGAATACTTGCAGAAGGATAACAAGGAAGGGAAGAAAGAACATCCATGTGTATGCAATACTGATTGCAATGTGTGTTCATTTACCTTTGATTTTTTGAAATGTTTTCTCATTTTTTGTATTTTTGAAATTTTTGAAAATTGGGACCGACAAGGTCACTCGGCCTGATAAGATCCAACAACAATGTTAGTGATTTCCTCGATAAGGAAATCTAGGTGTGTTTTCTTATCAAGAGTCATATTATCCTTGATCTCAATGATCGTGGTGAGCTCATAGTCAATAGATGATTGCATTTTATCATGAAATGTGGATGTTGCATTCGGGAGCTTGAGGTCCCTATCCAAAGGTTTCTGCACTTTACGCCATACTTGATGGGTGCATTGATGTGCATTTTTGAAGCAAGTTTGATTCTGAACTTTAAGATTGTTTAAATTGTTGTGAGATTTGGAGCTCTTGGAATTATTGATTTGAGTCTGATGAAGGAACCATTTTGGTTTCTTATAAGCTACTACGTGACTTGTTTGACCCCAAGAAGTGGGAGAAGAAAGTGGATGAATAGAATTGATGTGAGAAATGACGGTGGGTTTTCCACAATCATTGATAGAATAAAAATATGATGGATGCAAAGGATACGGTCCAATAATTGAATAGGATGGGCTACTAGGAGGTGTCCCATAGAATGAAGATAAAGGACTACAAGGATGTGGCCCTAAGATTGAAGATGAAGGACTTCTGGTGGCGTCCCATAGATAGAAGATGAAGGACTACCTGGAGGTGTCCCATATACAGAATAAGATGGGCTACTAGGACGTGGCCCAAGAATCAAAGATGAGGGACTTCTAGGACGTGCCCCTAATATAGACAAAGATGGGCTACCAAGAGGTGAGCCACATATAGATGATGTGGGGCTACTTAGAGGTGGCCCACATATAGAAGAAGATGATGGGCTACCAGGTGGTGACCCAAGGTAATATTGTGATGGAGGAATCTTGATAGATAAAGAATGATTAGGTAATGAGAAGATAGGTCGCGGATCAATGTTAGACCCAAGCATTTCATCACCCAATGAAGAATGTGAATATGGAAGAATAAGAGGAGGATCATGTTTAATGATCTTAGGGTCTTCCTTTGTTTTCTGACAAAAGGAATCAATCTCTTCCTCCCAATATGCAAACGTATCGAGGTCTAAAGAGGTTTCTTGCTCACAAAATTCTAGATGAATGTCTTCATGTACCCTCATAAATTCTCTAATTGTTTCTTCATTCGAAATGAATCAATCGGTGTGGGTAGTTTTTCTACCAAAAGGGTTTGATTGGATGAATGCAACATGGGAGTCAACTTGGATGATTGATTAGAAGGACTTTGAGTCAGAGAGCTCTTTGATGGAAGAAGGGGTCATTGAGGTGATTGAGAAATGGGTTCCTGCAAAGATAGGGAGGACCATGACTTGGGATTTCTATTAACGGAATAATTACGATTGAAATCTTCAAAAGAATCATAATCATACCACTTACCATGAGTTAAAGATGGGGGAAGAGGTAAGTGAACAGGTTCTTTAGCATGAAGAATCAAATGAGGTCTAGTTGTGATAGGCATCCTTTGATGGGAATGTTGAAACCTAGGTTCCTTATTTTCATAAGTATGTGGAACTATGTGATAATAATTCTTTTTCGACACATGCCTAGACATAGATAGTCAGGGGATATCACAGGGGTTATTATGTTGACATGTTCAACAGTGTGTATCTACATAACCAATGAGACCATTAGACACATAATTATCATTATTTTCCTAATTATGTTTAGGAAAAGTCTTTGTATTGGGGATTTGTTAGGAGTGGATGAATCCATCTCGCACATCGCTACTTTTGATTAAGTCCTAGATGTAGTGTTGCAACTTCAAACACTTATCTGTTTAGTTACCTTTAATACGGTGGAATTGGAAATATTCATTATCTCTGAACCATGTTCGTTTATGCACGCTTTCCTCATAAGGCGTAGTTTTAGGATATCTATCATATTAACCACCTCTAGTTGTTTTAGTATTGATGACATTAAGTCAAATAGAGGAGTGAAATTACGACGCTTATACTTCGTAGGTGGATTTCCTTTTGCAAGCTTTAAAGGAGTGTTGTTTTGAATGGCTTGTACTCACTGGAGTCTACCATCCCATCACCAATGACATTTTTGTTCTTATTCTGAACAAATTTTGGTTTATCGTTAGACTTAGAATTGTTGTGTTTGTGGGAGAAAGGTTTTAGAGTCCCCTCAGATAACAATACTTTTTCTATTTGACTCCCTTTTCGATTACCTCTTTGAATGTGTTGCCACAATGCATTTGCAAGTGGAACATAATGTCTGGATGGAGGTTGGGAACAAATATGCTGATTAACTATTTTTCGGGTATGGAGCAAGGGAAGTAGCTAGCTAATCCTCTCCATCATTGTAAAAAAGTAATGAAGTTTTCGTTATTTCATTGTTTGGAATTGCAGAGATCTAACATGGTGACATCATTCTCAATATTGAATGAGAAGTGTCATACGAAACTTTTGTTAGTTCTAACCATGTTGATATGGATCCCTTAGGGATGTGTACAAACCATTCTAGCGTTGTTGCTCCTAAACTTCGTGGAAAGAGGTGCATAAGATAATTGTCATTGAATGCCACCTCTTGGCATGCCATATAAAAATCTTTAATATGGTCATGAGGATCACCTTTTCCCTTATATTTATAAAATTTTGGAAAATCAAAATGTCTTGGGAAAGGTACCTATAGCATGGCTTTGTCAAAAGGGTAGGGACATAACTCATTGAACCGGTATTTCTTACTATTATTACAGTTTGGCCCTCTTGTAATGCTTGAAGGGTGTTCTTCATAGTTGACCACTCTTGATTAAAAATTGGATCTTGCGTGGGTGGCGTAGGCCTATATGAAGGATTAAATCTAGGTGTATTCCCACCTCTATTTTTTGTGAGAATCTCTTCATAAGGATCTCTTTGTGCCTCCCATCGAGGAGTGTTTATTGGGAACTCGTAAAACAAAGCTTTAGGTTTCACTTTTGGTATAACTTGTTTCAAAACTTTTGGTTGTTCCTTTTGTATATGTGATGCCAAACTTTCCAATTGGTGAGTGAGGGCTTGGACCTGTTGTTCTAACGTCACCTCTTTAATAGGTATTTCATGACAATCTTCATTAGGAGGAGGTTGTGCATGATGAACATGGTCTTCATCATCTTCACAATGAACCCTAATTATAGGTATGTGATAGTCCCCATAGTTAAGAGTGTGATGAGGGTGGTCTTCTTCTTCTTCTTCCTAAACCATGCCGGTGATAAGAGAAGGGTCTACTATGGAAAGTAATTTGGCCCCTATTTCCATAGCCCGCATAAGAACTTCATGTTTGTTATAGAAAATGTAGTCATCAAAATGGATGGAATGAAGCTCTATATTCATATGAGCAAAATCCTCCTCTCCACCACTATGGTAAACCATGAGATTATCCTCTAAAAGAGGGTTGTCACCTCCAAATATATCGGTTCCTAATCTTTAGGATCCCATCCTTGTAGTAGGCATACTCAAGATAGGAAATACAACGCAAATAATTTCCACTAAGGTTTACTAAAAAGGGACCTTAGTCAAATTTTTGCAGTGTAACGACGTTAAATTACAAAGCAAGGTGACTATAGAATAGCCACAAAATTGATAGATCAAAGTAAACGTATGAACTAAAGAATAAAGAACAAGCTACCCTAAGCAAGGTAATATATGACACAATTTTTCCTAGAATAATACAATGACATAAAATGCTCAAAATTTAGTTACACCAAATAGTTTATTCTCTAAGATTTCATCTAGATAGGTTTGCAACCAAATAGTGACAACACAACATCACTAGTTAGGTCAAGTTTGCAACAAACAAGGCATAAATGATAAGAGAATGTTTAAGCAATCTTCTAACAAGATATACTAAAAACCAATTTTTAAACACTAACAAATTCCAAGTCTCGTAAAATGGACGATAACAATGTGAGCAGCGTAATGACACTATTTGGACACGTAAACCAAGCTTTCGGGAAAGAAAGATTTCTAGTTTCAAAATGATGTTATCGCGATGCTAACAATATATCCTCAACACTCAAACAACTCAAGACAAATTTAGGATGTAAAAACTATGTCTAAGTATAACAAGAAATTCCTATGCGTGTGAATAGCGCAACTCTACAATATAGAGATTTAGGCCTAATTTCATAATGGAAACAAGATGTAAATATATCAATTGTATGGCTACAATGTGGGAAATGTAACAACTCAAAAGAAGAAAAGGATGAAATCACCTAACTATGATGATAATAAGTCTCAAATCTAGGTTTTTTGAGACAAGGGGTCCTACTAGATTGTGAGTACGTAACATGCACACTTCCAACACTTGTGCTCGGCATTATAACCTAGTCATGCAAGTAGAATACAAAAGTGGTGGACACGTGATATCTAGCGGTATCTCAGTATATGTTGTTTCTTTTTGTCCAAAAATGGGCAACAAAAACAAGGGTGTAGACCAAGTGGTTTTGAAATAAACTTGGTGTTATTTTGGCAGAGTTTTGCCATGTCTTAAGACAAGTGAAAAACTAGGAAAAATGACACTAAGTAAATTTCGTGATAAAAATCACGCGTTTTCAAATTTAAGATATTCTCTCCTTGTTCGAAAAATAAGAGTTTGAATCTAACAAAGTTGTCACTTTGTGAGAGCTCTCAAGTATACTATCTAAGACAAAAACAATGGCTCCAAGCCGGCAATCTTCCTAGGTGTTTCTCTCTAGGTGTCACAATATATCTAGAGTGAGCTCAATTTACCAAGGTTTCCCAAGGAGTATCTTGGCTTTACTTTACCCCCTTCAGTATAATGAGAACCAAAGTGCATTTAGTTATACTTTCACCGGGGTCACGATACGGATATCTTTGACGTTAATCTCACCAAGGTGTACTAGACAAGTTGGTAGTGTGGAACACTTTCCTATTTTGTTCACAAGGTTCCCTCTTGTGTGAACTACTTTAGGGTTCCTAAGACCACCCCCATTGTTGTAGCTTAAGGCTTATGCCAAATGGGTTATGTCCTAGTTGAGCGGACGATTCGTAGCTCTTAACCGAAACCTACAAATATAATGTGATGATTGTGGTGTATTTTTATCTTTTATACTTAATGTGGTTTTTGTCACACTCCTTTTGGCAACCTACAATCACACATGTAGTTAGAAAAATTGTTTAGGTCCTTCACAAAAATGGTTATTAGTTCCAAAAATATTCACAATATCATAGGAAAATAGCAATGAAAAATACTTGTAAATCAACTAACTACCATCAAACTTTACAAAAACAAGGTTTATTCCCAATTAATCCAAGTGTTTCTTAATGAAAGACTAAAATTGCTTTTGATTCCCAAGATCACCTTAGGTGCAAGGGAAGAGCATACACAAATTTTAGCCTTGATTTCTTTATTAAGTGAAAAAGCTCTTAAACTAAAAGATTAAGTACATGCAAAAAAATGAAGGTTTATTCTCTTAAGCACAAAATGAATGATAATTGTTCCTACTTACTCCCAAGAAGCAAAAATAATGGTTTAGAGGTGTTTTGGTTCTCAAGATCACACTAGGTGCAAGAGAAGAGCATACACAACTCTATTCCAAACTCAATCAAAGTATGAAAACACAATCACTCCTCAAACCCTAACCCAATTTACTCAAAAATCCTTTATCAAACCCTAGGACAATTTTGTTAGGAATATTGCTCTAAAATCAATAATTTGACAAAAAAACATCTAAAACCCCTTAAAAACTGATAGGAATCATAAAAATTGAGGTTCTGGAATTTTGAGAAAATTTTGCCTTAATGCACAAATGCCCCTACTAGTGCACATTGGCACTCACAGTCATGCACAAGCACTCACAAATCATGCAAAAGTGATCATTTTCATGAGCAGGTGCCCCTCTGTCATCTTTCACACAGTCAATGATGCACATGTGCTTCCAGTGAGGCACATGCGCTCACAGTCATGCACATGCACCTTTTTCCTGTAGATGGTCAAAAATCTGAGTTTTGAAGCAATTTTTTTGAAAAAAGGTCCAATCTTTGGGATTTCTTGGCAATTTTGACAAGGCTTCACCTCCTTATATCCTACAAAAAGTAAGAAAACACAACTTCTACCACTAATCTAGTTGAAACAACTTTTAAAAATGGAAATTGATCTAAAACTTTGAAAATTACTCTAAAACTTTGAAATTAATCTAAAAAGCTTGAGAAACTAATCTAAAAATCTTAAAAGTACACTAGAAAGCTTGAAAGTAAACTACAAAAATTTGAAATTAATCTAGGAAACTTGAAACTAATCTAAAACTTTGAAATGAAAAACTTTGAAACTAAGTTAAAAGCTTAAAAATTGAATGCAATGGGGTATTGTCCCATCGGGCGTGCCAAATGAAAGCACCCTAAACTTTACAAAGAAAATTGCATGACTAAATAAGGAAAGCTAACACCATTGCCATCCATCTAGCCAAGGTTCTAAGTCTAGGAATGTAACATTAAGATAGAAGCTTAAAATAATGCTTAACTAGTATGAAAACAATGCAAGATCTAATTAAACATGCCTACTAATATGTTTGAATTACCTCACATGGGCCTAAATAGACCTAATAGGGTAATCAAATTGGTATGGTTCTTTACTCCAAACAACGTAAAATGGCCTCTCCAAATGACTACTTGGTCATTTTGGATATCCATCTACAAACCCCATTGAAGGATTTAGGAAAGGATTAAACTTGGCTATAAATCATATTTATTATATGAGATGCAAATCAAAGCATGGTGTAAAGTATAAAGGAATGAGGTGCACCCTTTTTATAGTTTTCCTTTTGGGAGAAACTTTTTTGGTGCATGTGGGACTAAAATCCCCAAATTAGATTAGAATTGTTAATCATGATTAGGCCTTGCTAATCACAATTAGTGAATTACCAAGTGATTAAGAGGTGTGGAGCCTTAATCAACCACGTAGGGTCAACTAGGAGGCTAGGGTAAGCTTTTGAAGCTTGTTGAGACATCGTAGAGGTGAATGGGATGATTTTGAGTGGTTGGAAGATAGGTTTGAGTCAATACTAGGGTATATTGACCAAATCAAGGGGAAAATAGGCTTAATTAGCCTATAATCACTAATTATCTGTTTTGAAGAGGATTTTGGCTTACGATTTGCCATAAAGTGGCATCCTAAATGCGAAAGGGGTTACGTAATCAACAATGTGGTGTTAATTGGCTAAATTGGCATGAAATGTTAGTTAATTAGCAAAGATTACTAATTATAATGAAATTGGGAAGAATAGGAGTGGTTTGCGTGCATTTTGGCAATAAGATTGCAAAAGTGGAATTTAGTTGTCTACATAATCGTCGTGGTAGTTCTATAACCGACTCTGCAGATAGCGGTGGTTATACACTAGATGACTCCAAAATGAGGAATATAAATAGTTACAAATGTTTGTACTTCTCAAATCATTTCGTTATGTATTTACATTTGTCCTTGGGAAGAGTAACTATAAATACAAGAACATTTACTCATTGTAGCAAGTGATTTTGAGTGAATTCAAGTGTGAGCAAAGGAGGAAGTTGGAATTATTCTTGTTTTTTTCATACGCAACTGAATTTTTTCTTGTTAAGGATTGTAATCAAGTAATGCAAGTAGAATAATCTTTAATCCTTATTGCAGACCATCTATTGGCATTAAAATTGTATTGTTTGGAGATTTACATAGTGAAGAGAAGCAATTTCTTACCGAGCTAGACTTTTTCCACATTGGGTTTCTCCAGGATTAAATTCTTGTTTTGCATCTTTCAATTCCAATACTATGTGAATGTTTCTTTGATAACATACTTTATAAAAATAACTTATTTAAGTTGTTCATTCATTGTCACTAAGATATGATATGTTTATTGTAAAAATAAGGCAATTTACGAATCAAGAAATCGGTGTATTGGTGAGGCTAGACTATCCTTGGTGACCAACCCTTGTTGAACAATCCATGTGTTGTACTACATCCCTTGAATAGGAGGAAGTTTCATGTAATTCTCTAGTGTAGGTACAAGTTTTCATGCATATCTAATCCAAATACCTATTGTTCCCTTTGTAGACACTAAAATTTGGTAACTTTTCCTTTAGAAATGATAAGCTTGGTTATGCTCACAATTTAATTCCAATTGGTATATCTCTTTTGTGCCTTTATCATCTTCACACTCTTCTCTGTCACAAATTAAGGAAATATTAATTAATTAAATTAGTCAAGCATCTATGTGTAGCATACTATAAATTTATGTTTCTACACCACATATCTCTTGTCTTGGATCATATAATTTTTTCAAGATGTGAAATTTGGTCATGACCAAGTTTTACAGTCTAGATTTTATTATTGTCTCGATTGCATTTAAAATTTGAATATATTTACTCTATCATTTCACCTTCCTAGGGTTGGCCTTATCATAGTATTTTTCCCATAGACGACTATATAAGCAAGTGAATATCACTTTATAACTTACTTGAGATTCTTAGAAGCAACTACTATAAATATCACTCCAAAATTACTCAAGGATCACCTAAATAATCCTACATCAGTTGCACATCTAGAGAAACCACTACTATAGGTTTGAAGCACTCAATGGGTCAAAGATTCTATCTTCCTCCATATTTAAGCATAAAAAGGTCGTAGATCCATGTCTTAGCAAGATTAAAGCCACTCCAAGCATTTTCAAATGGTTTCAAAGGATAAAGTGTTAGGTCACATAGTTGAAGCACACTACACCACACTACTACCATGTCGGTACATTTTTTATTCTATAAGTATCCCACAATATTTGTGTCAAGGGATATGAAGGCACTTATAGGGGATTGGCTTAGATATCACTCACACTTACACAAACACCTAGGAGAACTAAATGAGGCGTAATCACACATGAGGGCACGTAGTGTAACACTTGGATTATTTCGGTCAAGTTGACCACTAAGGGTAATATAGATTCATCGCACACATGATTTATCCTTTTAGTTATCCATTGATTTGATGAAGGGTATTGTAGGTTTCTAGGGATTTCACTTTATTACAAATGATTACTTGACCATCCCAACGTTGTGTGAAAAGAATGACATGCAACAAAGTACATTCCCAAACAAGTGAAGCACACAAGAAGTTGTAAATTCTAATTTCCAAAGGGTCTAAGAACATACCCTTCCGATTGTGACCACACTTATAGTTTTGGGTAAGACAAAATTCCTATGGTTCTACACCAACCTAGTTTCTATTTCTAGGGTTGATAACGAATTATTTCAGTTTTGGTGTATTTTCCTCCTATCTCGTATATCTTGATATTCTTTATTCTACGCTAAACAATGAAATATTCATCTCTCATTGTATATTTGAGCTATAATTTCATTATATATCCTTGTTTCAAGTAGTAATACATTATTTTGATTATTTATGGTTAATTGTGAATTAATTAGACCAAAATAATCTCCTATGATGAATAATTACACCATATTTACTATTGTGCATTTTCTATAACATAATTTAATTCGAGAATAAACATTTGGTGAACTTGAATTTTGAATCAAATATTTTGTTGAAACCCCGGTGACCCTAGGGTTATATTTTTTTGAGTTTAGAGTGTTCTAATTTAGAGTAGCATGGATAATCATCATTAGCATCATCTTTACCCCAAGCTAGCGGGTTCTAACCCTTTCTTTCGTAGAATCTACTTTCCCTTTAACCAATTCCATGTTTCTCCTTCATGTGATTGTGGGAAACCATATGCCTATTCTACTTATGTAACCACTAAGGTATCTCACTCTCATGAGCATGCACTTTCTATGCCTCTGTCTATATGTATAGTGATTAAAATTCCTCTTCTTTTAGACATAGGCCATTCACTCCATTATTCATACTTCACACACTTCACTTCTACAATCGAAACAAGGCACGACCATGACTTCTCATGCTAACTCTCTTGTTTTCACTATTTCATAACCCACAAAGATAAAATTGTAAATTACTCATCGATCTAAAACTTAGGGGTTTTGGGATTAAAGAACATAATAACAATTATGTCGGATGTAAATAGTAAAACTATATATCGAAAAGAGATATATATTGCTCAAAGACTATGATTACAATAGTTATCTCTGCAAGAAGATCTTCATCCTTCCCTTACAAGTTACATATACTTATATACTACTTTTACAAATATAAAGATATATCTAGAATAATGTGGAAGGTCACCAATATCAAGGGAGATGAAGTGGTTCACATAACGAACCATTACACCTTCCATGAATTACATATGCAAAAAATTCACAAAATTACTATTTTTAGACAACACTTCAAAAATTGTATTTGAGGCCTTTAGAGAGACATTTATCGGGGTATAAACTTTTCCAAAATAACTTACACCCTATCACCATATTCTACACATTCTAATATTTCCGATGCATTTTGAACAGAGAAAATCAGAGATACAGTGCAAAAATTATGACTCCCCAAAGTTGCCTCGCTAGAATTGTTGCCTAGGTTATTATCTGGATCATTCCTCCCTCCTTTAGAAATAATGGTCTCCATTGCACCAAGGGGTCCCATCAAGTGTGGAAATTGTTTCTTTATTTGGTACGTGGTGATCCACTCACCTTAATGACTGATATTTCCTTTCTTGATCACCCGATAGAGCTGAATAGGACGTCCTCTGGTGGTCTTTGTCCAAGTGTCCACAATCTAATCTTCAATTGGAGAAAATCTTTCTAGGTTGAGTTCGGATATGTCCAAATGTTTTCTATGACCGAGGTATCCAAAAGAGGTGGGTGATATGGCTTGAGGAGGTCCACATTGAAGATAGGATGTAAACCAAGGTAGGGTGGAAGATTCAACTCGAAAGCATTTTCACCCACTTGCTTGGTGAGAGTGTAAGGATCATACCATAGAGGTCAAATTTTCCTATGTGGACCTGCAAGCCTTTCCTTCTGAATTCGCAACTAGAACTTATCACCAACCTTGAAATTATGTGGAACCCTATGTTTATCATGGTGTTGTTTTTACTTTTCATTCATCTTTTATAAGATATCGTAGACCTATTATTGAGTAAATTGAATCTGTTCAAAAAACCTTGCTGCCTTTTCTAATTCATTTTTTCATGAGGTGTGTATTCCATTATATGCACTAGAATACATACATCAATGGGTGTCATAGGATGGAATCCATAACAAAATTGAAATGGATTGTGCTTGGTGGAGCTGTGTAGGGCCCGATTGTATCCATGTTGTATGTAGGGTAGGGCCTCATCCCATGTACGTGGTGTTTGGAATGATAAGTATGAAGCATGTGGAAAATCATGCGGCTCACCACCTTTATCTATCTATCAATCTGTAGGTGGAAGGATGTGGACTTCATCAACTTAGTGTCCATCATTCCCCATAGGGTGGACCAGAAGATGCTCAAGAACCTGTTGTCCCTATCGAAACAATAGACTTGGGAAGCCCAAAGGTGATCCATACATGACTAAAATAGAGTTTAATAGTTTCTTTAGCAAAAATATTTTTCTTACAAGCAATCATTATAGCCATTTTATAAAATCAATCAACTATAACAAAAACACAATCATTTCCATGTTTTGAAGTTGGAAAACCTAAGAGGAAGTCCATTGAGATGGAGGCCCAAGGCTTGGTTGGTTTCGACAATGGCATATACAATCCTTGTTTCTTATTAGTTGGTTTGGAAATTACACAAGGGGTGCAATATTTGATGTACTTAACCACATCATTCCTTAGGTTGGGCAAGTAGAAGTGCTTTTGAAGTATTGTTAGTGTTTTGTCCACACCAAAGTGTTTTGTTGTCTTGCTAAAGTGTGCCTCCCATATCATCTTCTTTTGTTCACTATTTGGAACACAAATGTGTCTCATGTGGTAGAAACATTTATCCTGTAGATAGAAATAAAAACATGCTTTCCTCCTCGGAGGGCCTGATATGTATCAGAAAATTCAGGATTTGTCTCATATAAAGTGCACCAACTAGAAGTCTCATGTCCGCAGAGGTCAAGGATAGTTATGAGGGCTATAATTGGAGGGATACTCAAGTAATCTACTACTGAATTGACACTTCCCTTCTTATGTTTTATTATCAGGTGGAACTTTTATAGGTATGTGGCCCACTTCTAGTGTCTTTCATTCCTTAGTTTGTTATGTGTTGGAAGGAGCTCCAATGGTGGTGGTTTGTGTGGATGACTATCTCCTTCCCTAGAATGTAGTGCTTCCATTGCTTATAGGCTTGGACGATGGAATAAATATCCTTATCATATGTTGGGTACTTCCTGACTATGTCATTAAATGTTTCACTATGATATGCAACATGGTGGCCATGTTGCATGATAACAACTCCCAAGGCATACTCAGATGCATCTGTCATCAATTTGAAAGGTTGATGCAAGTCAGGTAAGGAGAGAATAGGGGTCGATCATAATATTTCCCTCAAACCTTTGAATGCTCTTTGTTATGCCTCCCCATTGGAATGTTACCTTGTTTCCTCCTTTAGTCACTTGGTTCGTGCCCAAGAAATATGTGAAAATACAAGACAAACCAGAAATAGAAATTGGCAAGACCAAGAAGCTACAAAGTTCTGTAAGAGTCTTAGGAGTAGGCCATTTCGAATAACTGGATTTTCTCTCGGGACAACATGGACTCCTTCATCCACAACATACCCCAAGTACTAGACCTTCCTCATCCCAAATGTGAATTTTTATATATTTTCATAAAACTTGTGCTTCTAAAGGGTTTGCATTACTTCTCGAACATGTTATCGATGTTTCTCCCACATCTAACTATAGATGAGTATATTATCTAAGTAGAAAACCACGAAGGAATTGGTGTAGGGCTGCAGGATGTCATCCATCATCCTCATGAATGTTGTAGGAGCATTAGTTAGTCTCGAAGGGCATGACCAACCATTTGAATAGACCTTCTTAAGACTTAAATGTAGTCTTCCAAACATCGGTGGTTTCGATGGGAATTTGGCAATAACCTAACTTAAGATCAATTTTGGTGAATACTTTTTCATCACGGAGTTGTTCCAAAAAATCATCAATCCTCGGAAGGGGGTAGCAATTCTTCACAGTGATTTTGTACAAGTCCCGATAGTCAATTTAAATTCTCCATGTTACATATTTATTTGGTGCCAAGATAATTAGAATTCAACAAGGTGAATATATCAGCCTAATGTGTCCCTTTTGAATCAATTCTTGGAGCTACCTCTTGATCTCATCATTTTCAAGGACTGACCTATGATACACAAGGCTTTTGGGTAAAGGAGATCCCGAGGACCAAATCAATAAAATGTTTTACCTCGCACTGAAGTGGAAAGCCTATGGGTGACTGGAATATATCATCATACTCAGTTATGATTCGGTCCATCTCGCTTCTTTTATTACACTGGATGTGTTTTTAAGGTGTCCACAACAACTTTCTTTTTAGTTTTGGCTTGATCATCAGGATGAAGAATTTCTTTGTTTTCTCCACCAACTTCTTACATTGCTTGGAACTGATGAGGGAAATGGAATTTGTGGGAATGATCTCATATATCTAATAGTTATGACTCCCAACGGTAATGGTGACCCTTTTAGGTCATGACTCATAGATGCTATATTTATCCCGCATGAATTTTTGGCCTAGGAACACATCATAAACATCAATGGAACAACATCACATAAGACTTCATCATGGAAGGGTTTGATTGCATATGGGAGGATAAATTTTTTTGTGTGACATAGAGATCTCTTCTTGGGTTCAACCACATGATACTATATGGCTAGGGATGTAACTTTACAGGAAGGTTCATAATTTTCACAACATCAGTAGAAATTAAATTATTTTGACTTCCACTATCAAGAATAAAATGCAGAGGCTTACCCTTTACCCAAAGCTTGGAGTGAAATATCCTTTCCTTCTCATCCATCTTCTTTAATTGTGAGGTGGCAATGATCACATCTGGTTCAACATCTACAATTTCATCTTCTTCATCTTTGACCTTGGGGTGTGTCACGGTGAAGTAGTGGGTGTGAAGATGATGACTCGGTAAGTAAGGACTTTATGGCTTGACATTATTCTTTGGAATGATGAATATTCTTGTGGAGGTCACACTACTTCCCTGTCTTCTCCTTTTATGTTTTATTTCCTTGTGAATCCTTTTATTTCTAACCTTGACCTCGGGTTTGTCCTTATCATTTTTCCCCCTCATAGGCTAGTTCTTTGTATTTCTCTTTCTATGCTTTTGTTCAATCTTGATCGTGAACTTGTATGCCTCACCAAGGGTATGAAATTGAAAGAGTTCCATGTCCTCCCATATGTACCATTGTAGGACACTACGATATTTGAGGATCTTGTGTTGTTTTTTGTCTTGAATGCCCAATATTGCAGACATAGGATGAAAATTATCAATATAATGTTGAGTGATTGGTCCTTACCTTGGTGGATATGTTTTCATTGTATGTACATATCATCATAGGCTCCAACATGGTATTATTCTTCCTTTATGGCAACTAAATAATCATCCCATGTGGGTTCCTCTATGATGCCCAGATTCTTCCCTATGGTCTGTTCTTGTACACCCCCTCCAGCTTTTTTACTGAGTAAAGTGATGATTTCAATCAAACAAATGTTAGCTTTTCTTTATCAGTGAATTTATTGACACAAAAGTAGGAGCATAATTGGTTCAAATAGTTCTTTACTACATCAGAATTTATTTTACCCTCAAAAATAGGAATATCAAAATTTACTTGAACCTTGAAGGGTGTCTAATCAAGGGAAGGTTTGGCTCATGAGATGAGGAGGAAATATTTCCCATTTGTAGTTGTTAAAGGATCTAGGAAAATTATTGTAACATATTCTCCTTTTTCTCCATGAGAGATTCATTCACCATTTTATTGAGTAGATCATTTCAAATGATTTTTTTGTCATTTGAAGTCTCCTACAACGAGCAAGTAAGTATTCAAGGATCTTGTGTGGACCACCCAAGCTTCTTATATCTCGACCTCATTCTAGGAATCATATGCTTTCAAGACAACTTCGTTTTAATACCACCGATCAAAAACTTTGGAGTTTTGGGATTAAAGAATAGAATAAAATCGTGCGGATGTAAATAGTAAAACTATCTCTATAAAGAGATGTATATTGCTTAAAGATTGTGATTACAATAGTTATCTCTACAAGGAGATGTTTGTCCTTCCCTTATGGGTTACATATACTTATATACTACTTTTATAAATATGAAGAGACATCTAGAATAATGTGGAAGGTCACAAATCTCAATGGAGACGAGGTGGTTCACCTTCCGTGAATTACATATGCAAAAATTTTGTGAAATTAATATTTTTAGACAACACTTAAAAATTTGCATTTTGAGGCCTTTAAAAGTAGATTTCAAGGGTTAAAATTTTCCAAAATGAGTTCACACACTGTCACCATATTATACGCATTCAAAAAAAATTGATGCATTTTGAACAAATTCAATTGGAGCTACAGTGCCAAAGTTATGACTCCCAAAAGCTACCCCACTATAATTGTTGATTGGGTTCTTATGCGGATCATCAAGCAAAAATTCACGCAATTTCCTTTTACACCACATGTAGTTCTTAAATAATTACTCAAGTGCAACATTATATCTATCCCTCCACTAATTTTAGTTGATACAAGTACACCTCATGGTAAGCATTTTAATATGAATACCCATTGTGACTACCATTGATACATTGGTCATTCTACTAATTGATGTATTAAGCTTTGCTTTATGTAATACAAGATCTTCTTGACATTGGTGTTATTAAATGGACCATACATTGAATACAAATCACCCCACTAACAATAATGTTATTTCATATGACCCCTTTCTTGATCATAACATTTTTAACTCTTCTTCAATGATGTCTCATAATTATTGTGTGGTGCATCCACCTCCTTATAGAAAACTATCATATGTTCTTCTACTACCTCAACCAGTTATTAATTTTGATGACACTCATGGATCATGATTTTTTTAATACATTGTACATTTGTGCTTTTGTTAACCAATGTCTTATTCATAATGTTTTTAATAAAGAAACTACAACATGTAATTTATGCACTCTCAATTTGTTTCATTCTCTTGGATATAGAAAAAGAAATTAACATTTGATCCTAAAAAGAAATTAGGGCATATTATTTTCCCTCTCACATTTGGTTTTGTTAACATTGCTACTCTATTTTTAGTTTCCTCTTTTATCCCTTTATGTGACATGTTGGTAGGATGTCATGTTTGTGTACTTTACACCTATCCCATTTATTAGCACCAATGTGTTACATTAATTCATAATCAACAAGTGATTACTACTAGAGGAATCTTATTCGAGCATCCTATACCTCATCAACATAAAAAAAAGTATATTTGCTACTCCCAATCCTATTACATCTATAGATAGGTCTTATGGTTTACATGCCAAATGTAGTGGGTCTCGCTTTACGATACATATACCCTTAGTTATTTTGGTTTACATGATAATTATGGTGTGTTACTCTCTACTAAGCCTTCTGCATATTGTCCTCATTTACTTGATATTTAAAAAGGGTCATCATATCTTACCCCTTTTGCTACTTCATATGATATTTCTTGGGGTTCATTCTCTTCTTGGATTTTTTCTCGAGTCTTTTCTTAGACATGCTCACCATACAATTAAGTTTATTAACTATTTACATCGTTTTTATCCCTTTTTCACATATGCATTCCCATAAGCATTATTAGTATGGTTGTATCCACTTTAACTCCATCTACTCTAACTCGCCCTTGGGGCAACCAATATTACACGATAGCTCTTTCATTACATATATGTGATCAAATAAACAATGCCACATATATTTATTATTATTATTATATATTCAATCTTTTTTTTATATTTACTCTAATGAATATTTCCAATTTTTTTATCGAGTTTTTGTGGGATTCATTAAATTAGGTCTTCTACACATTACTTTTGGCTATATCTTTGCATTCTTATCTTTACCTGGAATTAATTCAATTCTTGTTGGCCACTTTAGTTAGTATTTGAACTAATGGTTTCCCTACAACTTTCATTACTACATACATCTTTATTTATTATCCATCTATATCTTTTGTTTCCTTGAGGTTTGTCACCTCGCCCGTTGGCTTTCTATTAGGCATCTAGACACATATACCACTCATCATGGATCTTCCCAACCTCGGTCTTCTATGACACATATTATGGTTTTTACGCATATTATACATCGAATACCCCATCTCTTCTAGTATTTGTGGGGTGTGCACCTCCTTCACCATTTTAGTACAATGTGCCTCTTTATGAGGCTCTTATTAGGTAGCTATTTTCTTATCCTCTTTTCTATACATAATTATTTTCAAAATAGTTCAAAAAATCAATTAATCACATAATACAAAACATTCACACATTTGTAAAAATACAAAATCAAGACATGTTTATGGTTTGATTGGCTAGCTTGTTACTTTATACATGTTATTTGTCACATTGGTTTGATGGATAACATATCTTTTCTATATATTATTTACAAACATTTTTCACAAGGTATATTGAACTTGATGCATGACACACATATGATGATATATGATGACATGTGTCTTCTTGGTTCCTTCCCATTAACACTACTCTTGAGGGCATCTCCCACGCTATATAAGTGATTTAATTTAATTACAATTACTTTACACTTCCTCATCATGCTTGATTGCATACATCATGTCTATGTTATCTTTTGAGCTAACACGATTAACACATATGTCTTGTGTAGCACTAGCCTAAATTTTTATCTCTACTTTTACTATCGCTTGTTGATACACTTACTTGATACATTACTGTCAAAGCTTTCTTACGTGCTTCACTTCCTTGTTTACATATTGTGTTGTCTAAATATTTTTTTATGATGGATTATTTTCTTGTTTGGTTACATAGTTATGATTCTTACTCTATGTGTCCTAAGTGCTTTGATTATCTTGTGACATCATGGGTGTACCATGTTTAGGCCTCTATATCTATCTTGAGTGTACACACTTGTTTCTTTGTATGTTTTTTATAGTGCCTTGTACTATGATTGTCTTGTGACATTGTGGGTGTCTCATAATTATGGCTCCATACCTTTGTGTGACTATGTTTCCATATTATTGATTACTTGTCTCTACGCTATTGTTTTTATTTATATGTTATTGCTACATTTTCGTATGACGTGAATTGAATCTTGTGACACTAATTTTTCTCTTGTTATACTATTACTACTTTAGATTATGACTTGTTTTACTCTTACTACATTGATCTCTATATTGATATACTCTTGTTACTGCGGTCTATGATATGATTGAATATTTTTACATTATTAGTACTACTTAAATACTCATGTACTATTGATTTTTACAAGTTGCATGTTTCTTTTTATGTGTGTGATGGTTTCCACCATCTGTAACCCCTTTTGTAGGTATGTGTTCCCAATGATGTCTATCATTTCAGCCTTTATGTGATCATACACAAATTACAAGATTTATCATACATGGGTACACATCTTTTCTTTTATATCGTACACTCAAATACTTTATCACATATGCCCCAAAAGAGGGGGCACTCTTTGAGATACATCTATAGACATATTGTAGGACACAAGAATAAGTTTTTACATGATCTTTATCCTCATAAATAGGTACAAATACTAACAAGTGGCATAATTCAATACAAGTCAAAACCGTATAGCTCATTCAATATTGTGGTGTGGTCCTAACCATAATGGACATTCCCATATAGGGGGAATATTCTCATAAATTTCCAATATTCTCATATCCTATCATATATTTATAGACTTCTTGCATATTATTAAACACAAATTACTCATTTACATGATACTGAGGGGTATGAGTACTTCATTCCTTGTCTTATACACTACTTAGACACGGTTGTAAGAACAAGGTTTTGGAGCATGGGATTTTTTCTCTTATGGGTTATTTCAAAATCTATATACTCATTCTCAGTAGTACAACATATGATGGGGGCAAGTTATATCTATTCCTTTTGACTCTGTGGTTTTATCTCACTCAATAATTAGAATAATTAAAAAATTGGGCCTAGATCCATCTATAATTGTGTGGTCGGTGGGGTTGTGAATTATTTATAAGTGAATAAGCTCTTTATAGGTTTTGCATCCTCTTCTCTCACAAAAATTAAAGGTAAAAATATCGGGAGTTACTGAAAAAATCATATGTTAGTCATCTCTCTTGGTGGGTAATTTGGTTTTCTCTCTCCTTTGGTGTTGGGTTACATGCTCTTAACAATCCAATGGATCCTTCGACACAATTAGGAAATGATCACACACAATCCTTTAGCATCTCAACAATAATTTCAAATATCCATAGTACAACAAAAATGGGAGCTCCTACCTTCGCAAAATGAACAAGTGTATTCCTTCCATGTTTTGCATCCTCTTTACCTTACTTAATGCAAGTTCAAAATTACAAAAATTACAAGTGTTATTTATACTTTGAGTTAAAACTCGGTTTTTAACATAAACATTGATTACACTCTATGTGGCAGGTTTCTCCATGGAGCATGCCGACACCAACACATCAGAGAAAATTTATCGAGCAATCACAAAGTATGTGTGCACACTCAAGTATTCCTTTAAGCATGTAATTTTCAATTAAGTTCTTAAAGGAGAGGAAATATACACTAAAATTTAGTAACTTGTCCTATGGAAATGAAAATTGTAGTTATGTTCCCTTATTAAGAAAAATACTCACATTCTAAGTCCAATAAGTATATCTCTTTAGTGAGCAAGACAAAAATTGGTGGTCAAAGATCCATTGTAAGGAATAAATATGGATAGACTCGCAAAGTTACCATACATGGGAGATCATCCAGAGTTGATGCAAATGATTTTGAATCACTACATTAATGATGTGATCTAGTTATTTTTGTCCCCTTGAATGATTTAATAAAAAAAGGAGAATTCATTTGGTTTGAATCATCCCAATCAACCTAGTTGAAAATTGAAGCGATGCCTAGGAGAAAAATGTCCAAGAGGAGATTCCGCCGTGTTTCAGAATGGTCACATATTTTGAATCCATGTCCCTCCAATGGCCCCCTGGTTTCACCCCCCTGGGATTCGGTGATGGCACCCCAGGCGGGCAGTCCTACTCGGAATCTCTGCAAAAAGGTTGGGTCCTCTAGGTTCTTTGTCGATTCGGTTCCGACGGATAGTGACATGCACGTTTTTCAGGACGGTATTCCCTTTGTGTCCCTGGTTAAAGACGTCGCCTTTGCTACCCAAACTAAGTGTTTTTACTCGAGAGCTATTTTTGCAAAGTTTATTGGAAGAAGGTTATCGATTTCAGGCATTCAAAATCAAAAAACTTCGGTGGGGCAGTGTCCGAGTATTTGCTTCCTTGAAAAGGGTTTTTTCTTAGTGCTTTTTAGAAGCGCTGCTCAGAAGGACGACACTATGGGACGGGGAAAGATTTTATCCTCTCTCGATTCGAGCCTTGCGATCCGCGATTGGGAGCCTCTCTTTGATTGCAATAGAGCAGATGCCGAAGGGCACCAAGTTTGGATAAGACTATACTCCTTGCCCAGTGAGTTTTGGTCAGCTCCAATCCTCACTAAAATATGCACAAGCCTGGGTCATGTCATTCGCATCGATCCTGTTTCTTTGAATGGTACTCTCTCTTCTTTTGCCAGAATTTGCATTTCTATCAATCCCTCTCATAAGCTTCAGGAAGTCATCCATATCAACTCTCCTTGGACTTTGGGAGCAGAAAGTGGAGTACGAAGGATTGTCCAACCTATGTTTCAAGTGTAAAAAGCCAGGTCACATTCATAAACTCTGTAAAAATCCCCCTTTTAATAGCGCCTTGCAATGGCGGAAAGTATCCCACCCTCACTCTGCCCATCGCCCGCCTTCCCCCCCCACTCTCCTCCTCGCTTTCCTTGCCCCTATCCCTCACTCCCCGTCCCGTTCCTGAACCCCTTACCCCTGGACCCCGATACTTTCTCTCTTGTTAAAGAAACGGCTGTCATTGTTAAGGACTCAACCAAGATTCTGTCCCTTTTCCACGAAGGCATATCCATTGGTATGGGAGGTAGCTCATCCTCCTTAGAGAAATGGATTATTGACAAAGATGATCTTCTTCATCTAAATAAGGAGACCTAACGGGTCACCAAGAGGACACTATCGTGAATCATTCTCCTAATAACCTGTCGCTTGGTCCGCTTCTCCCCACTCCACCTTTACTCAACGTGGATTTTGGTCCGAAAAGCATTCTAGGTCGTCCTAACAAATGTAAGCTCTCTCTTAACGAAGTTGCAAACGGGAAGCAACTTCAACTGCGTTCTTTCTTCCCATCTACGAGTAGGAGAGGCGAGTCCTCTCTGAAGCACAAATGATCCTTTTTTCATGGAATGTTAGGGGCCTTAATGCCCCTAACAAGCAGCGTCTGTTAAGACGCTATGCCTCGGATGTTGCAGTTGATATTTGCTTGATTCAGGAAACAAAAATGTCAGAAGATGGTTGCATAAACGGATGGTTCAGAAAATGGAAAGGTTGGGATGGTTGCTTCTCAAACTCTGTAGGTGCCTCGGGTGGTCTTGGCATTTTGTGGAAAACTAGTAGTTGTGTGATTGAGCCCCTTCTTGTGGAATCAAATTTTATTTGGTGCAAAGTTCTGATTAAACACTCGAGGATTTCTTCTTCTTATGTAATGTTTATGGTCCCCCAACTCCGCTTAGGAAAAGAGCTCTCTGGAATAGCCTAAGTCTGCTTCTAGATTCCGATGCAGTCTCCAAAATAATTGTCGCCGGTGACTTTAATGCTACTCTTTCTGATCGTGATAAGTGTGGAGGTTTACAATGGCAGCCATGCTCTCAGGTAGATTTTACTTCCTTCGTTTCTTCCTCTCATTTAGTTGATGTGGAGCCTTGTAAGGGATGGTTCACATGGACTAATAGGAGGTCTGGGTTCAGTTCCTTAGCTGTGCATCTTGATAGATTCCTGGTTTCTGAACATTGGCTGCAAAATAACTTCCTTCTAAAAAGCTTTGTTCTTCCCTCTCTCCGCTCAGACCACTTTCCTATCTCCTTGGTTTTAAATTTTGACCTTCCTCCGCGTCGATCCCCTTTCAAATTTGAGAACATGTGGCTTCATGACTCCTCTCTTAAGCCGTTGGTCAAGGTCTGGTGGGATTCCTTTAATGTCAAAGGGACATGGATGTTCCAACTCTCCAAAAAGTTGTCTTTGCTGAAAGCTAAATTACAATGCTGGAACTATTTGAATTTTAAAAACATCTTTCAAGAAAAATTCAAAGTTGAGAAGGATCTTCGCACTCTTAATGAGTCCATTCTGGACCATGGGATGACTCAGGAGGATTTCCAAAAAGAAAAATCTCTCCTTAAGGATCTGGGCGCTCTCCTTCTGAAAGAGGAAACTTATTGGCATCAAAAATCCAGAGAAACTTGGCTGATTGATGGGGATAAGAATACCAAGTTCTTCTTTGCCTCAGTCAAAGCAAGAAGAAATTTCAACTATATCTCCTCTCTCAAGCTCAAATATTCTTCCGTTGCTTCTTCCCAAGCTCAGATCAAAATAGAAGCGGTGGATTTCTTTAGGAAGCTCCTGAATGATTCGGCCTCCCCGTTGGTGTGCAGTCCCAATTCCTCTTGCAGATACCATCTACTGTCACGGAAGCTGACAATGATATGCTTATTTCACCTTTTTCCTTGGAGGAGGTCCGGAAAATTGTTTTTTCTATGAAACGGGATAAAGCACCGGTCCTGATGGCTTCCCAGCATCCTTCTTTCAGGATTTTTGGGACGTTGTTGGTCTTTCCGTTTGGCATGTTGTCGAGGAATCCAGGATTTCGGGGAAGATTTTAGGTACCCTCAATCATACTTTCATCTGCATGTTTCCCTAAAAAATCCCCGGCTGAGACGTTGGATGATTTCAGACCCATATCTTTGTGCAACACTTCTTACAAAATCATATCCAAAGCTATCGCTAATAGGCTTTGCCCCTTGCTGTCCAAATTGGTTGCCCGGGAACAAAGTGGTTTCATTCAGGCAGGTCTATCACCGAGGGTATTATTATTTCACACGAATTAATACACTCTCTTCATAATTCCTCTAGAGCGGGTATGTTGTTGAAACTTGACTTCAGTAAGGCCTATGATCGTGTTAATTGGAGGTTCCTCCTCAAATCTCTGCAAGCTATGGGTTTTGGTGATCACTTTTGTAAATGGATTTTTAATTGCATAGCCTCCCCTCGTTTTTTTGTTCTTGTGAATGGCTCCGTAGAAGGCTTCTTTCAGAGTAGTAGAGGTATAAGACAGGGAGACCCGCTCTCCTCCTTCCTTTTCACTTTGGTGGCGGAAGCTCTCAGTCGCAGCATAAAGTCCGCTATTCAGGAGGGTTCTCAAAGGTCTTCACATCACTTCCAACCTTCCTCCTCTTTCTCATCAACAATTCGCGGATGATACCTTTCTTTTTGGCCAAGGGACTATTCCTGAAGCCAAACGAATTTCTTCCATTTTGGATTCTATTCTCTTGCTGCAGGTCAGGTTTTAAACTTTCACAAATCTGTTATTTTCTTCTTCAACGTGGCTCCTAGGCTTCAAGCAGGATTAAAGCAATTCTCGGCTTCTCTTTGGGCAATTTCCCCCATAATTATTTGGGAATTCCACTCTTCCATGGCAATGGAAGGGCACACCTCTGGAACGGGCTCTGAATTCTCTTTCTTCCAAACTTCTGTCTTGGAAAGGAAAATGGCTCTCTCTGGCTGGCTGCGCTCTTCTCATCAACTCGGTGCTCCTGTCAATACCAATTTACATGTTATCAATTTTACAGATTCCGAAATCTATCCTGCTCAAAATTGAAAAAGTGGTGCGCACCTTTTTATGGCAAGGTCACAGTATTGAGCACAAATTTCACCTTGCTAATTGGGATCTGGTAAAGCTTCCAAAGCGTTTGGGCGGTATGGGTATCTTAGATCTCGCTCTTCAAAACAAGGCCCTTGGAGCTAAATTGGTGTGGAACTTCATTTCTGATGCCAGTAGACTCGCATTCCAGATTCTTTCCCACAAGTATCTTGATGGCCAATGGCACGATCATTTTCTTTCTTGTTCGAGTTACCGAGAGGCTCACATATTTGGAATTTCTGTGTAACTCCAAAACTCTCATCGCTGAGATGGTCACCTGGAAGTTAAACAACAGTCGGTTTGTGTCTTTTTGGGATGAAAGCTGGAATGGTTTTCCTCCACTTAATCTTTCTTCCACCCTCAATGGAGTTATGAATTCTTCCAAACAGTCTTGGGGTACTTTGGTCTCAAATTATGGTCACTCAGCACCCTAATGGTTCACCTCTTGGCTCTGGAAAGACCTCTCTTCTATTGGAGCCTCCGTTCATGAATCCGCCTCCTCTTGGATTCAATTCGGGATAGAAATGCCTTGTATCTCAACAGAGATGACAGTTTACTTTGGGTAGGTGACTCCACTGGTTCCTATTCGGTTAAAGTTGGCTATAATATTCTTGCCTCTCATGCAGAAAAGGGACTCCGTGCTCTCTTGGTTGCTGGCACCCTAACATCACTCCGAAAGTTGCTTATTTCGGTTGGTTAGTTTTGAACAAGAAGGTTCTTACTCAAGCTAAAAGGTGTTCGTGGGGTTACTCTGGCCCCTCTAAATGTCTTTTTGTGCAGTGCTGCTGAGGAAGACTTAGATCACCTCTTCTTGTTTTGCCCTTTTGCTTCCCATTGCTGGGACTGGCTTCTCAACAAATTAAATCTCTCTGGGTCCCTTGCAAAAGCATTGTTGCAAATCTTTCTTCTTGGCCGTCCTTTAATGTCAAAAGCTTGTTCAGCTCTATTTGGCATGTCAGCCCTTACTTTTTGCTCTGGCATATTTGGTGGGAACGAAACCTCTGTCTCTTTAGGGAGCAAGCCGTTGATCTTCCTACCTTTCTCAATAAGCTCGAAGTGGCCATTTCGAGAGCATGTTAGTGCCAACTGTCTCACCTTTTCCACCTTCTCTTCTAAGGACTTCTCAATCCTTCATCTTTGGCCCCTAATCAAGCTCCCCAGACCTGGGTCAATTGTTAAAAAAGGGCTCTCTCAAATTGAAAAATTGATTCAAAGGAAGAAAACCAGGTGGCGTCCTCCTCCTAAGGGTCATTGGAAATTGAATTTCGATGGGGCTTCTAGAGGTAATCCAGGTTTATCCGGAGCTGGCTGCATTCTCAGAGATGATCGCGGTCGCCTCATCAGAGCAGGCTCCTTCCCTCTCAAAGAGGGCACATGTAACTCTGCGGAAGCCCATGCTCTTCTTGAAGGGGTCAAGATGGCTGCACTTCTTGGTTGTTCAAATCTATCTATTGAAGGGGATTCCCAAATCTTAATTTTCGCAGTCTCCAAAGGTGCCTCCCCTTCGTGGAAGCTGAATCTCTTCATTCCACAAATCCTTCATTGGCTTGGCAAAATTCACTTTTGGAATATTTCTCACAATTATCGAGAAGCCAATCGAGCCGCGGACTTTCTAGCTAACTTCGCCATTGACAATCCTTCTGCTGCATATCCTCCAAGCTCACGATTGGCAAGGTTTTCCCTTCCTTCTTTCCCAAGATCGAGATGGTACTTCCGAGTAGCCTGGCGGGGTCTTTCTTGCGTGTGGCAGTTCTTTTGTGCAAATTGTCCCTTCCTCTCTCTCTCGTTGGCGTTTCTTCGGTTATTTATTGCCGTTGTTCCCTCACACGCGGTTCAGGTCTTCTCTGTCATGTTCATGGGCTCCTTGTCACCTCCAATTCTTTTGGGGTCGTTTCACCCTCTTTCTCGCACGGTCCCTGCTCCTTTTATGTCGATTCCTTCACTCCTGGCATTATCCTTTTTGGCCCCTGCTCTATGTTTCTTCTTGGTGTAATGTTTTTCGTCGGCTTCCCCTTTGTGGTTCTCTCAGGGGTCGGGTTTCGAGGTGGCTGATGTCTCGGCTATAGACAGGCGTCGGCTTGCGATGGTCTTCAAATTCTCCTCGCCTGAAGAAGCCGATGCTATCGAAGCAATCCTGGAGACTCATTTCATTTCCATGCTCGTCACCCACGAACTGATTCAGATATAGCCTCTGCGTTTGTCTCCTTCGATTCTTTGCTTCATTCTGATACTGCGGACGTTGAACGGGTTGCCATAGATCAAATATATGTTGTTCACCACGTCGGTTTACATGCTCAACTCGTCGACTTCTCTCCTCCGGATCCTCTACTGTGGGTGGAGGAAGTCGACGAACATGCCATTGGCTCGGGACGTGACATTCGTTGGCTCTGTGGTCAATACAGAGATCTAGTGACATTTGCCCAAAACTTTCACCCAACCTTGGATCAACATTTCCTCTCGGTGGTCGACATCAATGCGGCCCTCTTTCCTGTCCACTCCGCGGTGGATCAACTGAATGAACTCAAAGATCGTGCTTTTTCTGCCTTCCATTTTCTGTTGCACGCGGCTTCTTCGCGGGTTAGCTCATCTTCAGGTTAATCGGATGGTGCCTCTGCCATTCTCAAGGCTCAAATGTTGTTCTTGTCTCGGCACTTTCTTTCCTCTCATCACCTTCTTTTTCTCTTCTACTTCAATCTCTTCGCCCGTCTTCCATCTTCTTTCTTCTTCTTCTTGTTGTTGGGTTGGGGTCCCTCCCCCACCGGTTCATAGCTCCGGTCAAAAGCGTTTATCAATCAAAAAAAAGTATATCTCTTTAGCTCTTCCATGAATTTCTCATCTACCCACTTTGTTATGTCATAAATTTAAGAAATATTAATTAATAAAAGTAGTAAACTATCCATGTGCATCATGCTAAAAAATTGATTTTACATCACATCTCTCTTATCTGGACCATCAATTTGGTCAAGATGTGAAGTCCCATCTTGACCAATTTTTACGGTCCTAAATTTGTTATCCTATAACTTTGCTTTCAAAATTTGAATATCTTTATTGTGTCATTTCACCTTCCTAGGATTAGCCTTATCAAAATATTTCACTTACATAAGGATACATAAGTAATTCAATATCACTTTATAAATCACTTGTCATTTTTACAAGCTACTATTACAAATATCACTCTAAAAGCACTTAAGGCTCACCTAAATCTTCCTAAATCAATTGCACATCATTAGAGTAACCAATACTACATGTTTGAATCTCTCAACCAAGTTAAAGATACTATATTCCTCCATTTTCAATCATGCAAATGTTATAGAGTCACGTTTTAACAAGAGAAAAGTCACTCCAAACATTGTCAAATGGTTTCAAGGGATAAAGGGTTAGGTCATGTAGTTGGGGTCCCTTTCCCCACCGGTTCATAGCAATATGGTTTAGTATGTTGAACACAACATGACAGATAGGCTATCCAGGTGATCAAGTGACCAGTTGAGTATAACTCATCTTCATTTATAATATCAACCAAAGGACGTATCTTTTTACATGATGTTTATATTGTATGTATATCATAGGTTTCCTCAAGACTATGAGTTTCTAGTAATTGAAGATACAAGAATTAAATAACAATGTTTGAAAGGGAAATGTTGAATGGAAAGCATTAAAATAGTAAAGGAAAGGGACATAACAAAATGGTTACAAGGTATGGAAATTTAACAATATAAATAACTTTGCTGAAATGGAAAATAGGAATTCCATACTACATCAAGTGGACCCTTTCTTTGGTGGTTAAAATCCCTTAATGATTCTAATTAAATTGAATATTCTCTTCTTGCTCAGAAAAATAAACTATTTTTTATTGATCTTTATTTTTCAACATCCAAAATAACTTCCTTCAAACTGGATCAACATGTGTATTCATTAACAACTACATAACAACCCATACAAAGAATGCTAAATTGAAGGGTGACTCATTGAAGTATTCTACTTTGAATAGATGTGTAGTTTCATGCCCCTTAATTGACTAATTAAAGTCTTCGACTTTGAAAAGATGTGTAGTTACATGCTCCATAAATGTCTTTTTTTCCCTCTAGGATTTTTTTACCTTCAAATTCGCCACTTTTACGTCAATCATTTTCTATCATAAACTACTCATTCATTTTGAGGAATCTCTCAATCCATTCATGGGTTTTGTTCCATTCATTCCAAGATTTACAAAACATTTTTAAAATTTGAATTTCATTGAGAAATGAGAGATATGATTGTATTTATATTCTATTGTCTTCTCTTCATCCTTCTCTCTAGAAAATCACAAAGAAATTTACCTTTTTCTTGAATATTAAGTGATCTACTTGCCTTACATGATCGAACATTTTATTGAAGTATTCTAATTTTAATAGATGTATAGTTGCATGCCCCATAATTTTCTATTTTCCGCTAGACTCTAATTCCTTCCAACTTGCCACTTTTACATCGGTCATTTTCTGTCATTAACTGCTCAATCCTTTTTATTGAATCTCCTCAAATAATTTCTGGGTTTTGTTCCAATCGTTCTAAGATTTCCAAAACATTTTTTAAATATTGAATTTCTTTGAGAAACAAGGGAGATATGGTTGTTTTAATGAAACTACATTTCTTTTCTCTTCATCCTTTTTATAGGAAATCACAAGATAATTTCCCATTTTCTTGAATATTGGATTATCTACTTGCCCTACATGATCATAACAATGCATCTATATCCAACAAAAAAGTTAGAAACATTAATAATTGAGAGCATAAATATGTCATAGCCATCCATCCAAGGTACCTTCAAATGTAGAATATTTTTAGGAGTTCTTAGGAGCAATATTTTGCATAGAAAAGGACATGTTTAAAACTTCGGAGAAAAGGAAATAGTATGTGCAAAACACTTATTTTCAAGAAAAAAACCTACTCTAATATACTCTACTTAGTGATGTAGAGATAGAGATAGGTTACATAAAACCATTGACTGGTTGTGAGAAATAACTTCCTTTTCTCATAATATGGGTCCATGCACTTAACTTTTTGAAAGAAGAGACAAACCATGAGAAGAAGATGACTAAAATTTTGAACTTTATTGCTCCTTCCTTTGAAATTTCAGCCTTCTCCATAAATTATAATTCTAAGATGTGTCAGCTTATTAGAGGAGTCTTCCAATCCATCCTCATGTTCTAGTACATGCATGACCAGAGGCATCTCCTTGTTGTTCTTTAAATATTTTATTGGGAAACCCTCCTTAAACTTTTAAGGTATCCAAATAATATTTTTCCATATAAGATCATACAATAGAGATAATATGTATTCATTGTACTCATCGCCTATTATAAGCAATAGGCCATCAATGTCTCATTTTGCAATGAGATTTTCCTTATTGGGACTTGGAGTTATGGTCCTCTAGTTGAAGGGGTTTCACAATAGTATAAAATAGAAAACAACAAGATCTTCCCCTTTCTTTACATGCAAGAACCTTGTCTTACGGATCTATTTTTGGAGGTATACTATTTCTAGATTTGCTAAAATAAAAATGCAAAAAGAAATCTATATCATAATTGGTTTAGTATATTTTAGGATTTAAATATACTTTATGATATAAATAACTAAAACTCAAAATGACATGGTTTAATGAAACTTGCGTGGATGAAGACCAAATTATGCGGATTTAAATGCGCATTACGAAACTCCTCTTCCAAAGAGCTGAAACCTACAAACATGTAGACAACTAGAAAAAGATAGATTAGATAATTATGTGGCGAGTTGTCTGCAGAAAGGCCAATCCCATGAACCAAAGGGCTTCCTTTAATGGGTGTCTCTCGAGACAGTAAAGCCAAGAATAATGATTAGATTACAACCGATAATATAATGTGATATGGATAACATACTATGGATATGCAATGTTTGGATGCTAGGATTCAATCAAAATCCTAGGTCATAGGTTGGGTGGATTGAAAATGTTGTCCTAGTAGAGGTTGGCCTTGTCATTTTGTTTAAGGAGAAGATCCAACTGTTAGTGCAGAATCACAACACCCCCAAATGAGCTCTAAAAGATCTACTTTTCTAAGGCAGACTCATTTGGTGTGATTACATAACATTGAACTTTCCCCAAGGTGTGGGACCTTGCAAAATGGGAAAGCTCTCCAGATTGAAGGTTGGTTCCTTATTCCTCTATTTAGGTGCATACATAGAAACTTGCAGAGGGTCCATTTCTTAATCCTAATCTAAACTTTACCAAGGAGACAGGGATAAAAGGAATACAAAAATTAAAACAAAGCTAAACTATGAGGTGATGCACCAAAGGAATGATGAACACTTATTTTTCTAATAGACACAAACCAACAAAATGCATACAATAAACAAGCACAGATAGCCAGATATATAATGGGAGACCATATGAAAGCAAAAGAGACAAGAGAGGATCTAAAATCAATCACAGACGTGTTTTATTGCTTTGTAGATTGATACAGTCCATTACAAAGTAGCCAAGAGGCGAAACGTAATGCAATTTTTGATGGAAGGCCTAAACCCCACAAATCCCTTTGCTAAGAGGAGAAGGGAGCCTACAAAACAAAGAATGTCCAACCCTTTACAATGAATCATGCCCCCATATTTATAGATTCAACCTAAAAGAAGAAGAGAGAGAGAAGCGGGAAAAGTAGGTTGAAGCTCAACCACCGCCATTGTTAATGCCTCTGATGAAATCTCTCCCCAAATCCATCTTTCTTTGCATCAATCCTTCATTCGGTGCCTTGAAGGAAGAGGAAACGACGAAACAGATCAAATCTGATCTGGTTGTTGAGGCAAGAAGATCCTACATTGAAATCCCGAAGACATTTCCTCTATTTTTCTTCACCTAACCTCCTCAAAATTAAAGTTTCAGACCTCCATGGCATGGGTGAGGCTGAGATATTTCCAACGGCATCATATTTGTAATATTTCAAGCCCTAAGTCAAAAGATATGCCCCTTTGAAGTTTGTATCAAGTCTGTACAAGAGGGCGGGAAAACAACTTGAAAAATGGGTCCCCTTTTAATATGGGACATGTGGTAGCTAGATTGGAGCAAAAATCGGGCCTATGGGTCTGTTATTTATCATTTTCCCTTTCCTCTGATTCCCCTCTTGGCTTTGACTCGGACCCGAATACTAACTTTTCCTTGGGCGGAGTTGCGGGCCATTTTGCAACTTTTACCCCTTTTGATAACAAGGGGAAAAGAACCAACTTTTTCCTCGACGGTCCACTTTCCCCTAGGACACGTGGCAGTCTGGCGCTTGTTTAGAAACCTTTTCTCTATTTACCCCTTCAATTAGTGCCATACTGACACTTAGCATTCTCCACTTATACCTTTATACTTAACCAATTTTGAAGTCTTTTATATCTGCCTTTTGACTTTGTTTCCTCTTATGCGGGATTGTGGTCGATCCAATATTTGGCACTGAGGCGAAATATGGATAACAATTTGGTGACTCACAGGGGTATATGCCTGCTAGATGAAAAGACCAATTTCCTTGTCGTATCTATTGGGCATGGAGTTGAGAAAGACGAGTGCAGTATTGATTCTACCCTCGATTCATGATCATGATTGCTTGCACTCTCAATTTTCACAAGAAATCTTGAAATGAAGGTTTCTGAGAGTAGAAAATTGTAATAACCTGAGGGTTTCATCTGTCTTTCCGAATGGACTACATAAGATCCATAAAACAGCACCACACAATATACAAAATTTGAAATCATACATGCTCCAATTGGAACATACAGAGCGTACAAAGTAGTTAGGAGAAAAGTAATCTACACTACAACAAGACAATGTGCATAAGCACTTAGAGGAAAGAGAAAACTAAACTAATATGTACAGGGTGAGAACTCCCCTTTTAGTAGTAGTGCTTAAGATAGATCCCATTTACTGGAATCTGCAACTCTTCACCCTCCAATGTAGACAATTGGAAAGCATTGCTACTTTTGCATCTTGTGATCATATAGGGGCCACTCTAGATGGCGTCAAATTTGGAATGCCTTCCTGGTTTTGCTTGATCTGCATCCCATTTCAAACCCAGTCTCCTTCCTGGAAGGTCCTTGCTTTTGCCTTCTTGTCAAAGCATTTCTTGATTGAAGCCTGATTCTTCTCTATTGCTTGGAGAGCATGCTCTTTGGTTTCTTCTAATTCTATCATCTCTACATACCTGGCCTCCATTGGTCCAAATTCAGACATCTCTAGTTGCTTCATGAGCTCTAATGCTGGTAACTCAAGTGATATAGGCAACATTGCCTCTTTCCCATAGATAAGCTTGAATGGAGAGCTGCCTATAGATCTCTTGGGTGTTATTCTATCATCCCATAAGGCCATTTTGAGCTTTGTGTGCCAAGTCCTCTGATTCTCATCAATATTTTTCTGATGATCTTTAGCAGGTTTTTGTTTGTGGACTCAGCCTGGCCATTACCTTGAGGGTAATAGTTTGATGAAGTACTCAAATAAGTCCCATTCTTAACAGCCCATCCTGTGATTTTGGAACCTATGAATGCTAATGCATTATCTGATATGATGGTGGCTGGCACTCCAAATCTAGTCATTATCCCTTCATATAAATCCAAGATACTAGACTCATTTACTTCCTTGAGTACCACAACCTCATCCATTTGGTAAAATAACATGTCATTATCAGGATCCATTTGTGACCTTAGCTTGAGTTTGGATTGATGACTCCAATGAAGTCCAATCCCCATTGCATTGAAGTTTGGTTGACTGAGATTGGGTGTAAGGGAAGTGTTGCTAACCTTTCCTTGCCTTTGAAGAATGCACAATTCTTGCACCTTTTGATCCATGTGTAGTAGTCACTAAACACTCTAGGCCAATAATATCCTGCTTTCATGATTTTGAGTGTTGTCACTCTTGGAGCAAAATGGCCTCCAACTACTTCAACATGGAATTCTTGTAGCACTCTCTCCACCTAATCTGTCTCAATGCATCTCAGCAGAATGCCATTGATGTCTCTTTTGAACAAGACACCATCGATAAGAACATATGGGATGGCCTGTAACCTGAAATGTATCCTTTTTATTTACCCATCCCATGAGGACACAGGCTTGTTCGAAGGAAGTGCACCATATCTTGGGTCCAACAAGGAGTAGGTACATCATCTCTCCCTTCTTCTTGATCATCTTGTAGAACAAGAACAACCTCCTTTTTTCTGTTTCATCTTGTTGACCTAAGGCTAGTTATTCACACAACCCCTTCCCATGGACCAGCTTGGTGACCTTGATCTCAATGTCATATTCCATGACATGGGTGATCCATCCTGTGTGATTTTCATTCAAGTCCTTGCTAAGAAGGAATTATTTAACTCCCACGTGGGAGACTAATAGTTGGATTTTGTTGTTTGAAACCAAATGCTTAAACTTCTTCAATCCTCTGATTACCACCAGGACATGCTTCTCAATGAAGGAGTACCTCACCTCGTAATCTTCCAGACTCTGGCTGAAGAAAACAATTGGTCGTTCCATACTTTCTTTGTTCTGTTGCACCAAGATTGCAGAAATTGTGTCGCTGCCACCAAAGGCATACAATATGAAGTCTTTGGAAAAATCTGGGTTCACAAGAGTTGGGGCTCGTGATATGGCTTCTTTGATAGCCTCAAAACTTGTTTTTCCATCGATTGTCCACACCGAATGTTAAGTTCTTCTTCAAGTATGAACGTTATTGGCTTAACAAGGGCAAAGAAAGCTTGGAACAAACCTATGGACAAAATTGATTTTTCCTAAGAATATTTGAAGAGCCTTCTTGTGACTTGGCAATGGCAAAGTGCTTTTATTGCTTCAACTCTCTCTATTTCTTTCGGGTTAAACCTATAAATACGGGCGGGATTCATTGTAAAGGGTTGGACATTCTTTGTTTTGTAGGCTCCCTTCTCCTCTTAGCAAAGGGATTTGTGGGGTTCAGGCCTTCCATCAAAAATTGCATTACGTTTCTGCCTCTTGGCTACTTTGTAATGGACTATATCAATCTACAGAGCAATAAAACATGTATGTGATCGATTTTAGATCCTCTCTTGTCTCTTTTTCTTTCATCTAGTCTCCCATTATATATTTGGCTATATGTGCTTGTTTATTGTATGCATTTTGTTGGTTTGTGTCTATTAGCAAAATAAGTGTTCATCATTCCTTTGGTGCATCACCTCATAGTTTAGCTTTGTTTTAATTTTGTATTCCTTCTATCCATGTCTCCTTGGTAAAGTTTAGATTAGGATTAAGAAAAGACCCTCTGCAAGTTTCTACATATGCACCTAAATAGAGGAATAAGGAACCAACCTTCAATCTAGAGAGCTTTCCCATTTTGCAAGGTCCCACACCTTGGGGAAAGTTCAATGTTATGCAATCACACCAAATGAGTCTGCCTTAGAAAAGTAGATATTTTAGAGCTCATTTGGGGGTGTTGTGATTCTGCACTAACACCAACTATTCAAGAATACCATATGGATTAGGCATAAAGATGATGACACATATAATCAACTCGTGGTTGATATCGAATTACTCCCACATGAATGGTTGGATTTAACCGTGGGTAGGTCATAAATGTTAGTAGCTTCGTAAATTTCTCCTAGAATGGTCATCGACAAAGAACCATGCTTACAATCAAGATAATAGTAGCCATGATTTTGAAATATTATAAAAATATATTAGAATGTATTGAAACTACAAAGCTAGGTATTTAGACAGAATCAACATCAACCTATATGATCCATGTTGATCTATACAATCTATACCGATCATTGTTAGGATTATGTTTATGATCAAAACATTTTATAAATTATATCTTTCTAAACAAAAAATTGGATGTTATTAGATACATATACTTGGATAAAGTGAATAATGTTATGAATAAATCTAGGAATAGTGACTTATAGATTCAAGTGAGTGACATAGCTTTGTGGTAGAGGAGACTCAAATGATTGGTTAGAAAATATGATTGCTCTAAAGGGAGGTCAAAGCAACAAGGTGTTCTAGTCTCTTCACGTCTACAAGAGGTTCTTCTTGAGCTATAAACATTCAATGCATGAATCTAAAACTCATACCTGTCACTTATAAAAAAATTAGATCCTTGGGAAATGGCTTATGCCACCTTTTATAGGATTGATGTCATTTTAACCAAATCGACACTCGATCTACAGCGATTGGCACCAATTCGAGGGATCAATGTTGATTCATGCATTTTTCAAGGAGAATGGTTGAATTTGGTTCCAACCATCTCCTTTTTGGGGTTTTTTAGGGTTTATAATGGTTTTGAAGTTGTTTAGGCTCGTGGGGATTTTGTTAGGGGGTTAGGGTTGTTTAGGTTATGTTTTTTTTTTGGTTCACTTTATGGTTATGTGTGGTTATGGGTTGTAAAATAGTGAATATAGGTCAGTAAATGGGTAAATTGGTCATGTGAGTTTACGAAGGGATGTCCTAAGGTGCGTACGTACATGTAGGAATTAGGGTGACCTAATTATGGTGTCTAAATTTGCCTCTTTTTGTCAAGTGGTTTGTGATGGATAAGTCAAGAGACAAAATGAGTAATATAGTTGGATTTATGTTGGATAGGTGACCCCCTCAACCGGGGTCATCACAAAACATCATGATGGTCCCCATTTTGAATGGATTTTGGATGAAGAAGTGTAAGAATGTGTATCTTTGTGTAAGATTGCACTTATAGATAAATATGCTTGATTTAAGATGCCCCAAGACTGAGCATGAAATATATTGCCACAAAGGTGGGCTTACGCGATCAACAATTCAAGTGATAGGGGAACCAATGGGTTCTCGACCTATAGGCATATGCCTTGTAGGAGGAAGTGGGAAAATTATCCCATGAGGCTTCGAATCCCTTGTGGATTGGGAAACACATGCTCATAGTGAATAGGATATAATTTCAATTGTTAAGGGCCTTGGGGTCCAAAAAGAAGCACAAAATTTGAAAGTATGCAATTTTATAGGTGATTGTTGTTGATTTTTAGGATCGGTATTGATTCCTGCATAATCAAAACCAATTGGAGATAAACGTCGATTGAGGTGGGATGATTATATATAGAAGTTGGGTAATCGTGACAGTTCATCATGTTTGTTGTGTTTATTGCTATAAACTCATATTTTGATATTTTGAAAGATGGAGGCTAGCGAGAGTGGACAGAGAGGAGGCAACAACCATCTTAGATAGAAGTAAGGATTTTTTTTTGTTATGATTTTTTTATATGTGGAGATATAGGATTGACATTGATTACTAGGATTGGCATCAATTTGGTTAGAATCAATCTTGATTCATGTGATTGTGGTTGATAACATAGATCGGTGTCGATTTGGTGTGTTTTGTTGATTTTGGAGATTTGGATAAATTTTGTGTTGGCAAAGCTAATATTTTCTTTGTGTGTTTTTTCAATCGGAAAAGAGATACATGGAGATGAGAGATCAAGTGTTTCCATTGTTAAAGTGGTTGCATGAGCACATGGGTGATGATGATTAGGCCACTTTGGAGGTGTTGGGTTTGGTAGAATGCATCATTATAGGTGCATCCATCAAGATTTAGAGATGATGGTGGCATTTTTGGATCGATGGGATACATCCACAAGAACATTCTAGTTACCTACTAAGGAGATTACCATTACCATGGACGATATTTATCGATTTTTGTTTGGCTATTCAAGGTGAGCCCATTGTTCCCATTGATGAGGTGGGGCACCCAGGTGCAACTATGATGAGGTTATATGGTGATGATGATTTGGATGTGGCTTATGTGGTGGGGTTTTTTTAGTCTTTTTGGGATGATGAAGTGGTTGGGAGTACATTGATTGACATGATTATGGTGGGGATCAGTTGTTATGCTTTACCGTTTAGAATGGGGCTGGTTTCCATGGTCATTGACTAGGGTTGTGGTATATATGGTGTAGTACCATATTGTTTTTCTTGGGGTCCAATTTTATTAGCATAGATTTATAGAGAGTTTTAGAAGTGGTCCATAGGGAGGATATTTGTGTTAGATGAGAACTTTATGTTACGGTGTTGGGCTTATGAGCACATCATAGTGATTTGACCATGAGGTCTTCCATGGGCCACATAGTATGATCATGTTTATTGTTTTGGATTCTTGAGGTAGGAATTATCAGAGAGAGATGCACGAGTGATAACCCCGGAGGAGGACTTTGTGATGTTGATGTAGAAGTTGGGGGAGATGGATGAACGTGTGGTATCTTGAGAGACAAATTTGGGGTAGGCACGGTGGGACCGAGATCGGTACCTTGATGAGCGTGAATTATTGAAGGAGTAGTTTGGGAGACAGGAGTACACTCGGCGCATTAAGGTTAGGAGGATCGGGAGTAGGGGTGGTAGGGGAGTAGGGGTGTTAGGAGTTACGTTGGGAGGGGTGATGGGGCCACCAGGATAGTGAGCTTGGCTCAATATCAAGATGTGATTATAGAGCTCCGAAGACTTATGAGGGTGTGGTGACGGAGAGACTCCCAATGGTGCCACAATACGCAAACTATGTAACAAGTAACCAATAGGAATATTAGCAAGGACCTACTACTAGAATGAGGATTATAAGAGGGCGAGGAGGGAGCCCAAGGGTGGATTTGGATTGTCGATGTACAATTTACATTGTAGTTTTTGTATGGGCCATAGAGCACGATCATTTTTTAGATGTAAATTGACTTGGATGTGTATATATATGTGGTTTTTGGATATATGGATGTGTAAATGTGTTTTCATGATTTCATGTGATGTTTTATATGAGTTATAAATAGATTTAGATATGATTATGTTTTTAGTAGTGACGAGATTTAGATGCAATACATTTGTATGATTGTGATTATTTAATTTATCATGATGAATGTTATATAGATTAAATGTGATGATATTGTATGGGTGTTGGTTTTATTTGTTGATATGTATGATGATGGTTAAGTAAATTTCATGGGATGTGTTCGATTCTTTATTTGACCTTGCACATATGAATGTGTGGTGGTAATTTTAATGATAATGCACGTCAACCATGACTGGTTTTAACATATAACTAACAATGGTTAGTTCATTTAGGATTATGTGATTGATTTAAGATAAGATGAGATGAGATATGATATCTACCTCTTTCTAACATATTTGAGAGTTGCATGCATCTTGTATGGGGAATTTTTGTCTCCTCAGTGGTTCTTAGGTTTTACCCCAAATTTATTTTGTTATAGAATTTGTGAGATGATCGATGTAGGAATCTTGCATCTTCAAAGGGAAAGTTGATCGATGCGAGAAGTTTTCCTAGGATGATAAAAGATCTAAACATATTTAGGAAGTTTGATCCATGTGGTAATGCTTCAATTTATCGCAATGCATGTGGATTTTTAGATTGATTTGTCATCCTTCAAGGGAAGGGTGTCTGATAATATTTTTGGATTTTAATGGCAATAATAGATATCTTTTTACCGATAGTTGTCCTTCAAGGGTGCAGTCTATATTTTGATAAGATGTTATTCATATTATAGTGCTTTTGATTCTTTTAGTTGATGATGGGCCTAAAAGACCATTTGAGAAGGGTGGGTTTGATATACAAGCTAACACGTGTACCCTAAACATGTCATTTATCAATAGATTGGATGAAGTAGAGGGTAATGATATCAGTGTCCCCTACTGTAGTCAAGGGGACTTATCCATCTAGAATATGCTATGAGCAGGGCTGTGGTGGCCATATTTAAGGTCATATTAGATATTTGATGGGAGACCACATAATATCAAATCATTACTTGGGTAAGGGAGATTGGTGGCTTTTGAAAATGAGGGATCTTAGTTGGACTAAGGTCGTGTATATAGATATGTTAACATTAGAAAGGCCATACGTACAAAGCATTAAAAGGATCCTTTTCCAGGTTTACCATTGAGAGAGGCTAAGCGATATGCTCTAGACCCATATTTATGAGTGATAATATATGGTCCAAGCTAGTTTGGAGCAAATCTCCCATGTTTACTCTTTTTCATATTTGTGACATGTTGATTTTATTTAAGGACAATGTCGTCAATATTGAATTCATGTTCTTTAAGATGTTTATTATATGTATGTTTGATTCATTCTTGATATATATTAAGATGTTCGAGGGTGGTTAGTCAATGTTCATATAACAATTCAAGTTTTGATATGAATTCTTGATGATATTCTTCCTCAAGGATGAAATCTTTAAGAAAAATACATAGGGTTGGAATTTTGACTTCAAGCGGAAGAACGGATTTGGTGTTGTAGACTAGAGAGAAGGGGTATCACCCATAGGGGTTTGAATACTAGTTTGATAAGCCCATAATGTAAATGGAATGTGGAGATTCATGTAGTTAAAAAATTGTGCACTTGTTATTACATTTATCTTTGCCAAATATGTTATTTTATATATGGATCTCGCGTAAAGAAAGTATTCACGAATGACCTATCCCCTAGTCTTGTCATCAGTTAGTTGATCTTCGTCTTCGTTTGTCTTAGACAGTCATCAATTGTTTACATAGTTTTGGTCATCTTTTAGGGAGTCTCAGGTGTCATTATTTGGTCATTTTTCGTCTCTAGTCTTTGACTAGGGCACTAGGTAGTATTGGGGCACCCATGGGCACCCCGATCCTTAATTTTAGGTGCCTTGGTCCCGGCAGCACTTAGATCTAATTTATTTGTTCAAGGTCGGTCTTTGTCATTTTCCTCTCATTCCCCTAGGTACTAGTCAACATGTCGAGGTCATTAGTGTCGAAATTTGAACAAGAGATCCCTATATAAACATAACATACTCACTATTTTATGGGTGGACTATCTACCATCAAGGGCTAGCTATCTACTAAGGCAAGGGATTTCATTTGGGCATCATTGCATCACACACAAAGTGCATATGAAGGGTAAATATTCATTCCTAGCTTGTGTCGTCATCAAGTGAGGATATTGTGACACTCACGCGATAAGGGTCAAGATATTGTGAAGATCTAGTGACACCTTTCAAATTCATATCCTAAGTTATTAGGCATACCGAGTTCCCAAATTACAAACTAGGGTGCCCATAGGCACCCCAGTCCTCCTCTAGGTGCCCAGTCTAGGAAAATCACCATCTACTGCAATTTTTGGGTTGTTCCTTCACACTATTCTTCATCCGCACATCATTCTATTAGTCCCGACACATAGTGAGGTAAGTTATTTCTAGGTTAGTATCTTACCCCTTTTATTTCATTCATTTCATCTCATTTAAACATCAAAATAAAATATTTAGCATTAGTATTTCAGCTTATATCATTTTTTTGCATTTATGTACCTACTTAGATTAACTTAAAATATAGATATTAATTGTAAATTTTTAGTTAATCATTTTGGTGAACCCATGCTTTTAAATATTTTGCCCTATGATCCATTTCAAACCCTAATGGCTAAAAATAGTTCATCTTCTTCGCCCATCATGTCTCATTTTAGTGTCAACCCTATATATGATGCAGTTATCATTGTTAAGCTTGTGGCTCTTTATGGCAATCTTATTCCTACACCATCTCATAATCAACAAGAACTCTTAGTTGGTCAACAATGTGTGCCTACTTACTTTAACAACTCTCTCATTTTCATTATCATTGTTGAGGATCCTATAGCCTTCACTCCTCGTACACCATGTTATATGGATACTAGCAATCCTCCTTCGATCTCTTTAAGGAAAGTTTAGATGACTCTCTTATTGATTACTTGTTTGGTATCGATCATCCTTTACATGTACATTCTGATTATTCTCCTAATCAAAATACTATTATAGATCTATCTCATGATTCTCCTACATCTGATATGGCTTATCCTCATTCATCAAATACTAGTGCTCATTCACTTTTGTATTATGTTGATGATTTTATTGATAGCACTCTTAGTTGCATCCTCATCTCGATTCTTTATCTAATCTTGATGAGTCGATTGATAGCCATGGTTTTCCTTCTTTTCACATTGCCAAATGTGATCTAGCACTATGCTTGAGTCACCTCCATCTATCATTTCTTCTTCTCCTACAATTTCATCTCCTCTTATTACATCATCTACACCCATTTTTTCCTATCCTCATTTAGTTGTCTCTCCATCAGTCACCTTACCTATTGGGGATGTTTCTGATGCTAGTCCTACCAATTCTTTGGATATTCCATCTATATCACCTACTATAAATTCTTTGGCACCTACTCCTAGTGTGCCTTTAGCATCAGAATCTCATTTTATGATCTCTTGATATTCCTATGATCACACACAACTGCAAGTTACAAGCTCTTAATATATTGTTGTCATCTTCCACTATTCCTTCACAAGATATCATCTCTCTCATGCATGTCGTAGGTCAATTACAATCTCAAGTTCAATCTATCACTATAGAAAGTAGGGCTTGCTATGCTTCTATTGACAACAATTCATTACATGGTAACCCTTTCCCTAAGAAGATTCATAATTCCAAATTTCCTAAGGACTCTGTCATGCCTACATTCACATGTTTTGATGGTACTGGTGACCCTCATGCTCATCTTCTACACTACCACATTCTTATGACCTCTTATTTTGATGATAGATTATTACTTAAGGCATTTTTATACAATCTTATTGATGAGGCGTTACAATGGCACACTCATCTTCTCTTTGGGTCCATTGGTACTTACTATGACATGGATAACGCTTTCCTCCATTGGTTTATCATCAACAATGGCCCTAAGGTTACTTATGATCACCTTCCTACTTTACATTAGGGCTGTTGAACCTATAAAGGATTATATCTTATAGTTCAATGTTTGTATACATCAACTGATATTCCAACCTATTGATCTAGAAAAGCAATTTATTTTCGTCATGGTCTGATTCCCACACTTAAGCAAAGATTGTAGTATGATACATGTGAGTCATTCATTCTTCTCTACTACAAAGTCCTAGATCTAGAGAAATATCTTCTTTCAGAAAATGTTATTGACCCTCCACATACATCTACTTCTATTATATCATCTAGTCCTCCTCCATCAAAATTGGTTGAGAATCCTACAGTCTCCACCTTTGCCTCATAAGCAAGGCAAGCAAGCTCAACCTGCTCCACCACCACAATGTACTTCTTCTCCTCCTCCACAATAGGTTACTTATTCTTCCACTCCATCTATGTCATGTGAGCCATTGCATTTCTCCCATCAAGCTAAATCCCGTGATGCAGCTTTTTTCCTTACTTGAATTACACCTAATTCGTTTACCATACTACCATCATCACCCAAAAATAGGATACAACATCAACGTGATCAACCATATTGTAATTATCATCACATAAATGGACATAGGGAAAATGATTCTCTTTGCCTTCGTGATAAATTAACAAAATTAGAGGAAAATAGCATCATCTCCTTTGGCTCTCGCTCACGTGAGTGGTTTATTTATCCTCTACCTCAAGAGAGAGTTTCTACTTCACTTGATTCCTCTTCTCCATCAAGTTCTCGATTCATGTGCCATAAATCATCATCCATCACGCCATAGTTCATCCATCATCGCCATATATCACTCATGTGCGCTTTCCAACGCATCCATCCATCCCTCCACTATTGCATCCATTGCATTCAGACTATTCACCGCATCATGTTTCTTCTACACATTGGCTTCCACTGCCCTTCGCATTCGTGCATTCCACCGCAACTCCATATGACATTCAGTTTGGCACATATTTGCATGTTGCTTCCATTCCACATGCTTCCACTACTACATGTCACCTTGGTCTTTGGTAGGTGATGCTTATCACCTTACTCCCGATGAGGCACTTGTGTTCTTACGGTTCTTACACAATTTTTGAGGGATTCATTTTAAGAACCTCTCATCACGCACTCCTTTGTTTCATCTAGTGCACTCAATCATTTCCCGATGATGAACTCTTTCTTACGCAGCTCATCCTTGACTGCGGGGATCTTAATTAAATGAGCTTATTCATCTACATGTTGGGGGCATCACTAATCTCCCCGCCCTTGGTTTCATCATGCTAACATTTTACGATTACATCACATTATCATTCATCCCAACATGTTAGTTTTGTGATTATACATTTTTGGATCTATTTTATTAATCAACATTACATCCATTACACGTTACACATTTCATCACATTACATTCATTATATATCATCATTATAAACATTATATTCCAAGTATACATCAATCAAACACACACAATCTATAACACATTACTACGAAAATAAACATCAAATCATACATCATCAACCATATTATGAATCTGATATACACAACAAAAAAACTCATCATATAACCATAACATGCATCCACAGAGATATATATATATATATATATATATATATATATATATCGAATACAAATCATCATTACAAAACAAATGTCTCATCATTAGGGGGCAACGCCCCCACATCATATACAATAGTACAAGTCAAATCTCATCATCACTATCACTCTCGAGTACAAGAAGAGCCCTAGAGCAAGACACTTCACCACCAACATGACATTGTTGTTTGCAGCCTCAATACCTCTCTACCTGCTTCCATAATAGGTTAATCTTTATCACCTACTTAGAACAACGATGTTGCACATCTATGTATAATGAAAACACATCATGTGCTAAAGGACCACCACCAACCACCTCTCGGACTCATCAAGTCTCCTCACATGCCTTATCCCTCTCACCTAGAAATATTGTGCATGTTGTCGTTGGTATGGCCATTGGCTCAAATAAATGAGCATGCTTGCCCACTATATCGTCCACTTGCTCAAGTATACCTCCACCAATCACATCGATCGGCACATTTCACGTCAATGTGTAGATGGACATGTCTACTATTAGGGACCAATATGCATTGCCTACAAAATAAATAACACAATGCATTAAATAACGATTGTTATCATATAAGCCAACAACAACACACACAACCTAGCTATCTATAAATACTCATGCTCAGCTACAACTACTGCTAAATTTTTGGGGGCATGAGCTTCCCCCTCTCCTCCTCCTCCATGTGGTAACCCCAGTAGACCTACAAATAATGGGAACAACAATACCCATTGATGTGCCACCCACCCCGCATGATACTCTCTCCGTATAACCCAAATCATCTTATTCTATCAGCTCTATCACCGCATCCACCTCATCTAGCCCTGGATGTACTAGCTACTCGATTTGGACCCTAGTCTAGCTTTGGCCCTCCTAGGTGCTTTAATGGATCTCAACCATATATATGGCTCTGGGGCACATCCTAAGCCATGTCAAACTATCGCGATACTCTCTCCACTTGAAAATATCGGGCCACGCCTAGAGTCGATCCTTTAACCACATAGTCCTATGGATACATTGTAACTCTACATTAGTCTCGAGTCATACTCCATAGTCGCGGTATGGCCTCCATGTAACTACCTCGGGCCCCATGTTATCTATCAATGCCCTGTAGGTATCTATGTCCATCCTCCACCCGTGAATATTAATTCACCTCGTCGCATATATCTCTAGCCTAGCCCACTCTCCTCATGGACCTCCAACTGGTCTCAACACGGCTATATGTTCATAAGCCCATACATGCAATAGTGTAGTGGTTCTTATCCCACCACCATGCTCATCATGAGTAAACCGATATATATCTCTGTATAGGTGGTCCAACACACACCTTGCCCACATGTATCTAGTACCCCCTCCTCTATCTGCGGCCAAAGATATACCATGCATCTTATACAAAATGCATACTCCTCCTCCCTTCACTATTATAGATGAAGTAATCGCAATGGCTTATGAACTTTTGTAAACGTGGAACCCCAAATTGTAAGATATCATCCAAGATGATGTGGGCCTCGCAGTACTCAAGTCCCTATAAAGTACCATCTTTCCACTCACATCTACCACTCCATATCCTCTAATGGCATAACATGTACCCTCTCTCTAACAACCGGTAACCCTACAATATATGATACATGTCCTCTAAAGTAATAGTCATCTCTCCCATAGCCAACCAAAATGTACATGTGTCTCGTGCACCACCTCTCGCATAATACTGGTCATCATGGGCATATTATGGGGCACATCCCCCAATTGTGTTATATGTTTTCGGCCGGCATGGTCCATCACATCCAAATCATCATCGACATACCCAATCATAGAAAATTACTCATTTGACACCCGCCGTGAAAATTGTTCAAGTGAATGTTTCTCTACACACCACAAAACGACAACAAACACTGTGTTAGAACACTATACGAGTCCAAATGCACTCACTCATCACATTAATATACATTAAAAATCACATTTATACCATTCCAAACTAAATGCACACATTCGAGACCAGGGAACCTAGATGCAGGACTAGGGCACCCAGGAGCAAGACACTAGCGCCCGGATCTAGGCACTCTTGTCCCAGGGGTCACTAGTGCCCTCATCACTTTTGTCCAAGTCTAAAATGTCGAGAAACTTAAAAATATCAAAAATTCAATAAAAATAACTACCACACCATACATTTGCAAAAATAGTGCACTTACCAACTCCGCAGTCATGTGTGACACTATGGCAGTCGCCACCATCTCAAACCAGCTAGGACGTGTTGCTCTCACTTGCGACATCCTCACTAACTCAGAGCTCACTATCAAAATCACGAAAAATACAAATGAAGTAACTAATCACTTTTCCATCTTAATATCTATGGTTACTTTTCACCGATCACTTTGTTATGGTCATTATTTTGTGCTTATTATCACAACTAATACACACTACTTTGTTTTTGTCATATCTTGAGCATTTCTACTCTGATTTACACCCCATTTACAGAATTATTTTTAGAATCTTGCCTACTACCATATTGGATACATTCTATGCACATTATCTCTCTTCAATATTTTTTCCATTTGGTGACACACATTTTTGTGATTTGTACCACTTTCTTCATATATCATGCTTACTTTCGGCTTAGTATTCATTCTTCTCATCACTTCCCCTTTCTTCGAAATGGGGGGCATATCATTGGGTTCATCCTTTAATCCCCCTTACATTACCATGTGATTAATCAACACTAAAAAGTTGACAATTTTAAACATTTACTAATTCACCGCGTGATATCTCACCATTAATTCCTCCTAATGACCTAAGTCAGGGGGCAACAAACATACAATTTTTCTCTCGCAACATTTCATCATTTCTCCCTAATGACCTAACCTAGGGAAACTAGTGTAAATATCTCTATGGGTAACCAAACAATCAATTAATCAATCTATTAACGCGTCAAATCTATAACAATTTAAATCACACCACTCAATCAATACAATACAACACAATCGGCCTCCCAGATGACCTAACTTGGGAGCTACATGTGTTACTTTCCCATATGACCTAACTTGGGAATTTATTCTACATTTTCACTTTCTTCTAGATGACCTAACTTGGAAGCCATCATACATTTCGTGTTTGCTTCCAAATTACCTAACTTAGAAGTTATCACATTGGCAACACCCATGGAGTTGGAGCAAGAGTGCCTTTCCTATACCACTCCTATATTTTTTTATCGAAATTATTTGGATCCAAAAACCATGGTTCGGCATGCTATTTGGTTCTTTCGGAATGATTTTACTACCACATATGTGTGTTCTACTATAGCATGGGCTTCTCCAGATTTCTCTCAGGTACGCATCTCTATCTACTTTATGTTACCGAGATTTCCACTCACCAACATAAAGTGGGGGAAAATGTAGTCATAAAATCACACACTTACTATTACATTTATACCACCAAATATGTTATTTTATATATGGATCTCGCGTAAAGAAAGTATTCACTAATGACCTATCCCCTAGTCTTGTCGTTAGTTAGTTAGTCATCGTCATTAGTTGTTTACATAGTTTTGGTCATTTTTCAAAGAGTCTCATGTGTCGTTATTTGGTCATTTGTCATCTTTGGTATTTGAATAGGGTGCCTAGGGTAGTACTAGGGCACCCACAGCACCTGTGTCCTTAATTTTAGGTGCCTGGTCCCGACGTAACGTAGATCTAATTTATATTTTCAAGGTCGAGTCTTTGTCATTTTCCCTCTCATTCCCCTAAGAACTAGTTGTCATGTCAAGTCATTAGTGTTGAAATTTGAGCGAGATATCCCTATATAAACATAGCATACTCACTATTTTATGGGTGGACTATCTACCATCAAGGGTTAGCTATCTAATAAGGCAAGGGATTGCATTTGGGCATCATTGCATGACACACACTACATTGGAAGGGTAAATATTCATTGTAGGTTTTTGGCATCATCAACGAGGATATTGCAACACTCATGTGATAAGTGTTAGTATATTGCGAAGATCTAGTGACACTGTCAAATTCAAATCTTGATATATTCGACAAACCAAACCACCCGGACTACAAACCAAGGCACCCACAAGCGTCCCAATCCTCCTCCAAGCACCCCGATCTAGGAAAATCACTATTTATTACAATTTTTGGGTTGCTCCTTCACATTTTCTTCATTTGCACATCATTTTGTTGGTCTCAACCCACAATGAGGTATGTTATTTCCATATCCCTACCTTTTTTTTTTATGTGCTAATATATCTCCCAAGGCATGATCGAGTGGTAGAGATATATAGATAGAAAGGCTCTCCCTCTCATGGATGTATAAGCACTTTGGTGGTGATAGGAGATATTGATTAAGGGTGTCAAAGGAATTTTGGCAATTATCATCCCATATGAAATGGATTTCCTTTCTAAGGAGGTAATGGAAAGGTTGACACTAATCGATAATTGAGAGGTGAGATGGTGAATAGATTGAAGTCTCCTTTGTAGCCTACGGAGCTATTTAAGGTTAGATGGAGGAGATATTTTGATTGTGGCGTTGATTTTAATAGGATCAACCTCAATTCCCCTGATAGATACTATGAATCCTAATAGTTTCCCGGTTAGGACACCGAACATTCATTTAACAGGGTTGAGTTAAAGGTAAAATTGTATTAGATGGGTAAATATCACGTTGAGGATGGTAAGATGACCCTTTCGATGTTTAGATTTACCTAAGATATCATCTACATAGTCTTTTACACATGGTACGTTGGTAAGTCACTCTTACATTTTTCAAGCCAAAGGGAATTACTCTATAGTAGAAGGTTCCCCATGGAGTGATAAAAGATGTCTTATGTTGATCTTATAGTGTGATAAGGATTTTATTATAACTAGAGAAACCATCCATAAGAGGTAAAATTTCTTGGCATGTCATTAGGTCGACAAGTTGATCAATGTTAGGTAGGGAAAATCATCTTTTGGACAAGCGAGGTTAAGGTCTCAAAATTTTGTGCAGATATGTAATTTCCCAGAGGTATTATCATAGGTACAATGTTAGAAACCCATTTTGGATAATTGATGGGTAGGATGAAATTGGCTAAGAGAATATGTTGAAGTTATTCTTTAACTAACAATCTACGCAAGGATGCATTTTACGAAGTTTCTACCTCACTAGTTTAGCATTAGCGATGGTGAGAATATTATAGACAACAATATTAGGGTCAATACCATGCATGTTGTTATAAGACCATGTGAAGGCTTGATTATGATTAGATAGGAAGGTGGTGAACTCATGAGTATTTTTGTGAGTTTAAAGATTGACCAACTTTGACTATACACTATTCTTATCATGTCCTTATGTTAATGTTGATGGTGGATTCATTGAGGAGTGTAAACTTGCAGAGAGGTAGGGATGTCTAGATACAATTATCTTCAACACCCATATATGTTAGGATGGCGTTATCATCTTGACAATGAAGAAGGTGATTAGTGGGAGAATCCTCTTCTATCATATCAGGTAACACTAATGGGAGGATCTTAATTTTACCACTATCTTGATAAGTTAATGATCTGAGGGTGATTGTATTGATTATGTTAGAGGAGATGTTTAACGATAATGAGGAGGAAGGTTTGGACTCCATAATTGGTGTGGTGGTGGATTTGAGGAAGGTTCTTTGAAGCCGATTCCATGTTTTTCATGGGGTTTTTTAAATCTTCAAAGGGTATCTCATGTGAACCTTGCTCATATCTTCCCAATTCAAAACCCTTCCATGCACAATGATGAAGGTAGGTTTGGGAAAATTGAGGCTTATCTAGGAATGAAAATTCTGAGGTGAATGGTTTAACATGGTATTGATCATTGAGGTGTGAAGAGGGGTGATCGATGCCTCATGTTTATGAGTTGTGTTGAAGAAAGGGATGACTAAAGGAAATAATATTTCCAACATTAGGCTCATAAAGAGGCTACTTATTGGGTCTCCCATATGTTTTTGGTGTAGGGATTTTATTGAGAGCTAGGAGTCAATAATCCCCAACGAGAATCATTTTATCATATCTTTGAATGATTGATCATTAGATAACTTGGAAGCGGACGAAGAAACTCATAGAAGCTTGGTTTGAAGAGACGGTGTTTTATAAGGGAATTAACACGTCATTTGGCCTATAGGTCACATGTCATGCTTTGAACGGGTTAGGATTGGTAGGGACCATAAAGTTCTTTATTTCATGTTTTTATTTCAAAACTGATGTAGTGTGGAGGGGACACACATGCATGCATGGCACAAAACTAAGGCTTCCTAATAGTAAATTATATTGAAAATCACCTTTCATAAGGTAGAATATTTCATGGAGGAATTTTACACCTATTTTTATAGGTAGGATCAATAAGCCCAAGGTGAGCATAACAATAGCATTGAAAGCACGTAAGATAACGTGTGACCGAGATACAATGGTTTCTAGTAGTTGAAGTTGTTTGAAAGCATGGGATGAGATGATATTGATGTTGGCCCCATTGTCAATCATGACTCTTTTAATAAGGTATCATTGATTTGGGAAGTGATGAATAGGGGGAGGTCATGGTCCTTAAGATGCAAAAATGGGATCTCAGAGTCATCAAACATGATGGTTGCAGACATTTTTAGGTGCCAACAAAATTGGAAAATAGTTGAGGTTCATTTGATTATATTGAGATGGCTTGGAGATCTTCTATCATAGCTTGTCGATGTTGAGGGGAATTTTGGATGATTTCATAAAGGGATATCTTTATGGGTGCTTGGTGTAACTATTTAAGAACGTTGTTCTGTATTGATGTTGTGGATTGAGTTTGAAGGGATTTCAAGATAGAAACTTTAACTTTATAAGATGGTGAATCAAATGATTTGATGGGGGCTGAGAGATGGAGACTTTAGGCCTATCTTAATTATGGGGATTTTAGTCTTGGGCATGAGCTCTCATGGCTATGTCGATAACGTAAATTTAGAAGAAAGGAAATTAATTAGAGGAGATCACGCCCTTACTTGATGGGGTATTAGGTGGTGTTTTAAGTGTCTTAACCTCAATATTTTTAAGGGAAGGTTTAACCGGTATTTTGACTTTGTCCTTTTATGATTTATAGGTGGACCAAGATGATATATGTTTGTTAGGAGGACATCCTTCTTGGAAATATTTTGGATTACGGTGTGAAGGGATTTACAATCCTTGGTGTCATGCCTTAGGGATCTATGATAAGTACAAACTACATCATACTTGTACCATGTAGGTTTCCATCCATGAGGATTGAAGGACTTTACCAGGGGTAATGGTATGGTTGATGATTGAACAAGATTTTCAAGGTTTGTGTTATAGTTTCTTAATGGAGCTTGTTGAGATGGTGATGAGGTCATAGGGATTTTGGTTTCATTACATGGTTTAAGGAAACATGTTATACATGAGGTATGTTTTGAGTAACAAGCTTAGGTGTGGCTTTAAGAATGGGTTTGGATTGTATAATGGTGACTACAATTTTGATAAAGGATGAGGTCCTAAAATAGAAGGTAGTGATGTGGCATCCTTAGGTGTGTTTATTTTGGGTTTGTTTTGTGGGAGCTCTGACTTCTCGTGTGAGTGACTTGTTAATTTTTATATAGACTATATTGAGATTTTTGATCGGTGTTGAGGGAATTTAACTTTGGGAGGGATGTTTATGATTTCCACAATGGGATTTTCTTCTTGCAAACTCCAAGAGATAAGATTAGGGATATCTATGGGAGTGGTAATTGTAGCTGATCGAGATGATGTTTGATTTGGGAGATCACTAATAAGGAGATCAAAGGAGTCTATTTTTTTAAGCTAGTGTTTTAGATGTGGATGTGGATTATTTAAAAGATTGGAGTTGATTGATGGTATTGATAATGTGAGTGGCATAATTTCGAGGTCTACGACATTATTCTAGACTACGTTATTGGTCAAGAGATGGTTTGGAAAAGGTTATTTGAATACATCTAAGGATTGATTAGCGATGCATTAGGATTTTCTAGTTATAGGTCACCATGGTTGATAAGGTTTTGGATGAAATTTTTAAATGAATGGCACTGTCAACATCATGGTCGTGAAACTGATGGTATTTACAATAGTATTCTTCCCTGTTCCAAGATAGCTTAAGGAAGGATTCATTGATAGGTTGGATAGACAAAAGGTTTATCAAATGGGTGGCCATAAGTTTATCAAAACCGAACTATAAGAATCCCCCAGAGGTGTGTATTTCTGAGGATGTCGAGACTATTTCATGGGTCTAAATGGTTCTTAGATGTATTTTTTAGGACAACAACATTAGCCAAGCTTGTAGACTTGTCATTATTGGAAATTTTCCTAGAAGAATTAGGTTTAGGATTTTTAGATCGAAGTTTAACTTTACCATCTTCAAGAGATTTGAGTTCCAATTTATGTGTCATAGTAAAGGCTTTGTTGAATATTTGGAAAGATTGGATTTGGAGAGTGAAAGATATGTGCTTAGCTCATGATTGAGTGAAAAAATCAATTAATTCTGACTGTGATATAGAAAAATATAATTGATTAATGATTCCTCACCACCTAGCAACAAAGTCAACGATAGACTCATCTTGAATTATTTGATAGAATATAGATTGGTGATGGATATTTTACATGCAATGTTGATGGAGAAGTGTTTTAGGAAAAATTTGGCTAATTACGCGAATGAGTACAAGGAATGTTGGGGGATGTTGTTATACCAATCAAAGAGCGAGTCCCGACTAATGACATCGGGAATGTCCTTAGCATAAGGTCTTGATTGTGGGCTATGAGGTAACAAGAGTGTCAAAAGGCCTTGAGGCATTATTGTGGATCTTACTTGCTATAGAATTTGGTGAATTTTGGAATTTCCAAATGTGGAGGGTATGGTTTGAAGGGAACTATTGGATTGATGGGTTCATTACAAAAATTTTTCGTAAAAGAATACATTTTAGGTCCCCATGGTATGGCTTCTATACCTTTGATTCTAATCATCAAGGCTTACATGGGATCATTTGAGGGGTTGGATATTTATCACAAAAGGATTATTCTACCCATAGATAAAGAGATTTGATTGGTATTGTTAATATGGTAAAGGGGATTTTGAAAAGGGGAAGGTTTCTGGTCCACTATAAGTCAGGTAGGAACCTAATGGTTATGATGAAGAGTATATATATTGGTAAGATTGGGGGATAGAAGTGTTGAGGAAGGGTTTGTGAATGGTTGTGGATTTTGTTGAGGTGGGATGTAATTGTACTACGGGACACTAGTTATAGACGTTGGTTGTGAGAAGGGGGAAAAGCATTAGTGATAACACTCATATTGATAGGTGGTAAAGACGTAGGGATGGATACAACTAGGTTTTGGATTGTGGATGAGGGCTTGGGAGCTCATGGGTTGGGATGTGACCAAGGATCTTGTAGAATGAGGCACACCAGAGGATCCTTGTTAAGAGAGGGAGAATCGGAAGCCATGTGACTAACTACAAGCGATAAGGTGGTTATGTGCTAATGCATACAATGAGAGCTAATGAAGGGACGATGATAGGGATCTTGATTGGTTAATCATGTTTTGTGATGAGATGGTATTAAGGTCAAAGCTGACTAAAGGAGTTGATGAGATAGGTTTGGATGTTTCTATATGACTAGAGGCAAAGAAGGAGTGACTTTATTCAATGACCGATTGGTAGGTAGGTGGGATCAACATGCCATATGGGTTATAAGTAAAAAAACTAATGTTTGGTCATGGTTATGTGTTGTGATGGGGAATACATATAGCTCATGAAGTGAGGTAACTACTAAGGGTGATATGATTGGTTTCCATAAGTTCTTCAAAGGTAGGATCTCCACTAGCAAAGAATTGTGAGATGGGTGGTTCAAGAGTGTCTAATGTGTCTGACCTAATGTTGGGAGAGTGTGGTAGTTCTTGGGTTATGTCTATGGATAATTGTAGTGGGTCTAACATATATGTAATATTTTAGATTTGGGAATTTTTTCGAGTTAGAACCATGAGACAGAAAACAAACAATAAATGAAAGATAATTTGTTTAATGCAAATCACATAATCAATGAGAAATTTTTTAATTATCTTGATTAGTTTTAGAAATGTGTGAAAAGATAAAACACCTTGGAGAAGGTACTAATAATTGGGCCTACTAAGGTTGGTTTCAAGCGTGTTTAGGTTGGAGTCCTCAAGATACCAAAAGGTATGTGAGGCTTATATTTATTTGGTGTCAATATGAGGCATGATATTGGGGCCTACCCCTCACTTCATGATCCCACAATGATAAGGGTGTCGGTACTTAGCCAATATAATGCCCAAAAATTATTTATACTCACCGTAACATCGATTCGGATTCCCCTTGGTGATGAAATCCAAGTAGGTATACATGGAGGGGATGTTTAGTATGTAAGTTTGATTATAAGTTGTTTGGTAGTGTGGGGGGGGGGTATGGTGAACATAAATTTTAACCCCTACTTAGACTAGATGACCAAGAAGTGATGAAAATGAAAGTTCATTTTAAATTCTAAAAGAAACGTTTATTTGTAATGAGGACAACACACAAAATGTAATGTCGAGGAAGAGCGAAAAGGAGAGTGGAAAGAGAAAGAGAAAACATAAATCCCTCTATTTTGCATATACTTATTTTTGTTTTACACTCTCCAGGAAGTCACGAGAGAACTCAAGTTGAAAATTTAGTCAACTTGCAAGAAGTAAACAAGAAATGGATTCTACTATAGAAATTTAGATTTTAATAAAAAAGGACTAGGTTACCACTGGGTGTGCCAGATGTTTTAGTATATTTTAGGATTCGATTTTAGTTTATGAAATAAATCATTAAAACTGAAAATGGTAGGGTTTAATGAAACCTGCATGGATGATGATGAAAGATAGTAGATCTAAATGCTCTCATGAAACTCCTTGTTGGGCCCCTAAAATATTGACTAAGTCCAAAAGGGCGCATGGGCGCGCAAGACTGAAGTTAAGAAATGGGCGTGTAAGGAGAAGGCGTGCAAGGCAAGGTTCTAGGAGGGTCTTAGTAGAACCCGTGATGTGTGCCCATAGGACAAGGTCTCGGGACTTAGCCATATTTGGCGTATCGGGAAGGACACGAGAAAAGTGTGACCCGATTGCGCATGTAAAGTGGATAAGGTGTCAACTGGTGACAAGTTGGCCTAGGAAGGAATATGCCCTACGATGGAAGCTTCTAGAAGACCATCATGGAAAAAAGTGGAGAGCTCAGGCCTGGAGGAGCATGCTCCCATGGAGGACCACATTCAGACACTTGGCAATGGATCTGAGGCATGCAGAAGGATGAGTTGGCACTTCGAGATGCCTATATATACAAGCACCCGCACAAGAAAATAGAGGTGGAATCAAATATAAAGAGATCAATAGAGAGCGGAGCTCTGCAGAAATGCCGAAAGGAGTCATATTGGGTTGGGTAGATGAAATATAGGAGAAGGATGTATCAAGGGCTTGGGGTTATAAAATTTATTTTGAGAGCTAAATGATATGGATCCAGTTATGATGCATGACTTCGGTCTGCCATAATGTGGTGTTTTGTAGTAAGTCTAATGAATGTAATGAGGTTATCAGTTTATATGAATATGATTAGTAATGATTCTGGTGCATTTACATATCTTCATGGTTCTATTTTATGCACGTTTATGGAATGAATCTAAATCCTTGTGCATTTTCTATTTTGCTTTGATTTAGTTCTTTAAGTCTATTAAAGTATCTTTATCTGTAATGACTGCAATGATCTAGAGCCATTATGAGCTCTATGATGTTCGCATGTTTCATTCTCACTCACTTCCTTTAAAGTTTGGATCATAGATGATGTTTTCCCACTTAACTCACATAAAAGAGAGACTCGGCATCTGTGGGTGCCTCGGGTGAGTGCTCAGTGCCCGCTAGGTGATAGGCCGATGCGCATGGGATTCCCTTGTTCTTTGGTGGGTGTAAAAATGACTACATCTTGGTTCCATTGCCAGGACCTCTTTTTGAAGTTGTAGTGGGAAATGGCATACATCATGATCTGTGTAATAAGTGATGATAGAACACCTAACTTTGGAAAGTGTTGAATCATGGTTCAAAAGCATGAGAGGATGAATTTTCTTAGAGATTCAACACTGGACCTGATTTTGATGCACGTAGATGGGTAGAAGAGAACCTCTACCATGAGTTGTATGAATCTTTTTCTATTGCTTCCCAGTAGAACTGTATGAATGGCTCTCAGCATATGTGTCTAGATCAAGCTAGTATTATAGATCACACGCATGGAACCAAGAAGAATACCAGAGACTGTAGGATGCATATCTGACGTGGACTCGTGTTTGGATCATTGGTGGAAAGGTGTGTTGGCTAGCTACACTGGAGTATGCTATTTCTACATATTCTTGTCCAGAAGTCGCTGAGTTTGAGTTTCTACTGGGATCCCAGAGGATCATTTCTACGTGTTATCCCTCTGCAAGAATGAAGATCTTGATTGTTACCTTAAGTTTAGAGGCATCTCCGATGGCCACTAAACCATTTTGAGTTGGGTGAGGAAGCTAGAGTGGAGGAAGATGACAGACATTATGACAGAGAAAGAAAGGGAGGAGAGACGACTCAAGTATAGTGAAGCACGTGAAAGGGAGATTGTTAGACAACACGAGGTTACAAGTGTGATGGATGTATGGAGACAGACATTGCGGGAAGGATTTGAGGTTCACGTAGAGGACATAGAACCTGAGTAGTCTGTGCTACCCCATCTTGGCAAGCGCGTAAGAGAGACCCCTTCGGCTTCTGATGAGATTTCATCACGCGGAGAGAGAAGATTTGTTGGCACGCATCTAAACCCACCTAGTGACCAGACCATGGCGCTTGGTTTTCTAGATCAAGGAGGAGTATCATTGACCCAGTTGGTATCTAGTGGAAGTGATAGATCTACGCCCAAGAGATACAATTTTTCATTTCCTACTTCTATGGCTACACAAACTATTCCAATATTGAAGGAATTTTTGGAGAAGGAGCAAGTACATAAGGACATCGTGGAGTGGCATGGAACACACACAAGTAGTACAATCTTAGAGATGGTTGGCACATAGTTTAGGTGGACGTTGGGGACCCTAAGTGTGACCGCTTGTGCCTATTATTAGTGGGGAGGATCTGGAGGTGGAACTGGTGGATCTAGAGGCACAGGACCTAGTGGATCTAGTAAATGGGTGGAGGAAACACTAGAGAAAACCAAGGGATAAGACTAGGAGGAAAGGGCCTCAACCACCTCCTCAAGTCTTCTTTGAGATGTCTTTACATTATCCAAATTACATAGGTATGAAGATGTTGAAGAACATTTTCACAAGTGTGAGTTGCATGGCGCACAAAAGGGATCACAACCCCAAAACGGAAGGTCATCGGTTTGTAACGATGATTGCAAAGGCACGCACATAGCTGGTATAGGAAATATGACCCTCATCAAACGGTGGTGGATTATACTTGCTTTAAAGAATTCCTTCTTGGTAGAATTCCACATCCCTGAGTTTGAACAGAAGAGCATCAACACCCTTAAGGAAATTCAACAAGGAATGGTGGAGAGTGTGCGGGAGTATGACGCATGGTTTAAGACTCTCTTGTCAAAATTGTCATATGACATTCACCCTTCACAACATGCTCAATGGTTTGTTGGAGGGTTGATAACTCCATTTAGAAGAGCTTTATCTCATAAGACTTTCATATACCCATGCAAGGCATTGGAAGCCGCTTTGCACGCTTGAAGCATTGGAAGTATGATATCTTGGTGTTAGCCCATTCCTGGAAGCTCAAATCACCCTATGGCTAAGCAGATGGAAAATTTATCTACGCAAACTCATCTCATGAGACTCGTAGTGGAATGTGGTGTATGGATTGTGAAGTAGAGGGGCATGTCAAGGATAGTTTCCCCCGGAAGACAAGTATGCGTCAGTAGCAGTAGATTGTGAGATTTGTCATGGGGACCATGATGCGAGTAGATGTCCCTTGTTACAACATGCAATTCAGAAGAATGTATCTTTCTACTGTAAGATTTACACCTCTACAACCCATGATACTAAGGATTATAGGCTTATTAAACAAATCCATGAGGCCATTGATCTTGGTGTGTGCCAAACTAGCCTTGCCAATAGTTCTAAGAATGATGACCGCCATTATGAGGAGCGCGTAGAGGGAGGCACGTGCAAAAGGGGATTTCGTGAAGGATTCGGTGGTTGTGGTAACCATGGAGGAGGAAGAAGTGAGTTCCCACGTGGAACCTATTTTAATTGTGGGTCTACAGACCACTACAAGTGCGAGTGCCTAGATTTATTATAATGTTCATGGTGCGGGAAGAAGCACAAGTATGAGGAGTGCCCTGAGTTGTTTGAGCATATGATTAAACAACACCAGAAAGACAAGGGCGCTGTAATGGTAAGCATTAATAAGGTTAACACACAATGGATGCCATGGGTGACACGTGATGTAGGTTTGGAATCCGTTATGGTAACAACAAGAGCATAGGCCACGCACGCAAAAGAAATACCAAGGCAGAAGAACCTGGTTTCAAGGGAAGAAGTGGTACATGGGAAGTACCCAGATCCTGCACATCAAAAGGAGGTATATCAAGAAACCATGGACATCATTCGGAGTTTACAAGGAGAAATCCAGTGTCTAAAGGAGCAGTCCAGGAGGGAGGAGCAAAGAAGGAAGGTTGAGGCACCAAAGGATGACCTAGATGAGGTCAAGGAAGTATGTAAAATGCTAAGGCAAGAGAATATTATTCCCTTGCTAGGAGCATGGTTGAGAGAGAAGGTACCACGTGCCAGAGAAGAGCATGAGAGGTAGGTCTTGCATGCAAACCTTCCCCCTCACATCCTTGACTATGATAGGAGATCACGTTAAATGCGGTCATGGATGGATGGCTCCTTAGTAATATCCTCATTAACATAAAGCAAAGGTTAATGTTCTCACCTTGGATGCATGGCATCAGATGGGAAGACTGCATTATAGCCATCTTCAAATGTGTTGTATATGGAAAACAAAATGAAGGCAATGCCCATTGGTGTCTTAAAGGATGCAACCATCACCATTCAGGGAGCTAAGTTTACTGGGGACTTCAAAGTCTTGGCACTCACCAAGGTAGACAATTTCCCAACACTACTTGGGCACCCATGGTGCTATAAGAACAATGTGGATCTTCTGGTTCAACAAGGGATACATAAGCTTTGAAAATGAGGAGGAACGGGTCATCATACCCCTGGCTGATGGAAAATCAACACCCTATACTAAACCTTTGGGAGAAGAGGTCCTAGATAGAATATATGTGCACTTAATCAGGGATCTAGAGACAATTCATCCCATCAGAAGGAGTTATCCAGTTTGAGGATGCTTAGTCCTAAGTGACACCACCAGTATAGCATGTGATAATTGGGCGCATGGGACCTATGAGTTAATCGGATGACATTTGAGAGGATTGGTGACAAAGGTGACAAAGGTGCGTATGGTCCGGCACCTAGGAGGAAAGGAGCTACCTAAGTACTCAGGAGGAGCCTTCCTAAGGTATTTTTACAGGAGATGGAAGCTCAGTGGAAGGAGGAAAATGAATGAAGGGGATGTTAAGTTACGTCCTACTCGAACTGTTGTGTAGTTATGGGCAACACATCGAGATAATCTCTTGGAATGGCACGAGGTGAGAATTTCCTTCTCTGGTAAGGTTTTTAAGAGCAACACGCCCACGGCTATAAAAGATTACCATGGTAAAGAGACCACTTCCTTCCATATCCAAGCATGTGAGACAACCTGGATGGGAAGCACGAAGCATTGCCACCTTCATTATGGGTTCACAAGTTGTATTCCACATTACAAGGTTGTGTGCGCATATGGTACATTCATTCTGAGACATGCCACCAGACAGGAATTGGCAAGAGTTAGCGGTTGATCTCATTCAAACATTTGAGTATCAAAGTACAAAACCTTGGTGGATAAGGCATTGTAAGATATCAAGCACCTTACCATTGGAGATAGTGCCATGATAGAAGATAGGCTACTGGAGTTACTAGGTGAACCTAGCTTGGAGGCACACTTTGAGGAAGAAGAAACAAAAGAAATATAATTTGAGCGCGCATGTATGGAAAAATAAAAAGGGAAAATGGTGTATGTTATTGATGGAGAAGAAACAGAAAACTTAGATGTTGACCATTCTATGGGGATGCACAAGGTGTTAGATAGTGCTGATGAATGGGCGCGTGCCTATCATAAGCCTTTAAAGACAAAGAAGGTTAACATCAACTCAGACGAAGAGCCTAAAGAGGCTATCATCGGAGACTATTGGTCAGAGAAAGAAGTCTCTAAGATCATTGATCTTTTACGTGAGTTTGAGGATTTATTCCCATGCACGGGTATCATGAACTCAAAGGCATCCACCATTCCTTGGGGGAAATGAGAATTAATTTGAAGGAAGGTGTGCACCCAGTCTGGAAGAGACCATACCGAATGAATCCTAACCTGCGCATGAAGGTCAAGGAAGAAATAGATAAAATGATAGCATCAGGTATTATTGAAGTTGTTGAAGAGTCAAAATGGATAAGTCCAATGGTGATTAGTATCAAGAAGGATGGAAGGATAAGGATCTGTGTTGATTACAGGGACCTGAATGTAGTATGTATCATTGATCCTTTCCCAACCCCATTTAATGAAGAAATCTTAGAAGGAGTGGCAGGGTGCGAGGTCTATTCTTTCACAGATGGATTTTAGGGTTATCACCATGTAAGTATTGCAAAGGAAGACCAGAGAAAGACAACTTTCTCCATTGAGTGGGGAAGTTTTTCCTATACATTCATGCCTTTTGGGTTGAAGAATGTGTTTCTATGTTCTCGCGCATTGTGGTACAAGATTTCTAAGATTTCATCCATAAATTCCTTCAATTGTACCTGGATGATTGGACAGTATATGGGTTAGTGAAGGACCATTGTGATAACTTAAGGCTGATGTTTGAAAGGTGTCGGCAGTTGAGGATATCCCTCAACATTAAAAAATGTGTCTTTGTTACCCCGTTTGGAACATTATTGGGGCACATCATATGTAAGGAAGGCCTACTAGTAGATCCCGTAAAAGTTGTAGTAATTGTGGGATTGAGGGAGCCTACTAGTCAAAGCACGCAGTGCATGGATTTCTTGGGCATACGGGGTACTACAAGAAGTTCATTAAGGGATATGCCAAGATCTTCGTGCCCTTTAGAAGAGTTACTTAGACATAAGAGTGCCTTTCATTGGGGAGAGGCACAACAAAAGGCATTTGACACTTTAAAGGATAGGCTTGTCACCGTGCCCATCCTACGTTTCCCTTCTTGGGATAAGCCTTTCCATGTTCATGTGGATGCCTCAGGACCACCATTGGAGCAATACTTACACATCCTGGTGAGGGGATTTTGATCATCCTTTGTGCTTTGCAAGTAGGAAATTGACACCAGCAGAGTAGAATTATACTACAACTGAGCGTGAGGCATTGTCAATGATCTACGCGCTTCATAAATTTAGATAGTATTTGTTGGCAACCCTTTTGTATTTTACACTTGACCATATGGCATTGAAATACTTGGTGAACAAGCCTATTCTACAAGGGCGCATATTTGTTGGAGAAATATTGTTCCAAGAATTTGAGTTCACTATGGTTGTCAAACCAGAAAAAGTAATTCGGACCGATCATTTATCATAATTGATTCGGGGGGACGCGCAGAGCATTGAAGACACCATGCTAGATGCACAATTTTTTAGGTTGCGGCACGTGCCCTTGGATTTGGAGGACATTGTAGTATTTATCAAGATAGGTGTGGCACCAGATGGAATGAAGGCCTTGGAGAAGAAGAAGTTGATCATACATGTCATGCCCTATATGTTAATTAGTGGAGATTTGTAAAAATGGGTCATGATGAGGTTCGTGTCGATGCATGCTAGAACATGAGCACATTGCAATTATGGAAGAGGCGCATGGTGGGATTGCAGGAGGACACTATGTGGGAAATACAACCATGGAAGATTCTACTCACAGGGCTTTGGTGGGAGACCATTTATCAAGATTGCATTGAGTTTTGCAAGGCATGTGACCATTGCCAACACCTTGGAAAACCTAGAAAAAGGGATGAAATTCCCTTATGACCAATAAGCCAATCCAGCGGAACCATTTGAGAAGTGGGCTATCGACTTTTCAGACCAATCTCGCCAACGTGCGAAGGACTGGTCCGCTGTATATCCTCACTTGCACTAATTATTTGACAAGGTGGGCAGAGGCAGTGCCTACAAAGGATTGTACAATAGCTACCACTACTATATTTTTATGGGAAAACATAATCAAGTATGGATGCCCATTGAGTTTGACAAGTGATAGAGGTACACACTTCCTCAATGAGATGGTCAGGATTCTATTGTCATAATTCATGGTGGCCCATCATAAAACTACTCCCTATCACCCTTAAGCAAATGGAATTGCTGAGGCGTTTAACAAAATACTTAGCCACACATTGACTAAGATTTGTGATGTTAGTAGACAAGATTGGGATGACAAAGTATCACCATTCTTTGGGCATATAGGACAACCTACAAGAGGTTGAATAAGGCCACACCATTTCAATTAGTGTTTGGCGCGGAGGCTATCCTACCAGTTGAATTCATGTTACCTTCTCTGCGTATAGCGCACGCAGGAGGATTGGCTAATGAACAAGCATTGGAAGAAAGAATTGACAAGTTAATTGGACGAAAGATGATCACTCGCCAAGTGGAGCCAAAAATGGAAAAATCAAAACAAAAGGCATGGCATGATCGTCACATTAAGAACAAGAAGTTTGAGGTTGGGCAGATGGTATTACTATATGATTCAAAGTTTTATGCCATCCTGGGAAGTTGAAGGTGCATTGGTTGGGTCCCTACATCATCTCGTACATCCTTGATTTAGGCGCGTGTCAGTTACAAGCACTGGATGGGATGAGATTTCTGGACACTTCAATGGGAGTAGGCTGAAGCCCTACTATAAATAAGTCTTCTTGGTGTTTGTAAATAAGGTAGTGTTGCCAGTTAGTTTAGGATTTCCTTTAATGCATTTTATTTTCTTGTGTTTCCCTTTCTCGTTGTTGTTTTGTATTGCGCCTTGGGTGTCAATAATCTCATTAATTTTTAAGGTTATAACTGCGTAGAGGACCGCGCATCATTTTAGTGTGGGGTGGAGTAAGGTGGAAGAAATTGAAGTGTGAAGCGCCATGAAGGATTGCATTGGAAAGCCTGGTTGGATGGCCCGGGAAAGGAAGTGCATGAGAGGAAAGGTGAAAAAGGATGGTTGGTGTCAAGGTAAGGCTACATTGGGGATCCACGTATAAGAGAGGAAAAGTGCAAACACAACATGAGGTAGGTGAGAGAAAAAATCATGACAGAAGAAGTACCTTTGGTGCGGCATTGGTTATGCGCGCAAGAGTCTCCTGTCAAGATGGATTGGTTGCGTACTAGAAGGTTGGGGAATTGTCCGCACAAGGTTGGGTGCGTGAGTTAAAGCGCTAAAGTTGGACTTTGGTGAAAAATCTGTATTAAGTGTTAAAGTATGGTGGTAGGTAAGGTAGCATTTAATGTTTAAAAGTGGGAAAAACTATAAATAGAAGGTTGGGCACTTCATTATTTACTTTGTGAATATGAAGAAGGAAGATATTTTATGAACTAGGGTTTCCAAAGTTGATTCGTGTGAAGAAAAATTGGAAGATTTTAACCGTGAGTGACTAGTTTAGATCTACAAACCGGGGAAGTAATTCATGGGCATGGGAGAGTTTTGGAGAAGTGCCATCTTGTGAAAATATATTCCAGTTGGGGTTTGGAAGCTAGGGCACGAGTTGGAAAAGAGTATTCTTCACAGGTTCAATATTTGGACTTGGAAAAGATAGAAGAGCAGAGCTAAGAAGAGACATTGAAGTGTAGAGAAAACCTACACAACGACACCCAAGAAACCAAGCAAAAGAACAACTAAGAAGGGCAAGGGCAAGGGAAAGGGAAAACAACAAGAGACTACCGCAAGTACCAATGAGGAATGGTATGTAGAAATGTAGTACCCAGATGGGGTTTCACTCGAGATGGAATGGGAATCCCACTTGAGAAAAATGACAGTAAGTGACTATAATCATCACATGAACGTGATTGAAAGGAAATGGAGTTGGAGTTAGTGCGCCCGACTAACCAGAGAACACCTGAGGGGTTACCAATTTATAGCGACGAAGTCAAGGTGAAGTTAGAGAAGGTGGGTTTATTACAACTCTATGAGTTTCCCTACTTCGGAAAGCCAGAGCACCTCTATCAGTGGCTAATGTCACACATACATGAAGACCACTTTCACTTTGGGGCGCAAGATGCATAACCCCTCAGCTAATTTCAAGATTCACAGGCCTTATCTGTGAGGAGAAATATAGAGGATGACCTATGCGACAAGGAAGCAATTAAGGAAACAAAGTGGCCACGTATGCATACAAGAAGGGGTCAAGGTATTTTGATATCGGGATATCCAAGACCCAGTGATGAGAATGGCCATGCACAGTAACAAAACTCAATGCACAAGAAAGATGGACACAAGTAAACAAGTCCTGGTTGAATGTTTGTAGAATAATATTAGAGGGCACCATCTACAATCTGTCCACATACATTGTAGATGAAATTATCACTAACACACAGGAAGGAGACAAGATTCTCTTTGGTAATGTCCTCTTAACCATTGTGTTCTCAAAAATCAGGGTACCAAATGCAGCAGACAAGTTCTGTTTGGGAGTACCCAGAGGAAGACCCCTCACCTGCAAAAAGATTTGAGAAATACACTTGTGATAGCATGACGCCCATTCACAAGGCACATCTTGAAAAATGGTATACGTGCTTAAGGAATGTGTTTAGGTAGAATGGAGAATACCATAATAACTCGCCAACGCTACAAGTAGGAGAAGTTGAGTTCGTCAGTATACCAACACTTTTGTATTGGTAGGTTCAAGTTGACAAATGAAAGTATGAGCCCATGGTGCAAGCTCCCATTCGCCTTCACACTCAATACTTCCGGTGGGAGTTAATAGATTCAAGGAGTCCAAAAAGTTAAATCTTGACCTTGGAAGTTTGGACCGGGACCACAGGGAGATGCGTAGAACATTGGTCTACCCCAACAAGCATGCGTACGTGGAAAATTATATGTCGCATGAAGTCTAAATGGTAAAACCCCTTACTGTGACTATTACAAGGAGGTCCGCGGCACATGTATACCTTTAGATAAGGCCCAAGTTTGAGAAGGGTGCTTATCTTGAAAACAAGATAGCTATACCTGAGGACCTAATAGGTAGGAAGAAGCCCGCACCTACATGAAGGAAAAAGAAATGTAGAAAAAGGCACCAAGTGCCCAAGATACTCAAGTGGTAGGTGCCCAGGAACAAGCACTAGAATGAGTACTTACACACGCAGGAAGAGGTCCCCAGTCAAAGAGGAGGCACCAACACAAGAAAAGCTTATCGCAAAGGAGAAATCACCGAGGAAGAGGAAGAGAAAGTAGAATCTCCTATACTGGAATCCCTAGTTAGGAAGAAATAGAAGGTGATGGAGGAAGCTAACTCAGAGGAAATAGAGAGCTTGGAGAAATACATGGGTGAGAAGGATGATGATGAAGAAGATGAATCTGAAGAAGACCAAGAACCACTTGTCTTTAACGTGCATGGTTCAGAAGAAGAGGGCAGAGAAGAAGAAAATGAGTTCCTTTTCATGTGGCACAAGGGTAGCCAGGAGGAGGAAGGCACCCAGACATAGGAGGAAGTGAAGAGGTTGGCACGCAGGGTCAGAAAACTCCAAGCCTCACGAAGGAGAAAATAAACAAGGCAACAGAAAAAAAGCAATGAAAATCATCGAGGCCTTGGTAGAACAAGAATTGGAGCGTAACACTGACATAGTGATGGAAGAAGATAAGGAAGAAAGCGCAAGGAAAGATCACGGCAGCACGGGAGGCCCCAGTCTATCGGTAATTGTTCCTAAGGGCACACACATAGGGGGAAAGTGCATGGAGATCTAGAGGTAAGGAATGAGATACATTAATGATCCTAGTAAGGTGTTGCACGTGCGCTTCCAAAGCACAGTCCCAATAGATCAACTCTTGGAAATGAAGTCATTTGATGAAGAAGGTGCATACCCTTGGATGAGGAAGATGCTCTCTTGGGCAATTGAGTCCCACATCGATGAGCAGAGTTCGAGGTAAGCCAAGGGGAATTAATGGAAATGCCTGGGTCAAAAGGAAAACCCTTTGATAAACACGCAGTAGCTTTCATATGAGCAGTTATGCAATGCGCTCAACAAGGTCTCAGTTGAGGTTGAAGCTAGGCTCTTTGGATGGAATGACAGGGTAAAATTTATAGAGGAAGAATTAGAAAAGAAGGAGGAAGAGCTAGAAGAGAAGTAAAGGATTTAAAGCAGAGGAGTTAATTAGCCTCAGCTAAAATGTGAACTTCAGGAAGAAAAGGCAAGGGTGTGTGAAGTACATAAGAAGGTAGAATCCATCGTTGATGCCATTTTTTTGAAGCATCTAGACCTAGCACCACCCGCGCAAAAGTATGGATCTTCCCTTGAGTTCCTTGAAGACTTAACGTGCATTCTCACCATGGAAAGACAACCTCTAGCCTTAGAATCCACATAAGAAGTAGCAGCATGCCTGGAGAAGGAGGATAAATTGAAGGTAGTAGCAATCATGGTTGAATACAACAAAGTCCTTACTGATGTAAAGATTGCTTCCCATACCGCTGAGGCTACATATGACAACTGCGCAGACAAAGATAAAATGGCAAGTATTCTGGTCACCAACTATGAAGCAGAGCTTAAAGAGTTCCAAGAAAAGAACAAAGGGAACAGAGCAGAGTGGGATAGAATCCTGGCAAGGTTAAAAAGAATTCAGAAGCTATTGAGGCCCTAAGGGGTACAATCAAGAACCGGCTAAAGGAGCTATACCCACATATTACTAGAAGGATGGATGTGCTTGAAGACGTGGGCAAGGAGTTGGAAAAAATTGTTGACACTATGAACGCTCAAGGAGATGGACTAATTTTTGGGGAGGTAAGCACCCTAGTCAGCAACCTCTGCCAGAGAGCACAAAATGAAGTCAATGCCTGGAACAAGTTGGAGGCCAACTTGCAAAAAGATTTTCCTAGCTTGTTGCAATAATGCCATCACTTCCCCATTCTTTCTTCTTTCCTAAATTCTTCATTCCTTATTCTTTTCCCAAGACATTAAGTCTATGGTGGTTCTTTATTCATTAGAGAAGTGTTCCCGTAGGTGGAGAATAGGTAAAGTGTGGGGTGATGTTGGGCCCCTAAAATATTGACTAAGTCCAAAAGGGTGCATGGGCGCACAAGACTGAAGTTAAGAAATGGGCGCGCAAGGCAAGGTTCTAGGAGGGTCTTAGTAGAACCTGTGATGCGTGCCCACAGGACAAGGTCTCGGGACTTAGCCGTATTTGGCATATCGGGGGACACGAGAAAAGTGTGACCCGACTGCGCATGCGGAGTGGATAAGGTGCCAACCTAGTAACAAGTTGGCCTAGGAAGGAATATGCCCTACGATGGAAGCTTCTAGAAGACCATCATGGAAAAAAGTGGAGAGCTCAGGCCTGGAGGAGCATGCTCCCATGGAGGACCACATTCAGACACTTGGCAACAGATCTAAGGCTACAAAAGGATGAGTTAGCACTTTGGGATGCCTATATATACAAGCGCCACAGAAGAAAAGAGAGGTGGAATTGGATATAAGAGAGATCAATAGAGAGCGGAGCTCTAGAAATGCCACAAGGAGTCATATTGGGTTGGGTAGATGAAATATAGGAGAAGGATGTATCAAGGGCTTGGGGTTGTAAAATTTCTTTTGAGAGCTAAATGATATGGATCCAGTTATGATGCATGACTTCGGTCTGCCATAATGTGGTATTTTGTAGTAATTCTAATGAATGTAATGAAGTTATCGGTTTATATGAATATGATTAGTAATGATTTGGTGCATTTACATATCTTCATGGTTCTATTTTATGCATGTTTATGGAATGAATCTAAATCCTTGTGCATTTTCTATTTTGCTTTGATTCAGTTCTTTAAGTCTATTAAAGTATCTGTCTATAATGACTGCAATGATCTAGATCCGTTCTGAGCTCTATGATGTTCGCATGTTTCATTCTCACTCACTTCCTTTAAATTTTGGATCATAGATGATGTTTTCCCACTCAAATCACATAAAAGAGAGACTCAAAGATCCGTGCGTGCCTTGGCGAGCACCCGGCCCGCTGGGTGATAGGCCGGCGCACATGGGATTCCCTTGTTCTTTGGTGGGTGTAAAAATGACTACACTCCTCTTCCAAATAATTGGAAACCTATACACATAACAACTAGACAAAAGATAGATTAGATAATTATGAGGCAAGTTGTTTGGCAAAGGCCAATCCTATGAACCAAAGGGCTTACTTTAATGGAAATCAACTCCCTTTTAGATATTCAAGCCAATAATAATGATAAGATTATAGCTAATAATATAAAGTGACGTGGATAACAAACTATGGATATGCAATGTTTGGATGCTAGGATTCAATCAACGTCCTGATGATAGGTTGGGGTGGATTGAAAATGTTGTCCCAGTAGAGGTTGGCCTCATCACTATGTTCAAGGAGAAGATCTAATTTTTAGGAATGTCATCTAGATTAGGCATAAGGACAATGACACATATACTCAACTCATGGTTGATATCAGTTATGCTTCGTATGAATGGTTAACGAACTATGGGTAGGTTGTAAATTTTAGTGGCTTCATGAACTACTGGAATCTTCATCTAACAGAGAACCATACTTACAAGCAGGAGAACATTAGCCATGATTTTGAAATATTATAAAAATATATCATAATGAATTTAAACTACAAAGTTAGGTATTGCAGGATCGAGTGTCGATCTATACGATCGGTGTTGATTTATGTAATCGATATTGATCGACATGTTATCCCAATTTTTGAGTTCTGCGATAAAATTTGGATAATCAATCAATTTTTTCATCTTTGGAGGCCTTAGAACTTTTTACATATTATCAAAAAATTAAAAAAGTTCCTCAAAGTGTCTTTTCTAAGTTTTTTTTTAGGTTTTCGTGTTCCTCATGCATCTTTACAAGTTTTGAGTTGTGTGTTTCCTAAACCTAAAACCCAAAAAACTTCATGTCGATTTTAGGACTTTCTTTGCATCGTAACATGTGTGCATCATGACATGTTTTATGTCATATGATTTATGACCCCAAACCCTAACATGCCCTTTGTGTTTCAATTTTTTGGGGTTGTTTGCATCGTAACACGTGAGAGAAAATGCATGTCATATTTCCCATGACTTCTAAACCCTAAAACCTGAAATGCATGTTTTTCCCCTTCGTGTGTCGATTTTCATAACCCAATGACATGAAAAAATGTAATGACATGTGTGATCAATTTCCCTCCTGGGTCAACACATTAATTTCCAAGTCATATTTAAGTCTTGCATGTGTCATCCAACATGTAATTAATGCGACTTGGGTTATATAGTTGGATTTTCCATGTCATTTTAACTTGTATAAATTTAAATTTTAACCCTCACAAAGTGATTAGTTATTGGTACCTCCTCCACTTCCTCGAGGATGGGTTCCAATGTTGGACTCACCCTTGGTTGCCTTGGTGAAACACTTCCCCTCATCCTCTTTCCTTTGGCAGGTGATCCCTCACAGAGTAGAGGATGATGCACCTACTTGGGATTTCCCATGAGCAATAACTACTTTGGGACTTGAAGTGGGATGGGGCACAACTTGGATTAGAGTGGCCTAAGTAATAGGGGCATCCTTCATTACTCTTCTCAACAACTCCCCAAAGATTTTGTGTCAACTCAAACACAAAGGTCCCAATTTTACTTGTGGCAGCACTCAACTCCTCCACTACTTTTGAGGTTGGTCCTCTGATGGAAATCTATGGATATTTTCCCTTCAATGGATCTAAACTTTTTCTCCCTTCATCAAAGGTGGAAGCACATCCTTGACTACACCGGTGGCTTTGTATTCCCTCAAAACGTAGTGTTTTATATGGATAAGTCAATTCCTTTGCTTATCATCCAAGAGAGAGTTCTCCTAATGATGTGAGTTGTCCTCTCATGTAAGTATATTAGATCTTCCACTATCCAATCAAGAGGCGGCATTAGTTGGTTTGTAATTTTCTTAACTATATAGTACTTTCTCACCAAAAATTTTATCATCTACCAAACCCTTAGGGATATCAGCAAGTTTGTAATCAATGACATGGGAGAGGGTCATTCTATAAAAATACTTGAGTCTCGCCTCTTCCTCATATCTACGATTGATATAGTAGTCCTCATAGTGAGGCTCACACTCACATATATTACCCAGGGCACCTTTTACTACCCATTTGATATCATAATTGGGTTTGTCCTAAAACTTCTACATGATAACTCCATTCATTTCAGCTAACACAAGTTTGGCTTTGACCAATGTGGGACATGTGTATCTCCCAATAGTGATTGGGAACTTGACATTGGTTTTATGCTTCCCTGCAATGAGCTTATGGACATCCAAAAGTTTTCTTGACAATTCAAGTAGTGCCCATTTATCATCTAGGTACCTGGGCAACATATATGGTGTGCCCTGGAAGCCACTTACCTTGATGTAGGTGAAGAATTTGAATTAGATGAAATAACAACCATATTCAAAGTGATTACATATTTGTCCCTGGATGACATCTTATATTAATCCCTTTCAATCTTGAATAGACAAAGGATAGGGGCAAAGAAGGCATCATGAACCAACCTAAAATTATACTTTTGATTCTCTAGGTTGAGTTGTGGGTATACATCATATACCTTGTATTGAGAAAACTCTTTAGCCCTTACCAACCCGAGGAATGACTGTGGCATGCAATGTTGTAAACTAAGTATGAAGTCATGTAGAATTCACATTTGTGTTTAGACCCCTCTTGAATCTACACTGTCATTTTGATAAGTTGTTGATGGATGGAGTCACTTACCAACTCCCTAGTGGATATGTGATTTTTGACTCAAAATGAGTTGGATGAACCTAAACATCCAATCATGGTAATGATATGCACTCATTCCCCATAATCATGTTCAATAGGGTGATGAGGTCTCTAATCTCTTTAATGAAGTCATCTCTGGTCAACCTCTTGGGGATTCGAGTGGTAGAGATTCATGGATTCTCAAGCCATCGATTGTTCAATACTTTGGAATACTTGCACCTGTTCGCGAGTCAAAATTTATTTTCCTTTTCAATTGTATTTTTTTTCATTTCATCAACATCTGGGAGTCCTATCATTTCATCCAAAGCATTTGAAGTTTGGGATAAATCTACAACACCACTCTCATCTCTAACTTCCCTTCGTCGTCGAGTTATAATTCTTCGCACAAGCCCATAACAATTCTAGTCTTGAGCTAGATGGGAATGCAACTACTAAGGAAATGGTATTTTTGTCAAATTTTCCATAATTTCACTCATGTCGGTTGATGCGGCCTCTAGAGGAAATTATCCAAATCTACATTTCATAGGTTTGTATCGATTATCTTATCCAAGTCAGAAACAAGGTGGGACGAGGTCGAGCTACTAGTTAATTGGATCTTCATTGCATCATGGCAAGAGGGAAAATAACTTTCTTCAAGGAGTGGTGATAAAAACTAAGGACGCACATTAACTTCCATTACGCCCAACACAATCTCACAATACCACATAACAAAGAGATGTCAGGCTCAAGAAATTAACCGTACACCAAGGTAGTTGCAACTCCTTTCTAAACCAAAAAGACTCTTCAAACACCATCAAAGCTTTGAACATAACCTCCACGCAACTTAATCACAATAATTAGGGCTCTTTCTTATCCTAGGGATCCATAGTACTTGACAACTTCAAAATTTAAATGCAAAGCGTGGGACCTAGTCTAGATTTCCATCCATACTGACTCTTCTCATGCTTACTACTACCATGTCTTCCCATTTATTTGGGTCACCACAGAAATTGTATCACATACCAATGTTGCTCCAGTTCCTCATACAGTACATCCAATTCCTTCTCTCCTTATAATTGCTTTCCACCTTGTAATCCAACATCCACTCAAACAAAACACCCCACCCCTTCCCATACACAAAGATTTCCCATATTCTCGCCCTCATCACGTACTATCAAGCCCAACGCCGTTTGGTTTCGTAAAAAATAGATTTGTTGGTGAACATCCAAACTTGCTCAATCTGTTTGGAAAATTACCTTGGAATTAAAACAAGTTTGTTTGAAGGCTTTCCTTCTTGTAACAGATGCAAATATGAAAAACATGGCCATCGCTTCTCTTCATGGAACAACATGGACCTTGAAAAGTAGCCTATTGTTCTTGTGTCTTTAACCCAAATCAAGGAGATGTTTATCGCATGAGTTAATCCATTCTTGCAAGTCACCCAAGTACGTGGACAATACAAATACTTAAGACACACCATAAGTTTCCCACAACATTACTTCAATAGAAAAATACCTACCACACCACCTTGGAGATTTGGACATAATACTCATATAAAGGGAAGGAGCTAATTTAACAAAGTATGATTTCTATGTCAGTAGATCTCATGTTTGGGTGACCTTGCAATATAAAATCCCCACAATCCATATTACAAAGATGTCTTAATCGACAATGATGCCCTTTCCTCTCTACCATCTAAGTCATTAAATGTTTCCTCCTCTCTTAATAAAGACACAATGGAGCGCCCCAAATGCAAACTGCAACAGCCTAATTTCGTGGTATTGATGTTTCTATTGACTCGATGAAACATATGAACACTCGTCATATTTTGTGCCAACATCTCACAATACAGGAACAAAATAAGAGGAAATTGAATAGTTATTACTTACCCATGATGGTAACCCTACATTTACCATGTCATGGCCAAAGCTTGGCCTTGGGCTTTCACCAATAAATGAAAACAATACAAAGGGGCTTTTCTCAATGGCTTTCCCAAATTTGTTTTCAGTAGGAAAGACAATGTGGTAAAAACTACACATAAAATAAGTTCCAATGCATGAATACACTCTACATTTCATGTGCTACCATGATGGGCATTTTGGTTCCCATCCACAATTTTGCTACTTCCTTCTAAACCTCATAATGCGGCTTAGTGTTGGCATGGTGTCCTAGTAGGTGTTGTCATTGATGAAAAACCACATTAATGACAAATTGAGTGTTGTATGATGATGTCATGATGTTTTATATGATGCTAACATAATGGTTCAGATGTTTATCAGTTGTTACATTGGGATTCAGTGATGCATGTTTGCTCTAGCAAGCCCATACAGGTGCCTAGAAGTGTTGCTTGGTAGTGTGAGCTTATTGGTTTCTTGGGAAGCATGTTGGAATGTTTTCTAACATGATTTGAGGGTGATTGAGCACTCACAATAGTGGCATAGTGTAGGTACATGTGTTTCACTTGGTTACAGGTGCTCATTAGGAGCAGGTATGGCGCTAGAAGTGTGACAAAATGGATTGGAGCCATTTGAGCTCATGGAAGCATGAAATCAGGTATATCATGGCATATGAGGTATTTTTGGTCATTTTTAGAGGTTACATGTTCATTTATTGCATTATTTTAGTTGGCCCTAGTTGTTACTATGAGGATCTAGCATGCAAGCATAGGTAAGTCTTAGGATTGTAGAGATTGGTCCATGGAATTAAAATTATGATGATTTGAGATGTTAAAGGGATGGTCTAGAGTTATCTCAGAAAAAAATTAGGTGCCCATGATGTGAATTTTGTCAGTAATAGTTGATTTAGTGAGACAGGGTGAAAATCAATGCAAATTCCAACTCGAAGTGTAACTTCATATGTTTGTTGTGAATCATGTGATTTGCATGGAACCTTGTGGATTTTAGGGATGATTATAATTTGATTTTATAAGGTTTCAAAAATAATGAGGTCTCGTTGATTGTCACGTTTTTATGAACAAATGTTAAGAAGGTAAAGAGGTCAAAAACCCTAGTTAAACCCTAACTAGGAGTAGTTTGCAAAAGATGAAGTATATTGACCCAATTTTGATTGGTAATGAAAATTTGATTATTATATGTTATAGTAGACTCTCGATATATTTTTATAAATGTAAATTTTAGGTCATGGTGTGAAGTGGGCCCCACCTAAAAATAGTAGTTTATGAAGAAGAAGGATTTTAAACAAGATGGTTGAAAGGAGTGGCATGCAAAATTTATGTTGCATGATGTTTGGGAGATGTTATTTATTCACATGAAATTTTCAGATCAATTTCATATATGTTCATGAGATTTTGAGGTCCAAACAGGTTGAATAGGCAAAGGGCAATTTTGGGATCTCAAATAGCAGGGTTCAGTAAATTGTCTATAACTTGAGTTACAAGTTTATTTTGAAGATTATTCAAGTTGTATTGGAAATAGGATTCAAATATATTTCCATATATATAAGTATTTCCTCGTGATGAAACCATTTTCATGGTTTCAAGGAATTATTTGAGCAAGAGGGATTTTTGCGATTCGGGACATGATCTATGTTGGTGAAATTTTCATACTATTTGAAGCATGAGATGGATTATTTGATGCCTATTATCACCTAGAAAGTGAGGAGGAATGAAATTGGAATCTAATTAATCCATTTTAGGTCTTGAATTTTTCGCAAGATGATCCGTTCAAGGAAAAAAATTCGTGGTTTGAAGTGAAGGATGTTTCATGACTTCTAATTTGTTTATAAGTGTTCTAAAGGTCCTCAAATTTCTTTTTGAGTGGTCACATGGAAGGTTTTGGTTTAGTACAAGTGATTTTGTGATCAGATAAAGTTTCGAGGTGTTGAAGGGTGAAGGAAATAGTTGTTTTGAGAAGAACAAAGAGCACTGGGCCTAGTAAACGAAATAATTTGATTGGATGAGATAAATTGTGACCATATATGATGTTTAAATTTTATTTTAAACATGTGTGATGATTTTTAGAGCTTTACCAAAAATATTTTTGGGATTAGGAGATTTTTGTCATCCCAATGCAAGGGTTTTGGGATTTTTGGTGCATGGATGAAGTATTTTTGCTAGGCCAACCTATATGGGTCAATTTTGAATGTTCTAGTGATTCTTATGGGATGTTTTTAGGCTGGTATGGTCATGAAAATGGAGGGAAACTGACCTCCTTTGAATTTGAATCAAGGAAAGGGTATAAAATGGAGTTTTGGGTACAATGGTTCTAGCTTTTTGAAACCTCTTTTATCTTCTTTTGAAGAATCCTTTTGCTACAAAGAAAAAAATCTTTGGGCCTAGCCCAAAACACTTGGAATCTCATTATAGGACATCTGCTAGTTGATTTTTCATGAGGATATCCCGAGTAAAGACAAAGTTGGTGTTGTTTCTTTGAGAGCGAGTTGGAGAAGGAAGACAAATTTGGGTGCTTGAATTTGGATGCTATCCTCATAGCATGTTGATGATATTTTCAATTTTATAAGGATTTTTCAGATATTATTCTTGAATGTTGAATACATTATCATATTTGTATCTAATCATATGTATTCATGAGACATTGATTGTCTTGAGAGCACTTTATTGTATCTTGTGGATCATTGTTGAAGACACTACTTTTGTGATCTGATTTGAGCATATATATATACATGTGTGGATCTAATTTTATTATCAATATATGTATCTTTGAGATCATATTATGTTCCTTGCATTGATTTTACTTCATTGAAAAGGTTGAATGCTTTGATGTGTGTATATGGGCATGTGTGGTTAGGGTTTGAAGCAAAAGTGTTGAAAAGTTTTATTGGGGATTGATTCACCCCCCTCTCAGTTTGTATCACCTCCAACAATTGGTATCAGAGCAGGCCCTTGGAAGTAGCCTAACAAGCTAGAGGGAGATCTTGGAGGACAACTATGGGGGATCCCTATTGGCCCATGAGAGGATGTGAAGTGTAGCTAGAGAAATTGGTTGGAATTTTAGAGGAAGGACTAAAGTTCTTTATGACTCAATTTGAAGGATCTCAAGCTGAATTGAATATCAAGAGGGAAGAGTGTCTCAAGCATGAGGTGAGAAAGAGGAACTAAAGAAAGAGCTATCTGCCATAACAAGCAAGTTATCATCATTTCATGAGAGTTTAGAAAATCAGAATAAGATGCTAGGAAATCAAAATATCTATGGTGATAGGACAGGCCTAGGCTTCAATGAGGATTCATCCAAGAATAATGAAGAAGAATCAAGTCAAGGATCAAATGAAATAAGGAAGCCAAGCAAGGGAGAAAGTTCAAGGCTTCCACCTCCTAGAAGATCATTGACGATGGAAAAGTGACAAGCGAGCATGGGAATCTACAAGTACCCTTTCCTCGTACCCGACTTCCCGAGGTCGTGTCGAGACAATGGTGAATGTTGAATGCGAATGGATATATATGAGCTAATCGGGTAATCTTAAATCCTCAATACGCAATAACGGAATCTGTGAATCTAAGGTGAAGAAGGCCCTCCTAACCTGGATTGGTGTGATGGCTCGTTCGAGATATAATGGCTGCTCGGAGGCTCCAATCGATGTCGAGCTCTGCCGAGATCCTATTTCTTGGTTGTTGGATATGTGGGAAGTGACTGTGGGAGCTTCGTATATATCTCCAGACAAGGTCATAAAATGGTGATAGGTGGTTTAGTGGATTCGTAGTGAACTATGGATGGTTTTCTGGTCTAGCCCAGAAAATATTAGATTGATTAGCTTCTATGTTTAATATGGAGAACTGTACTATAATATCTGGTGGGAGTGGTGAGGATCTAAACACCAGCATTCGCAAGCTGGTGTCAATACTTGACTGGTTTGTTGGCTCGTTGGGTTGTGGGACTTGGGGATCATAACCGTGAGTATGTGGTTGTTGAGGACCTGTTATGGTCATGTGAAGAATCAATCCCTTCTTCCGACTATCCAATAATCGTATGCCTTTTCAACTTCTACGTTTAGAACTAGAAGTTGTATGATTTTCTCAGTACCTAATGGTGTTCTAGTAACTTGGATACGTAAGCTAGTGTCTATATCAACGAGGAGGTCTCTGCATTAGGTGGAACCAAAGGATCGCAACCAAATGTTTGTTCTCATTCAAACCCTTACACGGTCATTTAGGTGTTTTATCAAGGCAATCTATAATTTAGATGGTTTGACCAGAATGTGTAAGCTTTGTCGTCTTCGATATTCAATCCTCTTAGTTGCTCACTAATTGCTTGTAAGTTTGTTGTGGCTCGAAAGACCTGTATCCTAAGGTCCTAATCTATATCAGCTAAAGTCGTGGGTAAATTTGGTTGAGGTACTATAGGTTCAAATATATATTCTCTAGGCTCTCTAGGTCATGTGATTGTCATACAAAGATGATTCAACTTCTAACTAACATTAAATAAACTGATTACAAAAGAGGTATTTACACTATGCAAGCATCCTGCTATTTTTGTATTTTTCAATGACGTATTTCAATGAAATTGAAGAGCAGCTACTCTAGTATATTTATAAAATGGACAACTAATCTAGAAACAAAATGAAAACAAACAAAGTAGCCTGGTATGGCTATTTGCCTGTGCAATTGTGATATTATACTAAATATCTAACTAAATATATTAAATTGAAAGACTCTTGATTCTACCTCAGAAGTGAGGAATGAATCACAGTTTCTTAGAAACTATCAATCCCCACAGCTTCCCTGGTGATATCGAGAACAAGCTTTTGACTGAAATAAAATAATTCACTACTTTATTTGATATGTTGTAACTAGAACTTTGATAGCTCAAACCTGGCATTTACAAAACAGTGGTAAATCTAGTTGTGTGTGATTTCGTCCCCTCAGTGTGATCTCCTTGTTCCTTCGTGTCCTCATGAATCTAGAAAGTGTGTATATGATAGTATCAACAAAAGATAGCAATCGAACAATGGCAGCTTTGGATATAGACCAAATATAATGCGAGTAGGAGAGGGATAGCGCAAGTGAATAGAGCTTGACTATGCAATTCTTAGTGAGATTTATTACGAGAATACAACACAAGTGTACCGAGAGTTTCAGAAATTATCCTTGTGACAAAACAAAACCTGCAACTTTAATGGATTCTAGTCTAGAAATGAAGTTATTCTATGTTTTAAACTGATTGTATGCAGCAACAATGAAACAAGACTTGAAACAAGAAGATGATATGACCTCCAAAGTGCCAACAATGGAAGCAAAACCTGAAACTAACAAAATTCTAAGCAAGAAATTGAAAAACTGAACAAGAGAATTGAGAGGATGAGGGGCCATTTGTTTGAAAACAAACCAGCTATTTATAGAATTCCCATTCACCAAAGGGTAACTTGGAATGGAACTCTTTTACCATTAAACAATGGAGAAACACTATTACAGGGAACCAAAAACATAAATACAAGCTAAGGCGGTTGAGAAAAGCTAGTAAACGTTGAAAATTCACGCAAGTCACGATCAAAGGAACATGCTGGAGAATGCGTGAAGGATCGCCGCCGCAGGCGGCTATTTCATCGAAGGTCAAAAAGCTAAGAAAAGGGGGGCAAGGGATAAAACAAAGCACAAGGAACTTGGATAAATCATTTGTGATGTTAACATGTACTTCCCGAGCTTCTCTAGATCCCAAACACCTTGCGAGGTGACCTGTATCATCATTGGGGCATGTGTAACATCATTCCTGGTGGTGCGTCTACAATTTTGGGTACGTACACTCACCTATCAGGAAGCCAAATGCATATAGGTATGATTTTTTCATGGTAATTGTTACAAATGTGGTGCTTATGGACATAGGGCTAGTTTTTGTAGTCCTAAGGTTGAAAAGAAGGATGATGGAAAAGGAAAGGAACATTGTGAAGGAAAGAAGGAAGAGGAATGTCAAGACAAGAAAGAGAAAAAGATAGGGCAAAGGTATGGAGCTGAATGTTATATTTGTCATGAAAAAGGTCATCTTGCAAAGTATTGCAAGAATGAACCATCAAACACAATAAGGTATGCAAGTACATTCAAGGGATATTGCTATGCTTCCAATGGATTATGAATGTAAAGGAAGGCAAGTGGAATGTTTTAGGTGCCACAAGATAGGGCACATTGTAAGGTTTTGTAATGCAGGTTAGTTGAAGAAAGAAACTCAAAGACCCAAGCCACAAGCTCAAGTATACAAAAAGAAGGAAGAAGCTAGTCAAAGTGGTAAAGATGTTTCCAAGGATGTGACTAAGCAAAAGGAGGGATCTACTGCAACAAATGAGAAATCAGATAAAGAGGAGATAGTCAAGGTCCAAGAAGAGGGCTTGAGACCTACTTAGGTCTCTCATCAAGCTCCTCCATGGTGACATATGCCTCTATTAGGCTTCATAGAGGTGTATAGGTGCAAAAGAAGCTTTGGAGTGAGGGGGAGCTGTCTCGCGGTGTGCATCTTCTTCTGATGAAAAGGTATGTCATTCGGTATGTTGTCATGTTTTTATTTGGTAGTTCTTGTGTAAGAATTCATGTTCTCACTTTATAGTCCTTGAATGTACGAGTATAAAGCACTTGAGATATGTGTTTACATCATTGTGATGTGTGGTCAATCCGAGTTGTAATAACAAAGTATAAGGGATGTCAAATGATTATAATACCATAAAAGGTATTCTTCTACGTCTTGAATGCTAATTTGAGTCCGATCCGCTTAAATCAAGCCATTTTTGTGCTATGTAAGTTGGTGTCTTGTCGAGTCAAGTAGTTTTTCATGAGTATTATTTGTCATCAAAATGATTATGTGAAAATATCATGGTGTAGATGTCTCATGGTCTCTTTTCTTATCATTTTATGGTCCACAATGTATCAATAAATGCAAACAAGTGTATGGATGTTGAATGACAGAGCTATGAAAGTGTAAAGTAGTGTGATTAGAATATGTTTCATCCTTTAAAGTATCTCGACGGTGATGTTTAAGGATATCTTGTCAAAAGTGTTTTTGTGTCAATGAAGTCAGAAGCTTATCGAGGAAAGAGTATTCACTAAGTAAAGCTTAAACAAGTAAGATGCAAATCTTGATATCCTCAAAAGTGTGCAAGTTCCTCAAAAGAGACAAAGTATGAGCATTTAGTGGTCTATGCACAAGAACATGTGTACCTATAAGTGTGATGGTTTGTCTCAAAGAAATAAGAAGTCTAAAATGTCGAATTTGGTCCTTATTTGAGCTATAAAGTTGTTACAAGTTGTGATCTAAGGTGGTTCTCTGAGTTTACCAGTTGCTCTTATCAGTGAAAGGTCATATGCTATCAATGTTAACTATAGTTTCTGATCTTTGAACCTTTGAATTCTGGATTAACTTATGACTATGCATTCAAAGTAAGTCTTGTCTGAATGATATGTGGTCAACCATCTTATAGAAGAAAGTGTCACTGTGTTTTGCATTGTCATGAAACTGTTGTCAAAGTGTACTTGTGTCCTCATCATGCCAACTCATCATGTGAAAGGAAGCTTTGTGATCTGTATGAAAGGCATCTCAAGTGTTTCCACTCTCAAAAAGTGAATCAAAGTGAAAAAAATTCATAATGATGTGAGAAGCTTTACAAGTTGCGATCCTCTTCTTGATGTTGTGGATTAGAGCTCTATGTATTACACTTCATCAAGGAAAGTGTCATAGTTGGTCATGTTTTCAATTTTAAGTTTTGCAATTGTGTATCTACGAAAGACTTCAAACACATCAAGACTATGTTAGTTGTATCAATGAAAGTGATGAGTCTTCTCGGTCAAAGAAAAATTTGAGTCCACTTCATAAGTCAATGTGCAACTCAAGAATTGTGTCAGGTTATAAGTCTCCAAAGTCATGAGTATATGAATTAGAAAATATTCAAATGTCAGAGAACGATGTTTCAAGGTCTACAAGCTCTAAACCTTGTGCATAAGTTTGTCAAGTTTATATGGGAACAAAAAGAAGTCAAAAGGCTTGTAAAATGCATTCTACAGTTTTTTTGAGCATATGGGAGGCAGAGTACATCTAGTTCTCAGAATTAAAGGTAAAGTAGGAGAGTTTGTTGACTCAAAACCCTGGAGATTCCAAAATGGTGAGCTACAAAGTGGCAGAGCCCATGAAAAAGGCTTTAAATTGAATAGTGGAAATGTTAAAGATCTACTTGTACACCTCTCACAAATTTTTGGTGCATTAAGGAAAATAGTATGTCTTCTTCAAGAAGGAGCTTGTCTGTGATGACTTAGAAGTATGAAATCAAGGTGCTTATACTTGGTAAAGTTAGTGTCTCGTGTAAAAGAGTCTAACATCTCTTGGTATGGCTTCAAGGATGGTTGTAGGTTCATAAGCTTATCTCATGTATGTTGTATCAAGGTTGTCAATGTGTGTGTTAATACAAAATTACAACACCCCCAAATTACCTACATGTGATTGGGGCATTAAGTGTAATCTGCACAACATGGGGTTATCTCTTGAGTTGTGGTACTTGCGAACCTAAGATAACCCTCTAGAAAAGGCTAGCTTCCTCTACCTAATCCTAATACTACAAGCTACTCCTAATGCAAAAAGACACCTATCTAAACCTATCCTAATAATGTCAAGGAAACAAGAGAGAGAGAAAGTGCATGAAAAGGGAAATCATACACTAAAGGGGGTGATAGCACCAAAAAAGGGGAGGAGATACTCATTGAGCGAGGAAGAGGATGGAAAATAGGACCTGGGAGAGGTCGGGGAGTGTGACATAGGCCCAAATCTCAACTCTCCATCAAACCTCCATGAAACACAACATCCTACACCTATAAATGAGAAATGCATGCACATATTACAACAATAATAATGGAGAGGCAAAGAGAAGCAATAAAACATGAAAAATGATTAAAAACATCATGAAACCATGAATTTATTTCTCATAATACGCATGAGACCATTTGATGCACAAAGGCATAATACGCTTGCTAGGTGCAGGAGAAGGCTTACAACTCATTGGAGTTGAGGAAAAAATCCACCAGGGTTTCCCCAACTCCCAGAATGTCTCCTTAAAAATGAGGGGTTCAATTACATTATATAGGCAATTTTCTAACCTACCCTCATTAAAGAGGTATGGGCACCCATACAATTCACTTCCCGAGAGTACTTTTGTCGAGATGAAGACATGGACGCCATATTGCAGTAATACCAGTTGTTGAGCTTTCATTCACCCACCTACCTTTGTCTTTCCGGGATTTGTGATCTGCCCAACCATGTGACCCGTCTAACTATGTGTGTCGTGTAACCTCAACCGTCAACTGGGGGTTGGACGTTGTCATCCAACATATAGGTTGTCAGACATTCCCGTGGTTTCTAACCAACCCGATGGTTGCCATATTTTCACCATGGGTTGTCTAACATGTGGAGTTGGATGGTCATCTATCTCTATCTATACAATGCGCTACCTAACTAACCGAGCCGTCTAACCTCGTTCGCGTCTAACCTGAGGGGGTTGGACATCGCCTAACCTATTCGTAAATGCGTCGCGTTCTTGCGAGCCGACCAACCCGATAGTTGCCATCTTTTCACCATGGGTCATCAAATATGTGGAGTTAGATAGCCTTATATATCTATCTCGTAAAATGTGCTACCCGACCAACTATGCCATCTAACCCTATTCCGTCTAACCTAAGCGTCAACCCAACTCCACCAACCCCAGGCGCCAATTTCTAAAAGCAATATCTTGAGATCTCGGATGAGTTTTGGGGTTAAATTTTATATGATTTCACATGAAAAAACCCATTGAATCCAATGGTGGTAGTATAAAGATCCAATTTTGAATTTATTACATTGAAATGGATCCTTATTTCTCAGGATGGCTAGTTGTGCGCCGGAAGAATGAGTTGCCTCGGGAAGTGCATTATGTTTCAAGATTTATCACCTTCTCCATCATGTAGAGCATGGAAAATGGCTTCCATAGGCACATTTTTAGACTTATAATTCCTTACAAAGCTATCATTATATTTTGTTGAAGCTCAGGTCCTCCTTCATGTTACATGCTCCTTTAGGCACGAAAGCTCGCTTCACGATGTATCACCCAAAGCCTCTTAAACTTCCCTGAATCTTCCAAAATCATATCCTTAGTGTTCCTAGCACTTGAATAATCTTGTATCATTCCAGATTGCTCCATGAATCCTTGTTCTAGTGCTCAAACCCATCCTCCGAGTTGTCTATTTTTACTGGGGGTAAAAATAGATAACAATTTAGCAACCTCTCGAGGACATCTACCTGCTAGATGTGTGACCAGTAGCCTTATAGCATCCATTTGGAAATGGAGTCATAATACATATGAAAACTGATCCTAAAATCTAAATTTTTCCCCTGGCCATTGAAACATCGATGTTTGAACCTAGAACTACCTACCGATTGCTCGGATTTTCCATCTCATTTACAAAATTATCTGAATTAAGGTTTTGTGAGAGTGGAAAATTATCTTGAACCTAGAATTTCCTCTCCTGCAAGTCTGATCTATAGGACGAAGGTTGAATCCCCCTTGAAACTGTCCCAAATATTATTTCTTGTCAAGTATGAAATAAAACCAATTGATGATTCCTTGACAAGCATAAACATTGCAGAAGTTCTAGGAACACAAGCTGATTCGAGAGAGGTTGGGACTGTTATTGGAACCTAATTTTTCCCATGAAAACATGCCCCCTCCAAATAATTGTGCAAGAGCAACAAACACCACACAATACACTATGTACAAAAGGGAAGATCATACATGCCCCAAGTGGAACATGTAGAGTGTGCATATGCACTTGTTCTGCTGAAAGAAAACCTACCTACTCTATGCTAATCGGAGGAATGGACAACTTCACATGAATCCTAACTTTGGAAAGGTAAAGTAGCTACCCTTCCTCAGCAAGTTTAGATCATGCAACTAATTTGGCAATATGGTCGTGGATGAGATACTAACATAGAGACAATCTTTCACCCAGCTTGCGAAGGTATTAATAGACAAAGGAAACACCTCCTTCGACTGATTTGTATTTGGTTGGAGGTGTTGTTGTTGCACCTTGGTACATTGAAAATCATCCCCATGCTCTGGATTGAACATGGCTAGTGGCAACTCTAACCCTTGCTCTAGTGAAACTAGGTATTTGATCGGGCAAGACCGACTCTTATGATTTTCATGCTCTTTTGTTTCTTAGCCCCACAACTAGGGCTCGTCTGCAGATCTTTTTCTTGAATATGGTTATTTGCAGGATTATCCATGCTTTGTTATGCCTCTACAAACAACTTTGTCTCCACCTTGATGGCCACCGGCATCCGGTAGGTCTCCTTATTCCCTATCTCCTCTTGATCTTCTAAAAAAAGTGTAGCCAACTCCAAATATGCAAAACAATGATGATCACCGCATTGCGTAGGAACGCCTTGCTCACCTTGAGTAATTGCTCCTCCTCAAGGCCTTGGGTGCCAATAGTGTTTAGAAACACTTCCTCCTCCTTGAACTTTCCAATCTGAGCTTCCTTCTCACTGTCTACTCTGTTCTTTGGCTTAGCTCCTTCTTTTGCACATTTTGAATGTCCTCTTCTTCCCAATATGAATTAGACCAATCACCTATTGATACAAAATTTTCATCCTTGGTAAGACTAGTTGAGGGAGAGGTATAAGAAAGAGGTTGTTAAATTGTCTCTTTCTCGGGCCGATGTGTTTGATGCTCATGGGATCTGATTTTATCACTTGGGAAATCCAAGTGATCCTCCAAAACATACCCCATATTCTATTGATGTGCTGCCTTTGAAACAACTACTTGATTATGCTTGAAGCCTTGTTATTTGGGGCATTGTATGGGCATCTCCCTCTCTCGACAAACATAGCAAGTCTCTCTTTCTACCAGCCTTGTATGGTATCCTAGGTTAGTGACTTGGTTGGGTAGAAGGTAGGGACAAACATATGGAATACCACAACTCTTTGGCACATTGGTGTATGGCTTGGGGAAGTTGGGTAGTGCTCTAGGCAGAGATGGAAGTGATCTTGGTGCAGCTTGGGAATGCTCTAGGAATAACACACATGTGACAAGGAATGATGGATTTTCCTTGACTTGCACATGGGAAAGGGATAACTTGAGGTGGTGGAGGAGGGATTGTAGCAATAGGGATGGGATTTATTTTGCCGGCCTGAATGAGAATCTTCTCAACTTGCGATGCGATCACGGCAAGTGAAAGCCCGAGGAAGACTTTTTCCCCCTAGAGACTAGATCAATATAACTAAGTTAGCATCAAAGGACCTCAGATAATACAAGAATGCCATACCTTGTGGGGGTCTGTATTCTTGAGGGATTCGGTGTTAAGTCCTTATGAATCTGAGGTTGAATTCTAGAATGAGCTCCATTGGATCCCGATGTATTTTGTTGAGGTGTTCTATGAGGCAAATGACATCTACATCCTCCTTAAACCGGTTGTGCAATTTTTCCCCCAACTGATTCCATGTGAAAGTGGATTGTGGAGACAAATTATTGTACCAATATTTTTCTTTGCCTTTGAAAGATAAAACCATAAGTCGAGGCAAATTTTTCTCTTCTGTTACATCGTGAATAGCAAAATGGTTGGCAATATCTTGAATGTGATCAATAGGAGATTGATCTCCATTTCCATAGAAAAGGGGCAGATTTTTTAGGGCCTTGGGGATAACATCCCACTACTGCAAGTGAAGAGGACTGGAACTAAAATGAGGGAATGGAAAAGCTCCTTGGAGAGCCATGATGAAGTGAAAACATTAAAAACAAATCTACAACCAGAGATGATGGGCTGCTTGAATCAGTGGAGTCGTCAAATATGCTTGAAATTGCCTCCAAAGGTTGGAACCTTCACCAAGAGCACATCAAACTTGATGAAGTGAAGTGGTAAGGTGCTTCAAACCTATCCCATCAGCGTGCAAAAATGTTAATGCAAAATTACAACACCCCTCGAATTGTCTACATGTGAGTGGGGTATTCGGTGTAATCTGCATAACATGGGGTTATCTCTCAAGTTATGGGACTTGCGAACTTGAGATAACCCTCTGGAGAAGGCCGGCTTCCTCTACCTAATCCTAATGCTACAACTACTCCTAATGCAAAAAGACACCTATCTAAACCTATCCTAATAATGCCAAGGAGACATGGAGAGAAAAAGTGCATGAAAAGGGAAATCCTACACTAAAGGGGGTGATAGCACCAAGAAAAAGGGGGATACTCTTGTTGAGGGAGGAAGAGGATGGAAAATAGGGCTGGGAGAGGTCAGATGAGTGTGGCACATAGACCCAAATCTCAACTCTCCATCAAACCTCCATAAAACACAACATCCTACACCTACAAATGAGAAATACATGCACATAATACAACAATAATAATGGAGAGGCAAAGAGAAGCAATAAAACATGACAAAGGGTTGAAAACACCATGAAACAAAGAATTTATTGCTCTATAATATGCATGACAATTACATTTTATGCGCAGAGGTGTAATACATTTGCTAGTGCAGGAAAAGGCTTCTGACTCATTGGAGTTGATGAAAAAATCCTCCACGGTTTCCTTAGCTCTCATAATGTCTCCTTAAAAATGAGGGGTTCGATCACATTATATAGGTAATTTTCTAACCTACCCTCATTAAAGAGGTAAGGGCACCCATATAATTCACTTCCGAGAGTACTTCTATCGATGAAGACATGGGTGCCATACCTCATTAATACTAGTTATTGAGTTCTCCCACCTACCTTTTCCTTTCCTAGGATTCGTGAGCTGCCCAACCATGTGACCCATCTAACCCTGTGTATTGCCTAACCTCAACCGTCAACTGGGGGTTGGACGTCATCCAACCTATAGGCCGTACATTCCTCCGGTCACCAACCAACCGATGATTGCCATCATTTCCTTGTGGGCCTTTCAACATGTGGAGTTAGACAACCATCTATCTTTTTCTGTAAAATGCGCTACCCGACCAACCGATCCGTCTAACCCTGTTTCATCCAACCCAAGGGGGATGGATGTCATCCAACTTCCCCGTATGTCGTGTCGCCGACCAACATGATGGTCGCCATCTTTTCACACTGGGTCATCCAACATGTGGAGTTATATGGTTTTCTATCTCTATCCATACAATGTGCTACCCAACCAACCAACCAAGCCATCTAACCCTATTATGTCCAACCTAGGTGTTCAACCCAATGAACCAACCCCCAGGTGCTAACTTCCAAAGGTGATATATTGAGCTCCCGAATGAGTTTTGGGGTGAAATTTTATATGATTTCACATGAAAACAACCCACTAAATCTAATGGTGGTAGTGTAAATATCCAATTTTGAATTTATTACATTTAAATAGCTCCTTCTTTCTCTGGATGGCTAGTTGTGCACCAGAAGAATGAGTTGCCTCAAGAAGTGCATGATGTTTCAAGATGTCTCGTCTTCTCCATCATGTAGGGCATGGAAAATGACTTCCATAGGAACTTTGTTGGACTTATAATTCCTCATGTGGCTATCATAATATTTTTTGAAGCTCATGTCCTCCTTCGTGTTGCATGCTCCTTTAGGCATGAAAGCCTGCTTCTGCTGGATCAGCTCCAAAGCCTCTGAAACTTCCCTAAATATTTCAAAATGAGATCCTTAGTGTTCATAGCACTTGAATACTCTCGTATCATTCTAGATTTCTCCATGAAGCCTTGTCCAGTGCTCAAACCCATCCTCCCGAGTTGTCTATTTTTATCGGAGGTAAGAAATAGATAACAGTGTGTTATTGAAGAAAGAAGCTACAGGTTTTAAGGTGAACATGAATTTCTAAGGATGTGAATATGTTCCAAAAGGACAAGGATGGATCTCAAGGTACTAAATAGGGTGTTGAACTGTAAGGTTGCAGGTCTCATGAAGAAGAAAGTTTTTTCAATCTGATCAGACCTTCTATAACAAAGTAGATTAGAAGTAATGATTGTGGTTATCTTGTGATGGTAAGATGACATTTTATAGGATTTGTGAAATGAAAGATTGGATTTTTAATGAGTAAGAGGCATGCTCAACAAGTCCTGAAGAAACTGTAAAAGGTGTCTTTGAGTTAGTGAATACAGTGGTCTGAGAATATGTTCTTACAGGATTATGATAAGGGAATGTGACTATGCATCTATGGTGCCATGTAAATTTAAAGTGTGATTATTTGATAAAAATCTTCTACTAGTCTACTTTGAAAATGCATCAAGAAACCTAGTGAAGAGTATGTTGAGCACTAAAGTGGAATAGTATAAAAGCTTGTGATAGTGGTACCTACATTGTCTACGATTTAAGGATCAATAGATCTAAAAGTGGAAATGTAGAACATTGAACAATTTCATGACAAATGATTAGAAAATGCACTCCACTGTGTCCGAGAAGACTTATCAAAACATATAAATTGTTATTAATAGTATCAAGCTTTATTTAGTATGATAATGTTATCAACTCATATCGAAGGTGGAAAAATACGAGATATGTCAAGATTTTTTTGAGCTAAAGAAGTGTCTTTGAGAAGTGTCAATAAATATAAAGTGACTAAAATAGTGTAGGAGGTTGAAATTGAAGCTTTTTGGTAGGAACATGAGCCTAACAAAGAAAAGAACTTGGAATAAGCTTGAAATGGTTATCTTGTATGAACTAACCTTAGGCGAGATGAGACAGAGTGTGAAGGTTTCTCTCGGGACTATAATATGAGTCTCAAGCCTTAACATGTTGCACTGCATTCATCATGCATAGAGAGAATGAGAAGGTCTACGATATCATCCAAGGTGTTGATCAAGCTAGGGGAGCTTACACTTGTCTTAAATCAGATATTATAAGTGCTCTAAAGTAAGACCGATATGGTGATACGGTGACAAGAAATGATGCTTTTACGGTGTTCTTAAATGTTGTTCCAATGTACCAAGTGTTTTCTACAGCCTAGGAGGTATGCATAATCTCTTCAAGACAAGGAAGGAAGTAATGTGTCTTCTTGATGGTGATGTAAGTGTCCTCAATGCATCAAATCTTATAAGGTATGTATCTTGTAAGTCCGAACTTGTCAAGGGTTGTCTTATTTTAGTCATTTAGATTTATTAAGAACCGAAAAAAGGTGTTTAGGCAGCGGCAATGTAACTCAAGATGATTTATAGCCATGGAAAGAAGGTGAACGACTCAAATTTTTGTTTTTAGCTAGATATGGTGTTCTTAAGGCCAAGATGGGCTATAGGTTTTATGTCCAAAGTGTGAATGGTGTTCCATGATTTGTCAAAATTGGTTATAAAAGCACTAAAAGGATTGTTCGGGACTCATAGACATAATGAAATATGAAGAGCAAGTTAATGCACTATCATGCTAATATATGCTTAGAAATGATGATGTATGATCAATAAAAGTGGATTAATGCTTTGATATTTTGTTTTATGACATTGTTGGCATGATTCATGTTGCATATGATTCAGATTTATGCTTAGTGACGGTGAATTCTTGAAGTAAAAACATGGTTTAGGTGAAACATTTCTTGTTTTGTATGCTGGAAGATGGAGAATGGTGTTTTTTCTCCCAATAAGGTATGATTTTTCTTCTTTCATGTTGATTGATGATGTTGAGACATTGTAGATGTTTGGCCTAAGGGCGGCGATGGTGGTTACATGCCTAAAATGAAGGCAAGAATCGGTTTTTGAGAAAAATCATTAAATGGAGCTTATTTGAGACCTTTAGTTGTTGTTTCTAACCAAATCATGGAAGTATGAAGCTTATGAAGGTGAAAAAGGTAAGTTACAGTATGCCTTTGTCATTAATGTAAAAAGGGAGAAGTTCAGGGTGTTTTCCATCAATGACAAAGGGGGAGATTGTTGGCATGGTGTCCTAGTAGGTGTTTTCATTGATGCAAAACCACATTAATGACAAAGCGAGTCTTGGATGATGATGTCAAAATGTTTTTATGATGCTAACATATTGTTTTAGATGTTTATCATCTATTATATTGGGATTTAGTGATGCATACTTGCTCCAAAGAAGCCCATACAGTGCCTAGGAGGTGTTGCTTGGCAGTGTGAGCTTTTTGGTTGCTTGGGAAGAATGTTGGCATGTTGGATAGCATGATTTGAGAGTTCTTGAGCACTCACAATAGTGGCATAGTGTAGGTATAGATGTTTAACTTGGTTATTGGTGCTCATTCGGAGCAGATATGGCGATTAGGAAGTGTGATAGAGTGGATTGGAGCCATTTGAGCTCATGGAATCATGAAATCAGGTATATCATGGCATATGAGGTATTTTTGGGTCATTTTCAGAGGTTACATGTTCAGTTATTACATTATTTCAGTTGGCCCTAGTTGTTACTATGAGGATCTAACATGAAAGCATAGGTAAGTCTTAGTGACTAGAGAGATTGAGACATATAATTAACATTATTACTATAGGAGATGTTAGAGGGATGATTTATAGTGCTCTCAAAAAAAATTCAAGTGCCCATGATGTGAATTTTGTCAGATATAGTTGTTTTAGTGAGACAGGTGAAAATCAATGCAAATTCCAGCTCGAAGTGCAACTTCATATGCTTGTTGTGAATCATGTGATTTGCATGGGACCTTATGGATTTCAGGGATTATTCTAAGGTGATTTTATAAGGTTTCAAAAAAATAATGAGGTCAGTTGATCGTCACGTTTTTATGAATGAATGTTAAGAAGGTAAAGAGGTCAAAAACCCTAGTTAAACCCTAACTAGGAGCAGGTTTGAAAAAGATGAAGTATATTGACCCAGTTTTGATTTGTAAAGAAAATATTATGATTTTATATTATATTAGACTTTGATATATTTCTAGACATGTAAATTTTAGGTCATGGTGTGAATTGGGCCCCACCTAAAAAAGTAGTTTCGAAGAAGTATTTTGAACAAGATGGTCCAAAAGAGTGGCGTGAAAATTTTATGTTTCATGATTTTGGGAGATTTTATTAACCTAAATGAAAGTTTCAGATCAATTTCATACATTTTCATGAGGTTTTGAGGTTTAAACGAGTTGGTGGTCAAAGGGCGCTTTGGGATCTCAAAAGTAGGGTTTAATAAATTGGCTATACAAGTGAGCTACATGTGGATTTTGAAAATGATTCAAGTTTTATTGGAAAGAGGATTCAAATATATTTCCATTCATATATTTATTTTATCATGATGAGACCATTTGGCATGATTTCCAAGGAAGTATTTAAACAAGAAGGATTTTGGTTCAAGACAGGATATGTGTTGGTGAATGTTTGATACTATTTTAAGCATTATATGGACTGTTTGATGCCTCTTATCACATGTAAAGTGAATAATAATTAATTTTTCATTTAAAAAATCAACGTTGAGGTATTTCTTGTTTGTAGAAAGGATTTTATGAGATAATCTTTGCAAACACCTTTTTGGAAGGATGATCTGGTGAAGGAAAACGTTGTTGTGGTTTGAATTGAAGTCTATTTCATGACTTATAACTTTTTTATAAGTGTTCTAAAGTTTATCCCATTTTTTTGGTGATCACATTGAAGGATTTGGTTTATTACAAGTTATTTTGTGATCATATAAAGTTTTTGGTATCTTTGAAGGGTGAATGAAACAACATTTTGAGAAGAACAAAACCTTTGGGCCCGATGCATGAAATAATTTGATTGGCTGAGATAAATTGCAACCATATATGATTTTTAAATGTTATTTTAAATATTTATGATGATTTTTAGAGCTTGACCAAAAATATTTTTGGGATTAGGAGATTTTTGTCATCCCAATGCAAGGGTTTTGGGATTTTTGGTGCATGGATGAAGTATTTTTGCTAGGCTGACCTATATGGGTCAATTTTGAATGTTATAGTGATTCTTATGGGATTTTTTTAGGTTGGTATGGTCATGCAAGTGGAGGGAAACCGACCTCCTTTGAATTTGAATCAAGGAAAGGGTATAAAATGGAGTTTTTGGGTACAATGGTTCTAGCTTTTTGAAACCCCTTTTATCTTCTTTTGAAGAACCCTTTTGCTACAAAGAAAAAACCTTTGGGCCTATCCCAAAACACTTGGAATATCATTCTAGGATAGCTGTTGGTTGATTTTTCATGAGGAGAATTTGAGCAAAGGCAAAGTTGGTGTTGTTTCTTTGAGAGCGAGTTAGAGAAGGAAGACAAATTTGGGTGCTTGAGTTTGGATGCTATCCTCATAGCATGTTGATGATATTTTCAGGTTTCTAAGGATTTTTTAGATCTGATTTTTAATGTTGAATACATTATCATAGTTGTATCTCATCATATGTATTCATGAGACATTGATTGTCTTGAGAGCTCTTTATTGTATCTTGTGGATCATTGTTGAAGACACTACTTTTGTGATCTAATTTGAGCATATCTATATAAATGTGTGGATCTGATTTTATTATCAATATATGTGTCTTTGAGATCATATTATGTTCCTTGTATTGATTTTACTTCATTGAAAAGGTTGTATGCTTTGATGTGTTGTATATGAGCATGTGTGGTTAGGGTTTGAAGCACAGGTGTTGAAAAGTTTTATTGGGGACTGATTCACCCCCTCTCATTACTTTTCACCTCCAACACTTAGAATTTAGTATACAACAACTTTTTTCTGAAATATAACATTGAATCTTTAATCCCTCTAACAATTGGAGATTTGAAAAAACAACTATTAGAATTCCCTAAAAACAACCTCCCGAGACACTTTAATGTGGTTTGGTTCAAGCCTTCGAGGGACATGATCATTTTGGGAAAAAATCAGAAGTGATGTTTCAGATATGGTAGAACAATTGGGGACACCAACTTTATTCTTCACTATAAATGCTACATACACTAAATGGCCATATCTCCACGGTAGTATGTGCAGTACATGCCCTGCTTTGATCCTCGATCACACAACGTTAAAGAACCCTTAACATTATCTCTAACCCTCATCGAGTATCAACATACCTAGATCACATATTCACAATATTTCATAAAGACATATTGCAGAAGGAACTTGGAGCAGTAGACTTTTGGTACAGGCAATACAATCTACTTATTTTAAGTTTGTTCCAAACTACATAGCTAATATTTATGTTCCCTCATCTCGTAGGTATGAATGGAAACATAGAGGCTCCACACATGTCCATGGTTTCTTATGGCTTGAAAATGCCCCTAAAGTTGATGTGATAGACTAGGTGGATACAACAACTATTGAGGAAACTAAACAATACTTTGATAAGTTCGTATCTACCCGGAACACTCGCTCAGCTCGGCTTACTGCAACCGATTAGATTTTTTTCGTAGGCCACTACTAGATGACCCTTGTTTTCTAGATACAACACAAATTCTATCATCCTCCCCAATTTTAGACCTTGAAGAAGCGCTTAATCCTATTTAACGCCACACTAAATGTTGAGAGCAAACATGTTGCATAGAAAGCAATTACGGTTGTAATGCAAGTATAATGCCCCCTGGGCCACGCAACCTACTTCATCTTTGGTCATTGAAAGTGATGGGAAAATTAAATACCTCCCTTCTAGAAATGATGATATATTGAACATCCAAAACTAAACTATGATATCCATATAGAGAGAAAATGTTGATTATCAACCAGTACTTTCTCGTTATGCAGTTCTTAAGTATATTGCAAAATATGCTTCAAAAGCATAGCAACATTCAGAAACCTATCACCAAATGTTATCCATATTTTCAAGAGATGTTGATGTTGATTCTCCAGCACATATTGCAATCTGTAAATTCTCACAAAAATCATTATTTAACATGACATAAGCTCATAAGAAACATGCCACATGCTCTAAAAATTGCCACTTGTTATGTGCAACCATTCATTTGTTTCATTAAATGTTGGTAACAAATTTTGAGACGTGTCAATGAAAATAACACCCATGTACAAGAAACAACTGTTTTATTGGATGCATATAGATTTCACCCTGTAAGCATGGAACGCCTACCTCTTATTCAAGTTGCATGATATTAGAGCTACAACAAGAACCGTAAAGGCGATAAATGGAAACTGCGATCGAGCCAAGAAATTTTTTGGGTCCACCCAAGATTTGTAGATGTTCTAGCTCATGATTCAATGTCCTATGACCTTTTCAATTGGTCAGAACTCATTTTATATAATCCTTTCAAAAATATTGTCTTTGAAATTGGCTCAACCCCTCATGACATCAATTGCACTTGGGACTTGTTGAGTCCAACTACAAACCATGACATGTTTTACGCACTTACTACCGTGACACTAAACATGTTATAGATGTTAGTTCTAACTCTAAAGTTGAATGCAATATTCAATAGGAAACATTGTATGAATGGTATATTTTGGCACAACTTCATCTAGCAAACAACACGGGTCTTGATAGTCTTGAAATGGTGGGGAAATGATAATTTGACATACACAATAATTGGAACATTTATGATGTTCCACCTGATTTGTAGATAATTGGTCCATCATTCATCGAAAGAAAAAGGTAGACAAAATTAACACTAGCATGCGAGGACACACCACCATATTCCATATTTCCTTTATCTTCAAAACAACAACTAGGTCTTGATACCATACTACACCATTCAGTAAACAAATCCCATCTACTTGCACTAAGATTAATAATTCAAGGAACAACTGGCATAGGAAAATCATATCTGATAAATAAAATTAGGACTTCATTCACAACAACATCAACCACATCTCCCTCACCTCTCCTTCTACTTGCCCCTATCGGTTTCAACATTCAACATCTTTGCATCCACAATCCATACAGCCTTTGTATTCCAATCAAATAACTAAAACCCCTTGAAGGCCATGCATTATCATCTTTTCAAGAGTCACTAAAACATATAGAATATATTCTTATTGATGAAATGAGTTTCATCGGCCCAAAGTTGCTAAGCAAAATTGACTACAGGCTTTGTGAGGCTTTCCACATTCTAAAACAACTAAATTTGGGAACATATATATCATCCTCCTCAATGACCTTGGCCAATTACCATTGGTTATGGACACTCCTCTTTATACAAGCAATTCATATGGAGCTAGCCTTTGGAAGGGATTTCATTCTTCCATTACCTTGCAAACAATATTTCGGAAACAATGAGCCACCAATGCACAAGTTTCATTTCGGAAATTATTGCTCCACATGTGAGATTCAACTCCTCTTATTGAGGACTGGGAACTCCTAATGTCTCACACTGACTCACACCTAACTCAGCAGGAGCTCAACATTTTTAAGGACGCACCACATTTGTTTGCAAAAATGAATTGATGGACTCCCACAACCTTTTAATGTTGAAAGCATTGAACATTCCAATTACCAATCCATTGTTCAAGGTAAAAATGAGCAAAGACAAGAGAAACTGATGATGATCAATTGGAACACAAATTTATTCTATGCAAATAACAAAAAATCATGCTTATTGCTAATTTATGGGTTGACGCAGGCCTTATAAATGGTGTTACAGGAACAATCACCGACATTGTTTACGACACATCAATGCCACCACTCAGCATTACCTTTATTTGTTGTTGTCAAATTTGATAGATACAATGACCCATGTTGGGATCCCTCCAACCCATTACATATTCCAATACCCCTATTTCAAGAGGGAATCGAAGACAATTGCCAATTAAAATGGATTGGGGATTAACTATCCACAAGTCTCAGGGACTTACTTTGCATAAAGCAACTATCAACATTGGAACCACTGAAAGGCAAGGTCTGACATTCACTTTCTCCAGAGTTCCCTCTCTTGAAAATTTTGCGTTTCCCCTCCTTTTTCATTTGAAAGGTACTCAAAAATGGCACATGTATCTACACTTGGAGCAAGAAGAAAGGAGGAGTCAAGACTAATTTCACTTAACCAAAACAACCCATCGTAAATACTAGCCTCTACTTTGATAGCACCTCCACTAATACTTTACTCAACACTACTTGTATCCAAAGCGGAAGTCTTCATGTATTCATGTTTAGTGCAAATACAATTTTCCACAAAAGGTTACCACTCAAGATATAATATTTGCAAATGTAAATGTATGAATTTGTAACAAATTTGAAATTTACTGAGAGAACCTTCCAATGTAATGTTTCATTTATAGTCCTACACTTCCACTATCAATCACACCTCTTATCAAAATGTTATCACTAATACAATTAAGGTTTTTTCAACAAAAAAACCAACCTAAAAACCAATGCGACCACCGTCTCAAACACTTTGCAACACTAACACAATTTCACCCCCAAATAATTACAAACCATATAACCTAGGAAAGTAATTAACGTATCCCTCCATATCAAATAACTTATACTATTCAGCTTTCACATTTCTTTGTACATATGTGATTGCTAGTTTTTAATTTTAAGCAAAGACTATAGTTTGAAAATTTTAATTTTTCTATAGTTTTTTATTAATAATTGTAATTTAAGGGAAATTATTACGTTTTTAGCCAAAATAATATTTTGGCGCTAGTTTTTTGGGTCTTTGACATTTATGGATTCCTCATTTCCTCCCGGTTTGATGAGTGGTCACATGATAAATTTTCTCTCCATCTAGAGCAAGTTTTTAATCGTTGATCCAACTTTAATTAAAATTGGGTCTTTTTTAAGAAATTCAAACCTTAATAACTTTTTCTTGGTACCTTGAAATTGAGTGTTGTTTTTGTAAAAGTGCTTGTTTTTATCCTCATCGCATTGATTCTAATTTCATTGAAAAATACAATGTTTGTTATTAACTGAAATTAACTAAATCTATAGTTAGCTAAAAACTAGTTAATCTAATCTAGGAGGACATATAATGTTGTAAATAACTAGGTAAATGTAGTAAATAAAGATGTTAAATGGCCTAGAATAATGTGTTGACATGGAATCATAACACCCCGATTGTTTACAATTTGATGGATTGAGACAGTCAGTGTGATTGCATAACATGGAGCTTTTCCCAAAGTGTGGGACTTTGCAATCAACAAAGCTCTCTGGAGAAAGGTCGATTCCTATTCATAAATCTATCACCACTCACCAATTTACAGAGAAACTAATCCAAACCCTATTCTAAATTTTCCAAGGAGATAGGGAAGAAGAATTGCAAGAAAAGTGAAACCTAATTCTACTAGAGGTGATGCACCAATAAGGAATGTTGAATAATTTACCTTGCATGAAAAATAAAAATGAACAAGGTTAAAGAGGATGATTGAACACCAACACAGATCAATTGCTTGTCACAAATTCATTCACCATTAAACACAAACCATTAAAACATGCAACACAATTTAACATGCACGGGTAAGCAATATTGTATGAGAGATCGGGAGAATACAATGAACACAAAGAGAGGGTTGAAATTCATCCAGACTTATATTATTGCTCTACATATTTGATATACAACATGCATTACAATGTCCAAGAGGAACAAATTTACATTATAACTTGAAAGGGGGTTTGAACTCCAAAAATTTACCTATAGCCAAGAGAAGAAGGGACGATGTAAAGCAAGATTATCCAACATTAGAACAATGCCCCTCATTACAATTTATAGTGGAAGATTTACAAGGAGGAGAGAGAAAATTGAATCCCAAATTTTCCCAAAAATCCTCCAAGAATCATTGTTTAATCCTATAATGAGTGCATTCAGATCTTCAAAATCTCCTTTTTCATTAATGGTTTGCCTTGAGCTTCAAGAAATTGATTGTGATTGCACCTCATGTCTAGTCTAGCCCTATAGACTCATGATGGCTCTACTTTTCACCAACCTCATTAATAGATCTCACCTACCACTGTAATTCTTTCCATTTTCAAATTTCCAAAACCTCCAAAATCCAAAATCCATGTTACCATGCTCTAGATCCTGAAAATACCTCTCCAATGATTGTAATTTTCAAGAAATGGTTAAATACATTGGAATACATCATTATTTTTCTTGTGGTTTCCTTACTAGGATTTCAGATTCAACTATTCCTTTGAAACTAAAAATGGTCACCACCATTGCATTCCTCTTTGAAACATCTTTCCAACAAGTATAAGGTTGCTTCAAAAACGGATAAAAATTGCACAAGATATGGGGTTTTGAAGTTTATCACTTTGGTTTGGTCTTCTCTAAGCTCCATCAAGTTGTTTACATCCTACATCGAGCTCTTTCTTTTGATGTTAATCCGGCTCTTTTTTACATGTCAACCCACCATCTAAATTCTCTACTCACCCATTTCAACTCTTTATATGGCTTGGAAAACAATGTTGACTAGGCGGGTATTGGTTTAGAAATGGGCGGGAGTTTGAATTTTTCGGGGTTTTGGGCTATGCTCCTTCAAACTCTATGCCATGCCCACTTCGGGTTCCATGCACTCCAACTCTTGAAATCCATCCCTGAACCCACATACACCCAACTCTGAAAACACCTCTATCGCATATTTGAAAATCCGTCCAATTTACCGTGTGTACACCGCTTTAGACTTTTCACATTCGAATCTTCGGGCACTTGTACTTGAGAGTTACGTACACTATTCATCCTCCCAGGGCATGATATTTTTCCAAACTTTTGGAGTTTTGGGCTTCGGGATTTAGCTCTCCATTTGTGCGAAAATCCTCCCGAGGCTCAGAAGACATCAACTTCCGAAGTTTAAAGACTTCAGGCTCTGAAATGATTCATTGGTTTGTCTAAGGGCTCTCCCTTTCTTACTTTTACGAGACTTGATCGTCCATTCAAATGGCCCTATTGCTATGCTCAACATTATTTTAACGCCATCCTTTTTTGAAGTCTAAATTTTAAGGCCCCTAAAACTACTTAATTTTCAACTCGCATCGATCTTCGTCTCGCATGGGCCGAGCTCTCATTGGTGGTGACTTGCTTTACTTTGTTTAGGGCTTTCTCACCATTGGTGAGTTGACCTTATTGGCTTTGATCGTGAGTCATGGCCTAGACAAATTTATGGTTCTTACGAGCTTGATTCCATTTCACAGCCCGCTCCTTCCTTGATTTTCTTGTTGAATGTTAAAACTCCTATGAGCTTCCACAACGTTGGCTTTTGGCCCCTCGAGCTACCTGTTTCCATGACTCGGCCACCACAAATCATGCGAGCCCATTCATCACTCGCATCGCACTCCTGCGAGTTGATTCGTAACCACATGTTTTCCCTAATGTGCCCTGGTTAAGACTTTTATCTCGCATAGGAGCCTTTCGTTCATTGTGGTCTGCTTGAATTATGGGTTTGTTCCCTCTGCCGAGTCATCTCTGTCCACTATGGTTCTAAGCTTTCCATTGGTGGGTCGAGCTCGCTCAGTTATGGTTATGAGTTATCTATACACTAAGCACCCAAGTTTGATTTCCTTAGAGAGTGGCTTGCTTTCATTCCACTTGGCATTGGATAACCATACCTTTCATGTCCGTGAGTTCTATGGTGACCCCCTGTCGATCGTTGCATGGTTCGTTGTATGGTTTGACTTGCGAGCTATCGATATAAACTAAGCTATCGGGGCTAAATCTAAGTTTACCAAGTAACTCAGCTCTATCTTAATACACCATCAAGTTGAAAGAGCTCAATTTCCATTTCATTGGCGTAGCTCAATTCCGAGCTTGAACTTCACACACACAAGGGTTCCTTGGTTCGTCATCTCCCACCAATGCATTGATCGGCCAAGCTTAGGGAGCTCGGCTCCTTGTTGACTGTGACCCGGCTCCATGTTTTTGTGTCATCCCTAAAGCCATCTTGACTTAGCCGAGCTATAAGACAACTCAGCTTGTCCTGCATACAACTCCTAGCTCAATCGAGCTCATCATGACCTAGCTCGCTCAAGTAGCTTGTCGAGCTACTCGTCGAGCTCTTTTTAGCTCAATGTCTTAAATGAGACCAAAATTGAATATTTTAATACCTTGGAGCCCGATTTTCTAAATTTTGTGTGTTGGAGGCCTACTAGGGAGTACAATGAGGGCTTTGAGATTTGACACAAATTCTTCCATTTTGCTTGCTTTGTCCAGGAGGTGGGCACGGGTTGGCTAACTTTTCCTGTGGGGAAAAATTTGTCAACAATTTGGTGACTCGCAGTGAGGGAATCACGCTGCTAGGCGTTCTTACACCAATAGCCTTAGCATGTTTATTCAAGCACGGAGTCACCATATGCATGCAAATGATCCTAAATATGATGAAATTAAAACCTAGAGACTTCTCGTAAACCATTGAACCTACTATGCCACTTCAGCACTCTCAATTTTCATAAGAAAATCTTAAAAATAAGATTTGTGAGAGTGGAAAATTGCCTTGATTGAATATCTTCACATGCTCCCTCTACGAGCATGTTCCACAAGACCGAAAATGGTTGTCCTGAAAACTACTCCTACTAAGCATGAAGCACACAATTGATGACTGCTTTGGCCGGTATTACATGCTGCAAAATTTTGAATAAGACAATTCTCAATCTTTTACATCATGGAACTCTTTTAAATTTGAACTTCCTCTTTTTTCTGAAAGTTCCACTCTTCGACATGATGTTGGAGGTTATTTCCTTATCGGAAGAGCAGCTTGGAAGTTCACCTGTGAGTTGCCTTGAAGGACTCAAAGAATGAAAACTTATTAAAATCAATCCTTAACCTGATTTAAGTTGTTTTGCATTTGTTTTCTTTTAAAATTAGGAATTGTTCCTTATAGGTATGAACTTTCTTCCTTGTTACAACACACATTTGGGAGGCACACATCTTTGCACAATGATATGACATAGAGAGCAAAACACGTGTCGAAGCACTTAGGTAAAAGAAACCTAAACTACAACAAGACAATGTGCATACACACTTAGAGGAATTTAAAACCTAATCTAATATGTACAAGGGTGAGAATTTTCCTTTTAGTAGCAATGTTTAAGATAGATCCCATTCACCTGGAATCGGAAGTTCCTCTCCATCCAACGTAGACAATTGGAAGGCATTGCTGCTTTTACATCCTATGACCATGTAGGGGCCACTCCAAATGACATCGAACTTGGAATGCCTATTCGGTTTTTCCCAATCTACATCCCATTTCAGAACTAGGTCCCCTTCTTGGAAGGTCCTTGCTTTCACTTTCTTATCAAACCATCTCTTGACTAAGGTCTGATCTTTCTCCATCATTTGCATAGCATGTTCTTCGATTTCCTCTAATTCCATCAGCTTCGCATACCTATCTTCTATTTGTTCGAATTCATACAACTCCAATTGTTTCATGAGTTATAATGTGGGCAGCTCCAATGATATCGGCAACACTTTGGTTCTTTCCATAAACCAACTTGTATGGAGAGCTACTTGTTGATCTTTTAGGTGTTATCCTGTCGACCCACAATGCTGATTTGAATTTGGTATGACATTCCTTTGATTCTCATCCAAAGTCCTTCTCGATGATTTTTAGTAGATTCTTGTTTGTGGACTCTGTTTGTTTGTTATCCCGAGGGTAATAGTTTGATGAGGTGTTTAAGTAGATCCCCTTCTTGACAACCCATTCCATGATCTTTAGAGCCTATGAGTACCAATGCATTATCTCGATATTATAGTGGTTGGTACTCCAAACATCATCACCATTCCTTCGTAGAATTTTAGTATACTTAGAGATTCATTTACTTCCTTGAGAGCCACTACCTTATTCCACTTGGTGAAGTAATATGTTATTGTTAGAATCCATTTTTGGCCTAGGCACGAGTTAGGATTGATGACCCGATGAAGTCCAATCCCCATTGCATGAATGGTTGATCAAATGAAATTGGATGCAATGGGAGTGCCACTAACTTTTCTTTACTCGTGAAGAACGCACATTTTTTACATTTCTCGATCCACTTACAACAACATAATCATTGAAATTGTGGGCCAATAATAACCCACTTTCATTATCTTGAGTGTTGTTATATGGGGAAAATGACCCCCTGCCTCACCATCGTTAAACTCATGTAACACCTTCTCAATTTGATATCTTCTAATGCATCTCAATAAAATGCCATTAATATCTTTCTTGAATAAGACACCATCAACTAACACATAAGGAATGGCCTGCATGATCTGAAGTATCTCTCTACCTTTGCTCATTTCTAGAGGGCATAGACCTTTTTTAGAAGTGTATCATGTCTTGAGTCCAAAAAGGAATATGCATGTTATCATTTGCTTGCTCTTGATCATCTCTGTAGCACCATAATAGCTTCTTTCTCATCACTGCCCAACTTGTTGATTTGAAATTGATTGTTCACATAACCCTTTCCACATAGTAGTTTAGTGACCTTAATCTCAATGTCATACTCCATGACACGAGTGATCCATCTTGCATGCTTCTCATTTAAATCCTTGTTCAATAGGAAATCCTTGATTCCCACATGTGACACCATCAACTAGATCTTATTGTTTGATACTAGGTGCTTGAACTTTTTAGGCTCCTAATTACTACGAGAACGTGCTTCTCAATGAAGGAGTATCTAATCTCATAGTCTTCCAATCCTTGACTAAAGAATGTAATTGGTTGCTCGGATCCCTCTTTGTTCTTTGCACCAAGATTGTGGAAATCATGTGTGAACCACCAAAAGCATAAAACATGAAGTCCTTAGAAAAGTCTGGATTGACGAGAGTTGGAGCTTGAGATATGGCTTCTTTAATTTCTTTGAAACTTGTTTTACCCTCATCTTTCCACTGAATGCCATGCTCTTTTTTAACATCTACGTTATTGGCTTCACAAGAGCGGAAAAATTTGGAACAAACTGCGAACAAAATTGATCCTTCCTGGAAAGCTTTGAAGGGCTTTCTTATGGATCAATAAGGGCAATGCTCGAATTCCAAGCAACTCTCTCCAAATTGATTTTCAATCCTTCCTTTGACACAATGTGGCCTAGAAGCTTTCCTTCATGGGCCAAGAATACACACTTTTTGGGTTCGGGGACACTCTGAATCTTCTCGCACCTTTGATATACATGTCTTATATGAAAGAGGTTATTTATTACGTTGTTAGAGAACATGGTGATATCATCAAGATATACTAGCACTATTTTATTTAACAACCCTTGAATGCCATGTCCATTTCCCTTTGGAAAGTGGCTCTAGCATTCTGACAATCCAAATGGCATCTTCTTATAGGCATAGGTGCCTCATTTGGTGTGAAAGCTACCTTGAACTAGTCTTCTTCTTTTACCATTATTTGATTGTATCCTAAATACCCGTCAAGAGAGAGAATCTTTCCGAGCCAGCTACCACCTGTAGGATTTTCTCCATTGAAGGGAGTGGATAATGGTCCTTAAGATATGCCCCTGTTCATGTCCTAAAAGTCCACGTACAACCAAATTTCTACATTCTTCTTCTTGATCGGCACCAATTTTTCCACCCATCTTGAATGCTTGATTACAAATATAATACTTGCCTCTATCATCTTGTTTAGCTCTTTCTTCATTAGAGGCTTAATGTGTGGGTTAACTGGTATTTGCTTTTACTTGATGGGATTAACATCGGATCCAATTTTATTGTATGTTGCGCCAACTTGGGGTTGAAACCTCATAGATATTCATAGCTCCAAGAAAGACATCCAAAACTCTTGACAAAGTTGTACAAACTCATATCTCTCCTGCTCAGTGGCCACTTTGTCGATTTGAAGTGATTTTCCTTCCCTAACACAAATTGGCTCTGAATCTTCTCCCTGTACCTGTATGTTGGCCTTTTCTTTCCAAAACTAGATCGTTAGGATTAAATATGGACAACAATGTAACCAAAAATTTGGGAATTTGTTTGTCGTGACTACACTACTTGATCTTCATACTCTTTGCTATAATATTTCCTAGTTCCTAGCTGAGAATTCTACCTCTTCTGTGATAAATTGATGATATGTTAGTCATTCTTAAACACTTTCCAACTTGTGTTGTTCTATAAAAGCTGTTGGCCTCACAATTAAATGGATATGGGGCTGCATTTTATTTCTTTTGAGACTATCTACCACATTAAATGTTGCTCCAACCGTTGCAAGCATGTCGTAGCTTCATTTTTCTTCCTTGGTATGAATTGATGTTGAATGCCTCAAAGTCTTCTATTAGGTCCCATACCCTGTTTTTGTAACTCTTGAGTAGGTCATTCTTTGTAGCATGTTGTCCCCTAACTTGATTCACGATTAGCTCATTATCCTCGAACACTGCAAGTTCTTAATGCCTCTTTTCCTAGCCCAGTGAAGTCCATGGACTAGAGCCTCGTATTCGGTGTGTCTTTGTTTGAAAAGTGAACTGAAATCGAATGTTGAATAGTACTTGACATTATGTGGAGACACTAACATTTCACCCCCTCCTGCTCCTTGTTTGCTCCTCGAATCGATAAAGAACAATTGCCATACTTCATTTTCATCCTTATCTTCTGTTGGTGAGGCTTGGGATGGGTGAATTTTCTTTGTGCACACAATACACTCCTAATTTAGCTTCCTCCATCTCCTTATATGGATCAAATGCATGTATTTTGTTAGCCCAATCATCAAGTGTTAAATCTGGAATGCCTTCAACCTTGGTACCTATCTCTTGATCATTTGAAAACTCCTCTTAATCAAATAAATGAGAAATTTGCATTGATAGAACTTAGCACATGGGGCTCGAAGTGAAAGCTGGCAATTGGCTCTGATTTGATTATGGCCTTAGCTCCATAAATTGTCCTAAAAAGCATGTGTGACCAATCTACAGATAGATATCCACCAATTTTGGCTGTGAAATCCCTTGATAGACATAGGGTGAAGAGTGGTGGAATATCAATCATAGAAACATCCATAAAACATTGACATTGAGACATGCATGCAGTGTTAGGCTTAACCCTTTGATGACCAATTTGTTCCAACTATTGTCTCATCAAGTTCCATAACTCCTCTTAGCACTGGCTCATACTTAATACCCAATTGATTAGTTATTTTCTTCGGCATCGCCAAGCTACTTGCACGAGAATAAATCATGCAGTTGTGTACCAACTTGTCTCCAATGATCAACGAGACATAGAACAGGTGGGGTTTCAAAAAAATTCTTTGTTGACCTCCTTCTTGTTGTATGGAATTGGTAAGAACTTTTTCTTGATCTCTAGGTGTCTCCTTTGAAATGGACCAATTTGCCATCGCAGCTTGCAACAAATCTTGTTGTCATGTAATCGACAGATGATTCCACATGGAAATGTTCACATGTGTTTTCTTCATCTAATATATGATATTAAAAGGATATGGGATCTCCTTTTCTTTGCCCTTTTCCAGGCATAACCTTTTCTTATACATGAGTTGGTACTTGCACTACTGCGGTAGAGGCCTTAGGTTGATTTTACACATTCAGAGTTGCACTTATTTTGTTAACCCCCTGTGGTGTGAGAGTGGGTTGAGAAACACTTGGGTTAGATGAATTCCTTCCTCTATGTTCCTCTTCTTTGACCTTGTGTTGGAAGCCACACCTTGGAAAGGAGGTTGATTGATTCCACAAAAATCTTCCACTGCTAATTTACCAATTTTGTTTGATTTGAGGGCTTCCAGGTTGACTTGCCCTGTTGTTGATTTTCTTCCTCTTTTGGTTCTTGGACTACACCAACCATTTGAACCATCAAAGCTTGATTTTGCACCATTGAAACAAGTGGATTGGTTATGTGGTTGACTACAAGGATAACACCATTCATATTCTGAGCTAGATTGTTTTGAGTCGAAACCAAGGCTTTTGAAGTTGAGGTTGCATTTGGATCATATGGTTGGAATTTCTGTTAGCTTGTGGTTGTCCTTGGTTTCTGGTTTTGATTTGGAGCTTGGCCTTGAGGCCTATTTGACTAAAAAGGAGGCATATTTGTCTGAGCTTGAGGCTGATAAGGCCTAGAGTTTTGAGCATGTTGTCTCTTGATAACAACTAGCTCATTCCTAAATGTTTGTTGTACCTTGGCCATTTCCTGTTGCCCTTTTGCTATCTCTTGCAAGAATTTCTTAAGCTCTTGATTTTCAAATGGATTGCTTTAATTTCTTAGAGTCTGAATTAGATTTAGATCAGGTGCTTGACTCATTGCAACAAATCCAATTTCGGATATAGAGGCATCGGTGGCCTTGGTGCTAACTTGTCGGCTTGGATGAGGAAATTTAGCTTTGATAGCTACGTCATAGGCATCTAGCAGTGTTTTCCCTCCCATGGACTGGATCATCATTACTATATCTGAATTTAGAGCCTTCAAAAATTAAAGGAATGCACCTTCTGTTGCCAGCCTCATGGTAAATGGAATTCGGTCCCACGATCGTTGGAATCGGGAATTAAAAGTCATCTGCTCATTAGGAGCCCTCTTAATGGTCGTTAATTTTTCCAATAAAGACATATTGTCTCCTCTTTCTCCAAACTAGTTCGTAAAGGGTTGTGCATATCTGATCCCAATTTTGGATAGATCCCATTATCAAGCTCCTAAACCATTACAATGCCTTGCCTTTGAATGAGGAAGCTAGTAACTTGACTGCAACATCTACTTCATTTATTTCATGAATAGTGCTAGATGTTTGCAATATCTTTTATATGATCAACAGGAGTTGTGTGATTCTCTCCAGTGAAATAAGGGATATTTTTAGTGCTCCACCGGGATAGGGTTTTGAGCATTGAGTGTTAATGGGTTGTTACCTATAAAGTGAACATAAGGATTTGATGGACCTGCAGTGGTGGTTGTTGTTGTAGATGTGCCATTATGATTGGCCTAAGAACCCTGTTTGTTTGAAGAAAGGGTCTATTGGGCGGAGGTGTAGATAATGCTCTACTCAAGGAGATGAGGATCTTTGTGGTATTCTTCCTCTTGTACCTCTGCATGGAGATAATTACAAATACTCAAAATTACCTTCCTCTCTTGCTCGTGAACGAGTTTGGATCCTTCTCATTAACTTCCGGGAATTGGTGTCACTACACCATTGAATTTTATTCCCCTTGAGTCAGATGTGTTGGAAAAAGAGTCTCTTAAAGGCTATGATGTTTAATCAAGACACACACATGATCTTGAAAAACTTGAATAAAACAAATTTAAAGGGATTGAAGTGATTTCAAAGGTTGAACTTTTTCGCAAATGCCACTCCGAAATCCTGAAATGTAAAGGATCTTGAACTTGACAACCTTTGAAATCTGAAATGAAGGAAACCCCGAAATCAAAGCACCAGACTTCCAAACTCCAAAATTCAAAAGTTCCAAAATTGATGGACTCCCAAAACTTGAATTCCCAAAATTTTGGAAGGTCCGAAATCCGAAACCTTGAAATCCTAAAATTGAGAAAACCCCGTAATTTTGAAAGTCAAAATTTTAAAAATCTAAAAATACCCTTTTGAAGTTTAGGTCCTGATCTATCAATTGGGTAAATTTGGAATTGATTTGCATAAGTTAAGCCCTTGAAAATTAATTTCAGGGTTAAGCCTAAGAGGCGAAAAGTCTGAAATTGGAGAACTTGCAAGTTTGAAACCCAATTTTCTTGAAAATGCCTTCAAAGTTCATAGAATGACTTCCTTATCCCACTGGGCATGCCAAAACTATTGATGCGTAATCATAAGCACCCCCTGATTGTTTACAATTTGATGGGTTGAGACAATCAGTGTGATTGCATAACATGGAGCTTTTCCCAAAGTGTGGGACTTTACAATCGAGAAAGCTCTCCGGAGAAAGGTCGACTTCCTATTCCTAAATCTATCACCACTCACCAATTTACAGAGAAACTAATCTAAACCCTATTCTAACTTTTCCAAGGAGACATGGAAGAAGGATTGCAAGAAAAGTGAAACCTAATTCTATTGGAGGTGATGCACCAATAAGGAATGTTGAATAATTTACCTTGCATGGAAAATAAAAAATGAAAAATGTGTAAGAGGATGATTGAATCACCAACACAAATCAATTACTTATGTCACAAATCCATTCACCATTAAACACAAACCATTAAAACATAGTAACATAATTTAACATGCATAGTTAACCAAGATTGCAATGAGAGATCAGGAGAATGCAATGAACACAAAAGAGGGTTGAAATTCATCCACAGACTTATATTATTGCTCTACATATTTGATATAATGCATTACAATGGCTAAAAGGCACAAATCTACATTATAACTTGAATGGGAGGTTTGAACTACACAAATTCACCTACAGAAAAGAGAAGAAGGGAGGGTGCAAAGCAAGATTATCCAACATTAGAACAATGCCCCTCATTATAATTTATAGTGGAAGATTTGCAAAGGAGGAGAGAGAAAACTGAATCCCAAATTTGCCCAAAAATTCTCCAAAAATCATTGTTTAATCATGTAATGAGTGCATTCAAATCTTCAAAATCTCCTTTTTCATTAATGGTTTTCCTTGAGCTTCAAGAAATTGACCATGATTGCACCTCCTGTCTAGTTTAGCCCCTGCAGACTCATGATAGCTCTACTTTTCACCAACCTCATTAATGGCTCTCACCTACCACTACAATGTTTGACATTTCCAAAGGTCCATAACCCTCAAAATCTGAAATCCATGTTTTCATGCTCTAGATCCTGAAAATACCTCTCCAATGACTGTAATTTTGTAAGAAATGGTTAAGTACATTAGAAGATATCATTATTTTTTTCTGGTTACCTTACTAGGATTTCATTTTCCACTATTCCTCTGAAGATTAAAATGGTCATCACCATTGCATTCCTCTCTGAAACACCTTTCTAACAAGTATAAGTTTCTAAAAAATAGATAAAAATTACACAAGATATAGGGTTTTGAAGTTTATCATTGGTTTGGTCTTCTCTAAGCTCCATCGAGATGTTTACATCCTACATCGAGCTCTTTCTTGTGGTGTTAATCCGACTCTTGTTTACATGTCAATCCTCATGTAAACTCTCTACTCACCCATTTCAACTCTTTATATGACTTGGCAAACAATGTTGACTCAACGGGTATAGGTTTGGAAATGGGTGGGAGTTTGAATTTTTTCAGGGTTTCGGGCTATGTTCCTTCAAACTCTACGCAACACCCGCTTTTGGTTCCACACACTCTAACTCTCAAAAGCCATCCTCGAACCCACATACTCCCGAACTCGAAAACACCTTTTTGTGGATTAGAAATCCATCCAACTCACCGCATGTAGCCGCCTGCTTGAGAATTTTTGCATTGAAACTTTAGGCACTTCGCACTTCGTGAGTTGTGTGCACTATTCATCCTCCCTGTGGCATGATTTTTTCCAAAATTCAATTTCCCAAAATTTCGAGTTTCAAGATTCAGATTTAGCTCTCCATTTGTGTAAAAATCCTCCTAGGGCTCTAAAGACATCAACTCTCAAAGTATGAAGTCTTCGGCTCCAAAATGCTTTATTGGTTCATCCAAGGGCTTACCCTTTCTTACTTTTCTCGTAATCGGTCATCCCTCCAAATCGCCATGTTGTTGTGCTTAACGTTCTTTCAATGTCATCCTTTTTCCAAGTCCAAATTTTAAGGGGCCCAGAAACTATTCAATCTTCAACTCCCATTTATCTCCTTCTACATGGGCCGAGCTCCATATGGTGGCCAACTCGTTGCTTCGTTCAGGATTTCTCACCATTTGCGAGTTGACCTTTCGTTGATGTGTGAGTCATGGCGAGACAACTTTGTGGTTCTTACGAGCTTAATTCCATTTCACAATCCGCTCCTTCCTTGACTATCTCGCCGAATGTTAAAACTCATATGAGCTTCCACGATCGGCTTTTGGCCCCTCGAGCTACTTGTTTCCATGACCTGACCACCATAGGATCATGCGAGCCCATTCATCACTTGCATCACACTCTTGCGAGTCAATTCGTCCACGTGTTTTCCCTACTGCGTTATGGCCGAAACTTTTATCTCCATGGCGAGCCTTTTTTTCATTGTGGTATGCTTGAATTATGGGCTTGTTCCCTTGGCCAAGTTGTCTCGTCCACTATGGTTATGAGCTTTCCATTGGTGGGCCGAGCTCGCTTAGTTATGAGTTAGTTGTACACTAAGCAGAAGTTCAAGTTCTTAGAGAGTGACCTACGTTTGTTCCACTTGACATCGATAACCCATACCTTTCATGTATGTGAGCTCCTATGGTGACTGTCGATCGTTCCATGGTTTGTTGTATGGTTTGACCTATGAGCTATCCATGTAAACTGAGCTCTCTTGGCTAAATACAAGTTTACCAAGTAACTTGGCTCTCTAGTAATACACCATCGAGATCAAAGAGCTTGATTTCCATTTTATTGGCGTAGCTCAATTCTGAGCTTGACCTTCGCACACTCAAGGGGTCCCTTGGTTTGGCATCGCCCACCGATGCATTGGTCTGGCTAAGCTCGGGAGCTCGGATCCTTGTCGAATGTGACCCGACTCCATTTTTTTTGTCATTCACAAAGCCATCTCAACTTAGTGAGCTATAAGACAACTCAACTCGTCCCCATACAACTCCTAACTCGATCGAGCTCCATCACAACCTAGCTCACCGAGTAGCTCGTCAAGCTACTCCTACGAGCTCTTTTCTAGTTCAATGGCCTAGATGAGGCAAGAATTAAATATTTTGATACCCTAGAGCCCGTTTTTTAATTTTGTGTGTTAGAGGCTGTTGGGAATACAATAAGGGGTTTTGATATTTGACACGAATTCTTCCATTTTGCTTACTTTGTTGTAGGTGGGCTCGGGTTGGCAAATTTTACGAGGGAAAAATTCATCGGCCAACGTATGAAAGGAAATATTAAAACCCTAATGTGAAAAGGAGGAAGATAAATGACTTAGTTGATAATAGGCGATTATCACAGAGTGTCGCAGTCCTGCATTTGGAAATTTTGGGAACAAAAAGAACATGCAAAAGTCCTAAAAAGACTAGATCTAGAGGATCTAGGTGGACCAGAGGCACACAGGACTAGACTAGGCGCCCATAGACACTTTGGTATGAATTTTGGTCGCCTTGGTTTTGAAAAAGCTCCAAAAATGGTTTTGTAGGGTCGCAAGATAATATGTAACCTTATTATTAGCTATCGCACTAATTTTTCTGAACTACGCTGAATGCTCTGAATATTCCAAGATGAATAAATGACCTGTAAGATACCAAAGAGAAGTATCAAAACCCTAAAAAAAGATGCAGAATGAATGGGTCAAACTCACCTCAGCTGCCACAACAATGGGCTTACTAAATTAAGTGTTGCACTACATTTCAGACCCAGATGTAGTTCTAGGCGTGTGTGTGTGCATGTCATGCACTAGGTGCTCTTTTTCCAATCACACTTTGTGAAATATGAGCAAGAGCTATATGTAGAAAATATAATAGTATGTGTGTGTTTCACCAATAAGTTTTACATTTTCTAGGATGAATGGTTAAGGAGGAATACCTGTGAGGCGAAGGTGGAAGGTAGAATGTGTGCGTTGTAGAATTTTGATCCAAGATGATTGTGTGAGCTTCCCTTTGGCTAGGAGGAATGACTTGTATAAGAAACACAACAAGACCACCAAATAGTATTAAATAACAAGAGTCAGAGGACTTCCTAGCAAGGCTAGATCCGGGAAGCGTGATGCTTCCTCGAATGGTTGTCAATCCTCTATTTAATACAATTTAATGTAAGAAATAACAATTCCTATTGTAGTTGATAAGATTTAGGTATCTCCTATTAACATACAATAAGTGAATTTAAATCAACATGCAATGGTTAGAATTAAATACAAATGATTAATGGGCTTGTTTGGAGTCTGTAGGTGTGTGAAGAAAGGCTATAGGTGAGGTCTAGGTGAAATTACGCCAGGTTTTGAGCTATTTTGGGGAATTTGTTAACTCATTGTTATAGGCAAAACAACCAGTCTCAAAGACTGGTCTCGGTTGGACGACTGATGCCGGTATAAGAGATATACTAATGTCAGTTGGCTAACTAGTTTTGGTAGGGGAAATTTGGTTCAAATGTTAAAATGGGAGTTTTAACCTCTATGTGATTACACAGAGAGTGAAGAGGGTATTGATAAGGTTGTAATATTGTTAAGAAGACTCATGTATGCTAAAAAGAGGTTAGAAAGGGTGTAAAGGCTTGAGATGGTTGAATAGTGGGTTGGTGGGAAGAAGGTGATATACGGGTAATGGAAAGAATGAAATATAGAAAGAAATGAAAGATCTATACTTGAATAAACACAAATGATAAAATCACAATACTTACTGGGTATGTTGCAGATCTTGTGAGTGGAAGTGGTTGGTGGTTGATCGAAGAAGAGATGCCTAGGTCGATGTCCAATGTCGTCAAGACAACTGTGTGTTCCGTGAGTATTCCAATGCTCTAGAAGGAGAACTAACTACTTGTCTTGCACTGTGGTTGTGTGTGTTCATCATCTAGATGTAGGAGGGCTTGAAGATTCGTGCTTGAATGCAATAAGGCTCTAATAACTGAATGACCAACTTGGGTAAAGGGTTGTAAAATTCTATATAAAGGAACTGATGGCGGTTTAGGTGACCGACGTCGGCCAAGGATAAAGCGCATCGGTTAGGGTGAAATAGTCCTATTTACCAAAAATAGGTAGATCTTCCCATATTTGGTGTGCTTTCCTTGTTGGGTCTGCTTAGGGAAGTAGAGTTCACATGAGAGAAGGCAGGAAGATCTTAGAAGAATTCTAGTTAGGTTTAGGAATAATTCTTAGTTAGTTAGGTCAAGTGGTGACTCAACACTAGGAGTGATGACTCAGTGCTGAGAGTGATGACTTGGTCACTATGAGTTAAATGCCCCTGGAATGGGTCCAGGGTGAGGTGTAATGATGAGGTGGAGGTGTGAGGATGAAACTAACTTAATTAAAATAATTAAATTAATTAATAATGTGAGGATGAATATTAATATGGGATGAAGGGGTCATAATTAGTTAAACATGTTATGTTAATTAATGAAGGGGACCGAGGGGAGTGTGACCCAAATTTGGTGTCTATAGTGTGCATGGAATAGAACAGAATCCCTCCCCTATGGTGTGACGCAGATGTCCTAGTTTGTGCCTTGATGATGGAGCTATGTAGATGCCTAAGCAATAGATAGATGCAATTCTAGATGGAGTGATGGTGGTGTATGATGGTAGGTCCCTAATTATGGCCTCATAACTTTATAATTATAGGGTTCTCTTGGTCTAATTTCATAATTAACCCCAAAAAGGCCGACCACATAAAAGATAAGAATGAAAAATGGCTAGAAAAGACCCAAAAATGGCGGGAAAGTGGAAAATAGACTAGGGCGCCCCGGGTGGACAAGGTGCCCATGGGCGCCCCAATATTAAATTTGGGCACCCCAGTTAGGGTTAAAACGATGTGGGATCTTTGGAAATGACTAGGTAAGTAGGTGTCATAGGTCGCAAAATATGAAATAAAATAAATAAGATGGCCAATAAGGACGGGGTTGATTATTACTTTATCTCCTTGAGAGCCTTTTAAATAGTAGCATGAGAGTGGGATAAATAAATGTCTAAAGTGCATGATTTTGTGACTACATTTTGCCCCCACTTTATGTTGGTGAGCGAAAATCTCGATAACATAAAGTAGATAGAGATGCGTGCACTGATGTCAATGAAGAGTGTAGAAAAATCATGCCAAACGACTCGACAAAACATGAATGATAAAAAGATGGAGGAGCGTGGAAACTATAGATGAAAGATGCACAAATTTTTTTTGATGAGAGTGAACCCTAGGGGGAAAATGCATGTGTAGTATACCCGCATGGTTAGTAAATCATGTGTTGTCACAGAATGTTCTTGTCATCATCATTGTTCTTGCCCCCAATTTGACTGCTTATTTCTCATACGGCCAGACTTGCAAGGAGAAAATGATCAAGTAGTCAAATATGTATGTATGTAAAAATGCTATGTGAAATAAACATGTATATGTAAAGTACGCAAATGTAAAGTATGTGAAATAAGAGAGTGTAAATGGAACATGTGCACCTGATCCATGTCGAGAAAGAGTGTAGAAGGATATCTTATATTGTGAGTTTTTTGGGCAATCTCACACCACCCAGGCTGAAGAAGTGTAGGGATAAAATGTTGTGTCCTCCAAGCTCTAACCGCTTCTACTAAAATGTGTGTAGAGATATTTATATTGTCCTGGTTTTTTTGGTGATCGATGCCACGTCTCGAAGAAGTGTAGGGAGGAAATGCTCTGTGTCCTCCAAGCTCTAACAACTTCCCAAAAATTCCAAGGACATCATGTCCTGTAAAATCCACTCGATGTATGGGGTTCGTAGACCTGTCTCAACCCACTCACTGAATATAACTAAACTAAACTCAACCGGTGTAAATACGTTGTGTTAGTAGAAACTCCCAAATGATTCCCCCTCTTTAGTGCACATGCGACGTTGTTGATAGGAGACATGCGACCTCAAAAGAGGGCCAACTACATGTACGTTGTAACATTGAAAAGTTCTTGGTAAAAACCAAGGTACACACAAACAAGAAGGCTAGCCAAAGACAAGTGTAACATGCATGTATATAGAAATAGTGTGTAATCTATGCAAAAAGCAGTATATAAACTACAAGCAAGGTAATGTAAACACGCAAGAAGACAAGTATGTTGCAAAGCGGGTTGCAAACATGGGACATCACTTACGATGTCGCAAGACACGCAAGGCCATCATGGTCACAAACAATAGACAAGTGTGGACACCAAACAAAGGGTAAGGCCCAAACAAGAGTAGACAAAAGTAGCATTGTAACAAACAAGTAGTCATGGAAACATATAATCCTACAAAACAAGTGTTGCACATGGAACACCCATTAGCATGTTAGAGAAATAACCAATATGTCAAAAGCGTGTATGATCAAGTAATGTAAGATGTTAAGTATAAAAATTAAATAATAGCACTTGGATGAGACGAACGTGGATGCATTCAAAGTGACCAAGATATAGTAAGGGTAAAAAGAAGCATCCATGTTGCATGTAGGAGTCTTGTATCTGTAATCACACTAAACAAAGGCATGAACACGCATGTGTGGATGGTATAGATAATGACATAAAATAAATCAATCAAACACGCATAATAAAATTAACATGTAAAACACTAGCAAAAGAGAATAAAGGCCCCCAAGAAAATGTAGTATGTCGTGGATGGATGGAATGGAATGATAGGAGCCACGTGCCCCGAGTGGATGGAAGTGTATGTAATGAGGTTCATTTTGTTTTCCCCCTCAATAGTCAAGAATGAATTGTAAATGAGAGTGTGTCATCAAGAAATGGTCAAGTAGTGTATATCATGTCTAACACACTATGATGAATGTGTATGTATAATGTTGATGATATGCGACATATAGAGGAAATGTGTGTGGAACTTATAGCCTAAGTGTATACCACTACGAGATGAAGTATGGAGTGATGATTTATCCCTAAGCGTATATCACTATGAGAGGAGTGGATGAGTGATGATTTAACACTAAGCGTATATCACTATTAGATAAATGATAAGGAGTGGTGATGTAACCTAAGGTGTATACCACTACAAGATGATAGAATAGGTGATGATTTAGCCTAAAGCATATGTCACTAAGCTAGAGATGTCGCATGATGAAAGGTGGAATAATACGGGTGTGATAAGTGTAAGGTCCATTTGATTTGTAAACCCTCAGCAATCAAGTATGGACCGATGAACTAAAGTGCGTCATTGGGTGATGAGTGCAATGCAGAGAAGACAATGTAGTATAAACGACCAAGTGATGAATAGGGTATGTAAATGTGTGGTATGTTAAATGTGATGGTAAATGTGTAGGATGTGTAATATTTAATGTGTAAAAGACAATGTAATGTGTGATAATGTAGGATGTATGGATGAAATGCAAAGCTAGGCTCATATATAATGTAGGCTAGCGTAGTATGTAGAATATAGGTGATGTATAAATGTGCAGTGTGAAATAGCCTAATGGTGTAGAATGACCAACATGTGCATGATGAGAATGTAGTATAATGTAGAGTGTAGGCTAAGTGTAGAATGGATGGTGAATGATGCGTGATGTGTGCGATAAAATGTAAATATGTAGTTCCTATAGTGTAGTGTGTGGGGTTCATTGTAATGGTAATCCCTCAACAGTCGAGTGTGAATCGAAGCATGAGAGTGTGTAATCAGTAATGACACTAGAATAAATGGTGAGTATGAATGTATAATAATGCAAAGGAGAATAAGTATGACTATGTCAAGAGTAGAGAAGGAGGGGGAGATGGAGTGTCATGCCCCAGAGCACATGTGAATGGATGACTATCGATGAGGGTGAAGGGACGAATGTCCTTCATCCAGTGTGGCTTGATGAAAGCGTATGATCATGTTCTAATAATGAGGTATGGTAGACAAACTTTGTAGTGGGGAATGAAATCTACATCCATACAAAGGATGAATATATGAATAAGGTCGTGGTGTTATAAAATGTGTCATTAATAGAGATCCGCATGTTGTGGAATGTGAAGGTGAAGAAGGTCCGCGTGGAATAAATCGAGGTGGTGACCTACGTCGTGATGCAATAACTGTGTGAGGAATATGCCTATACTTATGTGTGGGGCTAGTGGAGTGATGTGGTCGTACAGAGGATATGCAAGTAGGAAAACTAGGGGTAGATTGTGCATTGAGCAACTTTGACAGTGGTGCAGTAGATGAAGTATGGGATGTGCTAGGTATTGTGCGAGGAGATGGTGACCATGGAGTGGATGGAGGGATACCATCAATAGAAATGACCTGGTTGTTATGGATGAACTTGAGATGCAAATGATTCATGGAAATGATAGATTGTGAGTGACAAATCCAATTGAGACCTAAGAGCATGTCACAACCATCAACCGTGTTGCTAATAAGGAAAGGTATAAGCATAGTAAGAGGGCCAACTGTAACATGGAGTTTAACAATGCCAAAAGGTTTTGTAAAAGGGTATTCGACTTGAGATAGAGGGTAACGAATGGCCCTAAGGAGTGACATAGAGCACACACTAATGGGCCATGATGGGTCAACCTTAGTGTTGTTGATGGGGGTGGATCCAATAGATGCATGGATGTGCAAATGGTTAGATGTGAACTTGGCGTGGTAATCGATATTGGAAAAGGAAATGATAGGTGGTGAAACCTTAGTGTTACAAGAACTAAGAAATCTAGAACTTACAAGTCGAATGAAGTCATGGTGTGGGAGATATAATTAGCGGTTGAATTTGTTGTTTGTGTGTGATGCTTGGGCAGTGGGTTGTTAAAGATTTTGAGTTTATGGTTTTCATTGATAGAAGGAGTTGTTTCAGACTCCAGAAGCTCAATTGACCATTTTCGATCAACTTCACGGATGAGATGTCATCACCGAAACAACGATCGATGGGATGTACAGTACATTGATGATAGTCGCAATAAGAGTATTTGTCGAAATTTCATCCTTTGGGCGTGACGGATCAAGTTGTAGAGGAGCAGGTAAGGTGATAAGATTACTATCAATGAGTTGAGGTAACAGGACACTCAAAGGTGTACTATACTTAGTAAAAGTGCATCTATATGGTTGTGGTCGAAGTTCCTTTGGAGTAGAGATTGTGTTGACGGTGGTTTTTGTGTCCATGGATTTAGTTATGGAAGATTTGAAAGTTAGCTTATTTTGAAAACGGGCGGAAGACGACGCTTTCTTGTGATATTTGAGTTTGCCTATAGTTAATATTTTTGTCTCACGTAGCTTGAGAGTATGGCAAAGTTGATCAAACAAGGGAGATGTCTTAAAGAGAACACTATCTTGTAAAGGTGGTAATAAACTTTGAATAAATAAATCTTGGAGTTATGAGTATTAGGGCGTTAGACATCTTAGCTACATTATTCTTATATCACAAGACGTAGTGGGATAAGTGTTCATTAGTCCCCTACTTGAGTTGTGCCAGCTAAGCATAAGATATCTTGGAGCCAATGTCGATAGAAAAGTGAGTGAGAAAGGTATTGGCCAAATGGGTGAAAGAGACTACTAAGTGGACAAGTAGATCTCGGAACCAATGCATTGCATAGTCTTGTAGGCTACGCGGAAAAACTTAACTAGTACAATGTGATCATTTGTATAATCAAGGAATGCTACATGAAATGCGCGAAGATGCTCTTGCAAGTCCCCACGGCCTTTAGAATTGGTAACTTAGGAAAGATGAAATTAGGCGCTGATGGGTATGTTGATATCACAGTGCAAAAGAAGTATGCAACATGTTTGTGGAATCTAAATATGGAGATGTGCATGAAGTAGTTCACTTGAAGCTGAAAAATTTGGGTTTCTAGGTCCTAATATAAAGAAGTCAAATCCAGAGAATGTGAAGAGGAGCCAAGATGTAAAGGAGAAGCACCATTGTGAATGGTGGGAGCGGTGGTGGTGCCCGATAGGAGCGGAAACATTTGTAAGTGGAGTAGAGATAATAGGAGTGAAACATGAGTAGGTGCGATAGAAACTAATGGTGTATAAACATAAGTAGGTAAAGTAGAGACCATAGGAGCAGAGGAAGCAATGATGGAGGTGGAAGGATCATGAGCCCTCTTAGCTACAAATAAAGCATATAGAACATGAGGAAGATGGGTAGGATTTTCACGTAATGCTTAGTGAACATCGGTGATGGCGTTGAGTTGATCTTGGTCAACATTAGTGTCTTCATCGTAGGAATTTTCGCTATTAGATGCTTCGATCTCATGGAGCGGAACTTGATTGGAATTGTCTAAAGGGTTGTCAGTCATAGATGTGGTTACATCAACCATTGTCTTAAAAGTATGATGAACAAATAAAGGGAGTTCACAATATTGAAGATATCCAAAATGACCACTATGGGTGATGGGCATAAAATAAAATAAATCAAAATAAGACCTAAAATGAGAATGTACACAAGCAAATCATAGAAGCGTGAAGGATCGGGTTCACCAAAATGATTAACTGAAATTAACTAAATCTATAGTTAGCTAAGAACTAATTAATCTAATCAAGGAGGACATATAATGTTGTAAATAACTAGGTAAATGTGGTAAATAAATATGATAAATGACCTAAAAAAATGTATGAAAGGATATATTAAAACCCTAATGTGCAAAGAAGGAAGATAAATGACTAGCTGATAACATATGAATGTCGCGGGTCTGACTAGAAATTTTGGGAATGTGAATGAACATGCATGAGTCCTAAAAAGACTGGATCTAGAGGATCTTAGTGGATTGGGGTGCCTTGGACTAGATTAGGGCACCTATGGGCGCTCGGTATGAATTCAGGTGCCTGGTCTACGGAAATGCTCCAAAACTAGTTTTTGCAGGGTCGTAAGATAATTTGTAACCTTCGCCAGTTGTCACACTATTTTTTCTAAACTACATTGAATGCTCTGAATATTCCAATATGAATAAATGACCTACAAGAGACCAAAGAGAAGTATCAAAACCCTAAAAAAGATACAGAATGAATGGGTCGACCGACATTAGCCGCCACAACGGTGGGTTTACTAAGCTGAGCATTGCACTACATCTCAGACCCGAATGTAGTTCTGGTGTGTGTGTACATGTCGTGCCCTAGGTGCTCTTGTGCCAATCACACTTTGTGAAATAACGAGCAATAACTAGATGTAGAAAATGTAATAGTATGTGTGCATGGAATAGAATAGAATCCCTCCCCCTATGAAGTGTGATGCATATGTCCTAGCTTGTGCCTTGATGATGGAGCTATGTGGATGCTAATGCAATAGATGGATGCAACTCTAGATGGAGTGATAGTAGTGTATGATGCTAGGTCCCTCATTATGGTCTCATAACTTTATATTTATAGGGTTCTTTTAGTCTAATTTCGTAATTAACCTCGAAAAGGTCGACCACGTAAAAGATAAGAATGAAAAACAGCTAGAAAAGACCCAAAAATGGCGGGAAAGTGGAAAATAAACCGATTGCACCCCTTTGGTGGGACAAGACACCCATAGGCGCCCTAGTTAGGGTTAAACGACACAGGATCTTCGGAAATGACCTAGGTAAGTAGGTGTCATAGGTCACAAAGTATGAAATAAAATAAATAATATGGCCAAAAAGGACGGGGGTTAATTAGTATTTTCTTTCCTTAAGAACCTTCTAAATAGTAGTATGAGACCGAGATAAATAAATGTCTAAAGTGCATGATTTTGTGACTACAGTTTGAAAAATACCCTCTTTTTTGAGCCTCATCATGTCAATGTCAAAAATTGTAAAAATTTGCCTCACAAACGCATTTTCAGTGTTACCCGACATCCAATGGAAATTATTGAGCAACATGATCACATTCTCACTGAGTTAACAACTTCAAATTGGAGGATGGAGGCAACGAAGGTAGGAGGAAAATCAACGTCCTTGAGTTTGTCACTACCTCAGAGGCCGTAAATTGCTTTAGTGACACCTTTTGTTATGTGTGATGAATAAGAATAGATGAGCATCCATGTTCTTGTGTGTAGTACAATTTTTGTGTTTCCCCTGTGATGATGATGATGTGGAGATTTGTACCATTGATACTATAGCAGGAAGTGTTCTTGATCAAATTGACTTGATGGTTGATGTGAATTGGTTGATGGGTCCCAATTCATGTATTCACTGGATAGGTTGATGGGTCCCTATTCATGGATGATGTAGTTCCCACAGTCAGTGTTGAGGATAGAGACCATGTGCAAGCTACATATCGACATATTGCTTGGTTGAAATGGTGTTTTTCCCCATGTTCACACTAAGTGGAGGAGTGTTAGGAATATCTTGGTTAGTGCTCACATTATTGAGACTTATATTTATATGGGATTGTTAATGTGTTGTAATTAGTAAATAATTATATTATCTATGATAATATAAATGTTAGGTTGTTTATAACAACCTACGTGTGGTGGAGAGTGTTACAACAACTCATCCATATTAGATGAGTTGTTATAGGAGTTGTTATAGCCTCCTATAAATTAGGAGATGTTACTCATACATAAATGTATTAGTTTGTGAATGAATATTACACATCAATTAATTATTATTTAGCTTTTATGTGCAAATTTGATCCTACCACTTAACATCCAAACCATCAAATCAACAAGAAACATAGGAAGTACTAAGGCATTAGCAAAACATGAATAATTGACTAGAATCGTGCTATGGTTTAGTCAACTTGAAGCTCGGGGGAACACTAAACATCTTGAGAAGTCATAGAGTTAACGAAATTGGAATGACATACCAACATTCACAGGGAGGGATACAAAACGTGCCATAATTTCCAACAAGATCAAATCAGGCACCAACACTCATGAACTGGATGGTTTTGTTTTTGGGATAGCAAAAAACCTTCGAGATGGTTTTTCTAGTGGTAAACCAACAACCAAAAAAGATGGTTTTATTTTCAGTATAATCAATAAACCTTTGTGATGGAAATGGTGTCATCTATTTCAATAGGGTAATCTGATGGAGGGGGCGAGGAAGGTTTTGGTGCTTGTGGAGGGCTCTTAGTTTTGTTTTTTGAAACCTAACCAATATTTCTCTTGAGGCTTGCGAGAATGATCAAGGACTAGGTCATGAATACCATGTTCATAGCGTCCTAAGCCAAATCCTTTCCAGGGAAAATGATGGAGGTACATTTGTGTGAAGGCTTGGTTATATAAAAAGGTGAAATATGATATGAATAGCTTAACATGATGTTGATTATTATCATGCGGGGAAGGACGGTTGATTCCTCCGTATACGAGATTATTGGTTTTAAGATATAGAGAGTCGAAGGAGATAACATCTCTAATGTTAGGTTTGTACATGGGTTGTTTATTAGGCCTCCCTTACATTTTCGGTGTATGGAGTGAGTTAAGGGTAAGGAGGCGATACTCACCTAGTGAAAGGCGTTTCATGACATTTTTAAAGGATCTATCATCCGGTAACTTAGATGAGGGGATGGAAGAAGCTGGTAGAGGCTTTATTAAAGGATCCCAAGTTTGTCTTTGGAACAAGCACGTCATTAGGTTGATATGTCATGTGGCATGCTTTAAAAGGGTTATGTTGGCTAAAATAATGAAGGTTTTACCTTTATATTCATATTTTAGACAACGATGGAGGGTGGATGGGATACAACACAGAACATGTATCTAGGGTCGGCCTAGAAGTATGTTGTATTGAAACTCTCCCTCTATAAGAGAGAAGATCCCGTGAAGGATCTTGGTACAACCTTGATAGGTAAGATAACTGTGCCCAATGTGGGAGCAACGGTATCATTAAAGGCTCCTAGTATTGCAAGTGACTGAGCGATGATAGTGTTAGGTAGTTAAAGCTTATTAAAAGCATGTGATGGTATGATATTGATGCTAGCACCATTTTCAATCATAACTCTCTTAACGAGAGTATCATTGATTTAGGCGGTGATGAATAACAAAAGGTTGTAATCTTTGGGTTGTAAAAATGGGATTTAAGAATTGTCAAAAGAAATAACAATGGACATTTTGAGGGCACCAACCAGATTTACGAATCGTTGGGGATTATATGAAGGTATTGATATGGATTGAAGTGCTTAAATCATCACTTGTCAATGTTGTGGTGAGGATTGGAAAAACTCATAAAGGGACATCATTTATGGAACCTGATGGAGTTGTTTAATGATGGTATTTTATATAGAAGTGGTGGATTGGGTATGTGTGGCAAGGATGGATACCTTATCCTGGAGGGTGAAGGATTAGAGGATTTGGGGGTGAGAGGGATATAGACCTTGGAATTGTTTTGATTTTAAGTCTTAGGGTCTTGTGCATGAGATTTGGTTATTATACACACTACGTTGATTTGATGAAGTGAGGTATTTATGGAAGAGGCCTTGCCTTTTTTAGATGTAGTCGTAGTTTCGAGTGATGGTTTGGGTGTTGTGGTTTTAAGGGTCCGACAGGTTATTTTGAATTGATTTGGTTGTTCTAGATCTATGGGAAGAATCCCCTTGTTAGCAAGGCTTTGAATGACAACGTGGGGGGATTTGCAATCCTTTGTGGAATTTCCCAGTGTTCAATGATAGTAAAAAAATGCTACAAAGTTGTACCAGGAGGGTTTCCACCCTAAGAGCTAGATGGCTTAAGAGGAGGTAATGTTATAATGGATTTTGGATAAGCCTTTCAAGGGTTCTAGCATAGTACCCTATCGAGGTTGAGGTTGAGGGGATTGGTGCTTCTTTTGATGATATGGATATTAGAGTGAAGGATTGTTCATTACATAACATGTTTAGGTGTCACAGTTGGGAGTAACCTTTGATTGTGTGATAGTGATTATGTAAATTTAGATGAGGGATGCGACCCCAGGAATAGAAGGTAGGGACTTTGGGTTATGTGCAAAGGTTGTTGGATGATTTTATGGTATGGTTACTACTTTTTAGATGGATGGATTTAAAGTTGTGTGGTGGATTTTTTGAGATTTTAGATATAGTGTCGAGTGACGTGATCTTCAAAAAAAAATTTGTAATTTATATGATGGGTTCCTTTTCCAAGGGTTTTGAAGATGTCACGGGTGAGTTTGAGTAGATGTAGTGGATTCAGAGGGGTGCTGTGGTCTTGCGAGAAGCGAGACTAGGAAGTCAGATGATTCACTAGGTGTTTATGTGGTAGAAACACTAGGTGTTGGCGGTGTGGATAATTCCGTTGATTCTTACGTGACATAAAAATTTGAAGATGTGGATGTGAGGCCTTTAATGGTATTGATGGTGTGATGAGAGTTAATGACATTGGATTGGGGTTGACTAGTGGATGGGGCATGGTTTAGAAAGGGTTGTTTAAAGACGTCTAAGTTCGATTTGGAGGTGCATTTGGGTTATCCAATTGTAACTCGCCTTTGTCAATAAGGTGCCAAAGGGCATTTCTAAACGAATGACACCTTTTGATGTCGTGATCCTTGACTTGATGGTATTTACAATAATCATTTTCTCAATATCAAGAGGATTTGAAGCAGATGATGTGTCATAGGGTGAATAGGAGGGAGCGTAATCATACATGTGGCTAGGTGTGTCAAAAACCACGCTATAGGATTCTATGATGGGTGCATAATTACGTTAAGGATGGGTGCGTTCGAAAGCTAGACACTCCTTGGAAGTGACTTTTACGACGATCGCATTTGCTGAAGTTTAGATTTTTCGTGACTGGAAGAAGGTTTGAAGCGAGGACTTAGGATTAGGTTTCTTTGATTTGAGTTTGAATCTATTGACCTAAAGGGCATGGAGTTCTAATTTGTGAGCCATGGTAAAGGCTTCATAAAATGTTTGGAAAAATTGTATTTGGAGTGTTGATGATATGTGTTTAATGCAAAAATGAGCGAACAAATCGATCAATTCGGTTATTAGGAGGGAGAAGGATAATTTATCAATGATACCTCTTTAGCGAAAGACAAAGTCAATGCAGACTTGTCTTTGAATTGTTTGATGGCGTTAAGATTTGTGATAGTAACTTTATGGGTGATGTTAATCGAGAAGTGTTCTAAGAACAACTATGCAAGTTGTGTGAAGGAAAACAATGAGTACTATGGGATACCGTTATACTAATCTAATGCAAGACCTATTAAGGACATAGGAAATGTTCTCAACATGAGATCTTGATTGTGTGCAATAAGATAACATGTGTGGTGGAAGGATCAGATATGTTGTTGAGGGTCCTCTTTACTATAGAATTTAAGGAACTTTGGAAGTTCCCAATGAGGAGGTTATGATTTGTAAAGGTACATATGGATGAATGGGTTTGTTACATATTTTCTTAGAATACATGGTGTTTTGGGACCCATAGAAGCAACTTCTAGACTTGAGATCCTATTCATTAGTGCTTGTAAAGGATAATTTTGTGATGATTGTTGAGGGTTGAATGATGATGGGCTAGGTTGATTATATGTATGTGGATTTTATTAATGGTATAGCGATACGGTAAAGAGATACTTTATGTTGGAGTGAAACACTCATGGGGATGTTGTAAGTATGTTGTGATACTAGAGGTTGTGAGGGTTGAATATATTGATATTGGATTGGGATTGAAGTGTTAATAAAGGGTTATGACTGTTGTGGTACATATTGAGATGGGATGGAAGTATGGATAAGGGGTTGATATTGTTGGGGTATATGTTGTAATGGGATGGAAGTGTTGATAAGGGGTTGAAATTGTTGGGGTATATGCTTTGAGATGGGATAGAAGTGTTGATAAATGGTAGCAAGGATTGTGGTATATAATGAGAATGGATTTGTGAAACAGAGGAAATAGATATCTGTTGAGTGGAGAGATGTGTACTAGTAATGGAATTTGTATTAACAAGAGGTATTGACGTGGGGATGGACACAACTAAACTTTGAACTACGAGAGGTAGGTTGTTATGATAGGATGGGAGGGGTTGTGTTAGGAATGGTAGTCGAGCTCACATGCGGTGTAGAAGAGATACATGAAGCTACGAGGGTTAGATGTGGAAGGAGATGTGTTTGTATTATTTTGTAAAGATGATGAGCCAAATGAGGGATCTGGTGAGGAAGATGGTTGTTGATTGGTTGTATCTTGTGATGAAATAACATTAAGGTCAAAGGTGATGATAAGTACGATGACATAGGGACCAATTTTCTTGATCCGACAAGAGAGTGGAATAAAGATGAATTTGTTGAATAACCACTTGTGATTATGGTCGATCGAGTTAGGAAGTTCGAAAGTGACGGTGAAGATAAGAGGACGATGTTCAAGTGTGGGTTCTTTGGAGGAAAAACACCGAGAAACAAGAAAGGAATTTAGGGCCATAGGATTTGAATCTAGAATCTTTGTGAAGACTAGATCACCACTATTGAAAAAGCAAGGACTAGATGGGTCTAAGATTTATGACGTGGTTGATCGACTACTACGAGAATGTGGGGGTTCTTGATTGGATGTTGAAGGTGATTGATATTGTTAATTATGTGTGGAATGTCTTCAAGGTGAGATTGGACATTCTCCAAGGACTATTGGAAATGGTTAGTCATGTTGTTAAAGTTTTGTAGATGAGATTGTTGTTTGGTTAGAACCATGAACTAAACAAACAATCACTAAAAAGAAATAAAGAGAAAGATTAGTTAGATGGTTGATTACAACACAAAGCAAGACACACGAGTTTTTTTATTATCTTGATTAAATTAAGAAAAGATTAAATCGAAAAACAACTGAAAAGGTACTAGGAAATGGCTATCTAAAGCTGGTTTTAGGTGATGTTAAAGGATGGAGTCCTTGATATACCCGAAGGTATGTGAGGCCCGAATTTGTGTTGGTATCGGTACGAGGTGTGGTATTGGGGCCTACCCCCTCACTTCATGGTCCCACAACGATAAGGGTGTCAAGTGCTTAGCCAATATACCACCCACCATCTTATTTATACTCGGTTAGAAAACTGAGTCGACTTATCCTCTTGGTGATGAAATCCAAGTAGGTCCACATGGGAAGGAGTGTTTAAATACAAGTTATGTTTAATGTGGTTTGGTTGCGTGTGAAGGAGTTTGTGCATGCAATTCCTTAAACCCCTAATTAAGCTATGTGAATCATAAAAATGAATGTTTATTTTAAGATCCCAAAGGAGATGTTTTAATTTTATGAGAACAAACAAACAAGATGTGATCTTTGAAAGAAAATGATGAAAGAAAAGAGCATACCTGTGATCGTTTTTCCTTTTTAAATTTTTGATTTTTAAGTTTTTAAGCAACGGTAATAAGAACACGCTCCAAGATGAAAAGTTAGATGAAGTATAAAACAAAAGGAATGAAAAATAAAAGTAAATCTAAATGAAAACGGGATTAGGAGGTCCCATCGGGTGTGCAAGATGTTTAAGGTAGTTTTTGGTTAGTGTTATAAATGTAAAAAGTACCTAAAACTCAAATGAGCAGGGTTTATCGATACTGTGTTGACAATCACAATGTTGGGATGATCAAATGTGGACAATGTGAAAATACTCCTTTTTCCAAGTGAAGAGACCTGCATGTAAAGACAACTAAACAAAAGATATTAGATAAATATGATAACGAGTTGCTCGACAAAGTCGATCCCAAGATCTAAAGGGACTTCCTTGAAGGGTGTTAACTCGTTGATATAATTGATTTGTTTTGATATTGATAATAAGATAAATGATAACAATGATAATTAATAATTCAATCTGGATATGAAGATCCTGTTCAACTTTGTAAGCGGCCCGGCTTAGGGCGTGTAAGTGCAAGCTCGAGTCCTCAAAGTAGTTGCACCAAAACTCCCCGGATTGCTTCTCACTCTTCTTGGATGATTTCGACCTGATCTTCAATATCTTTGATATTTGGTGTGAATGCGATGGCATACTGAGGTGAGTTCTTCGGGGATATCAAATTTTTCCCACGTGAATGGTTCTTTGACGATCGAAAGATTATATATGCTAGTGATATGATGTGAAAAACCTATAATAATCATCTACAGAACATACATTTTGTAAATAACTTGTTAGATCAAAATCAAGTTGATAAAGATATGATATACGCTAGAATTGATAGGAAAACATAGGGATCGATTGACGGCGATCTCGTGACACAATACTTGTTTTGATAAAATAATTGACAAAACAAACAACATGATAGTCAAAGACGAGGGGTGATACTAAGATAGATTATGAAAAACTTAGAGGATGTGAAGTCCGATAAAATAGAGGCTCGAGATGTATTTTTAAAGCTAATGATAAAAAGAGGGTTATGAATGCCGATTGATTGGTGATCCGGGTAGAAAATGTCTTACCTTGACAAAAAAATTGATAAAAAATACTAATAGACGATAGACATATTCAACAATGTTGGGATAAATTAGAAAGAGTCTAAAAACCTATGGGATTCTGAAAAATGAAGATTTGGAATTGTTTGGATGATTGATGAAAGAGGTATAGGTGCAGTACCGATTGACGCCGATCAAGGATCAATGGCGATTGCTTTGGATATTGTAGACTTTGTAAAGGTGGTCTAAATGATTGGATCAAAAGCATAACTAAAGAGGTCTAAGTAGGAAGGTGTAGACACTAGGCTATAGACTATAACAGATGCAAGACTAATTGATAAAAGGACAATTTTTTTACTCACCTTGATGGATAGCTTGAAGGAGATGAAGCTCTTCAATAACTCGATCAAAACTTTGATGAGGCTCCATGTAGCTCGACAAGGGTGTATTGATGATCTCTGGACACGACGATGTTGTCTCGGGTGTATCAGTTTGTTTTCAAACTTGAATTATGATTAACTGGAGACAGGAGACAAAGGTTGGCTAAATAGAATCGACGACACCCACAACGATTGCCATTAATTTTATCACAAAGGTTAAAACCAACAAAATGAAGAATGATAAATAGTTAAAACCACTTGTCATTCGGGATATCAGGTTGTTAGGAAACAATGGGAGGTTAGGGATTCGAGGTTATGGGAGGTTAAAAGGTTGGGGTAAGTATGGTAAAATGGGTTTATGTTGTTTTAAGTGGTTAGGATAGGTTAAATAGGTTTTACGTAGGTAAATATGTTTTACGATGGTAAGTTGTATGATACTTAGGATAGGGATGATAATGGTAGGTAATGATAATTTAATCGATGTGCGACGGATCACCTAGGGGTGAAAAAAGGGTGTCTACACTTGATCTGGATGGTTTTGTTTTTAGGATAGCCAACAACCTCCGTGATGGTTTTTCAAGTGGTAAACCGACAACCACAAAAGATGGTTCTATATTTTCAAAGCATAACCAATAAACCTTCGGGATGGTTTTCAAAATGGATAACCAATAACCATAATATCATGATGCTGGAGTATTATCATCAGCTCTCATCACATTCTTCCATTAGGGGATTACACAGGAATTGTGCTTACACATTACAAACTTAAAAAATAAAACTGGAAATGGAACATTGGTGTCATGTTCCCCCAATGTGAATTTTCCACTTATTCACACAAATCAACATGTACACTGCAAATGAAAAACACTTATAAAATACCACCAATGCTTCGCAACCCCATCGTTGGTGACTGACGAGAGGTCGTTGATCGACTCCCTTCTTCTGTTGCCTCATCCTCCCAGGTATTTTATTTCTTAACTTAGCTGAATATGAATTTTAGGCTCAAGTACATGCTTGAATCGACCATCGGTTTTATTTGAAAATGCATTGTAAGGATTTTTTTTTCTTTTTACAACTTTTATACAAAGGAACATTTGACGATAAATTTTTATGATACAAAACTTGGTGATGATTTTGACATACACATACAAAACAATGTACAAGTCGAGTTTTACTTTACTCGATGGTCGACTATGATTTTTACATGAACAAAAACTATTAACATTACTATAAATAATATTGACACAATTTATAATAACTTAATAAGAAGGACTAAAGACTTACAACAAGATGACATAAAATACTACAAACAACTATATGAAGGAAACACACTAAAACACCGAAATACTTCAACAACCTAATCAAAATGAATGGAGCTAAATAACATTTGACCTCTCACATATCATATGCCTGCCAGCTGTGAGGAGACGTCAAAATAACCATGCAACAAAATGTTTGTTTCTATTTTCTTTGGAGTGTCTAGACTGGGGATGTCGATGTCTCACGGATTTCATGTTCTATCACAAACATGTGCAATATGCTAGACTTTGACAACTATATGTCTTTGCATGAAATGAAAAATGAGCCATTGTAGAGAGCTTTTACTCTTCCTTGCGAAATTCTCTAAATATAAAGACACTTATAAATTGAATTCCAAGATTCTTATGGAGGTATGTATAATGATAAATGACTTCTAGATCTATGATGCGAAAGGAGTCAAAGACTCGGGCCGAAGAATGCATGATGTCGAATCCACCTAATGTGCCGGATATGAGTAACTAGCGATAGAAGCAAAATAAGTCGAAATGATCTATCCTCCTCTTGGTATGCAAAGGGTGGAATTCAATGTAGTTGTGCGTTGTTCACCTGTAGAGCCATTCTCGATGAAAGTATGATATGATGTTGAGCTTGTGTATGCCATGGAGGGAGCGAGTCGATATTTGGAGGGCCCGTAGTTGTTAAAAAACAATACAAATGGATTTATAGACCTTAAATCGTTATGTCTAAAGGAATGACGACATGCGTGATGCAAAAAAATACCACGAGATCACCGACAAGACTAAATATTTTTGACACACAACATGTGCACATACATACATACATACATACATACATACATACATACATACATACATACACACACACACACATATATATATATATATATATATATATATATATATATATATATATGTATATATATGTATATATATATATATATACATATGTATATATATATACATGTATATATATATATATACATGTATATATATATACATGTATACATATATACATGTATATATACATGTATATAGATATATGTATACATGTATACATATATACATGTATACATATATACATGTATATATATATATACATGTATACATATATGTATACATATATATATATACATGTATATATATATATACATGTATATATGTATATATACATGTATATATACATGTATATATATATATATATATATATATATATATATGTATATATATATATATATATATATATATATATATATATATATATACATATATATATGTATATATATATATATATATACATGTATATATACATATATATACATATATACATGTATATATATATATGTATATATACATATATACATGTACATATATATATATATATATATATATATATATATATATATATATATATATATATATGTATATATACATGTATATATATATATATATATATATGTATATATATATACGAGCACCCGAGGAAGACATATAGTGAATGGAATATAGATCACAATTAATGTGAAGAAAACACAAACTACTACAATTATCAATATGATTCTTTAGACTTTACTACAATAAACATACCCTAAGACTACAAAGATTTCAACCCTAACAAACTTCATAACGAAGGACAACTAAGAATAAGACGATCGCCCCTCCAAACTATTTATTTCTCCATCACGGGACAAAACAAATGTTCGATGCAAATGAAATTTGAGTACGAGTTTTACACAACAAAAACAAAATGTATTCTTCACTATCGATTCATCCGATAACATACAAATTTATAGGAAATGAATTCCTATATTTATGGAGATATAATGTCTAGCAAAATCTCTAAATAATTGAACTTGTTACTCTTGTAACAATACACAAACCTAATAAACATAAGTTGTTTTAACAACTTATTTACATTAAAAAAATTTACTTGAGAATAATTACTCTCGTAATTATTCCAATATTTAATTGCCCATGCCATAATGTAAGCACTAATATATATTTCCTAACAAATACTAGCTTGGGGAGCTTATATTTATATAACATATATTATTCTACAAGACTTAAACACAACTCATTGTAGAGCTCTTCGTACTTTTCATGAAAAGGGTTTCAAGCATTACATCCGAGTTCAAACCTTGATTTGGAATCAACTCCATTACTTTTGAGTCGATCTTGATAACCCATTTTTCAAGCATTACATACCGAGTTCAAACCTTGATTTGGAATCAACTCCATTACTTTTGAGTCAATCTTGATAACTCGTTTTCAAGCATTACATACCGAGTTCAAACCTTGATCCGGAATCAACTCCATTACTTTCGAGTTGATCTTGATGACCCATTGCCTAAACCATCAGCTACGCCTCTGTGAAAATTTTGCCTAGAGAACCTATAATAGGAAACTCGAATAGCCCCTAGTCAATGGGACCACCCCTAGATTGCCTCAAATTCCCTTATCCACTTTTTAAAAAAAAATTCGAGCAATGTGAAAGGCCAACCAACAAGACCCGACTAATTTAGTCATACACTAATCGACTGGTCGGAAGTGACCCACTAACCACGAACGTTGACTAGGAATAAAACGCATAAGCTGAAGTTGCTTACCTTATATTATGTATGGATGAGCTCATCACATTCACACAACCCTTAAGAGCACAAAATCTCCCAACCCACACTTTCCGACCAATCATTACACAATTTAGCAATTTCCCTCTAAACCAGGTCCCAAATCCATTAATTTGGCGGGTTTCACCTAAAACCCCGCCAAATTTAGGGGCTTTTCTGTTTTCTATTCCTCTTTGTTTTTTTTTTTCAGTTCCTTTCATTTTGTCGATGAGAATCACAAACAGTCTGTACGAGACTCCAATCAGAACACGCGTTTAGAAAACTTACAGTTCTTTTTAATAAAATTATTGTAGTACTGTAAAATTTATACGGCGGATTGAAGCGCTTGGACTTGTTAGGGCTTTTTCAACTTTGCGGATAAAAGTTGAAACAGAGTGTTTTAGGGTTCAATTGACGGAGAAGCGGTGGCGTTCCGATCGGAGTCAGTTGACGGAATTATGTACGTCTCTTGCTGCTGAACGGAGCTGTCTTACGAGGTCTCCGCCGAACCTTCTTGGTTTTTATTTATTTTTTAATTATGTTGAAAATTTGAGCATTTCTAGAGCATAACTTTTTGATTGTGCTGAAAATTTCAGCATTTCTGGAGTTTTACGTTTAGTTATGCTGAAAATTTTAGCTGTATTTTGTATAAAGTTGAAAATTTTAGCAAATCTTGTCAATTTTGTGTCTTTTTAAATAAATTTGCTATGTAATTTTTAAAAAATCGAATTTTGGCTGTTTTTTAGGGCTTTGCATATCATTATAAAGTTGTAAGCTTCCACACTTTTTTATATGGTTGAAACTCTCGTTATTCATTTTGGTTACCGGTGAAGTGTTTTGTGAAAAAACGTGAGCTTTTTGCGTGCTTTAGTGTCACTGTATGATGATTTCCAGACTACCATTTTATGTTCAAAGTTGGAAGTTCTTGCAAATTGTCACTTTATTCTTTTATTAAATGTGTTAAAATTTAGGGTGTTGCAATTTTAGGGTTTGAAATAGCTATGATACCATCCTAAACCAATGATTTTTGTAAAAATAACGTCTGCTCTTTGGTGATTCGGAAGTTGAAAATCAAGTGGAAGTGCTAGCCAGAGAAGAAATTAGCTCTCAATGATAAAGACGATAGTTTGCTATTTTGCTTTATATTGTACAGATACGAAGACCCCTCATTTAATGATTTGTCTGTGTTGCTGTAATAATGGTTTAAGCGGAACAGGAGAAAAATGCTGTGGCAGTGTATGGGCACAGTCACATCCCATCGCTACAAGCTTCTTGTATAGATTATAAATGAGTTTTGAAGATAGAATTAGTTCTGCAACTTGGACCGTAGCAGGTACTGGAACCCGGTGGTCGTAGTCATCTTTTGATAGAATGTTTCTGGATATACTGTCCGAACATTGTCCTCTCGATTTTTATCCTATCTAGTTACTTAAATGGAGTTAGGGCGACCGTGGAAGTCATTACATATGCAACTGTACTAGTTCCGAACCCTGCATGTGTGCAATGTACAAGGCATTATAACATTTCTAAGTGGGTATAACATTTCCAAGTGGGTAAATTCCATTGTATGCGTGCTCGAGGAAATGCTGTGTACTGTTCTTGGTTGGGTTGCATGATGCATGTGCCCATTGTTTTGAATTAAATTCCAACATTAGTGTAGCATTCCAGCTTGTTTTGTTCTTTGTGTCTGTAGAACTTAGGGTGGATTCTCAGAACTCGTTCACATTGAACAAATTTCAACTATAGTTTTGCTTCTGCTGTAGTTCGGTCACTTATGTATCTTTGCTACGAGTCCAATTTCGAGCCAGTTTCCCCCTAGTTGGTTGTCCTCTCCATATGCAAGTAATGGTGCAGTGATCGAGTGATAATATTAACTCATTGAATCCTTGTGTAGGAACAAGTTCTAAAATGTGAAATACAGTCTGCAAGTGTTAGACAAGGTTGAAGTATATGTTCTCAGTCTCACAGATTGAAATGTGTTAAAGACCATAATGTTACACTGTGAAGTGGTTACGATCCCCATGGTTGTAATCGTTTTGTCATGACGTGTTTTGTTTGAGGAATTTCAAAAGCAGTCAAAATCATGCTAGCGAGTTTTTAACAGAATTTAATGTTTTCTTTTTGATTAAAGGGCTACATCTACAGCCCAAATAATTTGCCTGTATTCCAAAATGTGAAGTTTGACGATGGTGGTTATCCAGAAAAATATACTTCAATCCACTCCAGAGTCCGAAACTGTACGGAAATGCTCTGTTCCCAAGGACGATCCAGAAGTAGATTTTTTAACATAACTAGCTGCTGAGAATCTGTCTTTTTTCCTAAGGAGTCCAATGTTCAGGATTTTATTTGAATCCAACAAACTACTGTGAATCTGCCGTTACCGTCTTTTATGGTAATTTTGATCATCTGAATATTATTGTTTCTCTTGCTATGATGTCTGTGTTACTGTTTATATGCTAGTCTGTCTGCTTCATGGGTCATGAGTTTTTTTGGTCTCGATGTTAGATTCGCCTTAAATAAATGCGGACTCTTTTGATTCTTTATTATTTAATTGCCAGATGGAGGTCTGGGAGCTAATCTAACTGTTGAGAAAAACCTCTCAATGACACTTAGGGGGTATCACTTCTATTGGAATTTGTAAGCACCTCGACATTTGTCATCTTGTTTCCTGGCTGTATGAGGCACTGTTTCAATTATCTCCCTTGGTCAGTTGGTCATTTTTCATTTAGAATGCTTATTCACTTCAATAGTAATTTGTAAGTACCTCGACTGTTGTCATCTTGTTTCGGCTGCACAAGGCACTGTTTCGACCACCTCCCTTGGTCAGTTGGTCATTTTCCATTTAAAACGCTTATTCATTTCCATTTCATGGCTGGCTTACATATACACACATAGCCAAAAAGGGATCTGTCTTAACAGTTCAGATTGATCTGATTGTTTTAAAAACACTGTTTCATCTTTTTTGTTTATGCTAGATGATGAAGATGATTAAGCCCTGTCTGCTCTCTAGATTCATCCATTTTATTGTGTATAGTGTTAGTAGGAAAATGTTGTGCATGTTTTTTTCACGGTTGTTAATTTGACAGTCTTCTTTGTTCCTGTTCTCAATGTATATCTAGCAAAATGTATTTTCAATGTTAAGTTGAAGGCTTCCATGAGCAATTTTAACTAGATAGTAATTTTTGTGGGATTTTACTTGTGTGTTTGAGTCATCTCAAGATGACCTCCATGAGTAGTCATTACCCAAAGGACATTTTTGCTTATGTATTTTGTTAATAATCACAAGACAAGGGGACCCACTTTAGCACACAACAGCTGTAAGCATATGTTAAATAGCTAATGCTTTCAGTCTAATGCATTCACAGTCCATATGCTGAAGATAGAGTTTCTGGAAAAGCTATGTAGAATTCCTTAGATCTAAAAAACTCTACACAGTTCTACTGAAACTCTATCTTCATTATGTATTTTGTTATTTTGCAGTTTATAAAGAGCAATTCTGATGTACATCGAAGTTAATTCTTGCTTGTCTACTGCAGAGGAATTGAACTGGGAGATGTGGACCCATTTGATCTCATCTTGGATACGTTGGGCATCTGATCTGCTTGTTTTTTTCCCCCTGATTCTGTCTATCACTTATAGGTCTGTTGATACAGCGGGCAGGAATCTTGTTCAATTATTTATATACATAAAGGGCTACTAAGCAGTGTAACTCCATATATTACCTTTTTACCTATGTTTCATTGGGGCATTATCCCCAGGTGTGGCACATTCTCTCAGGATTGTCTTGACTCTCTTATGACAATAGCATGGTCTGGTGGTTTGGGGATGACTGTTAATTTCTGGGTGCATGGCGGCACATTCCTGTATTTCTAGGGAGACATCCCTTGAGCTGCAACAGCTAGGATCTTCCCTTGAATAATAAAAATAAAAAACAGAAAGAAACAGGCTTTACATTGTTTTTCCTCCTGTAGTGCCACTGTGCTATTAACCAGTGATCAACAACTAAAAGAGGGGAAATAAAACAATTGACTGCTATGTTAAAACCGTAAGACAGATTCAGCGAAGTAAGAAGACAGATTAATTAATAGAAGTTCATTCTTGGTTAATTAGCTATCGATTTACAAAACATGGCAAAAATTATCACCTCAAAATCACTGGAAGGCTTACAATTTACATAAATGTTCATTTCCAATACTTAGTGTGGTCATGCAGAAAGGAACAGATATGAAATCCATACACACCCATGAAAACAATTTTTAAATGGCTTATTTCACCCCCAGTTTTTACCTGCCTGTTTTCCCATATATGTATGGGGAAAGACAAGAGTCGAAAAAATGAAAATGGGATACGGGCCGAGTGTTGAGGCTAACATGATTCTTTGGGCATAATGCATCTGGGAAATCAGGTTTCTGTTATGCGTTTTAAGGGTAATTTCATAGTAACCTGGTACGTCTTATGCTATGTCGCAGCTCTGATGGCTAAATTATTTGAGATCTGGGTACAAATAATGAAACCATCTTTCCATAAACGACCCTGCGCTCCTAAGTGTGAAAACCCTGTTTTCTCATTTTATTTGGGTTGGTGCCAAGATGATATTCTTGAAGATGAACTCATTGCGATGAGAGATAGTCACATGGGCTATATTGCATTTTAATTGTAAATTCTTGCTATTTGCACATATCTCTTTATATCTAGCTTCCTCTAGAAGCTTCCTTGTTGCAAAAGTCTATTGTACATGTGTCTTCTCCTACAAGCTTAATTTTCTCTTTCTTCTATTAGAAGCTTCTTTGAGTATAATTGTACTCTATAAATGCCTAATACAATTGAGTGTACATGTACAAATGTGGTCAAGTCCTTTACGTTGTTTTCTTGCTTGTAATTATGCTCATATCAATTGGTATTGGAGCTTATCGATCGTGGCCTTAACCCGTTTACCTAATAAATCTAACACCCTTTGAACTCTCCTGATCAAGGTCTTTGATCTAGTCTCCTTGAGGGTTTTTGCTTCTTATCCTTCACCAGATCCTTTTCCTATTAATTCACTTCAGGAGCATAAGAGATTTCTTTGCCGCCTTGATCTTTGCTGTAGCTTTTCTGAACTCCTTCCCTTTGTAAGCAACATACACTTGGTAACTGTTGGGCACTATTGCAGGAGTCGAGGCCCAAATCTTGTGGATCGTTACATTCCAGAAAATGAGAAATTTGGAACCAGATCCTTTAGATCGTTGTGTTCTGGCTCAGATAGCTGCTAATTAAGCCTTGATCCTGTTGACAGGTCACAGGTCCTGTTCAAAATGCCTTAGAAAAATGTTTCTTAAGGAATTTTCAAAAGAATCTGTGAATACTGATGGCCTCGAGTAGATCCTTGCTAATCAAGCCAACCCTCTTTAGCAGATCCTTTCCAGCTAGACTAAGAAACAAGTCGAGTTTCTGCAAGAGATGATAAATGCTTTTGCAGAGTTGAGCTATAGCACTTACTTCTCAAGCACCATAGATACGTATCCAACTCCCGCTAAGGTAAAGATCCCTAGGTTTGATGGCAACTTCAATGATGAGAAGCTTGATTCTTGGCTGTGCAGCCTTAAGGTATATTTCAATACTTGTCCTTTTGGTCACGGATTTGACAAGATTTAAACTGCTAAGTTCATATGGAAGGAACCGCCCAAGATTGGTGGCAAAATTATCAGAACATGCTTGTTGCGATTGAAGGTGAAGATGGTAAACATCAATTCGCTTGATGGGATGACTTTAAAGATGCCGTGAAGAAGAGGTTCTACCCTATTGGGTATCAAGACAGTGTGTGGGCATATTGGCTTCAATTCAACCAACATCTGGTTCAGTCGATGCAACAATATGTTTAGCTTTTCACGAAGCTTCAAGTTAAGCCAGAGATCCATGATCCATAAGAGGTGCTTAGGATCCAATTTACTTCTATTCTGCAAATATTTGTTTGGTATATGACTCATTCTTCTTCATCATTAAACTCTGCTTCTAATTGTTTTTTTTTTTATCCAACTCTGCTTTAGACCACAAACTTTTTCTGAAGGAGGGAGCTTGGTTGAATTGGGCACAGACTTATATTCCTCTACCAGTGTTACCATCTATATTCGGTTGACAAGATCAACATGTCTTTCCAGTGGAAGATCCAACTACCTCACAATCTCCATCCACCGGGTGCTCGTGAGTGGTATACAATGCTCTGGTACCGGCTGAACCTTCCTTGGTTTCGGCTTTGGCTATAACTTCAGCTCACGCGTTGGCTTTCACTAGAATCCGTACTTTCCTTGAGGGTTCCTTTGTGTGGCTGCGTTACAACGCAGCCTGAATTCACTCTTGTTGTTCCAAAACCTTGCAAATTGTCAAATTTCTTAGGCTTCCCCTAGACCATAATGCCTTCTCCCGCCTTTGTTAAGGTTATATGGCATTAGTGCCATTTGGTTCGGCATCGGTCTTCGATCATTCTTCTTCATGGCAATAACTTTCCTGTATTGTTCTAATGTTTGTTGTCGCCGTCTTTTGTGGTCGTGTTGAGCACGAAGGTCTTGGAAGACTACATAGTGTGTGGCTAGGAGTTTAGGTAATTGGTCAAGCAGTTGTTCCACTTCTATAGTTACAGCCAAATTGCCCAAGATAGTTCTTTGTCGGTACATGGGTCCTTTTGGATTTTCCTTGATTCGCATATGTACGGAAAGATACCATGATCACTCAAAGTTCTTTGTGAGGTTATCCTCTCTTTCTTGGTACTTTCAATTGCTTCTTGAACCAAGTGACCTATTTATTCTTCGTAATGTGTGTTGTCGTCAATTGAATTGTTGATCGACTATTACTTCCTAAACTAATTTAGCTTGACCTGTTGTTCCTTTAAGGCAATGGCGCCAAATTCTTTATAGAGAAATTATGCTTTTAAGACGGTGGAAGATACATATGACACACCCATGTATAGGCAAGAATCACAACAAATATCTTCTCATTAACAAAAGATATAACTCAATACAATTCATGTGGTACAAGGAGGTCCCGATACAAGTGCCCCTACCCTTTCAGACAATGACAATTTAAACTCAAGATTCAATGGATAATGACTATCAACTCGCTCAAATGACCTTAAGCCGTTCTGCTACTACTTGTCTACAAAAACACCACGGATTATAATTATTTATTGATAAAGATACTCTACACCACTCAACATTTGATCTTGGTAGCACCTAATGTTATTCAACGATAAATCACTTGCCATGTGACATGTCAATGATCCCGCTAAGTAGGTCCCAAGGCATAAAACACAGGGGCCAATATTTACCACCTCACTATTTTCACTCATGTTTTTAGCAATCATCCCAATAGTTGATCACGTGGCATTACTTGTAGATTAAAGCATATCTTAAATCAATGGTTTGGTAAGGAGGTGAGTAGGATCAAATTTAACGCAATAGATTCGAGACTTTAATGCAAACAAGTATGGATGCACATAATATATTAAGGAGGATTATGCACGCGACAAATGCCCTAATAGCGTGCCACAAGACCGTCTTGACGCAAAAGGCATTATATGGAGACTCATTTTTGGCTTATAATTGTAGTGGGGGAAGAGTTAGGTTGGAGGAACACGTAGATGAAATAAAATAACAAGTGGATGAGTAAATGGGACATTAGCCTACGAGAATGTCCAAATACAATGTCAATGAATTGAGTTCCACTTGTGATTATGACCAAAAATGCTACATTGGAGCAAAAATCAAATGGCGGCAATAATGTTGATAGTTCAAGAAAGGACTAGCTCACACCATCTTAGGTGCGAGACCGGTAGGTGGACAACACCTAAAGAAGATTGGGAAAAGAGAATATGCCTATTTTGTCTTTGTGTTGGTGGAGATGGAGTGGCATTATGTCATGAAGTGCTTGACTTATAATGACATACGAATCAAGTACATTGATAGTTTGAAACTTTGACACTTTATCCGCCTTGTTTGAAGAAGAGAGAAAGAAAGAAAGAAATAAATTATGTTAATGTCCACAAATGATGTTGGATATTTCATGTATTGGTTGGAACTCCATAGGTTACATTGTTGATAATAATGTGTGATTTGTAATAGACAACTCACTAATTGCATGGAGTGTGTAAATGTACATATGTGCTGGGTTGTTGAAACAACTCATAAAAATAAGGTTAGTAGAGATTCTATAGGAGTTTGTTAATAAGCTAAACTCCTTGTTTATAAAGCGACATCTTGGCTATTTATACTTTACTCTAGTAAATGAAAGATTAAGAGAGTTTTATTATTATGTTATATTTTTTGGCATTCTTTAACCAAACATCATAAATGACCAAAATTAGGTCAATGGGACTTGAGGATACATTAGTTGACAATAGAGATTAGAAAAAGCACTGACTTTTTGATCAAGGTTCATAATGAAGACATCAAAAAGAAATGGATATATCACAATCGTAGACTTCTAGCCCTGTTTCAAAGGGTTGTTTATGCACGAAACAACTTTATATCGCCAATGGTGCCATAGACTGCTTGGGCTCATGGACATCATTAAATTCATTCATTCTACATGCATGAGACTCTTCTCGATGCATTTATTGAATACAACAATTATCAAAGAATTTTCAAATACTTAACATAAACTCCACCTCACTTAAAGTTTGCAATTTATGTGGACGGGTGGATAAATTCACATCATTAATTAGTACTTTAGTAGGATATACTTTAAATCAATAATTCATGGTACCTCGTAGGAGTCCTAGATTAATGGCACATGTTTATAAAATATTAAAAGTATCACTCGATTACCGTCAAATGTAGATGGGAATCAACCACTCCAAAAAAATTGCACCCTTGTTGAATCTATCATATTCAACACCTCAGTGAAACATGGGATGATCTCTCAATGTGGTACTTGACTATATGAGATCACCCTTTGGAAAAGGTTGACTTACTCTACCTTACTAATACTAACACTACTCCTAAGCATTCCAAGGGACCAGGGTTGAGAGGGAGAGAAATGCATGAAAGGGAAACTAAGCTAAAAAGAGTGGTGATAGCACCAAAGAAAGGGGATCACTCTCTATGAGGGGAAGAACAAAAAGAATACGCAAAAGGAGAGGGCAGACATGTGCCACAGACCAAATCCGCATGAAACATTCGATTCCACACAATATAGACACACATAAATGAAAACCCGCAGAGATAATCCATGCACAACATAAAATGAATGAAACAGAGGGACCAAAAGACAAATAATCTATGCAAAAGGGCAGATACGAGCCACAATCGATATTATATCATTGTTTTCTAGGTACACACCCATTACAAACACTCGAGAAGGCGTTGGGCACACTCAAAGATCAAATCCGAGGTTTGCCTTGTGAGAGCGTGGCCACCATTTTGACATGGTGACTTTACAATTAGGGGAGAGGATGTTTTACAATGAGTTTTCGAGTTGCATTTATAGAAAGAAGGAGAGAAGAGAAAGGGAGAAGATCAGATCGCGCCATTGAATGAATTTAACCACTCGTCGCCACCAAGGACCAATCGCCACTTTGTTTGCAGACAGGCATGGGTGTCATTGATTTTGCAGGCTAGGTATGGGTGCCATTGATTTTGCAGCTAGGTATGGGCGTCATTGATTTTGCAGGCTAGGTATGGGCGCTTGATATTGCTCCACTTGCGCGCCATCCAAATCGTTTGAAAATGTGGACCTCGCCGTGCGTGATTTAATCTTTGGTGGTTGGGATTGGTTCACACTATTCAACTGAGACAGGCGCAACTTTTGTGCAATCTGTGGGCTTCTGATGATTATGCTTTGATCTCCGGTTTTCTCCTTCGTCGAATGATCCGTGGCTTTCTTTGACCTTCGCAGATTTTGTGACCTCCGCGGACTTTTCTTGTATCGCGAACTTTGTATGTTCCACAACTTTGTCAATTCCATAGAACAGTAAGTCTTTGATGTACATGGAACACTAAATTCCCGTGTTCTGTGGCTTTTCAACTCTTCCGCACTTAGCCTTTTAACACTCCCACACTTAGTCTTTTTCTTCCGCAATGACGTGAAGGTATTCCTCCTTGTTGCGTGACATTTTTTACCCGCGATCATGACCCTTTGTTCCGTGGCTTTTGAAATCCGCGGAACCCTACACTTTGAGATCCCATGGAACATAGTTCTTTGTTCTGCAGCTTCCAACCTTCGTCGCATTCAAACTTGCTTGCCCTTGCCTCGCGGTGTTTCGCGGCACTTTTTCTTGCATTGTGGCTTCTCTTGAACAGACTACATGCTTTGTTGTGTGGAATTAACCAACTCCACGAATTCCATATTTCCCAAGTCCGCGTAATATTGTATTTTCGATGCCGTGAAGCACTAAGCTTTTCACCAATGCCGTGGAAGACTAACCTTCTGACTTCTTTGTTGCGTAACTTCCAACCTTATAAATTCTCGCGGAACACTTAACTTTTTCCCGCTTTTGAACGCACTGTTTTCTACTTCTTCATTCCGTGGGTCTTGATCGGAGCTGCCTAAGTTTGAAACTTGGATGAGTTGTTCAAAATAGCATGGGGTGCTATTTTGGACAACAGATACCCAATCCAAAGGCATTCAATATATACAACAACCGTCGAAGAGTTCTCAAATATTTCAACATAAATCTCCAACATATACTCCGCCCAAGGCATTTAACAAGACCTCATCCAAAGTGCATTCAATATATACAACCACCGTCGAAGAGTTCTCAAATATTTCAACATAAATCTCCAACATATACTCCGCCCAAGGCATTTATTAAATACATAAACCGTCAAAGAATTTTCAAATATTTTAGCATAAATCTCCAACATGTCACTTTAGTTTGCTATCTATGTGGGCAGGTGGATAGATTCACATCACTAATTGGTACTCGAGTGGGATACAATTCAAATCAAGAATTCATGGTACCTCCGAGGAATCCTAAATTAATGGCACTAGATATGAAAAGTATCACCCAATTCTGCAAATGTAGATGTGAATCAACCACTCCAAAAATTTTAAAGTACCTCGAGGGAAAGAAAATCTATGAAACATTGAAAATACAACCCTATACAAGTAATCCTTAACTAAGGGCTAGCAGGCCGGCCACCAAGGGGAGATCATCCAACTATCATCAACTGATTCAAACTTGATGATGAATATGTAGCAACTCCACTCCATGTATCCTCCTCGCAACAATGTCACGGAAATTCAGCAAGCCTCTCTTAGGTACATATAGCATCTCTCTTGTTTGTTGTGACGAATATCACCTGACCCATTTAGATAACACCGCCAGGCCCAATTCACCCCTCTATCTTCTAAGCCTCACATGCAAAGTCAACTCCATGACTGAATTCAACAACTTGCAACCTTGTATCAAAATCTCCTCACCCCTTGCCCCCAATTGTTCTAATGCTTTACATTTGAATTTTTATCCTTAGAGCGATTCTTTTACATCCCAATTTGACCATGACACTATCTTTCCTCAATTTGCTCAAATGCACTAGACTATTGGATTTCCAATCTCTCAATCTGCAAAAAGGCAATGCATTTGTGTCCTAGAGCACTAACACCAACCCCTGCCAAAGCTTTGACTCGACTCCCACCAAAGTTTTTCTATGAAGGGGAACTTCAGAGAGCACATTAGCCTACAAATACTGGGGGTCCAATGTTTTGGTCCATATTTCAACATGAAGTTTGCATCTCACCGACGCCTTTGCAAGGTGTATGCACCTCTCTTTGTGTCAATGTTTCCGAGATCCACTTCCAGGACATTCCTCCAAATTACGCCTTTTGATATAATCATCAAGCCTATAGTTTTATATGGTTTAGAGGTTTGGGACCTATTGTCAGGTCTTTGTTGATTGGGCTTGTATTGAGAGGGTCCAGGACTCTCATGTTACAAAGTGCATGATCTGCAAGTGGAGAGTTCCTCAATGCATCGTCAAGCCGAATTTTTCACCCACCCGCTATGCCTTGAAACTATCTTTAGGCTTACTTTCTACATCCACAGACTCAAGACCTTGTGTACCTTAGCATCAAGTTCGAGAGATACTCATACCTAGCACTTTGCTCTTAAGAGAGGATTGCTTCACTAGTTCCCACCAGATGTCGACATTGTTGGTACTTTGAGACTAGCTTGCTCCTTTCTATTGGTATATCCATTGATAGACTACCCAATAGATCCCCCGAGCCGCTTCCCACAAAGGATGTCATATCTAGAGCTGCTAGAGAAGGCATCTACAAACAATATATCTAGGCCACTTGGATCTCCCCTTAAGTTGTTCAGCCCCAAGCTTACTTTCTACGTTGAGCATTTCTTACATTTGGTGGATGGTATTATTTTGTCACTTGTCATTCTTTCCAACCCCACTGGACCCCCGGTTTGAGATTTCCCTTGCCTGGATGAGGTGTGCTCTCACCGATTATGGGTCGAAATTGATCAACACATTCTCTTACAAGATTGTATTTGCTGTCTTTGTGCCCTTTAGGAGGTCGAAATCGAGGAACACTTAATTTTTAGATGCCATATTTACTATATGAGATCGGAGGAAGATTTCATTACCTCCACAGGATTCGAGCAACACTGTATCTACTTTCTTGATATATCCATACCAACAATGCCCGGTTCTTTATCTTGCGCGAGGTTGTTATCCTTTGACACAAATCCCTACAGAGAGGTGTAGAGGCCCTAGAGCCGCCATGTTGATCACCTCTTTTTCTAGCCCACCTAGGTGATAGGCATCACTAATCGCCCTTTGGATTACGGTACTTCACCCATTAGAGTTGATAGATCAGTTAGGCGGTGCTTCTCTCAACGTGCAACATTACTACTCGGGTTACTCAAATCCCCAACATGCTCTCCCTCGACCTTGTGGCTCTTCTCCCTCCCGCCGACATGGCTCTATCCCTTCTTGCCAACATGGATCTACTACTCATCGACTGCCATCCAGATCACAGGGACAAACTCATATTACGAGTTTCTTTTCTACTACGCGAGCTGTACCAACCTTGGATACTAGGAGACATTTTAGAGGAAGTGTTTAGCTTGCTCCTATAATTTCCCAACCTAGCCCCTCCGATCTTTGATGCTCCCAAACCAACATTGTTAGATCTTTCACAATGTCAAGAGATGGCCCATACGACTCCTCCACTTCAAGCATAAATAGAGATAGTCGATGAGATTTCTTTCCAGGCTTCATCGGCTCATGCTTTAGGTATCCATTGCTATTTATATTGATTTCATTACCTCCGTGGTAGAGTAGAGTTGCGTTTTGCTTTATTTGTCTTATGTACTTTTGTTATTTTGCTTCTAGGATTCTCTTTTCCTAGAACTTACTTTTGTTAACTGTTGTACACTCGAGTCCCATTGACCTATTTTTGGTCATTTCGGACATTAATATAATTTCTTATTTTCTTTCTATCCAATTTAATCTTATGGAAAAGAGCATACACAACCTCAGCAAGCAGATTGTGAAGAAAGTTTTTACAATATAGTGTTGGAGAAACACTTTCTTCAACTTCCGGCTTGTCATGAACAACATGTGGCAAATCATGAACAATTATCTCAAAGAACAGCTGACATTGAGTAACTGATGGTACAGGATGAAGCAAAGAGCCCTCGAGAAGATTCGTGAACAAGGGATCCCCTTCCCCAATCCCAAATGGCAGGCCGCACAATCTGAGAGCTCTGGGATGTTAACATTGCTAAACAATTCTAGGAGAAGAAAGAATTGTTCCTATTTTCAGGCCACAACCCCGTCAGCCCACTTAAAATTTGGACTCAAGGAGGGTTGCCAACATAGGGGAAAATTGGGACAAGACATGGTGGCTTGAAGATCCATCACATAAGAAATCGAGACAACTTAAATAGTTTTACTTGGTAAGAATCAAATGATTACCCTACCATCCATATTTCTCCACAACAGTCCAATCGCGAGAAAGTTGAGTAGATGAAGAGAATTACCAGCTAAGAGATAGGTTGTAATTGCCACACCACTGAACTCAATCAGGTGGTCAGTGTTGTGCTACGTTGCCAGGATACGCCCGACCCCCCACGAATCCTGTCTGATACGTATCCGATACGAATACGGATACGCCATGGATACGTGTGGGTACCTCCCGGATATGCCACGGATATGTGATGACGTATCCGGGAGGTACCCACACGTATCCGTGGCGTATCCCTTCCTAAATACGTCTTTTAAAGGTTTTAATTCATTTTTTTATTTTTTGACTTTTCTAATCACTAAAACCGAACCCTAAAAATAAAATGAATAAAATAAACCACCCTAATCACCACAAAAAGCTATAAAAAGCAAGGAGCGGAGAGTGGAGTTAATGAGAGTGGAGCTAGCGCAAGTGGCACACAAGAACTTGATTTTGAGGAAAATCTAGATGATATATTCTAGATTTGTTTGTATTCCTATATCATATGTATGGCAGCCACATGAACAATGAAATGTAAAATCTTAAGTATATTGTATGTTTGGAAAATTTAAACATGGGTCCTAGTATATTTTTCAAATTTCAAGTTTTGTTCGTATTCATGTTCAAATGATATTCCTATATCATATCTATGGCAGCCACATGATCAATAAAAATGCAAAGTCTTAAGTATATTGAATGTTTTGATTCTTTGAACATTGATTCAAGTTTTGTATTACTATTTCAGTTTTTATGGACTAAAAAATGAGTAAAATGAGTAGATGTACATATATATATATATTATATTAATTTTTTAATATATATGTACGGATGTATCCAAGACGTATCATACCCAAGGGTTTTTTAAAATTGACGTATCTGCGTATCGTACCTGTATCTGTACCAATACTTGTACCCGTATCCTGGCAACGTAGGTGTTGTGAATACTAAAGCAATTGGAATTGTGACACAGGCTGGTTCGATAATTTGTTTCTATGTTGATTGGTGAATCACAACATGTCAACTAGGGGTGATTATGTTAGGAAAATGTGTTTGGAGGTTCAATAGCATCATGTTTTTCTTGTATATACACCCCATCAAGGCCCTGAGGGTACTCATTACATCTAGTTAGTCTGGCCCATTCATTCTTTTCTTAATTTTTCATGGTGTCAGATATCCTTTTCAATTACCACCCTGTAAATCAGGGGAAGCTGTGTACACAATCAGATAAGTGTGTTTCATGCTGGATTGTAAGTTTATTGTTTAAATATAAACAATAATGTTCATATGTAATATTTCACTTACGTACCTTTTGTAATTTTAATATGGTCATGGGAAATGCATCTATATAAGATGTTAGATTCATTCAGTCAAGTATAAATTTTTTGTCCTGTAACTCTTTTATGGGATTAGATTTTTGTATTCTACAAGCATGCTCAAGATGTTTGCCATGACAGTATCTCCCCTTCTTTCTCTATTCGCAGTGCCACTTATTAAGGTTTGATCAGCATGTGTAGCAAAAGGATTCAGATGCTATTGTAAGGTTTGGAAGGCAGGTACAATCAACAATTCATTCAGTGTCAATTGTGAAGAAACTATGATTGAAGCTATTCCAGAAAAACAACCATAACAATGATTGCCATGACTTGAGGGTATACATGTACTTACCTCAACAGGATTAAGCCTTAGTTATAGCTAGTTCAGAACTTGTCTTTCCCTTGTTTATTCTTTACTTTCTATGCAAAGTTAATGGAGCTATGTAAGATTTCAAACTCAGTAAACCTGCATTAATCATAAAACCAAGGAAGAGAGATTTATTGAATATTATTTTGTTTCTGAGATTTGGTTAATTTCTTCAATTTTTTGTGTTTTGGTTTTCTGATTTATCACTTTAGACTTTCCCTTTGCTTGCAACGTAATCATTTCAGGTTATCTACTGTTTAAAACAATCATGGATTCTCAGTCAGCTCAGTACCCAACTTCAAGAATGTTGGGAGGTAGTTTTGATTCACCATCTACCCGTCAAGTTGACATGTGGGGAGATTCATTTAGAACTGAAAATAGTCCGCGAACTGGAACATCTACAAGTATGGAAGCAGATGTAAAAGTTGATAACAAGGTGCGCAATCAAATTTTGTCTAATTCAAATGTTTATTTCCTTGCTAAATAAATGGAATAGGAGTACCCTGACATGTTGGTTTATATCATTAACAAATTAACAATCTTTGTTTCAGTCTGAAGATGCACATAGGGGAACAATTGTGGTATCAAGGAGTTCTGACCAGGAAGCAAACAAACCGAACGATAAGGTACATGTTTTCCATGTCAATACGCTTAATTTTATGGGGTTGCATCAATTCTCCTTAGTGTAGATCTTCATGACATTGTTTTATCCTCCACTTCATTTGCTTCTCTATAATATTCACTGCTTTAGTTTGGCTCACTTAGTCCGTGTCATTTCCTTCTAGTTTCCAAATTTGATACATAAATATGGCAGGAAAATATTTTCCCATTTCGACTCAATAAAATACAATGTAATGTCCCCTTTTCCCATTCGAAGACCTTTGGCCCATTTTGTCGACCCGACGGCCAAAGGAAAAATATAAGGGTGACTTAAGTCACAATGAGTTATTACAAAGTGCAAAAAAATATTAATAAAGCACTTGTATTAATTTATTTGACTTAATAATAAATTTGTAATCTCTAAAGGGGTGCATTGGGTCTAATATTATGTTGTATCCTTTCTAGGAAAGTAGAAAAAAGACCCATGCCATTTTTGTGTCATCCCTAGGTAAGAATGCGCCTTGGACAAAAGAGGGAAATAGAGTTTAGAAAAGATAAAAGTTATTACACCTCCCAAGGAAAGTGCGACTTGGCATGAGAAGCCAAAATAAACATTAGGAGTCATCCCTAGAAAAGTGCGACCTGGTTTGGGCATGTTTTTAGGGTATTTTGGCCCTCTTTTCTTATTGGAAGATGAAAAGGTTATTTTGTAATATTTTTCCTATAAAAGGAGAGGGGGCGGCTTGGGTAGGATACCATAAATCATTTTATCAATTCTGAATTTGATCTTAAGCCTGGTGCTTTTGTATTAAAATATTCTAAGGACGAAAACCCTTAGTATATTGCCTCTAGAGGACGAAAACCCTCTTGGAGATTAGGAGGAATTTCTACACTGGATTTTCCATAGAGCTTACACAGAATTTCAGTGTTTTTCAGCGGTAGTTGTGGAGTTTTTGCAATAAAAGTCGAATACCAGTGTTGCAGCAGTGCTGTACTGATTTTCTCTAATGGAGCGGCTCATATGTGGCTGTCATGTGATGTTTTGACGTCATTCCCAGGTCTGATCTGTGCTGCTACCTGTTGTATTCTTTTTTACAGCTCAAGGGAAGGTATTTTCGATATTTTGGAAGGATTTATATTACTGTTCCAGTCTCTTTAAATCTGCAGATTTCTGTGTTAAATCCCAGCCTGTTTTATATTCAAAAATACCAGATTTTTATTTTATAATAAACTGTTCCAGTTTGAGCTTGTTATGACAAGAATGGGTAATGCTGGTAGTAGTTCTATCATCTAGACTAGTCGCCATAGACAGAAAACATCCATATTTAATGTTGCACAGTCTTCAAATCTGTTTGGGGTGGGTTTCAGGCTAGTTTCCATTCAAACCCTAGTCGCACTTCTTCACATAAAATCAGATCTGTTTTAGTGTGATTGCCATAATAATCAAAAATCAGCTTTTGGGTATTTTTAATTGATTTAAATTGTTGGAGAACAACCGGGATCCATCTGGGGATCTTTCATACAATTTGATTTTGGGTAAAGACAAGTATTCTCTTGCCTGGTTATGTTTTCTATTTACAGTTTTTGTAGTCTCTGTCTCCATTTGATGTTATTTTGATTGTTATGTTTCTTTTGCAGTTCTTGTGGAATTGCACAAAAGCAATAATCAGCCTTGTGTGATAATTAGTTGGTAACCACGAAAATAGACAACACATTGGAATCTTATATTTCCATAACTTTCTAGAAAATGATACTTTCCGAGGAACAGCTAAGGCACTTAGTTGAATTTAATTTTTTTTTTGAAATAATGTTTTTCTTTATATTCATCAATATGATTAAAATATTTGTATGATAAAACAAGATGAGTACAAAAGTGTCACCTCACAACCCAACCAAGCTCAAGAGATAGTCCAAAAGCTGCACTAAAGTGCAAACAAAAGAAAGCTCCAATCAGAGTCTAGATGAAAGATAATAACACAAAACAAACTACCAAAGCAGCAGAATTCGAGGGTGGGTCATCCTTGTCATTTGTGAGTCAGGATGAGCACCGACTTGTCTCAGTTGGTAGATTTGTTTGGGCCAGGGCTTCCCAAATTTCTTGCCACACAGTCATTCGAGATGGCCAGTGTTGGTAGAAAAAAACTAAGAAAAAGAAAAAAAGGCACCACCGTTGGAATGGACGCAGGCAGAGTATATTTATTAAAGAGAAGGTGGTTACATTTAGTTAGCGGTTAGAGGCAGGTAAAACTGCATAACCGAACAAAAACTATATATATATATATATTCAACACCCCCTCTTAATGACTAACCCTGGAAACAACACCAAGTTTATCTCTAAACTTGACAAACAACAAAGGACCAAGAGGTTTAGTCATTACATCAACAGGCTGCTCCGTAGAAGGACAAAAATGGAGAGAGATATCACCCGAGTCAACCAATTGTCGAATATAGTGATGATGAATCTCAATATGTTTAGTGTGGGCATGATAGACATGATTCTTCACCATCTTGAGAACACCTTGATTATCACAAAAGAGTGAAAGAGGTGTAGCAGTAGCTTGGGGAAACTGAAAATCAATTAGAATCTGATGAAGCCATATTGCTTCGCAACTAGCACTAACAACAACCTTGTATTCTGCTTCAGTGGAAGAGATGGCTATAGTGGGTTGAAGCTTACTCTGCCAAGAAACAACTCTTGAACCAAAAGAGAAGATATATCCAGTGGTGGATCTTCGAGTATCCATTGATCCTCCCCAATCAGAGTTGGTATAGCCAATCAATCTGAAATCTGCAACTCTCTGATACAAAATGCCAAAGTCAAGAGTTCCTTTGACATATCTTAGAACTCATTTTGTTGCTCCCAATGAATGAGTTTTGGTTTAGACAAGAACCAAGAAAGATAGCTAACAACAAAACATAGATCCGTTTGTGTAGTGATGAGATAGATCAGGGTACCCACCAACGGTATGTACGGCGACTCATCGACCGGTGGTGAATCATCATGAGCTGAGAGTTTCAGCCCGACCTCCATAGGTGTAGAAGAAGAATTACAATCATACATCTAAAATTTCTGTAAGAGGTTTGTGGCATACTTAACTTGAGAAATGAAAATCAAGTGAGTACGTTACAAAATTCTACACCAAGACAAAAGTGAAGGAGGCCTAAATCAGTCATGTGAAAAGAAACACATAAATTTGATTTTACCTTATGAATCGCAACATTTCCATTCACTCGTGATGGCAAGGTCTTGGCGTAAACAATAAGAATTACAATGTCATCACCATCGCTTTTGACATAGAGATCTTGATTAGAATGACTTCGTTTGAAGCCTAAATCTTTGAGATGGTTATCTATTTTGATATATCGAGCTCGAGGAGCCCGCTTAAGTCCATACAAGGAATTTATCAACTTGCATACCACATGCCCGAAAACCCGCAGCCGTGTGTCATATACACTTCTTCCTCCAAATCGCCATTTAGGAAAGCACTTTTGACATCCATTTGATATACTTTCCAACCAAATTGAGTTGCAAAGGAAAGAAGTAACCGAAAAGTGACCATCTTCGCAGTAGGAGCAAAAGTCTCCTCATAGTCTATTCCCTCCCCGCGAAAATTTCTTTTTACAACAAGCCGAGCCTTGTACTTATCCAAAGTACCATCTGCTTTACACTTGATTTTATACACCCATTTACAATCAATGGGATGTTTCTCTGAAGGAAACGCTACCAAATTCCAAGTATTATTTTTAATCAAGGCATCATACTCTAGTTGCATGGCAGTTTCCCATTCTAGTATGCCTCGTGCTTCAGAGTATTTCTATGGCTCATGAATATGAAGAAGATCAGAAGCAAGAGCAAACTGAGCTTGTTTAGAATAATCAATCTGCTTACTAGTTCGTCTAGACTGGACATTTAAGAGAGGAAACAATTCTTCCTTCCTCAAATTTTGAATAGTGGAATAGAACCACTCAGCCGCCCGAACCGAGGATGTGGAATCCTGTTGTGGTGCTTCTGGAGGCAAAACCAATGCAAGTTGATTTCCTAGAGACTCAAAAGTCTTAGCGGGAGAGTGCATAGGACGTCACTGGAGCACATGGAGGAGTATAATCAGGACTAGACTCATCATTGGGCAAGGAAAGAGAACCAATCTCCGTTATTACCCCTTGCTGATTGCTGCCCCCTTGCTGGTCCCCTTGCTGATTACAGCCAAAGAAAGATTCTGTTTCTTTTACATCAACATCCCAACTAACAATGATTTTATTAGTGGGAGTATGAATCAATCTATAGGCTTTAGAATGATCACAATTACCAGCAAATAATAATCTAAAACATTTGGAATCTAACTTACTCCTCTTACGATCAGGAACCAAAGTATAAGCAACTGAACCAAAAACACAAAGTGCTGATACCTCTGGCTTAATTTTGAACCAAGCCTCCTCTTTCGTGATCTCCTGCAAGGCTTTGCAAAGACTCTTATTGAGAATATATACCGCTGTGTTAACAGCTTCTCCCCAATACTTATATGGCACTCCTCGACTGTGCATCATGCACCTTGCCATCTCCATGATGGTTTTGTTCCGCCTTTCTACCACCCCATTTTGTTGTGGGGTTTAAGGAGCTGTCAACTAGCGTTAAATCCCTTCTTGACCGCAGAAATCAGCGAATTTTTTTGAGGTGAACTCACCCCCATTATTGTTGGTAGAAGAAAAACTAAGAAAAGAAAAGAAGACACAATCGCACGGCTGGAATGGACGCAGCAGAGTATTTTTATTTAGAGAAGGTGGTTACCTTTAGTTAGCGGTTAGAGGCGGGTAAAATTGCATAACCAAACAGAAACTATATATATTTAACAGATACGAGGGTACTTGTTGCTCTTACAAAGAGTGTGGGAGCTCTTTACAATGTGATTTCGAGGAGATTGAGGGTAGTGAAAGAATCGTATGTAAGATAGTAACACTAAATGAACAATGACCAAGCAAAACATTTTGACAGAGGGTTCATCTTGTCATTCTAGGATAAGATAAGACCCAACATGTCTTGGCTGGTGGATCTCTTTGGGAATGGGTTTCCTAGTCTTACCGCACATGCCACATGAGCAAGGTAGATCTAGTCACTTTTCGTAAAGGTGTATGGATCCTCGTGAAACAACCTTATCAAGGAAATCTAGACGAGTGAGGAGGCAATCGCCACCCAACGAAATGTTGTCCTTGCCACACCCTTTATCAAGGCCAAGAATGGCTCACACTACCTTCCCAAGCTTGATTTATCCTCTTGGTCGGGACTCGAGAGAGTGTATAGGGCATTGCCCAGTGAGCAATAAGAGCCGGAGCTAGTCTAGCCCGACGACCACCTTCTCTCGCCGATGTTAATCGGCATGCCACAATTAGCATCAATAACATATATCAGGAGAGCTTACAGAGCTTGAAATAGAATGCTAGTCTATTATTGCAGTTTTTCCATTTTCAAATTGCATGGGGAATCTCTGCCTTGAGAAGTTTCTAGGAGGGCATGAAAAATAAGGATCGGCACTGATTGTCACTAAGTATGATAGATTTCAAGACAATTCCCATTGCAGTCAAATCCTAATATTGTCTGGATTTCTACAAGTGTAAAATGATGGATCAAAATTCATCTTGGTTACAAATGGGGCACAAGGGGCTTGACCAATCTTTGCAAGACCGTCCCTAGTGGCAAGGCCTTTACAATAATCGTAATAAAAATAAGACCATATTGGGCATAAGACGATTTCCAAAGCCTAATAAGGTTATTATTATTGTTTGTGCCTTTGCAAATTCATGAATATCCTTTACTCTTCGGGGCATACTAAATGAAAATTTCACTGCAACTTCCACTATCTTCATTTAAAAAAATCCCAAAGCTTGTGATTGAGAGTGTCAAAAATAAAGGATCAAAGTTTTCAAAGATAACTGGTTGCCACAACCAACTTCGAATTTTGCTTTAACCTCCCGCCAAGGATCCAAATTTTATGCTTGGGACAAACGATAATCAATAATAGCTCAAGGCCTTTATGGAAAAATGCAAGACATATCACCTATATATGTCTCTCGTAATGTCCCTTTTCCCTCGCCCATGGCCTAAGGGCCAATGCGTGCCCTAACCCTAGTCATGCCCAAGGGGTTACGGACACTATTTTGCTATTGGGTATGGGCATCTAGTCCAGTTATTATTTTTTATTGACGGGGTCATAAAGTACTTTTAAAAAGGGACTAGATGTTATGTTTCATCATTGGGGCCACTTAAAGTACCTTTTTGGCGACTTGAGAGGACATGCATGGCATTAAATGTTATATTTCTTCATTGAGGTTACTTTATGGGCCTAGGCGCCTAGGAAGGGAAAAGCAACTTCAAGTTATTTTTAATAAGGCCCTCTTTTTGGGAAAGTGCACCTTGAGTGGTTTTAGGGTTTCTTTGGCATGAAAAGGTTATAAAAGGAGGTGAGGGGTGAAAGGATTCATTCATACATACACTCATATTTTCTTTTCATGGTGCAATTGTTGTTGTTTGCAACTTTTAGCTTGTGGAGTAAGATCCCACGGGAACCCTAGCTTCGGTGGTGAAAGATCCAACCCTAGCTAGAGGCATTCTTGGTAGTGAAAGATCTACCTAGCTTGTCATTTGGAGTGGATTTCGGGGCTGTTTTCTGAGAGGTATTTTCAGGATTTTCAGAATTAGGGTTTGAAGGGTCTTGAGAGTTTTGTGGAGATTTTCAGCCGGTTTTGGATCAGACCTACGGCGCAGCCATAGAAGAAGGATTCGGCATCATCTACTGAGAGGGTTTCACGGGGTTTTGGCTGTTTTCCAAAGGGGCGACTTGTTTGGGAATTTGCAGCCCTAATTTCTAGGGTTTCCAGGCAGTCCTTTTCAGATCGAAGGTTGGAGAGTTATCTACTATTTTTATATATATTATTTCCAAAGTTTCATCTTTATTGCATTTGTATTCGAAAAGATATTAATTTTCGAAGTTTTCCGGCTATTCTAGGCACGCTGTAAATTTCTGGCAGCATTTACATTATCTGAAAAATTCCAAAATTATTTCCCTTGTGTTCTACATATCATTATCTTGTTCAGTTAAAATTTCAAGTAATTTGGACGGGTATTTTAAGAGTTATTCACATTTTTCTGTTCGCTGCCCTAGCTGTACTTTTCTGTATAAAATCTGCAAAAATCAGATTTAGCATATTGCTGCAAATTTCTGTGTTTTGTCATTTTTTGTGGTAAGATCCCAACAAGGGATATTTCAGTGGTATCAGAGCGGTTGTTCCTCCAGCCTGTTAGGGTTGAAAGATGGGAGATAGAGACAGAGACAGTGAAGAAATGGGAGTAGATCTGATGAGACAACTGTTCACCAACATGGTGAAGCAGCAGGAGACTACCAACCTCTATTTGAGCCAGCTTACTGAGAGGTTAGCACTGGGTAGGATCGAGACTCATGCGGAGAAGGGAGAGGCCAGCAATATGGGTCAACATGGTAATAGAAGTGAGAGTCGACATTCGGGACAAGGGTCCCCTCATGCATCTACCAGGCCATTGGGACTCCACGAGCCTTCATTTTTAAAGGATCCGGAAGTTTCGAGACACGCAATGACCCTTGAGACATTGTGGATGAAGAATCTTGCTGGGAGAAGTACCGGACTTTGAGCGAGGGTTTCCGAGACAACATGCCATTTCAGGAGTATTGCAAAATGAAGATTGGCAGCAGGCCTAGGAGAGATTACTAGCCCACAGTACGAGTTTGAAGAGGTTAGGACAGATCTCTATTCCACACTTCGATGGCTCAGAAGTGTACCTTGATCTTGGATTTGAAGTTGAAGACTTACTTCGACTTGAATCCCATGCGTGAAGAAGATGCAATTAAGTTTGCTATCCTACACCTCGAGGGAGATGCCCATGACTGGTGGCATCATGGATTGATCACACAGGGGCACATGCATATCACTACATATGCAGATTTTACACAGAGGTTGATGAGCGAGTTTGTGGGAGGGACCCGAGATAGGCACTTGGGAATTGACCCACTTGAGGCGAGACGAGTTCTCTGGATCAATACATTGCAGATTTTCGAGAGGTTGTCGGTGATGGTATCGATGTTTTGAGAGATGAGGTTGACTTCACTCTTCATGGCGAGGTTTGTGGACGCTTTAGCGAGGATTTGTGAAGGCATTTGAGCCTTCCTCCTACATGAGGGGATTAGGCGAGCACGAGATTTGGAGTTGTCCACTCCAAAATCGAGGTTCCCCCTCGAAATCAGCCTAAGGGTTTTCCTTGGCCCGAGGGTTCACGGCCCAAAGGGCCCCCCACCGGGCGGGATACCACAAGGAGACCATTTGTATCGAGAGAGGACCGGGAGGAGTTGAGGCGAAAGAAACTCTGTTTCGATTGCCGCACACCATGGGTTCCAGGACATGATTGTAGAGGGAAAGGAAGGGCCCAATTCATAGAGGTCTTTGAGGAGAGTGAGAACGAGGAGGAGCGGTACCATCAGGAGTTAGAAGATGAAGATGAGGAGGCATTGGATAGCGCGAGGATTGAGCAGGAGGAGGAGACTTTTCCCGGGGAGACTATTACTTTACTTTGTCAGTACCCCGAGTGCAAGCATTTGAGTTAGGGGAACATTACGGGGCGGAGAGTTGTAGTGCTCATTGATAGTGGGGCCACCCACAATTTCATTGATGCGTCTTTGGTAGAGAAGCGGGGACTGCAGGCAGAAGACTTTGAGGGTTTAATGTAGTGGTAGCCAATGGTGAGTCCATGAGATGCATGCAGCGAGTTCCGCAATTGAGTATCACCATGGGTAACCATACAGTCACCAGATGACTTCTATGTGGTTGGTATTGGAGAGACCAACCTTGTGTTGGGTGTACAGTGGCTCCATTCTCTTGGAGAATTTCGGACTAACTTTCAGACCATGGAACTCAAGTTCAAGTCCGAGGGAAAGAATGTAACCTTAAGAGGTTTATCTTCAGAAGCACCCAGAGTTGTTTCAGCAAAGAGGATCGAGAGGATTCACAGACACAATGGGGTTGATTGGGCAGTACAGTGCTTGGTTTCTACCAAGAACTCAGAGGATGGACAGCCAGAGTATCATGTAGATATACAGGGGCTATTGGACAAGCACAGTACAGTTTTTAGCGACATACCACCTGGTGTACCGCCAGAGAGGGGATTTGAGCATGTGATTGAGCTCGAGGACACTAGACCAGTGGTTACTACTCCTTACCGTCACCCCAAACGGTTTAAGGACGAGATTGAGAGGACCATCCATGAGCTTATTGACATGGGACACATTAGGCCGAGTTCTAGTCCTTTCGCTTCTTCAGTAGTGTTGGTGAAGAAGAAGGATGGGACCATGCGGATGTGCATTGATTATCGGGCATTGAATAAGAAGACAATCAAGAACAAATATCCAGTGCCGCGTATTGATGAGCTACTAGATGAGCTACAGGGAGCAATCTATTTTTCTAAAATAGATTTGCGATCGGGATATCACCAGATCAAGGTTAGGGAGCAGGATGTGCATAAGACCGCTTTCAGATGTCATTATGGACATTTTGAGTTTTTGGTGATGCCCTTCGGTTTGTCTAATGCACCAGCCACATTCCAGTCTTGCATGAACCACGTGTTCAACCGCCACTTGCGGAAGTTTGTTTTAGTCTTCTTTGATGATATATTGGTTTACAGCAGGACTTGGGAGAGTCATATCCGCCACCTTGACGAGATATTGGGAATACTAGGAGCTAATTTGCTATATGCAAAGGCTTCTAAATGTGAGTTTGGCATGACAGAGTTGTTGTACTTGGGATATGTGATTGGCGGAGGGGGAGTCAAGGTGGACAGAGTGAAGATACAGGCAATTTTGGATTGGCCTCCACCCAGGACGTTGACACATTTGAGGGGATTCTTAGGACTATGCACCTATTACGGGAGGTTCGTGGAGAATTTCTCACGATTAGCTTGCCCCCAGTGAGACTTGACCAAGAAGGAGCCTTCGCTTGGTCGAAGTGGCACTGTGAGACTTTTGATCATCTCGAGGAGGTGATGAGCTCATGCCCGTCTTGGCATTGCAGATTTTGCTCGTCCATTTGTTACAGAGTGTGATGCATCGGTGAGGGGATTGGGGCGGTGCTTATGCGAGATAGGCACCCCATTGCTTACGAGAGTCGGAAATTGAGCCCCGTGGAGAGGGGGTATTCAATCTACGACAAGGAGATGTTGGCCATCATGCATGCTTTGGCCAAATTCGAACAGTACCAGGCGGAGTTCGTGAGTGTACGTACGAGATCCACAATAGTTTGAGGTTCTTTTTGGGACGAAGGATCTCAGCGACCGCCTTGCAGAGATGGGTGAACAAGGTACAAACGTATGACTTTGATATAGAATACACTAGAGGTAAGAATAATGTTGTTGCTGATGCTTTATCTAGGAAGCCTTACCTTATTACTATGTTGAGTTCTATGTCCGAGATTTCAGCAGATTGGAAGGCTCACATACTGGTTGAGTACTCTAAGAATCAGTTTGCATGCGAGATCATGGATGGTATTATCAAGGATGACCGATACAGGGTGGTAGATGATCTCATTTTTTATAAGGATCGGATTTTCCTTGTACAGGGGTCTAAGATGAAGGACAAGATCCTTCGTGCAGTACATGACACACCACTAGCTGGACACCCCGGATATTTCAAAACATACAGGTATATCAGGGAGAGATTCGCTTGGAAGGGGATGAAGGATGATGTCCTTAATCATGTCAGAGAGTGTATGGTTTGCCAGCAAACCAAATCAGAGCATTCTTTTCCTGCAGGTTTACTTCAGCCTCTTCCCATCCCTGAGCAAAAGTGGGAGAGCATATCGATGGACTTCATCACAGGACTCCCTCTGGTGCATGGGCACAATTGCATTTATGTGGTAGTTGATCGATTGACCAAGTATGCGCACTTCTTTTCTCTACCCAAGAAGCATGAGGCAGCTGATGTGGCTCAGGTATTTTATACAGGGATTTTTAGGCTACATGGGTTGCCTAAAAATATTATCAGTGACAGGGACAAGATCTTCATGAGCACTTTTTGGCAGGAGATTTTCAGACTTGCTGGTACCGAGTTGACTCCTAGCACGAGCTACCACCCTCAGACTGACGGGCAGATGGAGATTGTCAACAAATGGATAGAGGGCTATTTGCGGAGTTATGTGACCGGACATCAGCAGGCATGGATCAGATGGTTGCATATGGGTGAGTATTGCTACAATACCACATATCAGATGAGTATTGGCATGACGCCTTTCAGAGCTTTGTATGGATACGATGCCATGTCATTTGCTGATTTAGTATTATCAGATAGTCGAGCTCCCAAAGCTCGGGATTGGTTCTGAGGAGAACCAAGATATCTGCGAGCTCTTAAGGAGAATCTCCAGAAGGCGCGAGAATCAGCGAGAAGGTTTATGCGGATCGACACAGGGTAGAGAGGTCCTTCGAGGTAGGAGACTTGGTGTTCTTGCGTCTCTATAGCCGTCATGAGGCAGTCATCACTCAAGCGAAGGGGCGGAAAAGTGAAGCCCGGTTTTATGGTCCATACTGAGGATAGTCGAGGCGAGTGGGTGCGGTTGCGTATGAGTTGGATCTTCAGAGCACAATGCAAGATACATAATGTCTTCCATGTATCATGCCTTAAGAAGGCCTTAGGACAGACACATTGTACCTTCTACGAGTTGCCACCCTTTGGATGAGGAGGGAAGGCTGGTTTTAGAACCGGATTCTATTATTGAGGTCAGACAGAGGAAGCTCAGGAACAGAGATATCACAGAATATTTGGTGCGATGGAAGGGTTTGCCTCTTGAGGATGCTACTTGGGAGGGAGAACAGATTCTACGGCATCCTAGTCTGCATTTGCTTGGGGACAAGCAAATTTTGGGAAGGGAGGACTGTAATGTCCCTTTTCCCTCGCCCATGGCCTAAGGGCCAATGCGTGCCCTAACCCTAGTCATGCCCAAGGGGTTACGGACACTATTTTGCTATTGGGTATGGGCATCTAGTCCAGTTATTATTTTTTATTGACGGGGTCATAAAGTACTTTTAAAAAGGGACTAGATGTTATGTTTCATCATTGGGGCCACTTAAAGTACCTTTTTGGCGACTTGAGAGGACATGCATGGCATTAAATGTTATATTTCTTCATTGAGGTTACTTTATGGGCCTAGGCGCCTAGGAAGGGAAAAGCAACTTCAAGTTATTTTTAATAAGGCCCTCTTTTTGGGAAAGTGCGCCTTGAGTGGTTTTAGGGTTTCTTTGGCATGAAAAGGTTATAAAAGGAGGTGAGGGGTGAAAGGATTCATTCATACATACACTCATATTTTCTTTTCATGGTGCACCGTTTGTTGTTTGCTGACTTTTAGCTTGTGGAGTAAGATCCCACGGGAACCCTAGCCTAGCCGGTGGTGAAAGATCCAACCCTAGCTAGCGGGGCATTCTTCGGTAGTGAAAGATCTACCCTAGTTTGTCATTTGGAGTGGATTTGGGGCTGTTTTGAGAGGTATTTTCAGGATTTTCAGAATTAGGGTTTGAAGGGTCTTGAGAGTTTTGTGGAGATTTTTAGCGGTTTGGATCAGACCTACGGCAGCCATAGAAAGAAGGATTCGGCATCATCTACGAGAGGGTTTCACGGGGGTTTTGGCTGTTTTCCAAAGGGGGCGACTTGTTTGGGAATTTGCAGCCCTAATTTCTAGGGTTTCTAGCAGTCCTTTTTCAGATCGAAGGTTGGAGAGTTATCTACTATTTTTATATATATTATTTCCAAAGTTTCATCTTTATTGCATTTGTATTCGAAAAGATATTAATTTTGAAGTTTTCCGGCTATTCTAGGCACGCTGTAAATTTCTGGCAGCATTCTGTTATCTGAAAAATTCCAAAATTATTTCCCTTGTGTTCTACATATTATTATCTTGTTCAGTTAAAATTTCAAGTAATTTGGACGGGTTTTAAGAGTTATTCACATTTTTCTGTTCGCTGCCCTAGCTGTACTTTTCTGTATAAAATCTGCAAAAATCAGATTTAGCATATTGCTGCAAATTTCTGCGTTTTGTCATTTTTTGTGGTAAGATCCCAACAAGGGATATTTCATCCTCCCAAGAAAGATTATTTTGTACAAGGACAGACTTTGACCAAAATGGAATGCTTTTTGAGAAGCAATTTGTCGTTTCATTACCATTCCATTTCTTTAGTGCTTTAAATGCCTCTCAAGCTACCCAGTGCTTATGAAAACAAAATAGCTCATCATTTCCACTAGTGCTAGCGCAAGAATTAAATTTTGGAGTTATTAAACTTTCCAAATTGCTTTACCTTGGGAATCCATTGCTTATGTGGCTTGGATAAGGACTTTCCATGTTTCTGTTTTGCCGATGGTTTGGATGACCTACCTAGCGAGAGAGGGCTTTGCCATGTCGCGATATCAGTGATGTCCAAACCACCCCTTTTTGGTTGTACGACATATTTCAGATTTAAATTAGTTGGATCCTTTTCTTACCTGTTTCCTATGAAATAAAGTAAGGAAGCCAAGAGCTTATTCAATTTATGATTATCATTCTTCAACAATAAAGACTTAAATACAAAGTGAAAGCTGGTAGACAGAGGCATGGGCATAGTGATATAGTATTGAAGTTCCTTTTCAACTTTTTAAAAACATATTGATCTAATTCTATTGGCGAAGCACCAAAGTAGAAGGAATACCCAATTTTTTTAATATTGGACGAGGTTGAATCTAGCCCCACTCATATTTGACAAGTCATTTAAGGAGAGGACTTTGACTTTGTGTGTAATAATGAGATTCTCACAGTTTAATCTTTAAGCTTGATGTTAGAAGACTTGAACAGAGAAGTAATAAAGGAGCGAAATGCACACATTGTAAGTTGTGTGTCCGTCATTTTATTATGCAAGAGATAGTTACAAAATGGTTGAAGTGGTTACAACCGTCCATTAGTTAATACATAACTAATAATGACTTAATAATAAATTATAAGCCTTATATTCTAATACTAAGCTTACACTATAGAAAGCAAAAACAAACATATTGATAAAAGATTAAAATCTAAGTTACCGAAACGTTTTGGATACGGGAGCGGGAGCGGGGTATCCGATACACGGAAACGGCAAATTTTTTTGACCCCGGATACGGCGTAGGATACGGCAGTACAAAAACTATATAAAAATTAAAAAATACATAAATTTCAGCCTTCTAAATAGGAATTTAATTATTAACCACATATTATGCATATGAAAGACAAGATAAAAGACAAGTTATAAGCTAAATAAGTGAATAACGACAACAAACAAGCTAGGATACCGATAAAACTTAGAAACTTAAAAGCTTAAAAGTTAAATTAAAATTTAAAATACTTAAATCAAATACTGATGTGAATGTCATGAATCTCATGATATATTAAATTCAATCATAGATCAATATTCAAAGCTCAAACTATTTTTCATTGTCAATATTCATCATATTCCTCTTCATCAAGAGGATCAAAACCAGCTACATCATCATCATTATGTGGTTCATTAGAACCACATGGGCTCGAACCACTCGCACTAGGGCCACTTTGCAGATTGCCCCCTTGTGCATGTAGGTCTCGTGGTGCCAAAGAACTCGTCTCATCATCATATGCTCCATGGTGGGAAATGGAAGCATCAAGTCAACTATCTCTCGGATCAATGTCCCAATGTTTTGTTGACCCTTCCTTGTACTTTGGCTACTTGTGGGATAAAAGGCGCAAGTTGGAATGTATGTATACCAAATCTTCACCCTTTTAGCCCCCGATACATTGCGCTTCGTGAGTGGATGAAATTATACGTACTCCGATTGCGCTCGAGAGGAAGATGAACTTACTGACCTATTAAGGCAACCCAAACTTCAAAGTCAATGCAAAGTTCAACTTCAGATTTAAACACTCAAACTTAAATTTTAAAAAACTAAAAGAAAAGAGAATAAAAAAATTAAAAACTTACCTGTGCCAAGACCTTGATTGCCAGAGGTTGCAAGTAAGCCGATGAAGTACCATGGAGGTACCACCACATATGTGCATCCATCTTGTATTTGCTCAGAAGAGCATGAAGGCTATGACCCGTTTTTGCTATATAAATTGCCAAACTCTACCATAACCTGGTCTTGGGCCTCAGGATCAGGGAAGAGCCTAGCTAATGCCGCCATATATCCCTCACTGACTTCCGCATCCCTGTATGGTGCTACCCTCCCTGGCAAGGAAAGGATCTCTGTGCTATAAAATCTAGGAGTCAATGCAAAAGCTAGTAGATGTAATGGGGTGGTCATTTTGTTCCACCGCTCAATGAGGATTGACTTCACTTGTTTGAAAAATATTTCCTCGGGATCTTGTTCTTTTGCATTTATGACGGCTTTTATCTTCTCAATCATTGAGTCGATGCCGTCATATATCTCTCCTAGACATGGTTGATCCGTGTCAGTAAACCGGATCATGCTCATAATGGGCTCCGTAAAACTCAACAGATAACCCACTCTATCCCACCAAGAGTCCTCTAAGATCAAGTTCTTCACTTTTTGAGCCCCTTGAGTGTTTGATTGCCTCCATACAGTCCAAAGATTGGATGTTACCATCCTCATGAGTGCCTCTCGCACCTTCACTAGTCGTCTCAAGACGATTGTGTGTGATGCAAACCGAGTCTCAGCAACCTAATAAGAACGAGGAACAAAAATTAAAAATAAAATTTAAATTATAAAATTGAAAGCTAAAAGAATACTAAAAAACTTATATTAAATATTAAATTAAAAAGAAAGAAAGAAATAAAGCTTGTCCTTACCTTCAGTAGCTCCAACTGCGAGAATGATCTAAAAATGCCCTGTGACATGTGGTGGTTGGTGACAAACATTTGGATTTCTTCACCTTCCGCATACACTTCTTTGGATCCACTCTATTTTGTTTGCCATTTTCTTTAGCATTAAATTCAATGAATGCACAAAGACAAGGTGTCCAAAAATATGCCCATACCGTGCCTCAACTAACATCCTGCACTTTGCAATTTTTGGCATTATCTGTTATCACTGGACAACATTTTGGGCCCCACCGCCTCAATGGACTCAAAGAGAATGTTGGCTATGAATTGGGCATCCTTGACTTGCCCTCACAATCAACCGCTTTAAAAACATTGCCCCCTTAGGGCATACTGCAATCACATTGATTAAAGGGCGGTTTCTTGCATCTTTCCATCCATCAGAAACAATGGACACACCAGTTTTGGTCCATGAGTCCCTAATTGGTTGCAAGGAGGTTTCCACATATTTTTTTTGTCTATCCAAAAGGGTGGTGCGGATCTTCTCATATCCTGGTGGTTTATACCCTTTTGGTGCCTCATTGATGGCTTTCACCATCTCATGCCAATAAGGTGATCTCACAACATTAAAAGAAAGACCATTAGCATATACACACCTTGCAATGCATTCATCTGCAATCTCCCTGTTCTCATTCTGAAAGGCCTTTTCCAATGGCCCTTTTGTCTTACTTTTCTTTCGTGCAAGGGAAACATCCTCATTTGTGGAGATAGGAGCCACAAATGGATGTGGCATGGCCACAATTGGGGATCCACTAGGTGATGGAGCAACTGGAGGCCTTGCTGAACGAGATGAACCTCCTCTTTTGGCCAATGGATGACCCACTCTCAGAGCCACTCTAGCCTCTGCATCCTCCTGCTCTTTGATAAATGCCAAAACATTTTCTTTTGGCAACCCAAAGATTATTCCTCCCCTACATACTCTTATACCATTACCCGTTATGGCACACAAATGGCTTTTCACCCTTAGTAAGAGCCTTTGAATAGTCCATCACACTCATTGCATTTCCATTCAAAACAACCACCACCTGCAAGTTGTTGAACTATTGTTACGTGCCTCCATAACGGTGAATTTGGGTCAAAGTCTTTGGCCAAAGATTGCCCAGAAGAAGCAGAACTTGTTGCCATTGTAGAAATACCTACAAGGTTTAAAAAACAAATTAAGCAAAGAAAACAATGGCATGCAATTGCATTGTGATTGAACAATGAAAATTAAAAAAATTAAATGGAAAGAGCAAAATAAAAATGAACATAAGCAAAAAAATGTAATGTGTGAAAGATTAAATAATAAAAAAAAAATAGAGGAACAAGGCTAGAAATTAAAAAAAAACTTACCTTCACTTAGTAAACCACAAATCAAATCCTTCACAAATCCTCCTTTGCAGCTCCCCACACTCCTCCAAGCTTAGCAATAGCTCCTCACACTCCTACAAGCTTAGCAATAGCTCCTCAAACCCTAGACAAGCACAATGCAATTTTGGAGAGCCACAATGTGAGTTTGTTTGCTTTATGTTTTGTTTGTGTGTTGTTCTTTTGTTTTCTTGTTTAGAGGTAGCTTTTAGGTTTTAGATTAGAAGAATTTATAATTTTTTATTGTTGTGTGCCTTTAAAACATGAAAAAATTATTTTTTTAAAAAAAGCGCGTGTTTTCCACGCGGGAGCGGCTAGGAGCGGGCAGGGGCTGCGGAAACGCCCGGGTACGGCGCAGGCCGCACTGCATGTTTCCACGGCGCTTGCCCGCTCCTGCCGCTCCCGCTCCCGCTCCCGCTCCCCCGCCGTACTCGGCGTTCCGGTAACCTAGATTAAAATTATAGAACTAAAGAGAGTCACGCATTCTTGAGAAGATTTCTATTTGAATTCTTCGACCAGTACAACTGCATCACGCTGCCTCGTAAAGGTGTAGTTCTCGAGTTGAATTCTTGAGTTCCCGGATTGCACCTCCCCAAACTCTCAAATTACGAATCTCCGGAATTATTGGACAACAATCCATGTTGAGCGACATCCATAGTGCTCCATCAAGCTGTCTCATGACCTTTGTATGGCTATAATTCCCAAGATTCACAAACTCTCAAACTAATTGGGTAGCCATCCATGCTAAGTTTCATCTACACTAGATCCCTTACTGTCTTCGTTAAAATATGTAGTCTTCATCGGCAAATTTTTCACCCATTTGGTTTGTCTTTGAGCTTTCCCTTGCTATAAATCCCATAAGTGATTTGTTCCTGGTCATCTCATAGGTATGTTGTAATATCATGGGTAAAACCGTGGTAAGCAGTAAGTATACTACTTTTTCTGACGATTTTTCCAGTCACAACCATTATGAGGCCAGAGTATTTTTCCAATGGAATTTCCATTCTTAAAAAATACCTCTAAGATCTATACAACAATTTTGATGCTATATAGTATAAACAATACAACAAGTGGATTTTGACTCGAAAACCAATGTAAATAACTGTACTGTTGAAAAAATTAGAAAATACCAGAGAAATGTGTCTTCTTTTCTGGACTGTGCCTGACTGGTTTTTAATCTTTTTCAGATCACCTGATTCACGATTTTCCCTTTGCGACTGTATTTTCCCTTTGAAATTCGAGCTTGGGAAGTCACGTATTGTCCCTCTGGTCTGAAACAAACAAATTTTGTGCCCTGGAAGACAATGGTATTTTCGTTGTCTGTAGTTTTTGCCTGACATTCATGACTGGTATTTTGTATATACTTGTGACTCTAGTGATTTGCAATGGCAGCAATATTGGCTGCAGTTTCGTGATTGTGCCCTTGAAATAATGTGACTGGTGAAAATATGCCCTGAAATTATCTAAAACTTGTGACTGCAGAAAATCGTGAATGAAAGATGCCCTCACTTGACTTTGTGCCTGTGACTGGTCTCCTCTTAAAATCACGACAGTATTTAAATGTGCAATATTCAAATTCGTGACTGTCTTCTTGCCTGTATATTCCTCTCCCTTTTGTGGGATCTAATATATCGTCGTGCCCTAACAGTACTTTCGATTTTGACGTGTTCTGATTTTCTGTGAGTTACAGCCTTAGATTTGCAGTCTTCTATTCAGGATTTGCAGACCCTATCGAGCATGAAAAGGAATAAATGAGCGGAATGCAAAATGAGCGGAATGCACACATTGTAAGATATGTGCCCGTCATTTTGTCATGCAAGAAATAGTTACAAAATGGTTGAAGTGGCTACAACCGTCCATTAGTTACATAACCAATAATGGCTTAATAATAAAATATAAGCCTTATAGTCTAATACTTGAATCTTGATTGAATATCCCAAGGTGTCAGCAGAGAGAGCAGACTGCACTGGAGCAGACTGACATCCTTGGTGACTCAAGTGAAATGGCGAAATTTGTCAGACCTTTCACTATGATTGGTATTGATGGCTTGAACTGTCAACATCAATGAACAGAGCTTGTACCATGTTTATGAAATATGACCCAATGCCCTTGAACATTGTGATAACAAATGGCCACTTAACTTGATCGTATCTCGATGAACGTCGTGTCCTCGGATGAGGTGTGGGTCCATTCTATGACTTCCTAGACTGTAGTAATGTTATCAAGGATATAATTGCTTTTAATAAAGTCAGTTGGCTCAGGCCTAAGCACCACCAACATTAAGGGCTTGTGCCGTCTGTATGAAATATGACCCAACATGCAAGGTCTTGAACATAGTAAAAACAAAGGGCCACTTAATTTGATCATATCTTGATGAACAACATGTCCTAGGCGGAGGTGCAGGCCCATTCCATGACTTCCTAGAGTGTAGTTGTGTTATCAAGGATATAACTGCCTCTAATAAAGTCAGTTGGCTCAAGCCTAACAACCACTTGCATTAAGGGCTTGATTCTTGAAGCCAGTTTCGTACCCAAAATTTCCAAACCATATCAAGCAAGGTAATCATCTGCTAGATGGTAATTAACTTGGGATTGCCAGCTTTGTGAATAAATTGAATATTGTGTTGGATAACTAGCAAAGTGATTGACTGGTAGGCACAACGTGATTAAGTAAATCCAACCCTGTTGAAAACTTAAATTCTGTTTGTAAAACTTGCATGCAAAGCCATTTTGTACTGGGTGATTTTTTGTCAGCCAGTGCTTTAGAGCTTTGTCAGCTCATCTAGAGTGAGAGAGTCATCACAAGACTGTCCGATGTGTGGTGACTTGGTGAGACTAGGTGTCACATGTCAGAGCATTTATGAGTGGCTTGGCTCTCCTCAGTGAGCCCTTGCAATTGAAAATTTATTTGTAGTTCTGCAACAAAAGCCTTGGAAATTTTCTGCCTGCTTTGTAACTCAGCTAGAATTCAGCTGAAGTGCAGGGATGAAGCTTCTCTGTATGCTTGAGTGCCAAGGATTAAAAAGGCTTTTTGTTGGCTGGTCGTAATCCCTCAAAAATGAGGTAAGCTGTGTGATAGTTTCATTCCACCTTTTGATCCAGCGGATATCTCCTCTGGGGCTTGGAAGTTGAATGCCGCCTGTTGCAGCTACTGTGGATACAGTGCTCATCCTGTAAGTGTGACATTGGGCTTGAAAGATGACTGGTTCGTAGAGCATCGTCAATTTATACGATCATATAAGAAATTTTAAAATTTTGGATTGCAATTAAACTGTAAGTTTGAGAAGTCTCGGCAGTAAAATGATACAAAGTTGTTTTAAATTTTTCAACTGACCCTGCCTAAACTATTATAGAGAAATTGTAAAATTTCACCTTGGAAACATCATCCAGTAGAATGCACGTGGAAGAATTTATCTGAAAAGCAAATGCATTCCTTTAACAGAAGTGGCTATTCCAGCATCCAAAATAATTACAATGTCCTTTAGAAGAAATAGTCTTATGACATTGAATACCACTCCAAAAATCTTAATGTTACTATGTAACAAAGCGATACAAGATAAGGGCTTAAATAATATCCCTAGAATGATAATGTAGGAATGCTATAAACAGAATGGTAAAAGACCAACATAGTTCCCAATAGATGCCACACTCTAGTACTAGGCTTTGATCATTCCTTTTTGTCCCAAATTTAAGCATCTCCAAATATGGTGTTTTTTTGTCTGAGTCTTAATATTTTGTCCAATTTGTATGGTTGCAGCACGCCCATATAATGAATCGTAAGCATGTGTGTATCTGTGCTTTAAAATAAGCTTAACCCTGAGTGGGTTGAGAGAACTTAATTGAAGGACACCTACCTTAGGTGATCAGAACTATGATCGATGGAATGGCTAATGTATTATCTGATTAGCAATTCAAGTGTGAATGATATGATAAAATGAGCATTCCCACAGCCCAAAGTTAAGAATGTGATTTAACACAAGCAATTTTCACCATTCATAATCAATGATAAATACATTTTATAGTGTAATTTTTGGCCATTTGCAGGTTAATTTAAACTCCTTTCTAGCCACATTTTCTTTTCGGTGATGCCGAGGAATCGGAAACCCAACAACCCGGAGTAGCGCACATTAACGCACCTTGCTGACTCTAAACCACAAGGCGAGCTCCCTATAACCTCGGAGCAAGCTAGGAGGAAGCAGTCTCGCCTGCCAGTTTGAATTGAGAATCGAACACGAGTCCAGTGTGGCCTAAGTCATTTGCCCCATCCACTTGGCCCAACCCCGGGGTTTTTCAAGCCACATTTTTAATCATTTTAAAAGACATCAGTTGTTCTGAAGTAGTAGTCGAGGGCATCTGTAAATTTGAAAACGATACTTTTGCTATGTCTGCAAGATCTTAAGTGTATATATACATCCATATAGAATTTAAAACATTTACAAGAAAGAAAATATTGATACTATAACGTCTGGTATGACTGTCGGGACTGGTTGCCTTGGTCATGAAATATGAACTCGAAATAGTAGCCTATGTGAATCCTCAGTGTCCAGCACGAGCCTTCCATAACAATGGGAAAAATTCTTGTTAACTGATAAGATAATGGAATACAATTCATAATCTAGGTTAGATTATGAATAAGTGCCTTCTTGCTAAGATAATACTGTAGTTTATTTATTACAATCTGCAAATAAAACTTGGATGTATCAAATCAACAAGAACAAAAATGAAACTTTGAAGGTTGCTAGTTTATGACATTTTAACCAGAGTTGTTTATGCTGCTGGATTTAACATCCCTTCTTCCTATGTAAATTATGTGTATTAGTCTTCTGTTCAAGTGTTTGCCGTAATTGTAGAAGCCAATGGGGATGTCATGGTTGTAAATTCCCTTTCAGGTTCTCATTTGAAATCACTTTTGAGTCTATGGATTTGCATCTTCGGTGTGAAATCTCTACACCCAGGATACAATTTGATACTGTTCTATAATATCTAAAAAGCTTTTGTCTGATTCTCTTTTTGTTATGTAATATTATTGCACATAATATACTAGCAATTGCACGCGAAATGTGCGATGTGAATGCCGAAGGGGCAGCGTAAGACGAGGTTGAATTTGAGGGACTAAAACATAAAAGGAGGAAGAGGGGTGTAGAAGAGGGAGAAGAAGCAATTGGGAGATGATATTATCGGGTGGAACCGTTTTGAGGAAGCTAACTTTCTTAGGAGGAGGAACATATGTAACAAGTGCATATTTTGGCAAATGTTCTACGGAGAAAGTGGATACGGTACATATGCTATTCGTAACTACGAGTTCAACCTAGTGAGCCCTTACAATTCCTTGGAATCTGTCCCACCCGTTAGCGAGATCAACCTCTGCGCAGGACTCCCCAAAAGAAAGACGGCAGCAACAACTGAATAAGTCGGATAGACAAACCTAGCTTTGAGTAAGTAAACCGACTTTTTGTTGGGGAAAATGCGATCCGTCACGATCACGATCGAATGGCCGACGTCGCCTAGAGCCCTATACTTAGCACAGAGGAGATGAATAGTGACGCAGAGCACCTATAGGCAAAGCCCTTCGGTTAGATCAAATTAAATTATTATTATGTCATCGATGTTCGGATGTTAATCTACGTCGTCCACATCCTTGCTTTCAGAAGGGGAAGCCTCAACCCAATTGTGAACGCCCAATTGCTTGACTGCTCACGTGGATGGTGAGGATTTATTTCATTGACGTACGATCACGATTGAATGGTCGACGCCTGTTAGAGCCCCGTACTTAGCATAGAGAAGATGAACGGTGGCGCAGAGCACTTGTCAGAGGCAAAGCCCTTCGGTCAAAGATCAAATTAAATTATTATTATGTCATTGATGTTCGGATGTTAATCTACGTCGTTGAAATTTAGGGTTTGCAGAGTTAGGACACATTTTAAATTTGTTTTTAAGGGCATTCGATATAGATATTCCTTAGATTGATAAGATTGCGGTTGAAAAGATATGATATGAATCGTATAGCTTCAAAAGTATCTTGTATTTGCTGTTTGTTTCTCCATGTATTTAACAAAGAAAATAAAAGTTGAGTGGGAAAAATAGACCCATGTCAAACAAACCCACCAACCGGGTTAACCACTCTTCAAAACCCAAAGCAGAACATGGAGAGCGACACATCCTAAACAACCTTGCAGACTGTCATTTTCCTGCATAACAATACAAGCACTTTATTTGAGATCTAGAGGCGTTAACCACGCTAAAACCCAAGTTAACGTTGTAAATTTAGCAGTAATTGGATAGTTGCAGCGAGAATCAAATTAAATAAGTAAACAAAATGTTACAGGAAATTGTGCTAAACGGAGCTCTCGCTAATAGCCGTCCTAAAATCAGCACCATTATGGGTTAAATCAGACACAGGACGCGGAGATAAATCTGTAACCCTAATATCTCCTCATTTTACTATATACAAATTGATTGATCTGGATCTATTAGCATATGCAAAGAGAAGAAATAATTCAGAGAAGACTGAATGCACAAAACCGCACCGCATCAAATGATTGAGCAGTGGTGAATTTATTATGTGAAGAGGTGGTTACAAGTCGGTCGAACAGCTTACAACCAAATAACAAATACATAACCACATTATAGGTTATATAATGCTCGATATTTTATTATTTTAACACCCCCTCTTAACGACTAAACTAGAAACAAGATCATGTTTGTCCACAAATTTTACACATGTCCTGAATCCCATATGTTTAGTCATTAGATTTACAGATTGTGCCATAAGTCGTACTTCAAAATCAACAGTCCATGATTGTGTTGCGGTTGTCGAATGGAGAAGAACCGCAAAACAAAAATCTGGTCGTGTGAACAAAGGATATGGCAAGTGGTCCACTAGTTCTTTGTTACGTGATTCATTGACCAGTGATGAATCATCAATGGTTGAGAGTGTCAGCCCCATCTCCAGAGTGTTGGAATCAAAACCTCGGAGAGGTGGATTGAAAAATTTGTTCCAGGCTTGTGTAGCCTGTTGGAGTCTGTACAAAGACTCAGTTATCCTGCAATCGAAGTCACCTCGATCATGTCCTTGCAACACCATGTAGTGCTCATCCAACTTTCTCAATAAGAGAAATGTGACCATTTATGTAGTAGGAGTTAGAACCAACTCCGCAATAGTAGGAGAAATAACCATCTCCATCTCATCCGTCTCACGGTGGGAGAAATAACCATCTCCGCAGTAGTAGGAGTGAGAACCAACTTCCTCATCTATTTGCTCATTTATCCCCCTTTGTTGGGAAAGATCTTTCACAACACAATGAGCAAACTATTCATGCTCTACTGTCCTTCGAGCAAGTACCTCTGAGTGAGTGGCTTGGCATGCCATCTCACCATGCACCGTTAATGCATTTGGAATAGTGGAGTCTCCATCCACAACAAATTGTTCTTCAGAATGAGGAAATCCATCCTCCCAAGGCATGTCCGCCTCCCGTACATCTGGTATAGTGGATACTCCCTCCACAATAAGTGCATGTAGGTTGACTATATCCAAGTCAACAAATTTGTGAGGAATGGCTTCCTCCCAAGGCATTGCAGCCTCCTGCACATCCTGTATGGTGGAGCTGTCCTCCACGTGCACTCATGTTGATTGTAGCAAGATCAACAAGTCGATATTGGCCATCTTGCCCAATACCAAGGGCAATCATCCGTCTCTATTTCATATCAGAAACAATACACTTCTTCCCACAGAAATCCATAGAAATATTGGGATTTTCAAGTTAATTGATGAATAAATAGAAGATTCTTTTGTAAAGAAGGTACATATCTAACATTTCGTACCAACAATTTATGAGCATTATTTAATACAATGCATATATCTCCTATCCCTTCTACTGCAAGTGATTCTCCATCAACTAGTACTACTGATTCAAAACAGATATTTGTAGTAAATGAAACATACCAATCCCTATGACATGAAAAGTGTGCGGACGCACCAGAGTCAATGATCCAACAACTAGTACCACTGTCATGCGAGCATGATGTCATAAGACAATAAAGAGCATGCTCGTCATCCGAATCTCGTTCTTCTACAACTGCTGCCACATGTTCCTCATCACATGGCTTCTTGTTCTGTTGCGAAAGATCATACTTCCGCTTCCGACAATCCTTCTTAAGGTGCCCAACCTTGTGACAATAATAACATGTGACTTGATACCGAGTGGAAGACTCACTAGAATGACGTCTCCACTTTCCTTTTGATTGTGTGACAAGAGCACTCTTTGATTGGTCACAATTAGATTTTGCTGAATTTGTCTCCGCTCCTTTTGCAACAGGTAGGAACTCACCTTGTCAAACGTGAGTGTTTGATTTTCAGCCATTAAATGGAGTGCCTCCACAAATGACTCATACGAAGAAGGTAAGTTGTTGAACCAGAGCCACCATATCATCGTCGTCCACCTTTTTGTTGATGGAAGATAATTGGTCTCGAGGTCTTTCATTGAAGTAGGTGCTCAGACAACGATCCATCTTCTTGTAACTTTATGGAAAAGAGCATATTCTTCAAGTATAAAACCCGACTCTTTTCTGACATCTGATATTTATCCCTCAGATTGGCCCATAACGTGCTTGCCACAGTGACATTCCGCACTTCCGGTATCATATCATCCGACACCGATAACTTGAGAAGCAATAACACTTCCTTATGATGTTTGTCATAATCCGCAAAGTTTGTCGTTGGTCGAGCTTCACTACCCGTGATTATTTTATCACAATCACAAAATTCCGCAAGTATTAAACTTAAAATCTTATGGCTCCATACATTGAAATTAGTGCCCGTTAATTTTTGTGCGTTTGACAGAGTCAAGTGTGAAATATATGCCATTTTATTATGCCAAATTAATGGAAATAATAAAGTATTTTGCCCACTCCAATAAAATAATATGAAATTAAATATTCCAATGCAAGTTACTTTTGTTGAAATGAAGATTAATTCAGCGAATTAATTCAGGTACCTTCTTTTTTAAAAAAGGAACTTAAATCAAACTTCCCTCGAACTTCTGCTATCCTCATAAATGCCTTAATGATTGTATTCTTGACTGGTTCGACGGTTCTCCTTTCTTCTCTGTCCTCGAAAATGCAAATAAGCCAGGCTTCGACTTTGTAACAGTCATTTTTCCTACATGACTATAGACACAAGTAGTTTGTGCCCTTTCAAACTGCGACTGGGCTTCCTCAAACCATTTGCACTCTCCGTACCCTTCAAGGGCTTCCTTGGGCTGCGAACCTTGACGCTTTGATACCAATGTTAGCATATGCAAAGAGAAGAAAGAATTCAGAGAAGGCTGAATGCACAAAACTGCACTGCATCAAATGATTCAGGCAGGGTGAATTTATTATGTGAAGAGGTGGTTACAGTTCGGTTGAACAGTTACCAACCGAATAACAAATACATAACCGCATTATAGGCTATATAATGCTCTATATTTTAACAGGATCTGTATCTGAAGCGGGTTCAATTGTCTCTGAGAGGAAACTACTGCCTGCGGCTGTTTTGTTTGTTGTATGCAGAAGAAGAAGAAGATTGAGGATTAGGAGGCACGTAATGTCTAGCTGTATTGATTTTGCTTCTTCTGCTTGTGAGCACCTGTGCTACGTGCACTGTAACCTTACGGCAGTCCTGCTCCTGTCTTCCGCAATGCATGGAAATTTGTGAGCACACAGTGATTAAAAAAGTATTATGTCGATTATGTGCGGATTTCAGAGTGGGCAAGGTTCGTTCCAACTTATACAATGCCTTCGGCGTAATTATTAATCCTAGGAGTAGGCATTCGTTTTCTTGTAGAATCTCAAGAGACATCTAAAGGTGAATTGAACAGTCATCTTGGAGATGAACTGAACAGTCGTTTGTCTTTGTAATAAATATGAGATGCAAAATTGAATACAAGTTTGGTTGCACAAATATAATTTGTTTTTGCAGTCCAATTTTTCCCAGCTGAGTATATATACAATTATACAATTCTGCAAGTGTTTATATATTTGCCTTGGCTTGGTTCTGTTTCTTCTTTCCATTTTCATAATTGTAAAGCTTCATTCCATATTCTGAAGCCTTCTTTCCAAATAAATAAAAACTTGACAGCTGCTCTGCATTCAGCCGTTTATGCCATTCTCCTCATATAAGCCCAATGTTTCACGGAGTCTTCGAATGGGGGATGGGTCTCGGAGACAGGGGGACCAAGGGCCTAAGTTTGGGGATGGCGGGTGGACAGCGGTGCATATATATATATATATATATATATATATAGTACTTAAAAAATTAGTTATAAAAATGTATAAGGAACAACAAATGAAACTTTGAAATACTAAACACATTGCATTGAACAATGAAAATGCCAAATATCAATATATTAATATTTATATTCAAAATGATGATTACATTCAAAATTCAAATATAGTTGGCCAATGGCTCAATGCTTCTAATGAGTCAAATTATCCCGAAGTCTCGCTAAACTCTTCACTACATGAATTGCTAGACTCCTCACAGGCGGAAAACTTGAAACTTGAATGGTTGAACAATGAAGACTTGGCACTTACTCTAACTTTTGTTGTTACTTGTTGCTAATGCTGTTCCTCTTCCTTGCTCCAAATAGGTTAGCGTTAGGGGTTGGGGCCAAAAATTATAAAATAAAATGATTTAAAAAAATCTTTTCGACAAACTTATGCTTGGGGACGGTTGGAAGTCTCGGGACGGGTCAAGAGAATTTTAGAAGTTAACAAGGGATGTCCCCAAATCCCCATGAGGTCCCTAAAATGGGGGATGTCTCATAAATGTCTCCTCTTTGTGGGAAATGTTTTGGGGACGTCGCCATTTGGCTAGTGGTAGTGGGGACATTTCCCAGCCGTCCCCAAGTCTTGGAGACGTCTTGAGTCTACGAGATGTCACTTTCGGGGAGTGCGTCCCATTCATGAACAATGCATAAGGCTGCTGCAAAGTGGACATGATTCCCTTTCATGCATTCACCCGAATAAGTCCCAGTTTGCATACATGGAACTTATTTGAGATTTTTGGAGCTGTTTGTGTAAGAAGTGCCTCTGGAATCCTCAACTATGTCATATGGAAGGTAGAGCGAATCTGCAAAATTTTAACTTACTCATGAGATTTTGCATCTGTCTTTGATTTACATAATGTTAAGAAATTACTATGGCTTCATGGTGAACTGGGGATTTCCTCCTTTAAAGCTAAAGGAATGGCAGAGGTTTTCCACTTAGATAGGGCAGAGCTGCCTTCAAGTCTCACTCCCAACAAAGAAAGTGATAAGTTTTTAAAAAAAAAAAAAATTAAGCCTTGAAAACTTCATTTGATATAAGTCAATTTTAGAGGAAATGTTTTTTTTGGGAAAAACAAAATATTTTCTTGGGAGGATTTCTGTTAAAAAAATGGGTAAAAAATTTGTTCTTTCCTTCATGATAAAAATGAGTCATTTATTTTGCAAATGAATTAAAAACAAATTCTTTTTCACAATAAAACTAATTGTGAAAACTCAAAATTCACTCATTCGGTGTTAATGATGCATTTGGTTCGTGTTTACAAGTAATGTCGTCGCGATCAAACTATTGCATCTATCACTTAATATAACTGCAACAACGACACCTATGGCATCATCCCAATATATCAAAAAAGGTAGAAATAAGGATAAATTTCATTATTCCATTCCTCCATAACCCATTCGTATATTTTACTAGACATAAATCTTGAAAATAAGGAATACCAAGTATACGTGGAAGTCACACCCACCTACAAAATTTTCATGTGAAGTAGGTGTCATTAATCTGAGCGGATCCTTTTCATGTAATATCTAGGTAGCATGTATCATTCTACTCTGTCACGTGCTTTAATGTCTCTTTCACGTAACGACATGTATATAGAAAGGACAAGCTTCTTTTATGTATCAACAGTACATAGGATGGACAAACATATCGAGAGGTTTTGTATATTGGTCTGATAGTATATAGAAAAGGGAACCTTTGGAGCGATAAGAAATCGATCCATCTCTCTTCATAGAAAAATGTATTTAATGAATTTAATTGTTGCCACATCACTAATGGGAAGGATACCCGGTTGGATTGGTTGCGACAAGTTGAGAACACTCATCTTCAATGATTTGTGGTTCGACATTTGTGATGGAGACAAGCAACCAGGAACCAATAGCAAAGGCAGAATCACAAATATGGAAGCAAAAGAATTCTAAGGCATTGGCCTTGATGAGGGCCTCTATGGATGGAAAATTTTCATCACATACAAGGGTGCAACACACTTTGGGAAGCACTTAACAAAGGGATTTGTATGCTTCTCATTCAGAGTTGGAGTTCATACAATTGCGATTGAAATTGTTCAATCTTAAGTTGAAAAATGGTAATGTAATGAGTCTAACGTCATAAATTGTGCTATCAAGCATGATGTTGAAGTTGGTGGTGTCAAAATTGATATATATATATATATGTATGTGACTTAATTCATAAAAGCTCATCTTCCCACATTATATTCTAACCTACTTAGATTCTTCACACTACAAGCAATCGAAATGAAGATGTGAATAGAGAAAGAATGAAGAGAAAATAATGTATGCCTTGTAGATTGTGTGTCCATTTTATTATGCAAGAGATAGTTACAAAATGGTTGAGGTGGTTACAATCAAACATTAGCTGATACATAACTAATAGTGAATTATCAAAGGTAAGCTTTATATTCTAAAACTCCCGAATTATGAACCTCCCAAATTATTGGACAACTATCCATATTGAGCGACATCCACAATGCTCCATCAAGTTGTCTCATGACCCTCGTAAGGTATAATTTCCAAGATCCACAAACTCCCAAACTAACTAGGCAATCATCCATGTTGAGTTTCATCTACACTAGATCCCCCTCCCACTTCAAAGTGTGGGCTTCTTTAAAATACGTATTCTTCATTAGCAAATTCCTCACTGCTTACAACATCCGAGGATCTTCAACAATGGCTATATTAACTTCATTTGATTTGTCTTTCATTTGGATTTTTACTTTCTAGGTGTGAAAGTTGAGGCCAAAATATTTGTCTAATGGAATTTCCATTCTTAGACAAAATACCTTAGAAAATAACTCTTTCCCAAAAAATAGAATGATCCACAAATTAATGTAGCAAGATTTTAAAAATTGATTCTATTTTTATTTTTTATTTTTTTAAAGCAAAGAAAGGAAATTGTACTGGGTAGGTTTGTGCCTTGGACGACTAGTTGTGGACGAGAATTGCCAAACTGTGTGCTCTAACAACGAATGACCCTTAAAAAATTGCAAATCTAGAAATGTGTGACTGTATTTTCTTTATTTTGCCTAGATACCCTCGAAAATTGCATTTTCCTCTTCCTCATGATTATGTCTTGTGTTTCTACAAAAAAGCGTGCCCTAAATCATGTTTTTCTTTGCTGCATTTTACTTGTCACGTTTTGTCCCAAAACGCCTTATTTCCATGCCCCAACTACATTAATAAGCCTAAAAATCCTTCAAAAATGGTGACTTCTTATTTTTGTGCCCTAGCACTTTGAAATGCCCTCGAATTCATTTGAAAACATAGCAAAAATTGTCTTGAATTGTGTTGGTATGGCATTTTTTCCTTAGCCCTATTTTGTCCTAGCCATGACTAGATGTTTGCGGGAATCCTTTCGAGGCTGTTTTGAACTCGTGTCTCTCTCATGCCTAAGACATTTCTCCCGTGACTGTTGTGCCCTCGAACATTGACTTATTTTGCAATGGCATCGATTGTATTTTTGTCCTTGAAGCCTCACGCAACCATGTCCTCATGAACTTTTTTTCATCCCAGTTCATGCCCTAAGCTTTGATACCAATGTTAGAAGATGTGAACAAAGAAAGAATGAAGAGAAAACTGGAATGCACACATCGTAGATTGTGTGTCCATCATTTTATCATGCAAGAGATAGTTACAAAATGGTTGAGGTGGTTACAACCAAACATTAGTTAATACATAACTAATAGTGACTTAATTATAAAAGGTAAGCCTTATATTCTAATAGAGGACTCTCTCTTTTGATCAATTGGTTGAAATACAAAAAGGCCTTTAAGAAATATTGAAACCTTACACGAAAGTATGTGCTATGCTTATCAAAAGGGCAATTCTTCCAATAAGGCTTCCACTTCCAATGATAGAGGCAAGGGAAGATATAGAGGGTGAGGAGGAAAACTGGCAAGAATAATGGTCAACAATAGGAGAAGCAAAATGACAAACAAAACATGTTTTGCAAATGTTGTGATTGAAAAGGGAGTCATGAAGCTCATGAATGCAAAACATCGTGTGACAAAATTTAGGAATGTCAAAACGAAAAGAAGAAAGACTCAAAACTAGACTCAACTCAATTCACATGTTAACATATGTTTTCTGTAATATCCCTCTTTTTGGATAGTTCGATCGAAAACCTTTGGCCCACTAGACTCAACTCAATTGACATGTTAACATATGTTTTCTGTAATGTCCCTCTTTTCGGATAGTTCGTATCGAAGACCTTTGGCCCATTTTTGTCTACCCGACGGCCAAAGGGTGAGTCAAGGGTGACTAAGTTTTATTTATTTTATTATATTGTGCAAATATTAAAATATAAAATTATAAAATGCACATATAATAAAGTAATAAAGCTTAATATTAAAATAAAAGTTAGAAAGTGCCAATGTAAAAATACAATTAATTTTAATTGTATTTAGAGGAGAAATGCGACTTGCATATGGGGTTAGAAAAATAGAAAGATGTGACAAAAGGCCCATTTGAAAAATGCGACCAGCCTAGGAAAAATCATGAGATCTCATTGGATGTTTTTGGAGGTCGATTTGGGCCACTTCTCCTTTATATGGAGAAGTAGACTTGGGTAGTGATATCCAGATTTTATTCATCATATTTTCCTTTGCAGTGAGCTTCTAGCTTTTGCATAAAATTCCAAGGACGAAACCCCTTGAGAATTCAACTCTTGTGGACGAAAACCCCAGGAGTTAGAGAGGGATTTTCACTCAGAATTTCCCAGCGGTTATAATCTGATTTCCAGTCAATTTCAGCAGTGCTTTTTGGAGGTATTTTTGGAGATATATTGCAGCAGTTGGGTCGACCCAGTTTGGGACTGTTTTGGCATCATTCTAGAGGTATTTACTTCTAAAAATTATTGTCAGACATCTCCAAATATTTATGAATAAAAGAGCAGTGATTTCTTAATTTTCTGAGTTATTTTTAGAGGGTTTCCAGGCAGTTTATAATCAGTTTTCAGATCTGGTTTTTCTGAGTTATTTGGCTGCAAATAATTCTGATTTTTACATAATCTGGTTTCTAAAATTATTTGCAATCATTTGGGATAAAGAACATAATTTTTGAGTGATAATTGTATGGAGATCCATCCCAAACCCTAGTCGCATTTGCTAGAAAAAATCCAGTTCTGCCCTAGTTTGCTTGCCAAGGGTTTCAACAGTCATATCTCATCATTTGCAAGTCACAAAAATCTGATTTAGGGTAAAAGAATTATTGGGTATCTTTCATTTTCCATCATAGATGAAGTAAACTATGCCTAAGCACATACATCCTGGTTTGATGCTCGAGTCCTAGACATCGATGCTACACAACAAATGATTTTTTGAAAGGATTTCTTTGAGAAGTACCATGAAGAAAGTTGTAGTCCAGTTTACTTTGTAGACAAATGAAATTTACAAGTAGAAGGAAAAGGGACAATTCGAATCAAGTCACTATGTCTTCCAGATTTCATTCTAATAAAATGCCCTATACCTTCTTCAACTAAAAAGAATCTTGTCCCTGGTGCTAATCCGCCAACAAGGCCACTCCATTTTGTTGGATGATGGAGAAGTAAAAATCATAAGAAAATGTGATAAAGCAATTGTAATGACTAGATTTGATGAATCATGAAGACAAGTTAAAACTCAGGGGCGAGCCTTCAGTCTTAACTTTTAAGAAACTTTACTCATTTTTTGTAATAGGGATGTCACCAAGTCTTTATGGCACGCTAGATTTGGGCTCATAAACTATGACAACATTTGCACAATGCAAAAGAATGATGTTGTAGGATTGCCAAATTTGCCTAAGAAAATTGAAAAATGTGAAGTCTGCATTTTGCCTAAACATTCAAGGGAACCATTTCATATTATCAAAATGGAAAACTGACAGAAAGTTGCAATTAGATCACTTTGATCTGTGTTCTCTACTGATTCTCTCTGCTGGTGGTCACAAGTACTTAATGTTGTTTTTGATCACTACAACATTATGACATGGATCTTTTTGAAACATAATTGAAGCCTTGAAATTTTCCAAAGGTTTTAAATGATGGTTGAAAATGAAGCACAATCCCATATTGGGACGCTTTAGGACTGATAATGGTGGTGAATTCACATCAAAGGTGTTTGAGGCCTATCTCAAGCAAAATGGGATCAAACATCATCTCATAGTCGCTCACACTCAACAAAATGGAGTAGTTGAGAGGATGAACAAAATTGTGATGAACATGGTTCATGCAATGTTGTATTTCAAAAGGATCGAGGGCTACATTTTTGGCTAGAAGCAACTCAAGCAACAATGTATCTCCGCGATAGTTCACCATCAACAACCCTTAAAATGAACACTCTATATTGTGTTTGGTGTGTTCATCTTGGGTTTTTAGATCTACATCACTTGGCGGTTACAACAATATTAAATATTTGCTCCAAATAGAAATATTCTCTTACACATGTAAGAGTAACTCCTCTTACGCGTCATAAACCTTCTTACACTTCCTTACACCTGTTTAAGTAACTCCTCTTACGCATCATAGAATCTCTTACGCGTCATAAACTATCATAAAATCTCTTACGCGTCAAAGAATCTCTTACGCATCATAAGCTGTCATAGAATTTCTTACGCGTCATAAGCTATCATAGAATCTCTTACCCATCCCACCATGTGTCGTAAGATTCCTTGGTGATGTTGAATATTAAAATATTCAAATTTTGACATGGATAAATATTTTATGAACACTAATGTTGAATATTAAACAAATATTCAAACCTCAATATTTCCATCAACAGTAATGTTGTACCTTTGACATCAATGACAAAATACTCAACAAACCCCCCCTTTGTCATTGATGGCAAAACCCTTGCTAAAAATAGACATGAAAACTTGTTTGCTCTGAAATCCAACTTTACGCCTCCGAGCTCTTTTTGTCCGCTGCATTGTCCCCTGTTCTATGCAACTCTCCCCCATTCTACAATTCTCCCCCTTTGACATCAATGACAAGGGGATAATTGAACTTGTCACCTGAACTTGTACTCGGAGCTGAAGATACTACAATGTGTAGCTCCCTCGATGTCCATACTCCCCCTGAGATAGTCAATGGGTAAGAGTGACACGGATCACTCTTGACTTTTGTCCTGAGTGACTCAAAAGATTCCTTTCGGTAGGGGTTTTGTAAATATATCAGCAATCTGATCCTTAGTCCCAACATATTCTAATTTCACCTGCTGATCTGCAACTTTCTCTCTCAAAAAGTGATACTTAATGGGAATGTGCTTTTTCCTGGAATGCATGACTGGATTTTTCAAGATGTTAATAGCACTAGTATTGTCACAAAAATGGAAATAGGATGCTCATACTCTACTTTCATGTCCTTCAATGTTTGCTTCATCCAAAGCACCTGTGTACAACATGCCACTGCTGCAATATACTCTGCCTCTGCTGTAGACAATGAAACTGAGGCTTGTTTCTTGCTAAACCATGACACTAATTTGTCACCAAGATAAAAAGCTCCCCCACTTGTACTTTTCCTGTCATCAACACTTCCTGCCTAATCGCATCTGTGAATGCTATAAGAGTGAAATCATCACTCTTTGGATACCATAAACCATAATCCAACGTACCTTTCAAATATTTGAAATTTCTTTTTACTGCTGCCACATGAGTTTCCTTGGTGCCACCTGAAACCGTGCAACTAATCCAACAACCTGCATAATATCTGGTCTAGATGTTGTGGTATATAGCAAGCTACCTATCATGGACCTATACAAGGTCTGATTAGCATCGGGAGACTCATCATTCTTACTCAACTTGCAACCTGTAATCATGGGTGTACTAACTGGATTGCAATCTTCCATTCTAAACTTTTTCAACATCTCCTTTATATACTTGGTTTGTGAAATAAAAATGCCTTGACTAGACTGCTGAATTTGCAAACCAAGAAAATAAGACAACTCACCAAGCATAGACATCTCAAACTCTTGCATTTCCTCTGCAAATTCTTTGCATAGTCTCCTGCAACCGCTTCCAAAAATAATGTCATCCACATAAACCACAACTATCACTTGATGTTCTCCTTTTGTCTTGATGTACAAATTGCTATCCACAATTCCCTTTTTGAATCCTTGTTCCTGCAAGTACTTGTCTAGTCTAGAGTACCAAGCTCTAGGAGCTTGTTTCAAACCATAAAGAGCCTTTTTTAACTTGCACACAAAATCTGAATTTTTGATAGAATAAAACCTTCTGGTTGCTCTATATAAACTTCTTCCTCTAAGTTTCCATTCAAGAATGCTGATTTTACATCCATTTGATAAACTTTAAAATTCTTGAAACAAGCAAATGCTAAAAACATTCTTACCGCCTCCATACGAGCAACAGGTGCAAATGTCTCCTTGAAATCAATGCCTTCAACTTGTGAGTACCCTTTGCACACTAATCTGGCCTTGTTTCTGACAACTTCTCCTTCTTCGTTCATCTTGTTTCTAAAGACCCACTTGGTACCAATGATATTCTTGTCCTTTGGCCTTGGTACTAACTCCCATGTGTCATTCTTTTCTATCTGATTAAGTTCTTCTTCCATGGCTTTTATCCAAAACTTATCCTTGCTAGCTTCATTAAAATTACTCGGTTCAACTTTTGACAACAAGGAAAAGTTTACCTCTTGTGGTGCACTTGCTAGTCTCCTCCTTGTCTGTACTCCAGTATCTTTGTTTCCAATGATTTGATCTATTGTATGATTCTTCTGAACGAATCTGGATGGTGCCTTTGTGTTTTCTCGTTCAAATTCTTCTTCTTCCTCTTTCTCAGATTTGATTTCTTCATCCTCTTTTTGCACCACTGAGTGTCCTATTTTCTTCTTGACTTCCAATCGTCAACTTTCACATTTATACTTTCCACTACTTTTTGTAGTCTCTTGTTATAGCACCTGTAAGCCTTGCTTCTCAATGAATAACCAAGGAATATGCCCTCATCTGCTCTAGAATCAAATTTACCGAGCTCATCTTCATCGTCTCTCTTAATGTAGCACTTACCTCCGAACACTTTGAAGTGTCTCACGGAAGCTGGTCTTCCCTTCCATAGCTCGTATGCTGTTTTTTTTCGTGTTTACTCGAGTCTCGTGCTGTTTCGTGGAATATACACTGCCATTTTGTGTACACTGCTTTTCTCGAAAAGCATCTGTAACTTGACTCATTTAGCATTGTTCCCCTTGCTGATCATGCTCCCCTCGCGATCATGCTCCCCATTCCCTCGCGATCATGCTGTCCTTATATTTTCTCTCGGTCGCCGGTTCTCCTACTCACGCCACCGCCCCTCCTCCCCTCCTCCCTCCCCACTACCCACCTCGCATCTCCTTTGATTTGATAAAGGAGATTACGGATCTTGCTCATCCCACATCCGCGACCTTCTCCTCTCGATCCCCTATTCTCTAACATGCCTAGTGCGGAGGCCAAGTACTCTTGCCTTTCCTCTGCCATGTGGGAGGCTGCCCTGAGATCCTTTCCTAGCTCCACCACCCTTCCCTCGGCCACTAGTACTACTAAAGCTTGTCCCATGAACAAATGGTACGATGTAGAGTGCAAATCCCTTCACCGTCGTCTTCGCCAGGCTTTTACCCATGCCCTCCCCTCCTTCCCCACTCTTAAGGTTGCCTACAGTGCCTTCTTCACCGTAAGAAACGCTCCTTCATTTCCCACCGCAGATATATGCTTTCCACCTCCCTTAGGACTAACCCTCGGTCCTTCTGGCGTACTATCTTTCCCCGCCACTCCCCCTCCACAACGATTGATCCTATCTCCATTTTTTCCCACACCTCTACCCTTTACGATGTTCCAGGGCAGCAGTCTACCCAGATTGGCATCCCGCCGCCTGGTAATCCCTTCACTCACCGTAATATCAAAGAGGCAATAAGGATTTTGAACTGTAGCAAGGCTGATGTGGACGGTTTCAGGACGAGTTCTTCAAGCGGTGGTTTTGAGGTTTTGGTACCTATTTCGCGATCTTTTCAATCGTGGTGGTCGAGCGGGCTTCCTCCTACTCGGTCTCATCATATCATTCACCCGATCCGCAAAGCTAGGTCCATTTCGATCCGAACAACTACGGGACTATCATGGTGGGCCATTCTTTCTCTAAACTATATGCTACAGTCCTCCACAGTGTACAAGATTTTGGAGCGTAAGCGGCTTAGAGAGCCAGAGGTTAGGCTGGTTTTCGCCTTGGTTACCACACCATTGACCACATCTTCACCATTTGGGCTATTATTGAGGAGGCTTGTCACCGCTCTTCGAAAGTCTATTGTTGTTTTGTAGACTTTCGAAAAGATTTTGACTCCGTACTCGCATGGCCTTCTTTTAACAACTCCGAGACATCGGTATTTCTGAGACTCTTGTTATTGCCATCATGCGCCTCTATGAGTCCATCCTTGGTCGTCTTCGTATCGCACACGGATTGTCTCCGATCTCATCGGGAGCACCATTAGGCTTAAACAAGGATGCCCTTTGTCTCATACCCTTTTGGCATTTACATTGATGAGTTGGAATCTTTTCTTCGGGATCACATTCAGGAAGGGGATGGTTGCCTTCTTCACCATGTCTTGATTTCCATTCTTCTATTTGCCAACGATATTGTTTTACTCGCCTCTTCTCCTGAGGGGCTTCAGAGACAACTTGATGCACTTGCTTTATTCTGTGATCTTTGGCATTTGACGGTCAATCTGGGTAAGACCAAGGTCATGGTCTTCAACGGGTTGCGGACATCACACCTCCATTTCTTCTTCAAGGGGCAGGAGGTTGAAATTACTAATACATACACCTACCTGGGAGTCCAGTTCTCAGGGCCTAGATTCAGTATGAGGCATGCTCTTCAGCCGAGGGTGAACAAAGGGTATGGGTCTCTTGCCATTCTCGAGAGACAAGTGTTTTCGGCACCACTTCCAGGACGTCTCCTCCAAGATGTTTCTTATGAACTCCCTCATCCGCCCCACTATTCTCTACGGGTCTGTCGTCTGGGGGCCCTCCCTTTTGGACACAGATTGGGCCTCAGCTGAGAGGATTCAGACTCTCCTCCTTCGTCGTTTCATCAAATGCAAACAGACGGTCCCCCAGCATATTATTTTGGCAGAGTTCGGAGCTCGACCTTTCCGTCTGGAGACTATATTTGACATATCATCCTTTCTTCACCGTATCAGGAGGTTTGGTGATCTTTCCGATGAGCAGGACAGGTATCCATATCTCGCCTATTGTTCCTCTGTGAGTATTGCCCAGGCTGGGGGCCGTTGTTGGTTTGCCGAGACTTCTGCCTTGTTGGACTCAGTTGGTATCTAGATTGATCGTCTCCCCCCCTTCCAATATTCTTTGAATGCTCCCAGTCATCTCTTGCCCACCAAGCAAGTGTTGAACAGGTCCATCCGGGAGGATATCTACAGGAGCTTCATTCAGACTACTTGGGTGAACCACCTGGGGGTTTGCGCCCTAAGATGTCTTTTTATGCAGAGCACTTTCTTGAAATCAGAGATGGGCTCATCATCCGCCCTTAGTACACCTCTCGTCACTGGGTGCATGCCCTCCGTATACCTTTGGGTCAATTTCGAGTTGGCTCCCATAGACTCAGGTGCGAGATTGATCACCACATTGATCGGGTGGATAGACTTTGTAGGCTCTGTAGCCTTCATGAGGTGGAGACTGAGACTCATTTCATCTTCCGCTGCCCCATTTACTATGAGATCAAAGGACACTTTCACTGTCTCTTCAGAGGGATTCAGACTCTCCCGGACTTCTTCAGGTATATCAACCAACGATGTCTTGCCCTCTACATCTGTGAGTCTTTGTTGTTACGAGACCAAATTCTTCATCCCCCTCCGCAAGTCATTCCCACGAGACGAATTACAACCTTCTTTCCGGTTCTACCCACTGGTGGAGGAACTAAACGACAGAGCCTTTCTGGCCCAGATTCAGTGCATAGATCAGTTCGTCCCCGACTGGACCTTCACACCTCCCTCGATCACCGCCAGCAGCATCAGATGCACACACGTACCAGAGGGCAGTCCAACTCCATTCGTCCCCCTGGTCATCGCGTCAGTCTCAGATCTCGGTTGGGAGGAGGTTTTCACCCCCCTCTTCGGGTTGCCAGTCCATCAGGAGCTTCTTTTCGTCGGCCTCTAATGTTAGGAGGGGTGTGGCTACCATTCCTGATTAGACCTTTGGTCCTCACTTGCCCCCTTTCATTCTCTTCTTCGCTTCCATTGTTTTTCCCCGCTTGCTCCTTTGCTCCTTTGCCCCCGCCTGTGGGGGCATTGGCTTCGGGTTTCCTTTCTGCTTTGTCTTTTCTATTTTTGGGAACTCGTTTTGAGTTGTCTCGGCTCGCACTTTGTATATTGTTTGGGCTGTAGTCCCATTGACCTACTTTTGTGGTCATTCGTTGGACATTAATATATTTATCTTATCTTATCTTATCTTGCCATTTCTTGCACTGTTCTATTTTTCCGTTCAACTACACCATTCTGTTGTGTGTTCTTCTTATTAAAACTGTCTTTCGATTCCATGCTCTTCGTAAAACTCATCAAACTCGTTAACATAAATTCACCTCCTTTGTCTGATCTCAAACACTTGATCCTAGAGTTTGTCTCATTCTCAATCAAAGCTTTAAAAATTTTGAATTGATCAAAAGCTTCTGATTTTTCTTTTAGAAATGCAACCCATGTCATTCTAGTAAAGTCATCAATTAATAACATAAAATAAGAATCACCTTGCAAGCTTTGTGTTTTTGTTGGCCCACAGAGATCAATATGAATTAGCTCTAATGGCTTCATTGTAGAGTACTCCTTTGTCCTGAATCTGACCCTTGTCTGCTTCCCATGTTGACACTGTCTGCAGATAGTACTTTGCGGTTTTGTGATCTTGGGTAAATCTCTCACTGCTTGTTTTGAGCTGATTTTTACCATGTTGTCAAAATTAATGTGACCCAATCTCTTGTGCCATAACCAACTTTCATCAATTTGACTCATGCAACACTTTTCTCCCTTCACATCACTTAGCATGTACAGGTTGTTCCTTGTTCTATTTGCATCTGCAACCCAATTACCTGTATCCTTCTTTCTAATTTCACAACCCTTAGCATAAAACGTGAGTGTATAACCTTGATCACACATTTGACTGACACTCAAAAGATTATGTTTTAGTCCTTCAACGAGTAAAACATTTTCAACTTTAGCTTGACCATTTAATTTTATGTTACCTCTTCCTGTGATCTTGGTTGTAGTGTTATCTTCAAACTTTACTTGTACTTCTCTACTGGCCTTTTTCAGCTTCAGGAACTTGCTTCTGCCACCTGTCATATGGTTGGAACATCCACTATCAATGTGCCAAGGTTGTTCTTCATCTTGTGCATGGAGCGCAATTTGTACCAACATAGCCTCTTCCTTTTCTCCCTCCTTTATCTTTTGCCACACTTTCTTATTGTTGGCTTTCTGAATGATTTGTTTTCCCTCTTTCTCTTGCTTTGGCTTTTCTGTAATCTTACTCCTGCAAAATCTTGCTATGTGGCCAACTTGGTTGCATTCATAACATCTAATTGCATGCTCATTCAAATTTGACAATGCAGCAAAAGAATTGTAGTTTCTAGCATGAAAATTCTGATTCCAACTCTGAAACCTCGATCTACAGTCCATCATCTTATGACCAAAATTGTGACAGGAAAAACAATAACCGTAAAAAGAATACTTGGTCATGTAGGGTTGCCTCTGATAAGATAAACTTCTGAAACTTCTTATTGGTACCTTATTCCACTTGCTCTCTTCTTTGTTTTTGTTCTGTGGAGAATGATCTTCTTGTTTCTTGTTGCTTTCTCCTTTACTGGAGCCTTTTAGGATATCTGCATAGTTGGCTTTCTTCTCTGGTTCTTTGGTCTCTTTCTTTTCTGCTTCATTGAATCCAATACCACCTTTGGATGATTTTGGTTTCTGTTCTCTCAGAATGTTGCTCAACACCTCAAAACTTTTTCAAACTTGAGTCTCTTGTTCAACTTTTCAGTTTCTTGTCTTAGTGCGACAATCTCTGCCTCCAATCTCTCGCATTCTTTTTCTTTTGATTTCAGTTGTTCTCTGATCACTTCCTCTATTCTTTTTGCCTCTTCAACTTGGGTCTTTAGATCAACAATAGTATTCTCATGTTCTTTGTCAGCATGCAGATTTTTCTTTGCTTCTTCATACTCTTGAAGTTGCACTTTTGCTTCAGGGTCTTCTTTTTGAGTCTCTTGATCTCACCCAAGGCACAGATGAGTTCTTCTTCTAAGTTTACCTTACCATCTTCATCAACTGCATCTTCAGCTTCCACTTTTCCATCTTCAAGGGCCATAAACAAAAGTTCTTCAATGTCACCTTCTGAACAATCTTCCTCTGAGCTATCATCTTCTCTGGTGCATAGACTCTTCTTGTTTTGGTTCCAGTTCTTCTTTTCAAACTTCCTTTGCTTGAAATTCTTTTTGTAGAAAGGCTTTCCTTTCTTTGCTTTGACAGGCTCTTCATCATCACTTTCACTTTTTACATGCGGACACTTAGTTGCAAAATGTCCAATCTCACCACAGTTAAAACATTTAAAAGGAAGTTTACCTTTGTACTTGCCAGATCCTCTTTTCAGATTTTTCACCAATAGGGCTTCTTCTTCCTCATCTGATTCAACCTTCTTCTCCTTTCCTTTTGAAGCTTTGAAAGCAAATTCTCTTTTCTCGGCTTATCTGGTTCTGTTCTCATCTCATAAGCCATGAGTATTCCATGTAACTCATCCATTTTCATTTTATCTAGATCCTTAAGTTCTTCAATAGCTGAAACTTTAGCATCAAATCTAGGAAGTAGAGATCTTAATACCTTTTGTGCTATTACTGGGTCTTCCATCGCTTCACCCAAGCCTTTGATCATGTTTACTGTCTCATCCACACGGAGTAGACAGTGCTTTAATATCTAAAGGGAATATGGGCATTTGGGCTCAAATACTCGAGAGGGCATCAGATTTCAAACTGGTTGGATATTCCAATTGTGACTATGGGAAATTAACAATAGGTTTCATGACAAACTTAGGAACAATAGTCATCTCTTGGAAGTCAAAGAAGCAGTCAGTGCCAGCAATTTCTTCAGCAGAAGCAAAATACATGGCAGCTACAGAGGCAACTAGGGAAATACTATGGCTCAGAAGGATTCTTGCAGATTTACAGGTAAAACAAGTTTCTTCTACACCACTCATGGTTGATAACACTTCAACAATCCTAATGGCCAAGAATTTAATATTTCACGATCGAACCAAGCACATAAACACCAAATATCATTTGATTCGGCATTATGTGAAAGACGATAATGTCAAATTGCTACATTGTCCAACTGTAGAGCAACCAATGGATATCCTAACAAAGGTGCTTGGAAGAGAGAAATTTGAAAAGTTTAGAGGCATGCTTGGTCTCACTATAACCCCTATGGATTAAGAGGGGGATGTAATATTATTGTACATAATATATTATTAATCCTAGGAGTAGGCATTTGTCTTCTTGTAGAATCTCAAGAGACATCTGAAGGTGAACTGAACAGTCATCCTGGAGATGAACTGAACGGTCATTTCTTTTTGTAATAAATATGTAATTGCATCTCATTTTTCAGTTAATTGAATACAAGTTTGGTTTGCACAAACATAATTTGTTTTTAGAGTCCAATTGACTGGCCTGACATGCTAGTGGTATTGCTCATACGTCAGGATTTGCAGCTGGTCCAAGTTCATCTTCTTATTAGGTTTATGAAATTTTATGTCAGAACATAAGATTTTTCAGTGCTGTATCCATCAGACGAGTTCCGTTCATTTTAAGTGTGGAAGATGCTAGAAACTCACTTTTACTTTAATATAGCTTACTACAAGAATGTTCATATGTTAATAGCTTTGTTGTTGACTGTTTAAAACTTTTAACATCAAGCATGGATTCGTCAATGATGTTCCTACAAGGTTCTAGCTCTTAGCCACAACTAATTTTAGCTTATATTGCTGTATTTTCCATAGCTATAATGTTAATCATGTTCTTGGCAGTTACATTTTCATAATTAAAATTTTGATTGTTTTTAGGTCTTAAGACGGCTTGCACAAAACCGCGAGGCAGCTAGGAAAAGTCGTCTCCGAAAAAAGGTAATTTGGGACCAAATTGTCATAGGACAAGCAGAGTTTAAGCAATGTAGTCTTCATAATATTTCCCCCCGTCATATTAATGAAATTTTTGAATGACAGGCTTATGTTCAACAACTTGAAACAAGTCGCGTGAAGTTGAATCAACTAGAACAAGAACTTGAACGAGCTAGGCAACAGGTGAACCGCACAAGATGACTGCACATATGTTTTCCAGTGGATGTTAAATGAATATTGTTATTAAATTTTTGTATACTAGCCGCAGGGTATATATATAGGAGGAAATTCTGGAGACCATAGTAATTCGACTATAAATGGAGCTGCTAATACAGGTAGACTCTTTAAGTGCATTGTTTTTTTGTGTCACTAAATGCTTAATATCATTGGATATAATGCTTGTGTCTCATGCATCAAATTAATTTAGAGACATTGGAATGGATTAAATCAAGCTATGGTAGTTGTTAGTATTCGGAAGAGTTCGACTTAATTGCGATTATGCATTTAACCTCATTTAATATCTGTTAAAGCAATAATTCAAAGATCACAATACAAGTTTGCTGATGGACATAAAGTATGAGGTCAGGACATGAGTTTTGTATCGTAAGAAGTAGCTAGGGATTGATATGGCCTTACAAAACACTTGCAGGAAACACACACAATTGCAGAGAGACTGCAGCTAGCTAACAAAACATGTCATACACTTCATTATCATAGTTAAAATAGATTTACAACGACGAGTATGAGGACTTGCTGAAGAAGGCTAAGCACGAGCAAAGTGCTTGAGAACTGGGCATGCAAAGGCAACTGAGCGGTTAATCTAGCTACATGCAGTTAGAAGGGCTCAAGTGAACCGAGCCAAGTGTAGATGTGGGTATTTACAATGAGGATGATACTTAGTATTTAGACCACTATAGTATCTTTCTTTGTATCAGAATAATTAGATTAACTATCTCCATAAAGAATTCTATCATTAGCATACTTCACAAGTCTATGCGGATTTGACTCCATGTTGGCAATATTTGATTTAACAGGTGCTTTGTCAAAGGTTTCATATCCAAAGAGGTAGAAATGTGAAATATATATAAATAGGTATAAGTATATGCTAAAGTGTAAAATTCCCTTGTTTCCTCAAGGAGGTTTCATATGCATGTGACGTGTGCTGGCTAGGCTGGGACCTTAGAATATTACCTTATCTTCCCTATTTAAACTGTGCATAGGATATCAAAATTCTAAATATATATCTTATATGCCTATTCTTGCAAGATTTTCCAAGTTCCAAGTCAATAAATTCCTGAGTTTTTGTAAAGTTCAAGTTTCTGTTGAGTCAAAAGGTTGAAACCTAGAGACTTACAAATTTGAGCAATATGTATAAGGCAAATAGTAAAGTTTCCTTGTTCCCACAAGGGGGTCTCATATGCCTATGAGGTGTAATAGCTTGGCTGTGACAACAATTGCTTTACCTTATCTATATTAAAAACTACATAAGATATTTAATATCTTTTTTTTTTTTATATACTGAATTTAGCCTAGTTTTGCAAGATTTTCCAAGTTTCAAGTTTTAATAATTTTTTAGTGAAATACCAAGAAATGGTTTATGAAGTTTGAGTCATGTTGAGTGAAAAGTCCCATCTCATCTCAATTTTGACCAAAGTTATGATTGGCTAGTGATTCAAATCCCGAGCCATGTAACTATGATTACAATAGACACAGTTAAGTAGCTAGACTTAACAAACACTATTTTCCAATCCCTATCTGATTTATTTGTTAGGAGAGGCAAAGGAAATACACGTGATTCAATAATGTGGATTCTAGTTCTTACTTTCTCCAATAAAGGATGAAGTTGTCTGTAATGTAGTTCCATTGGATATCTGCAATGTATTTCTTTGAATATGATATGTGTGAGAGTGATATTCTATTTATGAAATTACGAGTTTTGAAAATTTGATTTCAATATTTTAAGTTCCGACAACAACGTACCTTTTCTGAATTGTCAACATGTCCATCAAAGACCATATCTGATCTTCATGAAGTAGGTTAAGCTGATAAACTGTGTTCCAAATTTTTCTTTTTCATGGTTTAGCCTCAATTCAGCGGTACAGCTGTCAGTAAGGTTTATATTTTCTCACTCAAAACCTAGACAAGAGAAGCAACTCAACACTGCTAGAAAGATATAGAGGTTGTATATGATCCACATGGAGTACTATCAACATGTTCAATCCAAGAGACTCTAAATTATTTTGGATTTTCATTGTGGAATGGACTTCTCTATCAAAGATCTATTTGTGAGAATGATGGCTCAAATGGTAAGATCAAGGTCTGTCCCAGTTTGTGCCACTACAGGAGCCTAATTATGATCGATCCTGAATAACAATGGCATATGTCGCATGTGTGTTGATTACATGCAGTAAAATCTCTGCAAAGAATTTCATTCTTTGCATTGACAAACTCCTCGAAAACCTGTGTTGTAATGTTAAGGATCTCAATTGCCCCAAGTACCTGTTTGGCTTGAAGATGTAAAGAGGACAAAATTTAAGACCAAACAGTGATTCTATGATTGATAGCTTATGCCATTTTAGCCTCACCAATACTCCAACAATGCTTATGCAATTTGTGAACGGTCTTCTCTACCTTGTCAGTGATAATTTTAGCAGTCTAGACAATGATATTCTCATCCATAGCAACACGTGAAGTGCACCTAGAGGATGTCCATCCAGTTCTATAAATCCTATAGACCAAGAAACTTAAAGCCAATGTTGGCAAGTCTTGATTCCTTAAATAAATTACAGTACCTTGGGTTTGTTGTTCATGATCAAGGGTCCTGCTAAACTTCAAACCATTCGAGACCAATCATCTCCATAGAATCTGACCAAACTTCATAGTTTCTTAGGCCTGAGAAATGTTTATGGGAGGCTTTTGTTGTGATGCTTATGCCCATATTCCTGATAAAAAGAATGAAGTTGAGAAGAAGAGCCATAAGAATGTTTTTGTTGTGATGTTAGTGAGGAGTCCAAGGTGTATAGATTGTATGATCCCCAAGCCAAGGAGGTGATTATTAGGGCACGAGGTGTTAGACGAGAATAGAGTAAGCTAGGTTAATCATCTTTTTCATCTTTCCCAGGTCCTTAACCAGTGATTGTTGGCAGTGATATAGGTGATGGGTAGCCAGGGAAGGCAAAATTTCTTCTGTAGACAAGGCTAGATTGCATTAGTGGGCCCAAAAGACCTTTGGGGATGCAAAGACTGATGTTAATGTGACAGAAAATTGGAGGACTAGGAGTGATCGTGCTCGTTATGCTCGGCTGTCTTGTGTCATGATGACAGAGAATCCTCATAATTATGAGGATGCCTGTGGCAAGAGGGAATGGGAGACAACTCTGAGAATACAATTCCATGATGAGAACAGACTTGGGATTCTGCTCCACTCAGACAGTAAGTATTGGGTTTGCTAAGAATGGGTTTGTAAGACCAATTTTGCATCAGGCGGTGTGGTTGAAAAGCAACAGAGGTTCTTGCAAGCAGCTCAATTCATGGCAAAGGGATTCTCACACAAGGAAAGTATTGAGTACACTGAGCTTGTTGCTCGTAACATTTAGAATAGATCTTGTTATTGCTGCTAAAATCAGTCAGGAAGTATATCAGATGAATATGAATAGTGATTTTTAGTTGTGATTTGCACGAAAGGATTTATGCAATAAAAACCTGGTTTTCAATGTGTTGACAGGTTGAAAAACCTTTGTATGGGCATTTCTTAGATGAAGGTCTCACAAGAAGCCTGTCTGACCCAGATCTGTAGATTAAATATTATTATGGCGGTCCTCTATATTGATGACTTGATTATCACAAACAGAAGCACTAGCTTGATTCATAACTATCAGTAGACTTTGTAAAAGATGTTTGGCATGGCAGAATCAGGTTTGTTGACTTACTTTTTTGTATGTAAGTTTGGCAGGAGGGAGATGAGATTTATCTTCCCCAATCAATAATGGCATAAACTTGTCGAAGAGATTTAGGATGGAGTATTTTAAGTCTGATCATATACCATTTGATCCACATGAAGTATGTCGAAAACCTTATGTGATACAGATAAGTTTATTGGCACCTTGTACAAATAGCTTGTTGGTAGCCTTCTTTTTGACTGGTAAATCTAGGACATCACTGGGCCCAAGTTGATTGGAGACATAAATGGGAGCCTCGTTCCTTGGGAATGTGTAGGGCACATTAACTCTGCTGGCTTTATTTCCCATGTGCTTTGATGGTGTTCCAGGGCTGTAGTCCACCTTTAATATAGTTTGAAGATTTGAATGTGATTCTACTCTATATGAGTGTGCTTCCTTAACCGTTACAGCACAACCCTTTGAATATATGTCGGTAGTCTCTGACCCACACTTGGCCGGATATTGCTTATTTTGTTGGTGTTGTATCTCGATTCGATTCATGCAAGAACCTTGCTGTGTGCATTGGGAAAGAACCGAGCATATTATACAGTACCTTAAGGAAATTTAACAGCTTGATATTGAGTACATTTCTTGGTGATAATATCTATTTGTCTGGATTTTAGGTTTCGATTGGGTTGGCAAATTTAAATTGATGTTTGGAAGCCTTAATCTAGATTTATGTACACCTTTGGTCAAGTGCTATAACTTGGATCCACAAGAAACATTCTACCATAGCATTATTAACAACAGAGTATTTGGATTGTAGTGATAGCAATACAGGTGGCGTTGTGGGAGTGTTTGAGGAGTTATGCAATCTAGGGCCCATGAGGAATCCGGTGGATAGTGACACTCAATGGATTTCATGTACTGTGGCAGAAGCATATATGAAATAATAAAGGTGAAGAATATGCTAGAGTGTTATGAGACAAGGAGACACAAAAGAGAGAACAATAGACATGGTGCCAGAACTATAAACTGCAAGGTTATATTATGCAATAATTGTCTACAAGATCCAAGAGGTTGGATATACAAGATGTTTAACATTACTGTACTTCCTAATCTATCTTTGCTTTCTTGATCAAAGAATTGAAGAATGCATTAATATGCAAGTGTAGAGGACGAAAGAATGGTTGAACCATTATATGAACAACTGTTTTCAGCTGTTGTTTTATTGTTTTCTGGAAACGCCGTTGTGTACCTGTGTAAAACATTACGGACACTGTCAGAACTGTGCAACATCAACAAAGGAGAGTTAGGGCTTCGCGGTATGACCACATGTGTTTGGGAGTGTCTTGGAGTCAGTGGTGGAGATGACACATGGCGCTTGGTGCTGCCGTTAACATGAGTCACTTGAAGTCTTAGATGCTCTTGGATTAGTCACCCCTGGTTGAAGAGGAATGGTCCTCATTGTGTGCAATTGTGGGAGGAGATGTGGAAAGTTATTGGCAACTTGCACTTCGGTAAACTCTTTTTCATGAGAAGGAATTTGACCCTTTTTGATGATTGGAAAGAGGAATTTCTTGTTGTCTTGTCTGTTTGACCTCGCGTCAATAATTTGATCAAACTCTACTGAAGTGCTGCAATCAGGATTGATCTATGTCTACCAAAGAGTGTTGACAACATTTGAAGTGTCCAATAAAGGTGGAAAATAATGATGCAAGAGTTCTGCATTGGAAACTGGATATAAACCAAGTAGGAAGGAACGTTGAGCTCGAAAGTGCTATCTCCTACTTGCTTGGTGATGGTATAGGGCCTGTATCAAAGTGGATGAAGCTTGCAGTAAGTTCTTGTCAGTCTTTCCTTCTGCAAATGAAGTCATACTTGATCACCAACCTGAAAGGCGTGCGGCATATTTGATGCTGATCATGACGGTGCTTGTACTTAGAAGGAGTCCTTTGCAGAATTGTCTACACTTGTTGAATATGCTTAATGAATTTGGCTGCTTTGTCAACTTCCCTTTGAGCCGAAGGAGTTGATGTTGTAGGTTGTGGCATAGGATAAGCTATGTCAATGGGTGCTGAAGGTTGGAAACACAAGAAATCCTCAAAAGGACTATGTGGTGTAGAGTTGTGCAAAGCTTCGTTGTAGCTGTAGTGAATGAAGGGAAGATTTCCATCCCATGGGCATAGCTTCTTGGAATTGTACATTCTAAAAACATGCATGATTATCCTATTTACCACTTCCGTTTGTCCATCAGTCTGAGGATGGAATGTGATAGACTTGTTCAACTTTGTGTCCATCATATACCAAAGTTCTTTCTAGAAATCTCACAAGAATCTTGTGTCCCTATTAGAGATGATAATTGCTGGAAATACAAAATGGATCCAAACATGCTGAAAATGCAGCTGAGTTGTTTCAAGAGATGAGATCAATTTCTTAGAAGGTGCGAGATTTTCTATCTTTGAGAATCTATCAAGTACTTTATAAACACCATCATTGCCATATGTGATAGTAGGATATCCTGAAAGAGTCCATGGAAACACATTCCCAATGTCTTGTTGGAACCAAAGATGTGTGTAGATGCCTTGCATCTTGTCGATCAATTTGGCAATGGCACAGGTGGTAGATGACTTGATGTATTTGGAAACATCTAATATGAGGTGTGACCAAAAGTACTTCTGCAATACTGCGAGGGTCTTCAAGTCCAAAGTGTTCTGCAACCTTGCTGAAACAAGTTTCCCATACTAGTATCTTCCACTCTCCCTAGTGTGGTACACACAGATGTCTGAGGTTGTAAGGAGTCCATCTTACAACTAAAATTTGGGAATCGACTTACTGTTGAGTAATACCTGATAGATTTGTACAAAGTCTGAAACAAATGTATGCGATTCTGACTGAGTGTTAGTCTTATGTCCACATGTGTTGAGCACAGTGAGAAGGGCTTGAACCCAAGGTGGACTCAAACAATTTGCTACTGGATTGGCATTTCCTTTCCATTTGCTTGATGGTCAAATGGAACTGCTGAAGATGAAGACTGTTTCATATGCTATTGTTGCTGCAACTTGATTATTGTTTGTAGAAATTCCAGTGGCTTGTGATCTGTGTGGATTATGGTCTCCTATCTTAATATGTAGTCTCTCCAAGTGAGGATTGTTACAAATGCATATTTAGATGGACCTGTTTCTATATCAAATGGTTGCTAAAGATCAGCTATTGCGAGCCCTGTTGCAGAACAGAGTCTGTATATCAATCCTTCAAATGCTTTCTGTTGTGTGGCTGACTAGGTGAAAGTTGTTCTGGCGCCACCTTTGGTAACTTGATTCAAAGGCCAAGTTATATGAGGAAAACCAAGTACAAATCACCCATAGAAATTTGCTGATCCCAAGAAGCTATTGAGATTTGTGAGATTCTTTGGTGTAGGCTGTTCTTGGATGATACAGATCTTGGCTGGGTCCACATGAAATCCTTGTGCATCCACAATGTATCCTAAACATTGTATCTCCCACATGGCAAACAAACACTTCTCCATGTTAGCATACCATGTTCGTTGCCGCAAAGTGGTTCACAAATTTAACTTGCCAGTTGCCACTGACGTCTCACCCACAACTACACTCCATTTTCAGGCTCTGAAAGATACTCAGTGATGTCACCTGGTGTACAAAATCAAGCCTTTTCAAGGCACAGTCCTTTGTGATGGAACGCCATTAGAGGTACATGTCATTTTACTTGGGAAACCATATCTTTTTCGTCAACATGCAATCTATGAAGCAAATCCAAGAGATATTATCATAGATGTTAGTGACAAGAGACGCCAAATACCAGAAGTAGTTCCTAAGCTCTCTTATTAGCACCAAGCAGAGCAAGAAGCTGGTCAATTCTAGTAAGAAGTTTGTGCTCCTGATGGTAAGATGTAAATGTAAGACCACCCTTATGGCTCAAACTCGTAGCAAGGTTCCGTTAGCAGACACACAATAGTTGCTTAGCATGCTTGACTAATACAAGGATATCTTTCATTCACCTAAAGAAGCTCCTACGATATGTGGGGTAAAGTATGCTATTGATTTGATACTTGGAATACCTCTACCTAATGCATCTCTATACCGCAGATCATTTCTTGAGAATGAAGAGATCAAGCGGTTGATCCATGAACTTGTGGATAAAGGACACATAAGGCCCAACTCTTTGCTTTGTGGCAGCCTGATTTTGCTCGCGCCAAAGAAGGATAGCATGTGGAGGTTGTGCATCGATTACAAAGTCCCCAACAAGATGAGTGTGAAGAAACACTACCCTCTTCCTAGGATAGAAGACCTTTCGGAACAGCTCCGAAGTGTGAAATTCTTCACCAAAACTGATCTTAGGTATGGGTATCATCAAATTCTTGTTGAACATACGAACAATTGGAAGACAACTTTCAAAGCCATGGAAGGTTTGTTTGGGTGGTTGGATATGCCCTTCAGCTTATTTAATGCACCTACAACATTGATGCAAATGTTGAATTACACCTCCAGCCCTTCACAAACATAGTTGTTACAGTATACCTTGATGACATCCTAATCTTTGACAAAACCTGGGAGGAAAATTTGTGCCACATTCAACAAGGGCCTCACGGGAGAAATCCGATTATTCTGACTTCCACTGTCAATGTTGAAGTGTACAGGTTGTTCATTGATCCACGTGTGAGAATGGAACAATCTTTCTGCTTTCTTTGATTCCGAGTTTGTGAAAGAAACGATGTTTGCTGTACCTACCATGGCACTAGGTTCAAAGTCCATGATTTTTTACCTTTGTCTTGTGCTGCATTAATAGTATCTGGTGCTTCAAGTTGTGCAAGTAGAGCCTTCCTGGTGCGACACTAATCATTGGAGTGACTGCTAGTATTATGAACTGAGCACCTCTTGTCATTCTTGGACTGCTTAGTTTAGACATTTGACGTTGTCTTCTCCTTCTAAGGATGGTGCGAAAGAGCCATTCCCTTGTTTAGGATTTTGCTTAATCCCAGACTTAGGATTCTTGGACTGCACCTTTTCCTATAACTTGGGATCGTCTTTCTTATACTTCTGCTTCGATTTTGTGACCAAATTTGCTGCCTTCTTCCCAAAAAGAGATCTCGAGAAAATTCATGTCATATAGGATGTATGGTCTCAAACTTGACCTATTGTTTAGAATGATATTCTGCTCAGTTTCTTGAACATTTAATTTGGATAGCCAAGTGTGCAAATCGTTTGTATATTTTTGAACAAATTGATCACGACCCTGGCATTATTGTGCAAACTTGATGCACTGGTCATCATTATTTCCAATATGATAATATGTAGCTTTTAGAGCTTCAACAAAACCATAGGAAGTATCTATGGACGGGTGCAAGTGATCTTCACGAGTCGTGGTGGTAGTTATCTCACCATTTCTTTACAGATAAACAGACTATCATAAGAGAAAAGGTGATATTTTCTCTGTCAGAAAAGTGATTTACTGCAGAGTATGAACCTACGTTGCACGGATACCTCAAAACCCCTACCGAATCCTGCCTGAGACGTCTCGGATACGGATACGCGAAGGATACGATACGGATACGGCCTGGATCCGCGCAGGATACTCCAGGATACGTGGCGGATACGTCTGGACGTATCCGCCACGTATCCTGGAGTATCCTGCGCGGATCCGGGCCGTATCCGCCTTCAAAAACGTTTTTTTTAAGTTCTATTTCATTTTTTTTTAAATGTTTGACATTAATGAGAGTGGAGCTAGCGCAAGTGGCACACATGAACTTGATTTTGAGGAAAATCTAGATGATATATTCTAGATTTGTTTGTATTCCTATATCATATGTATGGCAGCCACATGAACAATGAAATCATAAATGTAAAATCTTAAGTATATTGTTTGTTTTGAAAATTTGAACATGGATCTAGTTACTAGTATATTTTTAAAATTTCAAGTTTTGTTCGTATTCATGTTAACATGATATTCGTATATCATATGTATGGCAGCCACATGATCAATAAAAATGCAAAGTCTTAAGTATATTGAATGTTTTGAACATTGATTCAAGTTTTGTATTACTATTTCAGTTTTTAATATTTATGGACTAAAAAATGAGTAAAATGAGTAGATGTACATAAAAAATAAAAAATATATATATATATTTTAATATATATGTACGGACGTATCCAAGACGTATCGTATCCAAGGGTTTTTTAAAATTGACGTATCCGCGTATCGTATCCGTATCCAAACGGATACTCGTATCCGTATCCTGGCAACGTAGGTATGAACAGATCAAGTTAAGACAATTATCAGGGGATCCACATCTATTCTGCCTTCAAATATAGGAAGGAGAGTGAACATGCTTGAGTAGTTAAGGGAAGTGATCTACAATTCCCGCTTGTTCATATGTGTGGTGTTACTCCAAATCCACTAGTTGTCTCTGTAGAGCTTCCTTTATCATTTTCTAGAGCATTTATGGAGTTGAGATCTCTGAAGTTCATTTGTTTGACATCTGAGGACTTGAAAGAAGGTACGATGAACGGTCATAATTTTCAAACCCTAAATCCTTGTAATCAGACCTTGTACAAGTGGGCATACAACTAAAGAAGGATTCAGATGGGAACTTTAGTACCACAAAGAAATGATATAAAGTGTGTATGCTCTAATACTATTGATCCAAGGCCCAGGAAGAACCTGGTGGTAGTGACATTTAGCAAATTAAATGTATTGTGGCAGAAGCGTATATGAAATGATAAAGGCGAAGAATATACTAGAGTGCTGTGAGACAAGGAGACACAAAGGAAAGAACAATAGACACCGTGCTAGAATTGTAAACTGCAAGGTTATATTATGCAATAGTTCTGTACAAGATCCAAAATGTTGGATGTGTTACAAGATGTGTAACTTTATTGTACTTACCATACTATCTCTGCTCACTTAATCAAAGAATGGAAGAATACATTAGTTTTCAAGTGTAGAGGATGAAGGAATGGCTGAATAGTTACATGAATGATAATTGTTCATGTCGTAATTAATCTGACCTGTGTTTTATTGATCGGAAATGCCGCTATGCAAAATAGTACTGACACTGTCGGACTTTGTGTGGCATCAATGAAGGGGAGTTAAGGCTTCACGGTATGGCCATGTATGTTTGGGATGGTCCTGAAGCCGATGCTGAAGCCAACAGATGGCATGGGGCACAGTGTTATACAACGTGTCACTTGAAGACTTAGATGCTCCTGGATCATTAGGCCATTTGAACTGATAAGCTACATCATTGATGCACTTTGTCAGAGTGCTAGTAAAGTTTCTAGTCCTTCATGCAACTATCAAGCCTAGTGAGGTCCATTATCATTACATCACTCAGTCTAAGATGGCACTATTTGGTTGTAGTTATGTGAGACTGAAGACCAAGTAGTCAAAATCTTTGTAGAGCTCTTAAGTGAGGTCAAATTCATCATCTATGGAGATATGTTGGACTCAAGGAAGTTGCTATGAAGGGTGCATGTTATAGGTAATGTCAACTTCTTGCGTGTCATGCTTCTCCAAATAAACATTAAGCGATGATTCAAGTGTTACTGTTTGTTTGCGGTTATAGGTTGACCTGTTACATGTGTTTTTTTCAGATCAAGTGATTTATATGTTGCTTTGCAGATTTATGCTTCACTGACATTTATAAAGATGTAATATGAGATCTTAATTGTTCATAATTACAAATAGGAAATCAGTTTATTGTATTCTTATTGCAATCTTTGTGCATTATTATCTTCTCTTTTCAATCTGATTGCATTATTTTGACAATAACTACGATATGATCACTAATTGAGCTTATGGAGTGTGCTAGATATTGAAGCCCTAACATTGAGTGATAGAATAGAGGTTCAAATTAGTTATTAGGAGTTGATGTAACTAATTGTTGACTCTTATGACATTGTCGTATGGTCGCACTATTCAGTTTAAAATAACACTCTGAACATATTGTGATTTTTGTGGACTACAATTATTTAAACTGAGGTCTTAGATGGATATTCTGTTGCTACTGTGATTTTCTCCTATCGGTAACTTGGTTGGTAGAATTAATTCAGTATCACTAGCAACTCATATTTGCATGTACTAGAATGGTAGAAGGCTTGCAATGCCTTCAAAATTTACTAGATTATTTTGAGTTATTGATCTTATGTTATCTTGGCTGGATTGCAGAAAGGGCTCCCACATTACTTTGTCAACCTAGAATATTTAGAGATGTAGGTAATATTTTAGTGCTTATAGATAGACTATTATTTTTACATGTAGCTCCCGTAAATATCTTCTAGACCCATGTATGTTGGGACTTTATAACTATCTACAGATAGAAATGATTGGTATTTGAGGAGATTATAAACTGTAGATTTCTTTGACTACATTACATGAAAATTGCTTCAGCTTTATAGTGTCTGATTCCTCTGTTGTCATAACAGGTTGCAACCAATATCTCTTGTGCTTTGTTTTTTGGATTCATGTGTATTCTGGGGTTTGTCTGCACCTTGGCAATATTTTGCTCCTGTTGCTGAGCACTTTTTTGAGTTTAATATTGACAATCGTTACAGTATCTTTTTTTCTTTTCTGACTTTAATTTCTATGTAATGTCTAATAGGGGCAGCTGCATTTGATATGGAGTATGCACATTGGGTTGAAGAACAAAACCGGCAAATTTGTGAGCTCAGGACAGCTTTGCAAGCCCATGTAACGGACATTGAACTCCGTATTCTTGTGGAGGGTAGCATGGCTCACTATGAAGAGCTATTTCGAATGAAGAGTGTTGCTGCGAAGGCTGATGTTTTTCATCTTGTTTCTGGCATGTGGAAAACACCTGCTGAGCGTTGTTTTATGTGGATGGGAGGGTTTCGCCATCAGAACTCCTAAATGTAAGTTGCAATTCAGGCATAAATCATAAACAATGGTTATGGACTGCATGATTACAAATAATGCGCTCAAATGTTCATTTTCAAAGTTGTTTTTTTGAACTGCATTGGTTTCTAGATTATGTCACTTTTTTTGTCAGCTTCGTTGTTTCTTGAACCACAAGATCATCCTATGTTGTCAACATTTTCATTGCACATAGTCCTTTTGGAGTTTCCATTTTGTAGTTGTGCAACAAACCTGAAAAATGTCACTTTAAGCAGCATTGTTTGTTACTTATGGCATTTATATTTGCAATGATTTGGTTATAACGAAATGATAAATGTATGTCTGTTCATGCATGCACGCACCTGTCTTTTTTTCTCCTTTCACCCTCTTAGCTTTACATTGTATTCCTTTTGGAAAGCATGTAATGAAATTACTAGTATAATTCAGATTGTGAGCATAAATAGAACAGTGAACACCAAAGAACACAATATTGCAGATAAATGATCTCAATATGCAAATAAAATAGCTTCGCCACTTCGAAGGGGCACAACCTCCAAACTATACAATAAGACTCAAATGCTTGAATGATGATGAACTAATACCTACTATAATCCCCTATATATACTATTCATATGTTATGGCCATCACCAAGGCTGGCCTATTAAGCATGAATAAGTATAAATGATATAGTAAAATGATATGGTAAGCCACAAGTCGGCTACTCATATCCTAATACAAACAATAAGTTAAGGGCGTAGCATGCCCTTCCCTTCAAACCAACGTTGTCCCAATGTTGAATAATCTGAATGTTCTTTGAGAAAACCTTCATCCTCCCAGGTCGCATCTTCTATGCTTAGATTCTTCCACTTGATCAGATATTCCTTAATGTCTCTAGTTCTCAACCTCTTAGTACGTGTTTGCAGAATCTTCTTTGGCTCCAAAATGATTCTTCCTTCCTCATCAAGTTCTGGTAGCTCTATCTGGGCTGCAAATTTCTGTCCAATAACCTTCTTCAGGCAGGAAACATGGAATACTGGGTGTATGCGTGAAGATTGAGGCAACTCTAGTTTATAAGCAACACTTCCAATTTTCTGTAGAACCTGATAAGGACCATAATATTTAGGAGCAAGTTTGTTGTCCTTTTTCTGTTGCTTTAGGGACATCTGCTTGTAAGGTTGTAGACATACAAAAACCTAGTCACCAATTTCAAAATGTCTTTCACTACGGTGTTGATCTTGCTTGTTTCATCCTGTTTTGTGCCAATGCCAAATTCTCCTTCAAACCAGCCAAAACTGTTGTTGATGTTGAATGTGTTCCTCAACATCTCTGACCTTAGTTTTGCACCCTCAAGGAAGAAGTGATAGATGGTGGATGGTAACCATATAATGCTAAAAATGGGGTCATTTGAGAAGAGGTATGAAAAGATGTGTTATACCACCATTCTGCAAGTGGTAGCCATTTAACCCACCGTTCTTGCTTATCTGATACAAAACAACGTAGATACCCCTCTAAGCATTTGTTGACCACTTTTGTTTGCCCATCAGTTTGAGGATGGTAAGATGAACTATGAGCTAGTTGAGTACCCAAACATGCAAATAATTCATCCAAAAATTACTTGTGAAAATAGGATCACGATCACTTACAATTATCTTTGGGTTCCATGTAACCTTTGAACTGTCTCCAAAAAAATAGTTGCGACTATATTGGCTGTAAATGGATGTGACAGGGCACAAAAATGGGCATATTTTGTGAGCCTATCCACAATCACCAAAATAACATTCTTACCCTCTGAACAAGGCAATCTTGTGATGAAATCCATGGAGACCTCCTCCCATCTCTGGCTAGGAATTGGTAATGGTTGTAATAGACTGGTGTCTTAATGGTTTCACCTTTGTTCTGTTGGCACACCAAACACTCGATACAAACTTTTGTACATCCCCCTTAAGTCCTTCCCAAAAGAATTCTCTTTTTATTCTATGATATGTCTTCAAAACCCAGTGTCCTCCAATAGGTGATGCATGTAGCTCTGCAAGAATCTTATGCTTCAACTCATAATCTTTACACAAGAATAACTTGTCCTTGTACCATAGGGCATTACCTTTCCACTCAAATTTGTTAGATGTTATAGAGCCTTGCTTGATATTCTGTATTAGAGATTGTGTATCCTTGTCCTGCTCCCATTCCAATCTTGCTTCATCCACCCAATCGACCTTCAATATGGACATTGCACATAGTAAGGCATCTGTGGATGTATCCCTTCTGGATAGCGCATCGGCTACTACATTTTCTTTACCCTTTTTGTATATGATTTCAAAATCATAACCCAACATTTTTTTTACCCACTTTTGTTGTTCCTCATATGATAACCTTTGCTCCAAAAAGTATTTGAGACTATCATGATCAGTTTTACCTTGAAGTGTCTACCCATTAGATAGGGCCTCCATTGCTTGACTACATGAAGAATAGCCATCATTTCTTTCTCATAGATAGGTTTGAGCAGATCTTTTCCTTTGAATTGACTGACTCTCAAATGCAATTGGTCTTCCTTCCGCATTAGAATTGCTCCAATCCCGATCTCAAGTGTCACATTCAACAATGAAGGTTTTTGAGAAGTTGGGAGTAGCCAAAACTGGGGTGGTGCACATGGCTTCCTTCAATTGCTCAAAGGATTTAGTGGCTGCATCTGTCCAATGGAAGGCATCCTTCTTTAGCAATGCAGTGAGTGGAGCCGCATGATTCTACCATATCCCCTCACAAATCTTCTATAGTACCCTGTTAGTCCTAGGAACCCTCGAGAGATTTTTGAGAGTTTTGGGCCTTGGCCATTCCACCATAGCTTTGATCTTTTGAGGATCAACTTTGACACCTTCATGGGATACAATGTGACCCAAGTACTCTACCTCTTGTACACCAAAAGAACATTTGGATGGCTTTGCATAGAGCTTATGTTTCTCCAAAACTTCCAACACTTTATTTACATGTTGCAAGTGTTCTTCCCATGTCTTCTTATGTAATCAATATGTCATCAAAGAAAACTAATACAAATTTCCTTAAAAATGGCCTAAAAATAGTGTTCATCAAGCTTTGAAATGTTGAGGGAGCATTTGTAAGACCAAAAGGCATTACCAAAAACTCATAATGGCCCTCATGAGTCTTGAAAGCCGTTTTATGAACATCTTCCTCTCTTATTCTAATTTGATGGTACCCGAACGAAGATCTAATTTTGTGAAATAAATAGCACCATACAATTCATCAAGTAAATCATCAATTACTGGAATAGGAAACTTATCTTTGATGGTGTACTTGTTGAGTTCTCGGTAATCTGGACACATCCTCCATGTTTCATCCTTCTTACGTACCATGACCACTGGGAAGAATATGCGCTCTGGCTATGCTTGATGATATTTGCCTTCAACATTTCCTGCACCATTTTCTCGATCTCACTTTTTTGGGAATATGGGTATTTGTATGGTCTGATGTTAGGTGGTTGGCTCCCTGGAATCAACCGAATGGCATGATCATGATCCCTAACTGGTGGTAGTCCCTTTGGAATTGCATCAAAAACAAGACGAGTGAGCATCAACAATCTTCTGAAGATCGGGTGGCATTGAAGACTCTGTATTTTGTACCTCTATGGAAAATAACTTTGCTACAAATCCATCTACTCCTTTTCTGAGAACCTTTTGCATCTGATGAGAGCTAATAATCTGTGGAGACTTAGCTACCATCCCTTTCAATTGTATTGTCCTTCCTTCTGAATGAAATCGCATGAACAATTATTGGAAATTCATTTCTATAGTACCCAAGGTTGTGAGCCATTGGACACCCAAAACAATATTTGCCCCTCCCATAGAAATAGCAAACATAGGCGAGTAGTCTAACATGTAGTCTCCCATGGAAAACTTGATACTATGGCACTTTCTTGTGCACTTGACTGTCCCACCATCCGCAATCATAACTTGCATTTTTGGAGCTGGGTAAATAAAACAATTGAGAGGCAGTAACTAACTTACTATTTATGAAGTTATGAGCACTCCCTGAGTCAATCAACACCGTCACCTTCTGTTTTTGAGATAGCTAATAACCTTTTGTGTTTGAGTACTAATACTTGACAACTCATGGCAAGAAATTGTAGGTTGGTGACCCTCCACTTCATCTTCTACTGGTTCCTCAGCGTCTCCTATAATTTCAGCTTCCTCTTCATCCTCATTTCCTCCTTCAATATAGAACAACTTCTTCTTAGTACATTTGTGTCTTGGTCCATATTTGTTGTCGCAGTTAAAACATAATCCTTTTGCTCTTTTTTCTTCCATTTGTTGAGGAGTCAGTCTAATTGGCCGAGTGAATGATGGGGAAGGGGTACTACGGTCTCTGGTGTTAGTGAAAGGTGGCTCCTACTGTAAAGAATTTTTTCCTCTGCTCTACGTGCCATGATAATAGAATCAGAAAGCTTGAGTGGATTAAACATATGTACCTCATGCTCAATGTGGTCCTTAAGACCCCCAAGAAACAGGTCATTTAGGTTCTCTTCTGTAATATTCTCCACCCTTAAGGATAGGTTCTGGAATTGATGCACATAATCTTTGATTGATCCTATTTGTCTTAACTTTGTTAATTGACTAAAGTAGTTATTTGAAACATTGGAACTATAGTGCAAGTGCAACTCCTCAGTAAAAACTGTCCAAGTGACACTGAGACCACTTCTTCTGCTTCTAAGCACATAACCATCTGATACTGCATTTAATTGGTCTGGTTCAAGATACAGGGATGCCAAGGTCACCTTTTGTCCCGATGGGGTTTGATGTAACTCAAAGAAGTTCTCCATTTGATTTATCCAATTCAATGGATCCTTCCCATCAAATTTGCGCATCTCCACTTTTGGCATCATGTTTCGTGGTTGTGAATAAGTTGGATTCTTGATTGGGCTGGAAAAGTGATCCAACATGGTTATTTTGCCCATTATTTTGAACTGAAGATCCTCCTTGGTTAAGTTAGGACATACTTTTTACCCTTTATATGTTGCATGATATCATCCAACCGTTGATTGATTTGGTCTATGTCTCCTTTACATGCCATCTCAAATTGTACATTTGTAGTTCATACTCGAGTTGGCTCACCTTATGATCAACTGAGGTAAACCCTAGTGCTGAGGAATTTGTATTTACCCCTTCTGACTCCAACTCTTCTATCACTACCCCATCTTTATCTAGGGTTTTACCCGGAGTGACCTGGATTCTTTTTGGCTCTTGTGGAAGGCCCCGCCATGATGTCAAACCCTAGGGTTTAGGGTTTCGATACAAATTCGGCTAAATAGGAAAAAACACAAAGAAGATACTACCAATATTTTTTGAGGGCTTTCCGAAAATGTAAAGAACTTGGAAAAATTCCACAAATTTCAGCCTAGGGAGCGATTTTATGAAAAACCCTAAATTTGCAATAACTTTTGCAAAATAAATAAAAAAGTCTGAAATTTTCAGGAATCTTACTTGGAATTATTCGCAACTTTGGTAAAAACATATCCAAAAAATTCTCTCTGGTTTCAAGATATATTGGAAACAAAAAATTAGGGTTTTTGCCCTAATTTTGGCCTGGATCGCAGCTCTAATACCACTTGTAATGAAATTACTTGTATAATTCAGATTATGAGCATAAATAGAACACCAAAGAACACAATATTGCATAGATAAATGATCTCAATATGCAATTAAAATAGCTTCGCCACTTCGAGGGGGCAACCTCCAAACCATACAATAAGACTCAAATGCTCAAATGATGATGAACTACTACCTACAATCCCCTATATATACTATTCATATGTTATGGCCATCACCAAGGCCGACCTACTAAGCATGAGAAAGTATAAATGATATGGTAAGCCACAAGTCGGCTACTCATATCCTAATACAAGCAATAGGTTAAGGGCGTAGCAAAGTAATTTCTATAATTAGCAAAAATGAAGCATTTCTGAAAATGTGAACTCATTTGACCTTTTATCTTATTTGGACAACATGAGAGACTTTGGTAATAGGTGTGTGTGCATGTGCATGTCTTCCTCTTTTTTTTTTTTTTTTGTTTTCACTTGAAGCTTTTGGATGGTTATTTTGTTATTTAGCAAGTCAATCTAGTATAACATTTCTGAAACCATCAATTCTTTTGAGTTTTGATCTTGTTCTGACTGCATGAGGGATTTAGGTGGTTATTCTTTGGCATAAAAGTGCTTAAATTAGAAACTAAAGAATTCCATACAGGAGTCATCAAGTGATTTAGACAGTTTTTCTTGATAATTGAATTGCTAGAATTAGCATTCAAGAATCTGAAAATGCTAAGACCTTTGAGATTTCATGTTATGCAAATAGTTGGCTCTGCCATTTATTGCGACATATAAACTGAAGCATATGTTCTTCCACTCCCCTTATGGCCGTTTGACTTGCTCTTATAGTGCCATGGTGAGTTTCTATCATGATTGTCATGTTTAAAGCTCAGATGAATTGAAAACTATGATTGAGAAAGTTTGTATTGCAGGTAAAAGTCCCAACAGGTGGGTACATCAACAAAAGCAGTGTGATTAACTGAAGGCAACATGGTGGTTGAAAGGAATGCTATCGAGAACAAACACTGTTGAAGAATTTCGAGCTGTGCTAGGGTTTAACAAATGTATGGTCGAGGCATCAAGATTCAGCTTCAGAAAGCTTTTGATCAAGATTTGGAGTTAATGTAGATCATTCCTAGTTGTGATTCAAGATGTAAAATGGTAGAGGGGATACCCTATACCCCCAGATCACTCTTCATTTAGGTAGATTCTTACTCGAGGAGACCCTTTTTCAAACACGGTCAGAAAATTTAGGCAAACAAAAAATCAAAAGCTTTTTGCAGATCAGAAGGTACAGAATGCATGCCTAGATTGAATGGAGGAAATTATAATTTTGGATTTGGATCCAAAATAATTTTGAGATAATATAGCAAAATTATGTAATCAGGGTTAATTTGTACATCCTTAGGGATCCAGGCATCCCTAGATGGTTTGTACAATTGGGCAAAGTAAAATTGGAAACCCAAGGGGAATATGAGATCTGATCATGTCCTCAGGGCTGCTTCTTTGTAGTTGTAGTTTTTGTTAATGAACATGATAGAGAAAGGATCTCTTTCTATTCCCTTAACCTATAATGTGCTTTGGGATATGTGTGGAGGGTTTGTGGCTATCATAACTTTTTACTTATTCATATGACAATTCTCTATATTTTCATATTGGTAGTATGGTTGGCCTATGGAGTAACCATAATAAATGGAGTATATATAGGTGGTAGTGGTTAGTATGTGATCATTATATTGCATATTATGTTCTTATTGTAAGTTTGTGGAGGTTGCCCCTCAAAGTGGCCTAGTTGTATGTTTCTAGTATTATGCTCTTCTCTTAATCATATTGTGTGGATCTGCTCTATTTAGTTCTTGTTATTGTGAATTGCTACTATTGTTTTGCTACCAATATTCATATTACTGTTCATTGCCGAAATTCTGATTACCTATTCATTATGTTCTTGTTGCAAATCGCTACTATTAGTTTGCTATTGATTTTCATATTGTTGTTTATTGCCAAAATTCTGCTCATTTATCCAATAAATTTCATTACAAGTGGTATCATAGCTTCGATTTGGGTAAGATTTCTGTGCTCCATTTTATTAGGTCTAGATCAACATGACTTCTGTCATGTCGGAGGATCCAAAAGCATTAACTTTTGATCTAATAGGAATATAAAATTTTCGTCTGCGTAATATTGCTTTGGGTTTTCTAAGGAAAAAATTGAAAGATTTTCAAACCCTTAAGCAATATAACAATTGTTGGATTTGTCTTGGCAACACCATCAAAATAGTATGACATTGTTAATCCTATTTCGAGTTTTTGGACATTTGTTACCCTTTCGCAATATAACAGTCATTGGATTTGTCTCAGCAAGACAATTGAAATGGTATAAGCCTCCGATAACCCTATTTTTGACCTCCAATAAACTCTAAAACCTAAACGCTGAACTGCGAAATCTAAACCCTAAACCTTGAACCTTAAATTCTAAACCATAATCCCTAAACGTTGAACCCTAACACATTACATTCTGTGCATGGCAGGGTTGCACAATAGAGGATGAGGCAAGGGTTCCATCTCTATTGGAAAAAATCCTAACAAAGATGGAGTTAGAAATGGGAATCCGTGGATCCTTGAACACGGGGTTTTCTTCTATAGATGATAAAGTCAGCCAAATCTAGAATGAGATGCATAATATGTAGTTGGAAACGGCCAATAAAAGAGATCTGGACAACATCAAAGAAGATAAGGTAACATCAAACATCAATTGGAATAGCTTGACAAAAGATTCTACTAGATGGTGCCCCGACAACAAAATAAAAAAGCTAGCCACCATTCACCAATGCCTATCCCAGCCGTAATCAACCTCATCCAAACAAAAATACAACACAAACCTCATCCTCGGCTTGATCTCATTAGGTTGCCTAAACTGGAAATGCGTAAGCTCAAAGGAAAGGATCTGGTCACCCGGATCAACCAAATGGAAAATTTATTTGATTCATTGGATTCCTTGTGGATAAGAGGTTGTAATGACATCCTTACATGTGGAATTTGAGCAATTTGTATGGTATCAATGGTTGTGTGCTCAAAAGTAGGGTCCTAGTGTCAAAAGGAGGGTCTCGGTGTCACTCGGTTAGTCAATATTGTTAGGAATTAGTATTCACATGGTTAGTTTTATATATATTGTTCTTACAAATGTGCAACAATATATCAATACGGGTTGTTATTGTTTGTATACTTCCTATTTTATAGGAAGTTGTTCAACAACATTCCCGGCTATATAATAGCCATTGTATTAGCATGAAATATAGAAATATAATATTGTTTTGTATTACATCCACTGTGCAATTCTGTACCAAATTCAATATTTGGTATCAGAGCGATCTGATCCAGTATGTTAATGGAGTAACGATTGCAAAGGGGGCAGTGGTATTTTGCTTTGTCCCGGTAATGAGAGAATTAAGTGAAAAATTCATGTAGATTAGTTTTCTAGAAGCAAACTATTATAGATTGTAGGATATTTTTATACGCAGCAGTTTCTTTGTAGCATGGATCTGTGGGAATACCTCTATGAAATGCACTCCTGATGGCATCGACATAGATCTCTCAGGCCTGTCAAATCTAGGAGGATTTTTCTAGACTATCAACCGTGGTTTGAAGTTTGAGCGTCCATGAATGATTCCATGGAATGTTTTCTAATGTCCACGTCATTATTGTCGTCTGACTGTTTTCTTTCATAGATCAGTTTCAATGGATCGACCTCTAAATGCAGCATCAAATGTTGATGAATAGACTTGGTTCAACAAAAAGTTAAAACGCGGCATGCAGTATCAGACATCCTGTATGGTTCGACCACTTTCCAAGTTAATCAGTCAACTCCCACGGTGCATTCATCCTGACGGTTTCTGTTCCAAATTCTCTCCTGTACACGGATTTCGTGGAGCACCTCTAAAACTGCACTCCCAACACTGAAATCACTGGAGAAAGCTTCTTCAATGTGCCCTCCAAACTTGCCGTTTGTTCCCTCTGCTTTTTCTAACGTCTTTTATCACGCATCTGGTTCGTGGATCTCGACCGCATCGATTACACAAGATCAGAGTCTTCGCTTGCACCTTGTGGTCTGATCTGCTGAGTTGTCGCATTCAGATCTTCACACATGCAGTCTTTTCATGCACTGATTATCATCTTTGTGAGTCAGGTCGATATTCTATCTATTGTTTTAATTTGTGTATCTATTGCCTTAGTCTTAAAGTATCTTGGGTCGATATTCCAAGTTTGTAACCTATGGTGTTTCATTAGTTTTCTATTTCTAAAGGTTTTATACAAAGTTTAGTTGTGTCTCAAAACTAAAATGTTATGTTGAGTCGGCCTACATTTATCATAAAAAGAGTTTGTGTATTATTCTTATCAATAGTGCCACTTCATACAATCCAATATTTAATTGGATTTTTTTTAGGTGTGTCATTATTTGTATTGTCTCGTGAGTGTCTAGTCATATAGTAGTGTCAAAGTGTCATAAAGTCATCTTTTGTTATGTAGTCCTTGATGTTTTGTCAAAGTCATGTCAAATAGGTGATTTTAGGTGGTGTCAAGAGTCAATGACAAAATTATTGGAAAATAAAAAAATTTTGCCTCACAGACGCATTTTCGGTGGAATCCGACGTCTGATTGTAGTATATAATTTTGAGCCCCATGATCACATTCGGCTGAGTTAGCAGCAGATCTAATGGAGGAAGGAGGCATCGGAGGCTGGAGGTCAGACAGCGACCTCTCGTCAGTCACCAACGACGGGGCCGCACAGAATGATTTGGTGGCACTGGTGTGCAGTGTGAGTATATGATTTTCAGTGTGGTTTCCATTTTCTCAGAGTGATTATGTTTGCAGAGTTCCTGTTTTGTTTGGTATTTGATGGATGTTGGAAAGAGATTTGTGTTGGAGCGCAGATGACTGTCAGTGATCCTCTGACTGACTTGGTCCTCTGACTGCCGTACTTCGTTGGAAGATGGTCAGCTAGAAGAATATGTTCACTAGCATTAGTGACCATGTGCAGCAAGACCTAACTAGCAAGATCCATTCAGGAGTATGTTCTTCGATGCAGTTTGCTTCTCAGTATCTATATGTGTGGAATTTCACATTGTGGGGGGGAATACATACCAATGTTCCATTCCCATTCTGCACCCAAAACGACTTAGTCAAGGAAAGCTTCCGGGCAAAGTGGCGCTTTCTATGCCGTTTCGAGATCGAGTGGCAGCGATCAAAGACAGAGACTACAATTAAGAACATTACGATTCTTATAGGAAGTAATGTGAAATTTTTCAAGATATCTTCTATTCTCAGTTTTGTGATATGCATGTTGTGTTTCCTACATTATTCCACGATGTATAAGCATAGTGGTGAACAAGAGCACCGAGTAAGTCACCATGGATCTTGAAAGGGTTTGTGGGAGGATCCAGAAAACCACACAAGGTCGACAATCGATGAGGTTCCTGTCGCTTCAAGGTTTGTGGTAAGCCTGTTTAAAACCATGGAAGGAGAGAGCCTTTCTTTTGGATCAAGGTCATGAGTCACAGAGTTGGACATGCCACAGGGGTGAGCATACTGCAGAAGAGCGTGTGGATGTTTTTCTACCATGTAAACACTAAGGGGGGGAATGTTAGGAATTAGTATTCACATGGTTAGTTTTATATATATTGTTCTAACAAATGTGCAACAATATATCAATACGGGTTGTTATTGTTTGTATACTTCCTATTTTATAGGAAGTTGTTCAACAACATTCCTGGCTATATAATAGCCATTGTATTAGCATGAAATATAGAAATATAATATTGTTTTGTATTACATCCACCGTGCAATTTCGTACCAAATTCAATAAATATTGATGAATTGCAGATGCACTACCACAACATTGTGACAAACTACTTGAGATAGCAAAATTGTGACAAATAAGATTTTTTATGGATTATATCCAACAATTCTTGAACCTATCCTTGTGAATGGAGATAACCACAGATGAAAACTTGAATGACTTGTTTCTAGGGGGCTCAAGGATAACATCAAACTTGATTTATGTATGCTTAATGTGTTATGTATTTGAGTCCATTATACACATGAGGAAGAGGAAAGACCACCAACCAATAAAAGGTGGGAGCTCACAAGCATCAGAGATCAGAATACTTCAACACAGTCATAATCATTCCCTTAGCCTACTAGGTTGATTCCTCAACAAATTGAAGAGATATAGGTAAAAGCATCATGTTTTAACTATGATAGCAAATACAACTAGGGACATAAATGTGCTGAAAAGAAATTGTTCTACATTGAAGGTGCCAATGTAGAAAAGGAGCATGAAGAAGTAGCATAGAGGCTGATGACGAGCTAGATATGGAACCGAAAGAGACCTAACGAACTATTTCTTGCCATGCACTTTTAGGCATTATCACCCCATATATCCTCAAGGTAGTGGGTTTTCTAAAAAACAATTTTCTAAAAAATAGAAGGTGACGATATTGACTGACTTAGGAAGTACCCATAACTTTATCAACAATAAGTTGGCAGCACGCTTGAACTGTTTAGTTTATCCAACTCCAAAATTTCGGGGCATGATTGTAGATGTTAGCACAACTAGTTAAGGGAAATGCCATAGTATTGAAATCACCATGGGAGATTACCAACTATATTCCCCTATGTTTTCCATTCCCATGGGTGGAGCAGACATTGTGTTGGGAGTCTAATGGCTCACAACCTTGGGAATGATCGAGATGAATTTCCAAGAGCTATTCATGTGTTTTGATTGGAGGGACGGACATTTGAATTGTGTGGGTTGTGAGCAAAGTCCCCACAACTAGTTATCTCTCATCAGTGTAGAAGATTCTAAAAGGGAGTGGATGGGATTGTGTACCCTTGTTTACATACTCATACATGGCTAATACTTGGAAAGCCCAAAAAAATTTGACTTGGCAACACTTGCCAACTTAAAAAATACCTAAATTTCTTTAAAAACATAAATTTGCTTTTGAATTCGCTTATAAAATCTCTTCAACTCATGCAAAGGATGCTCAATAATTGTGTGATTACAAGCGAGGGAGTGTGAAACTTATATAAGCCAAAAAACAATGTTTTTTAAGTGTACCTATGTATTTTCCGTGTTTGGAAAGTTTGTAGGCAAAACTCATCGGTTTTTTGGCAGTTTCTAGGCAAAATCGAGCGGTTTTTCTTGTGAGTTCATTGGGCTAGTACTCACTTAGGTAAAAAAATGGCGAGTACTCTCCAACTTGATGAGTACTTGCCAATTATGTAAACTATGTGTGGTACAACTATTTTCATTAGAAGCACAACCAACAAAGATGTTGAGACCGCTAGATCTATCGACAATAGTTGGTAGCCATTCAATAGTTTTTTGGAGAGAGGACGAAAGGACTACCTTCCAAAAGGGATCGTGATTGTGTTGTTCAACTAGTACCAGGTATCTAACCACCAAATGTCAAACCTTATAGTACCCATATGTGCAAAAGAGACAAATTGAGAAGATGGTATAGGAGGTGTGGAGGTATGCATTACTAGATGCGTTAAAGTGCTTATTCCTCCCTAGTGGTGATGTTGCACTAGAAGGATGACACCTAGCACATGTGTCCAAACCTCTGATTCAAAAATCGCGATTTATCGGCGATAAATCGTGATAAATCGTGTTCCTCCATCAAAACGATTAAACTTCTGAAAAATCGCGATTTTTGTAATCCGATAAATCGCCAATAAATCTTGATCAAATAACCTGCAAAAATCGTTGAAAATCGGCGAAAATCGGCGAAAATCGCGGCCTAGGGTATAACCCAAAACAGACCAAATCGATTCGTTTTTTTGCATTCAACCTGGAATCGTGGCCTTCGACGTGGTGCGTGGGCATTCTAGGAGGTTTCGAATTCTACCAAAGTGGTTTCGAGTTCAGCGAAGGTGGTTTTGAGTCTTTCCAGCCCTATTTTCAGAGCTCGTGGCCGCTAACAGGTAATCCGCAATATACAGTTACACAGTAATTTTTTCCTTTTTTAAAATACGTATTACATAATAGTTAATAACTTAATACTACAGTATTACATAATAATTATATAATATATTACATATACGTATTATATGTAATATAGTTAATACGTATTTATATATTATAGTTAATAATAGTTAATAATAGGGTTTTTTTAAATACGTATTACATAATAGTTAATAACTTAATTATAATAATAGTTAATAATTTAATAAATTTATAACTATAAGTTTAATAATTATATAATATATTACATAACTATATTTATAAGTTTAATAATTAATTATTATATTACATAATAGTAATACAATATGTAAAGTCACTTCTATAGAGTCACTTCTCGCATCATTTAACATTGTTTTTACATTTAATTTAAGTATATTTTATGAATTTAAATGTTTTTAAAAGTAGCGATAAAGTTGCCGATTAATGCCGATTTTTGCGATTCCCGATTTTCGATTCAAAATTTGACATGCCGATTAATCCCGATTTACGATTTTTTGAACTATGGTCCAAACTACAATGAACTCGAGCACGCCATCAAAGATAAGTTTCCAATCTCAAGAATTGATGATTTGCTAGATGAGTTATGCAATGTTGTATACTCTAAAAACTTTGATCTTCATTTAGGTTACCATCAAGCTAGAATCTGAGATGAGGATATACATAAGACAACTTTTAGAACCCACGAGGGCCACTATGAGTTTTTGGTGATGCCCTTTGTCCTCGTAAATGCATATCTATATTTCAGAGTTTGATAAACACCGCGTGTCGTCCATTTTTGTGGAAAGATGTCTTGGTGTTTTTTGATGACATCTTAATATACAACAACACATGGTAGGAAGAACACTTGCATGATGTGAATAAGGTTTTGATAACTCTTGAACATGATCAACTTTACATCAAGCCTTCCAAGTGTGATTTTGGGACCATAGTGGAGTACTTGGGTCACATATTTTTGCATGAAGGCGTAAAAGTGAACCCTTACAATATCAATGTCATGATAGAATGACAAGTTTCAAAAAGCATCAAGAGCCTACGAGGCTTCTTAGGGCTAATAGGTTACTAACGCCATTTTGTAAAAAAAAACATTATAAAGAACATAACAACACTACTCACCACTTTGTCAAGGACTCCTTCCACTAAAAATGAAGCAATCTGCTAGGGCATTTGAGAAGTTAAAGGAGGTTATGTGTACCGCTATGGTAATAACTACCCTAGATTGTTCAATTGAGAATCGCCAACTCAAAGATAAGAATTTGTGAAGCCCATTTATGAGAAGGAAATGATGGCTATCCTTCATACATTTGACCAATGGAGATCATATATTATGGGTAGAGACTTTGAGGTGAAGATAAATCATGATAGTGTAAAATACTTCTTGGAAGCAGGTTGTCATCTAAAGAACAACAAAAATAGGTTACGAAGATGTTGCGATGTGACTTTGAGATCATCTACAAGAAAGGAAAGGATAATGTAGTGGTTGATGCACTATCCAGGAGGGATGAGTCCATCGAGGCACTTTGTTATACGCCGTGTCCATGTCTGCAAGCGAATTCGGTGGATGAGAAAGATTAGAATGCGATAATGACACAAATTAATAGGTTCTCATTCGAAGCTTCAACAAGATTTGAGTGTATCGGATTTTTTTTTGTGGAAAGGGGATGCCATATGGTACAAGGATCGGTCAGTACCTATGTAAGAACTCAACCCTTTAGCATAAGGTTTTGAGGAGCAACATGCATCTCTAATAGGGGCACTCATGGTGCTTCAAGAATTATCATAGAATTAAGCCGGATTTTTCTTTTGGGAAGGACTCAAAGGGGATGTCAGAAATTTGTGGCAAAAGACATGGTGTGTCAAAAAACAAGGGGAGACAACTAAAACCCTAGGTCTTCTCTCAGAACCCTATCTATTCCTAGTCAGAAGTGGGAGGAGGTTTCCATTGATTTCATCACAGGTTTGCCTAATTCCAGAGGCAAAAATGTCACATGCTGGTTGTGGATAGGCTCACCAACTATGCCCATTTTTGAGCCTTGTCACATCCATTTGTAGCAAGTACAATAGCATCAACTTTCATGGATATAGTATAGAAGCTATGTGGGATACCAAACATCATTTTCAATGATTGTGATCCCATATTTACAAATAATATTTGGACTGATTTATCCTCATGTTTGGGTACTTAGTTGGCTTGTAGCTCGTCATATCATCCCTAATTTGACGGGCAAACAAAGGTGATCAACAAATTCTTGGAGGTTTATCTCCATTGTTTTTTTTCAGACAAACAATAGAGATGTGTTTAATGGCTTCCACTAGCAAAATGACGATAAAACACTTCTTTCCATACCTCATCCAAAATGTTTCTATGTTTGGCACATGGGCACCATCCTCCATCCATCACCTCATCCTCGGGGTACGATCAAAGGTTCCGACAATTGAAGAAAACACATTCAACACTAATAAGAGGTACTTTCCACTCTTAGAGAGAACTTGGCAATGACACAAACCCAAATGAAGCAAAAAGCTGACCAACACCATGGTGAAAGGTATTTTGAAGTAAGAGATTGGATTTTTGTGCACTTACATCTATATCAAAAAAGTTTTTGCAACAAGAGAAGGATAACAAGATTTCTCCCAAGTATTATGAACCTTGTCGAGTCTTGCAGAGGATTGGAAGTGTAGCATACAAACTGGAGTTACCTCGGTCAGCAAGAATGCATCCACTCGATATATTTATTGTTTCAAGGAGGTCATGGACAAAGAGTTTGATCACGAGATAGAGTTATTGAAGCTTGATGAGGAGGGAAAAATCATTTTAGAACTTGAGGAGATTCTTCGCATTACACATAGAAGAGGTTCACAGACAAGGGTGATTACAGTAGTATCTAATCAATTGGTTAAAAAAAAATTGGCTAGTGAATGTGCAAGATGGGAGGATGAATCATTCGTTGATAAACATCCATCGATATTCTACGTTGAGGACAATGTTGATTTGAAGGGGAGGAGCTTGCATATGCCCTTGACCTATAATATGTACTATGATATGTGTGGCTGACTTGTGGCTAGCATAAACTTTTACTTGGTCATATGATAATTCTCTATATCTTCATATTGGTGGTAGGGTCAGCCTATGGAGTAACCATAGCCTAAGTAGGGCACATATAAGAAGTGGTGGTTAGTATGTGATCATCATATTGCGTATTTGGTTCTTATTGTAACGTTGTGGAGGTTGCCCCCACGAAGTGGCTCACCATATATTTCTAGTACGTTCATTCTCTCAATCATATTGTGTAGATATGCTCTATTCTATTCTTGTTATTACGAATTCCTACTATCATTCTACTATTGATACTCATTGCCAAAATTTTCGCTTATCTATCCAAGTAATTTCATTACATCTTTCAAGGTGGTCCTTGGGTTTTTCATTGTGCACATTCATGATGTTTTTGTATCTCGGCTTCAAACCCACGAGAAGAGATGCCGACTAGAGATCTTTCTTTGGATAAGGTTCTTTGCCTTGCCACGGGAGTTCTGCTACGTTGCCAGGATACGGATACGAGTATCCGTTTGGATATGGATACGATACACGGATAGGTCAATTTTAAAAAACCCTTGGATACGATACGTCTTGGATACGTCCGTACATATATATATATATATATATATATATATATATATATATTTATGTACATCTACTCATATATATATATATATATATATTTATGTACATCTACTCATTTTACTCATTTTTAGTCCATAAAAATCTGAAATAGTAATACAAACTGCAAAACTTGAATCAATGTTCAAAACATTCAATATACTTAAGACTTTGCATTTTTATTGATCATGTGGCTGCCATACATATGATATACGAATATCATGTTAACATGAATATGAACAAAACTTGAAATTTTAATAATATACTAGTAACTAGATCCATGTTCAAATTTTCAAAACAAACAATATACTTAAGATTTTACATTTATGATTTCATTGTTCATGTGGCTGCCATACATATGATATAGGAATACAAACAAATCTAGAATATATCATCTAGATTTTCCTCAAAATCAAGTTCATGTGTGCCACTTGCGCTAGCTCCACTCTCCGCTCCTTGTGAACTCCCTTGAGCATCATCTTCGCCATCAAATAATAAAAGTTGGCAAGCGTGGCTATGGAGGCATCCAAGTCTATGGTCTCGGAATAAGATCCCAAAGTTTGTGAGGCCCTTTAGCATACTCCTTAGACTAGTGTGACATATACCAAATCCTCGGCTTTTTTTAGATGCTAACTTGTTTCTTTTAGCTGAGTGGATAAAGCTATAAGTACTCCAATTCCGCTCTGCGGAAGAATTACTAGCCACCTATTACAACAAAGTTAGAAAATTGAAATTCAAAGACAAGTTAGTATCCTAAGTTCTAACTTAATAAAATTTAAAATATTCGAAATGATTCTAAATTTTAAAATTTATAAATGTTATACCTGTGAAAGAACTTTTATAGCAATAAGACGTAAGTACTTGGCATCATGGCCATGTACACGCCACCATGTGGTTGGAGTCAAGCTACTCTTGTCGAAAAGAGCCTCAATCGATCCCATGTTGCCTTCTGAACCAGTAAACATGCCCATTTCACTTCTGACCACACTGGCTATAGATGGATCAGGAAAAATTCTTCGAATGTTGCCTGGTTCCATTTCCAACTTCGGAGTCAGAAAATGGTGCTTGCCTATTTGGTAGCCCAAGTACATCAGAGCTATAGTACTTTGGGGTCAGTGCATAAGCAAGGAGATGTAATGGGGTGGTCATTTTATTCCACCTCTTCATGACCACAGTCTTGACCTCACCATAGGTCTCTTCTGGATCTAGACCTTTTTTTGTATTATATCTCTGATACGCTCAAGCATGGAATCTATGCCATCATATATCTCTCCCAAGCATGCTTCATCAGTATCTACATATCGGATCATGGAGAGAATGGGTTCTGTAAAACTCAACAAGTACTCAACCTTGGCCCACCAATCCTCATCAAGGACCCATGATTTTACCCTTGTAGCTTTCTCTGTATTTGACTGCCTCCACACTGACCAAACACTGCCGATCACTATACTGCTTAAAGCCTCTCTCACCTTCACAAGCTGTCTCAAAACAAGCGTGTGAGAGGCAAATCTAGTTTCTGCAACCTTCAGCAACTCTAACCTTGAGAATTTCCTAAAAATGGCTTGTGACATATGATGGTTTGTGATAAACATTTGAATGTCATTTGCCTCAGAATAAATTTGCTCAATCCATGGGATTTTCCCAATCTTTTGGAGCATCAAGTTAAGGGAGTGGACAACACAAGGGGTCCAAAAAATGTGCTCATATCTACCCTCTATGATCATTCCTGCTGCTTTACAATTTTTAGCGTTGTCCGTGATGACTTGGACAACATTATGGGGGCCCACCGACTCAATTGCCTCTATTAAAATGTCAGCAATAAATTGTGCATCCTTGACTTGCCCTTCACAGTCAATGGCTTTAAGGAACATTGCCCCTTTAGGGCATACTGCAACAACATTTATGAGGGGTCTATTTCTAGCATCTTTCCATCCATCTGAAATGATGGAAACCCTTGTTTCCTTCCATGAGTCTCTGATTGGCTGCAAAGTCTTGTGAATGTGTTCCACTTCCTTTCCCAAGAGTGTGGTTCGAACTTTTTCGTAACCTAGGGATTTGTACCCTTGTGGAGCTTCATTGATACCCTTCACCATTTGATGCCAATATGGAGATCTCAATACATTAAAGGGCAGCCCACATGCATAAATGCATCGAGCAACAACCTCATTAGCAACCTCCCTCTTTTCAATATTAAATGCTTTCTCCAATGCTCCTTTTGGCCTTTTTCGTGAGCTCTCTGGACTCTCTTCATCAAATGGTTGACTTTGAGTTTGAATGAAAGGATGAGAAGTAGGTCTAGGTGTGGGTGGTAGTGATGAAGGCCTTCTTTGTGAAGGAATTGTTCTAGTTCTATTTCTTTCAGCTTGTTTATCAGCCTCCTCTTGCTCTCTTAGGTACTCTGCCATTTTTTCATTTGATATTTTTGGGCACCTCTTTATCCCCACACCTCCAACACCAGTCAAATGGATTTTCACTCGACTATATGAGGATCTGTACTGAGCTTGGCAACCATGACATATCCATACCCGACACCCACCACCAACAATGTTGTCTACCACTGTCACATGTCTCCAAAGAGGGGAATTAGGATCATGTCTCACAGGAACTGATGTGTTTTCAGCTTGGCCTTGCACTCCACCCGAAGCAGAACTTGATGCCATCCTAATCTGTTTTTGATCACCAAGATCACCATAATGGCGCGAGGTGAGAGCATACACAGAGTTAGGATGTTTAAAAAATTAAAAACATTTTGCCTTAACATAAATAAATTAGTTATGTCATCCTAATCTATTTTTGATCACCAAGATCGCCATAAAGGTGCGAGGTGAGAGCATACACAGGTTTAGGATGTTTAAAAAATTAAAACACAATTTGCCTTAACATAAATAAATTACTAATTAGTTATGTCATCCTAATTTGTTTTTGATCACCAAGATCGCCATAAAGGCGCGAGGTGAGAGCATACACAGGTTTAGGATGTTTAAAAATTAAAACACAATTTGCCTTAACATAAATAAATTACTAATTAGTTATGTCATCCTAATTTGTTTTTGATCACCAAGATCACCATAAAGGCGCGAGGTGAGAGCATACATAGATTTAGGAAGCTAAAAAAAAAAAACAAATACATTAACATTGAACAATGCATTTAAAATATATTTTTTTTTACCAATTAATAAATTAAATAACCCTAAACTATGCCATCCTAATCTGTTTTTGATCACCAAGATCGCCATAAAGGCGTGAGGTGAGAGCATACACTGATTTAGGATGTGCTTAAATTATAAAATTTTAAAAAATGCAACATAATAAATAAATAAATAACCGTAAAAAATAAAACAAAAGGATGAATTAAAAATAAAAATAAAATTAAAATACGGAATACCAGAGTGTAGTGTAGAATCGTAGATCCTGGTTGCTTCTAAAATTTTAAAACAATCTCTTCCTCTCAAGTCTAAACAATGGCTTCTTCTCCTTCTAAGTTCTCCTCCTCGCAATGATGGACTCCAAACAATAGAAGCAATCGTTGCCCCTCCTTCAAATCTTTGCCTCCTCTAAGCTCTTTGCAAAACCTCCTTCCAATCTTTGCCTCGCACTAAGCTCTTCACAACTCTTCTTTGGCTCTTTGCTCATTCACTTGCAAAAAGACAATGAAATTGTTTGTGTGATTTCAAATGAGAGGGGTGGGTGCTTTTTATAATTTTTGTGGGGAGAGGGTGTATTTTTTTATTCATTTAGTGTTTAGGGAGTAGAAAAGTCAAACATTAAAAAAATGAAATAGAACTAAAAAAACGTATTTAATGCCGGATACGCCGGATCCGTCACGGGATACGCCTGAGAGTGCGTGGCGGATACGCACGCACGTATCCGCCACGTACCGGCGTATCCGCACGGATCCGTGCGATCTGGGAGTATCCGTATCGGATATGTATCCAGCAAGATTCGGGGGGTTTTCGGTGTCACGTGCAACGTAGGAGTTTTGGAATGAAAATGTGTTCAAGAAGGATGGAGATTTATTTGGAATGAAAATGTGTTCGAGTTGGCAATTTAATAGGAAAATACGCATGCACTTCTAAGTTGCCGGTGACTCATGGCTTTCCAAATTATGCATGAATACTAAACATGGACGCTTGGGGAGAATTTTTCCTTTGTGGCTGTAGAGGAGGAACGAACTTCAATAATTGATTAGGAACCGAATAAGAATGCCCCTTACAATACTGGGATGAAAGAAGGGGCTGTTTAGTATCCGGAGGAGGGCGTGGAGAACCTCAAGGCCCAAGACACACCCCATCAAGAACTTCTATAGAATTGGGAAAGGTCTTCAAAGAAGAACAAGCAAGGTCGTGATAACATGAATGACAAAATCCAAAAGGAAACCATAAAAGACTTGGATGTGCTAGGGAAAACCAAAAGCTTCAGATGGATACATGCAGACGGTGGAAGAAGTGAAAAAAGAGGAAGCGGAAATTATTTGGCAATTGGAATAAATGATGAGAGATGATAAAGGAAAAGAGGAAATGTTGATCAAAGAGGTATAAGTAATGGGCCAAAAGAAACACATGGCAGAATAGAGAAGCAAGGTTAGAAATTCAGGACTAAATAAGAAAAAGCAGGGGATGTGTAGAACTGTTAGCATTTTCTTTGGAATGGTAGAATAATATTTACATACACTATAAAAGCAGCCACCGATAAGAAAAGGCAGTAAAAAAATTGCATGCTTAAGAAAAGAGTGCATTAAATTCTTGCATGCAAAGGAAAAGCAGAATTTTTCGCATTTACAAGAAAAGAAAAAGCAAAAGCAAACTTCCATTTACAAGAAAAGAAAGGAAAAACTTGCATGCATTATAAAAAGCTTTAGTGCTCTAAGAGAAAAATGCATGCATTAGAAACTCTCGCATGCATGCTTTAAATTTAGATGTCTAAGTGCTTGTAAGGTTTAGATTTTTAGGTGATGAGTTGTGTTTGTCTTGCATGTCGCCATTTGTTTAATCGTCAGACTTGGTCCTTTTTGTTGTTGATAATATTACTTTAACCTAGCAAAAGAAGACAGAAGGCTCCATGGTGCCAACCACTGCTATGGAAACCATCTGTGATCACAATTTTTTAAAAGCATGGAATGAGATGGTTGAGAACAAATTAACTCATCACACAGAATGTTTGAAGAATTAGTTTCCTTATAGATTTTTGCCAAAATCAAAATATGGTGAATGTACTTTCCTCACGGGTACACATTGTGTGAGCAAAAGGAGCACTACCTGTCAACGCAAGGCTTCATGGTGCCAATGAAAGCTCTAGCAACAATCCATGATTACAATTTTTAAAAGCATGGCTGGGATAGGAGAAAAATTTACACCCAACTTGCAGAACATTTGAAGAAATATTTTTCTCCCAGATATTTTCCAAAAGGGAATGATGTTGAAGGCACTTCCCTTAGAAATAAACTTTCCTCTTAATATGCTTAATGTTAAGAAGTAGCACACAGAAGGTGCCCTCTTCTTTGTTCAAACTTAATGTGTCTCACCTGGATTCCCCTGATTTTCAGCCTCTTGTTCATCATATTTGGAACCTCATTCCTCGTCTTGGTGGGGATAGAGGCTGGCTTTTGTGGTGGGAGGGTGCTGTTCAGAGAACTGTCAAATTCATGAAAGGGTGGGACTGTTTGATAGCTTGCAGGTGTTGGTGGGACCTTTGGGAAGCCAAGCAGAAGTTGGAGGAGGCTTGCATTCGTTCGAGGATGATCTTCACAATATTTCTTTGTAGGAAGAGGAGGCTTGTTTAGTGGTTGTTCTGCGTAGAGAGGATTACATCTTGAGAGGGGCTCGGATTCGTGCTTGCTTATTGGATTCAAGGGGGAGATGAGGGCTCCAAATTCTTCTTTGACTTCTTAAAGATGAAAGCGGTAGCTGATAGGGTGCTTGGTCTTTGTAAACTTGATGGCTCGGTGGAGGAGAATCAAGAGGGAATTCGTGAGATATTTAGACAGCATTTTTAGAACATTTTTTCTCCCTACCCTCTCTCAGATTTAGTTGTGGCTGCTAGAAATTCTTTCTGCTAGGTTGTTTCTCTCAAAGTTTCAGCTAGGGAACGTAGCAAATTGGACAGATTTTACGAAGGATGAACTGTATGCTGCTCTTTGTTCTATGCAAAATAGGAAATCCTGGGATTGACAGTCCTTGCGAGTTCTACAAAGCAATGTGGGACACTGTTGGAGATGATTTATGCTGCCTTGCTTATGAAGCTTTTTCCATGGGTTGCTTGTCTGAGTCCCTTAATCAAGGTTTGATTAAATTGATTCCTAAGAGGGTGGCTAGGGATACCATAGGAGGGTGGTATCCTATCACATTGTTGAGTGTAGCCTACAAGATTTTGGCTAAGGTTGTTGCTCTACATTTGAAGGATGTGGCTAGAAGAATTGTTCAGAGGGAGCAAACTAGTTTTGTGCAGGGATGTTTTGTTTTGGATACAATTATTTCTGCTTGGGAAGTTATGGAGTGGGCCAGGAGACTAGTCAGCAGACTCTCTTTTTGAAAATTGATTTTGACAAGGCATATGATCGGATTGACTAGTCCTTCATCACTGAGATGCTTACTTTGGCGAACACTCTCTTCTCCTGCGTTTCTGCTTTCATATCAATTATTAATGTATTGTCTCCTCGTGTTCTCCTATATCTTTCTATTATATAGGGTTACCCTTTATCTCCCTGTTTGTATGTGCTGATTGCTGATACTTGGACCTCTCCTTGGCATTGTGGTAGGCAGAATTCTTCAAGCCTCTCACATCGATTATGTTTCTTGTTGGCTGCCTAGTAAGGCTCAGTTCCGTCGGTTGGAGCAGATTCTGATGTCTTATTTATGGGCCAAGTATGGGGGTGCTTGTGGTCTTCCCATGGTGCCTTGGGTTGTTTGTACTATCCCCAAGGAGGAGGGTGGGCTGGGGTTGATTGATGTAGCAACACAAGGGAGTATTCTTGCGGCTAAATGGGTGGTTCGTTGCTTGGAGGGCTGGTCACCCTGGCAGGTTATTTTGAGGCATAGGCTTCTCACTGTGCAACATATTGGTAAGATTAAGGGTCCTTTTGGGCTGTGTGACATTATCTCTAACCCTCAGCATTTTCAGATCATTGGCTCCTTTGTCTTTAAAAGATATGGTCTGCTTGGAGGAAGGTTGCGAGATTAGTTAAGTGGCAAATGTCGGGCAGCCATGTGGGTGGGATTTGGCTAGAAGACCAATTTGGAACTGGAAGCTGCAGGACACATGTATTGCAGATTTGCCTTGCTTTCAGGCCAAGAGATTGAGTATTTTTTCTCTTTGGAGAGATCTTTGGGATGGCACCTCACGTTCATGGAAGGATTGGTGCTCCTTAGCTTGTGAGTATGCTCTTTCCTCCACTGATCGGCCTTCCATCATGGAAATTGAGAACCTTATTTCACAGGAAGATCTGTTCAAAATGAACATTGATATGTCGGGACCCATTTGGCGTGATTGGGTGTGGAGCTTCGGGAGCCCTCTTGAGCAGTTTGACATTTGCAGGTTATATTCCACTCTTCATCAGAGGCGGGATCTTGCTCCAGTTCTCAATGCAAGATGTATCTCCTTCGGTGCTGATAGTGAATGGGTTAAAAGATTGCATAGTGTCTGGTCGGTGAAAGTGTCTTACATGCTCTCAGTTGTTTGCATGGTTAGTGATTTACTACGGGCTTCCCACTAAAGTGTGTTTGGCTAAGGGTGGTCTTTCTGATGACATTTGTCTGTAGTATTTGTACTGCCACAAATTGGAATCAGCTAAGCATCTTTTTTGGGACTATTCATTTGCTAGATCTTGTTGGAACCATGTGCAAATGAAGCACTCAGCTATCCTTCAGGGGAACCTTCATAGGTGTGCTGTTGTGTTTGGGGACCCTAGCTCACTAGTTTGGGTGCCTCTTAGGGGCATTTGGCATTGTTTGAGGATTTGCTATGTTCATTATTTGTAAGCTTTGTTCCGAGTTTGTTTTTGCTATCGTTATTTGTAAGCTTTGTTCCTGCACCAGAGCTTTTGACGAAGCATTTCCAGATCCTGTAGTAGCCTTTGTGAACAACAAACAAATAACATTAGCTAAGTATCTTATCCCTCTACTGTTTTGTCAATTCAAAATCAATAAATCACAATATCAATTATCCTTTAACAATTTTGATTTGTTGTTTTTACTATCATTATTATTATAGTTTGAATTATCTCATGTTTGTTTACATTTTATATCTCGTAGGTGTAAAATAATTGAAACACATATGTCCATACAATATAGTTAAAATTATAAATATAATTAACTATATACCGATAGAGCAACAAGAGGCAATCCGGGTCTAGCTAGTATTGGAGGGATAGCTCATGATTCTTTAGGTGCTCCCCTCTTCTTCTTTGCTCAACAATCGGGGAACTTTACTAACAATGTGGCTGAAATCTTGGCAATTCAGCAAGCTCTCCGGGAGGCAAATAAATTGGGATGTGTTAGAATTATAGTTGAATATGATTCTAAGGTTATTATCAACCTTCTGTCAGCTCAAGAGCAGCATAGATCCAATAATTGGCTAATCGCCAAGATTCAGGATAATATTAAGGTTATTGCTAGACAATTTCAGACCATCATATATCAACATGTTCTTAGAGATCAGAACAAGGTGGCAGATGCTTTAGCTAATTGGGCTTTGGATCATAATAATCTGATCAACTTTGGCCCTTTACCATTGACATGGCCTCCTGAGAAGCAGAAACAGATTGAAAAGATCCTTCACTTGCAATCATTGGATGGATAAATTTGCAGATATGCTCTCTTTCTTCTTTAATTTGCTATTGGAAATATAATTTGAATATTTTATTTCTTATAATATAATTCTGGTTATATATATATATATAGTTAAAATTATAAATAGAAGTAATCATAATATCAATGTCACATATATAAAATAAGCAAAAACTAATAGAACAATATTGGTAATTGATAATTTGTTGGTAAAATATTTTGTTAGTGGACAAAACTATGCAATTTCATCACACTTGCGGGAAAAAGTTCCGCTCTTGGGAATGGCGAGACTCCCATTTATTGAAAGCTAGAAACTATGTACACTAGACTAATATCTGGGGTGGCCAGAGGTCGGAGAATGTGTAGAAACACCCTTGTTGTGACTACAACGGTAGACTAGAGGGGAGAAATTTGTAGGTAAGGGAAGAGAAATGAGAAGCGGAAAATGTATTAATGAGTTGAAATTAGATTTCATTAACAACTTAGAGGTGATTCCAGTTTCAATTGGAGGAAACAGTAAGCACAACACAACATCATAGCAAGATAATGAAACAAATAATGCAAGATAAATACAAAGCCTTATCAAGATATATTCATTCCACAAAGAAGGCACAAAGTCCTTCAACTTCTTACAAATACTAGCGTTTGCTTGGCTAAGTGACAAGATGAGAATGGAGGAAAATTGCCAGGTAGGAAATAGAAGAACTACAACATGCTAGAGAGAGTAAAATCTGATCCTTTGGAATGGAGAGAGCATTCCAATTTATAGCCAAAACAAGTGACTCTTCACATTCCCATGTGACTTTTCAACTTAAAGTGCAATCTCAACGAAGAAATAGAAACTTTAAGTGACTTAAGTCACTTTTACAAAAAAGTTATTTCTCAATGGAGAAATAAAATGTTAGAGAGAGAAAAGAAGAGATAAAGTGTGATCAAAAGAAGATGATCTAGGATGAAGTGTTACTTTTCCCTCATTGTGGAGATAAATGTTGCAACTGAACAGGATCTTTCTCAACTGCTTCTCTGTTTAGATCATGTCTTTTCTTGGACTTAGAAATGATTAGGCTGTGCAAATCAACTCTTTGTCACAAACACGATCTCTTATCTCCAGCAAACACGTATCTTCCAATCATCAGAAGCACACACTCACATCACACATGCCCTAGATTCGGTAAGAAAAATCACACCATGAGCTCTCTTGGATTTAATAGTATCAAAGATTTATGAGAATCCTCAACGGCAACGTAGCAATCCTCTGAATGGAAACACTTCCTCTTTGTGAGATGGAATCAAGCATTGACTAAATGGACAATGTCTTCCTAAAGAATACGAGTACTTCTGTTATGTCTCCTGAATAGAGGATGGTAATGAGATCAAGAATACACTGGAACCATGGTTCCCTTCATAGAAGCCTTCAATTGATTCAATTAGATGTTTCATGCTCAACAATCCTCTTGTGCTATGTGACTTGGGTTAGCAAATGATTTTTTCTTCTTATTCAAGTGTTTTCAACGGTCTTCAATGATGTTTTTGGCTGCAACATGGATGTGATCACCATGGATGGACTCATCTAAATCAATCATGGATGGATTTGTTTGAAAGGTTCTTGAGAGAAGTGATGCTCCAATTTTGAGACAATTCTCTCGTCGGGATCAACGGGAAAGTGCAAAATCCAATGAAGAGGGCAGAATACTGTGAAAAACACAGTCATCCATATCTCAAAAATAATCCACCTCATCATGTAAGAGATGGATCAAATGAAAGGTGATTTTAAGAAGAACATTTACTCCAAATTTCAGGCAATTTGGCTCGTTGAGTCACCGGGAAAAAGCTAAAACATTTTCATCTTTTTGGGCACAAATTGAGTTTGTTGGCTGGAAAATTCTTTCTTGAATAAAAATAGACCAAGTTATGATAGCTCAAAACAAAGGCGTTCTGGAGAGGAAGAGGTGTGCAAAATATGTAGTTTTGATCATGTGAACTTAAGATATGAGCAAAAGAGTGTTTTGGGAGCTAGGGCACGGAGCTGGTTTCAATGGCTTCCATGGGAGGAAAAGTGAAGTTTTCATGGTGTTCCTCATATGCACTTTATCTATTTTTGAATTGGGGTTTTGGAGGGAAAACTTAGCACTCAAAATATCATGTAAGTGGAGGTGGGGTTCGGGCTTTGCACAAGCAAACATGAAAATGCTCCTTGTTTGCAAACTCCACTCCCAAAGTGTGCTCCAATGGGGTGAGGGCACACTTATGAAGTGCATGGACATTGGCAAAGTGCGCTCATGCATGGGGAAGTTAAAAATGTGCCTAAGCCCTTGGGGTATGCACTTTATCACTTAAAACAAGCCAACATTCTAATTTGGTGTCATTTTTTGAGTTTGGGACGGGCCAATAAGGTTGAAGCGCACTTATGAAGGTGGGGAAACATAACATTCCATGCAAAACTTTGTTTTCCACTTCCCAAAAGGCCTCCATGCTCCATAAGTGCGCTCAAGTCACTTAAGTTGCTGACATCAACAACTTAATAGGGAATTAGAAGCACTTTTTGGGTCTAAGACCAAAACTTAGAGATTTCGAGGGTATAATATATGATCTTGACTGAAAACAAGCCAACAAATTCAATGTAACCACTTAGGAGACTTGAAAATGCATTCTTTTTGAGTTTTGAGCCAACTCACCTTTTTGGTGTACGAAAGGAGCAACAGTGAGTTGAGCTGTCACGGGAGCTCGAGATGAGTAGGAACAAAACCAACACTTGGACCATGAAGAGGACTCAATGAGCTTTCTTTTGACCATTTGTTAGGCTTTTGACTCTATTTGAGGCTCTTGAAACCTTCCGTGCAAGTTCTCTCCTTCATAACCACTAAGGTGCCTTAGTGTTTGAAAGGTTTCCATTCTTGGTACTTTTAAAACCTTACTTTAAATATACCATCATGCAGTAGGCTCCAAAACCTTTCAAATGGATTTGATCTAGGCTTCTGAAACCACCTGAGGCTCCCAAAATCTTTTGCACAGGATGACCCTTCCCCAATGACCAAAAACACCTTTTCCTCAAAAAAGTGCCAGAGGTGAATGTGCTCCCAAAACTAGTCCAAAGCTTCTAGAATGTTCCTAAACCATATTGACATGAAGTAAACTCAGATACCTTTTCAATGACTGCAATCTGGACTTATGAAACCACTAGGAGCTTCCAAAACCTTTCACACAAGTCGATACTTGCAAAGAGACAAATTTGACAATTTTGACCAACTTTCTCGAGAAGTGACAAAAATTTTCATGGGGTTGTCAAGTAAAATGCCTAGACATTTTACATGCCAACATAATTCAAAACACCAAATGAGTCATGGTATGATATCACATAGGTTTATATTATATGTTCCAAAAATAGTCAATGGTCATTCTCAAACTCAAGAACTATGTGAACACATCATCATATTGCTCTTGATTGAGAGCATCCAAATTAGCAATTGGTTCATTAGGACCATATGTCGTAGGATTTGTGCGGTAGTGCATTGCCTAAGAGCTCTACTATGCAGCTCATGCATAGAAGTTCGAATTAGTTGCATGTTTTAAAATGTTTTTAAAGTGTGTTTTTAATGTTTTATCTTTTTAATTATATGTTTTCAATAGTGACTATTATTTGACATTTAAGTATAACCCAAGTACCTTGGGTATTTCTGGGGTACATACCGAATATGGCACTCTTCTACTTGGTTGGGACTCGATAATAGAAAAGCATGTGAGGTATGCGGAAAGGTACTTATTTGGAGATGACGCCCTTTATGGTAGTGCTCGATAACATAGCTTGGTGGTGATAGAAGGCCTTAGAGGATGTTCTCTAATCTAGAGGCAAAATCTAATCCATCATTCAAAGGGCTTGGGCATGATACGGTAGTCTAGGTAATTGAGACTGCCTTAACGACTTAGCTCTTTACAATCATTTTCATATCCTTCATTATTTCACTTTTGAAATGTTATTTTATCTTATAAATTTTTAATTATCATACTATGTATATATTTGAGTTGTATGGTGGGAGGACATCTACATGTAGCCTCTTGAACTTCAATGCCTTTCCATTAGAATTTTGAGAATGTACACTCCAAGAAACATAATAGAAAATATTTGCAAGGTGGTCACAGTTAGGGATGTCAACGAAGAGGTGCCTTAGATCACACAGTCCATAAATTTGAAGAGAAAGACCTACAATCAAGATCCTTATAGAACTTATAAGAAATGATAAAAGCTTCTTCTATTAATCAACGAGAAAAGATTATAGGCTCATGCATAAATATTACAATCTTGTCATAGTCTTGCATTGAAGATTGTAGAAATTCCTAAAAAGGAATTCAACCCCTAGGATCTAATCCTAGCTATGCTTTTCGGCTCACAAGGCTTACACAAAATCAAACTTGGCTCCTTGAAATGGAGCTTTGTTACAATTATGCTCATACTTTTAACTCGGCTATTCTCGCCTTCCTCTAAGTATTGGTTTGCTTCTTGTTACTTTACACGTTCATCACTCTGCCTATTTCTAGAATCTGGTGGGAGAAATAAAGACACCTTTGCAAATTTTTATTAACCCAATCAGATCTGATTTTATTAACCCAATCAGATCAGTGTCAATTCAACTCATTCAGTGAACAGGTTATCACTCGAGGGGTTGTTTTTGTCCGATCAAAATATACCAGGGCACAATTCTCCATAATGTGCATGCCTAGTTTGTGCATAGTCCATCGCAAAAGATTCCCAATCACAACTCCACAGGGGCACAAAACTCTCAAGTCTTCATGCCTTGTCTTCTTTATTCCAATTAACACAATTCACAAATTTGTGCAAGGTCGTACAAAGCCATGAAAGATTGCAGAAGCTTTTATTCTTCTAACTCTTATTCTTTTTGGTGATGCAATATTGCAAGTGAACTTAGACGCTTCTGCATTGTACACATTAGATAAGAAGATAAACGAGCCCCTACTCATACGGGTTTCATAACTTCTTCAATGGATCAGCCAAGTTTTGCAACTTCAGCTGCACTAAGCCATGATGTATCCTCAACTTTTTTCCTTTCCACTTTACAAAATATATTATGTATTCCTTTATGCATGTTGTCTTTTCTACATGTGAATCTAGAACTTCCTCAATTTCTTCGTGCACTTGCTTTGGTAGTTGGTGCCTCCAATCTACTTCGGCGTGGTCTACTTCATTACTTGTCTGCCCTTCATAATAAGGGTATAGATCCACAATATTGAAGATAGGCGAAATGTCTATCCCATTTGGCAGCTCCATTTCATGTGTTTAGTGCAATTTTCCTTAGGACCTTACATGGTCCAATGTCTTCCACTTCAACTTATCATACACTCCTCTGGGGAGCCTCTCTTTGCGCAGGTGCACAAGAATCACGTCTCCTTCCTCAAACTCTCTCTTTTCTCTTCAGATCTGCATCCTGTTTGTATTGCATTGATCTCCTCCAATTGTGTGCACACTTGCTGGTGCACATCCTTTATGTGCTATGCAAAGTCTTTTGCTTCTTCCTCCATCTTTCTTGATGTCACACAATTTCGCTTACACCTCTTGGACTTGGTCTATAAACAATCTAGAAAGGTGACTTGGTGTAAGTCTATAAACAATTTGGAAAGGTGACTTCCTAGCATTCTTATTCATAGATTTTTTGTATGCAAACTCCACATGTGCAAGGATTGAATTCCACGTCTCTACTTTCTCTCTAGCCAAGGATCTCAACAATTTGCCAACACTCCTATTGACAACTTTTGTCTGGCCATTTATTTGTAGGTGATACGTAGAACTAAAGCGTAGCTTAGTGTTCAACTTCTTCCACAAGGTCCTCCAAAAGTGATTCATAAACTTAGTGTCTTTGTTTGACACAATACCATGTGGCGATTCATGCAGCCTCACAACTTACCTAAAAATAAGTTAGCTATATGCGTAACATCACTGGTCTTTCTACAAGCAATAAAATGAACAATTTTGAAAAAACTATCATTTACAACAAAGACTGAATCATGACCCTCTTGTGTTCAAAGTAAGCCCAGAACAAAATCCAAAGTCAGTTGCTCCCACTGTTTCTTAGTTATTGGCAAAGTGGCTGATATAACCTCGCATCCGACTCTTATGTTTTGCCCATTGAATTTTGTTGCATCTCTCTATGTATCTACACACATTTGTAGCCATATGTGATCAATAATCTCTCACTTAGTTGTGTCAAGGTCTTGTCTATACCAAAGTGACCAACTAATCCTTCATAATGCTTCTATTGGATCAAATTCTCTTGCATGGACCCCTTTAGGTATGCACAATTGCATTCCTATGAATATCAACTTTTCCTTCAAGTAATAAAGTAATCAAGGTGTGCAATCAATGCTTGTTGGTTCGTGTATTGTCTCCATGCTTCTTGTTGTTGGTATGTAGGAGTTTCCGATCATTTGGGGTTCATGGGTATTAGGATGGACCATCTCCTTCGTTTAGGTATTCCTTGACGCACCTGACCACCTTCTACCTACTAGACATGAGTTGTACAGGGTCATCAGGGAGGACATTTATAGTCAGTTCATCCATACTACTTGGGTAAACCCTCATGGTGGGTTACACCCAAAGATGGTCTTCTATGTTGGGCACTTCTTAGAGCTGAGATACGGGCTTATTGCCCATCCTCAATATACAATCCGTCATTGGATGCAGGCCCTTTGCATCCCCCTCGGCCAATTCAAAGTGGGTTCTCATAGGCTTCAGATTGAGACAAACCAACAAATGGATCAGTCAGACATGATCTACTAGTTATGCAACATTTAAGAGGTCGAGACGAAAGAACACTTCATCTTTGCTGCCCCTTTTGCTAAGAGATCGGAGGGAGTTTCCACCGCCTTTTTAGGGGATCCAATCTCTCACTGATTTCTTTAAATATGATGACCAAAGATGTTTGGATTTATACATACGGGAGACACCGAGGCTTTGAGGCTAGACGATTCAGGCCCTACTAGACCCGACTCTACTTGGTGGATCACTTTCTTTTTCATGGCGCTACCCTCGGGGAAGGGCACTAAGCGCGCTGAGGCCCGATAACATCACAACTTCACACTCCAGATTAGTACAGACTCATTAGACCATCCATAGTTCCCCGAGTTCACATCGGTATGACCATACCAGTTCTAATACCAGGAGACAGACGAGATCCAGTAGGCCATGCGGCGAGCTACCTCCACCTGAACAACAACACAATGGGCATCCCAAGCCTCTCACCTCCTCCTTTGGTCATCCTTCTAGTTAGAGTTTCTTTCAGTTGGCCTCGAATGTTAGGAGAGATAGATCTACTCCTTGATGGACCTTCCGCATTCGCTTCTCCACCGCTGGGGGTGGATTGCTTATTCTCTGCTTAGGTTTCACTCTCATGTCTACTTCGTTTTGCTTTTGCTTTTCTTTTTGTTGGTTGAGCTCATCCCATAAATATCTTCGATCCCATGTCTATATAGATAGAGGGGGAGGGAGTCACATAAATGACCTCTCCCTCTCGAGAGAACTCAACTCCAACTCATATATGGAGGGGGAGGGGCTTTCCCATTTGTTGTTGGTTCCCTTATCTAGATATGGGCCAAGAGGGTTGATTAGCTACTTACGGGAGATAAGATAGAAGTATATATAGCCCATTCGATTGATCCAACTAATGCCAATGCCATTCGTTTGATCCCCACCCTTGCTTTGCATTTAGTAATTCATTTTTATAGGAAACCTGTTGGTTTTCCTACTTTGTGTTGATACCTTTGTAATCTGGAGTCCCATTGACCGACTTTTGTGGTCATTTGTCGGAGATTAATATATTTATCTTATCTATCTAATCTAAAATCTTCATCTTTTACGTAGAGTTCATAACATTGAACCCTACTACTTCCACATCACCTCACTCAATAAGATGCATCTTTTACTTAACGCATCTATAACTCTATTCGACTTCCCACTTCTATGCTTCAAGACAAATGAGTAACTCTACAAGAATTCAACCCATTTCATGTGTCTTTGATTTAACTCACCTTGACTATTGATGAATTGTAGTGCTTGATGGTTTATATACAACATAAATTTGCTTGGGAAATAGGTAGTGCCTCCACTTCTTTAGAGCTTGCACTATGGCATAAAACTCCTGATCATAAGTTGAATGCTTCCTTCTTGCGTCATTTAGTTTTTCACTAAAATAGGCAATGGGCATAACATCTTGACTCATCATAGCTCCAATGGATGTTCCGCTTGCATCACAATCAACTTGAAATGCCTTATGAAATCAGGCAAAGCCAACATTGGCTGCTCCATGACTTTCGCTCCCTTACTTTCTTCAACTTCTCAAAGCAATATTTTGTGTCTATTGTCCATGCAAACTCCTTTTTCTCCCTATATCACTTTTATGATCGATGCACGAATTCTACTGAAGTCTCGTATGAAAATTTTGTAAAAGCTCGCCAAGCCATTATGTGCTCTTGGGTGATAACCATTCAACTAAAGCTCCTTCTCGGGATTTGTATACACCTCATTTTTGACGCTTGCTTACCTTTTCTCTTGTGCAGTGGGGGCTCTACTAATGCATTATCCTCCCGAGTGGGTGTGATTGGATTTGGTTTTGCAGGCTAGACCACAACATTTGAGAGATATCTCTTATACCATAGCTACCCTATCCTCTCTTTGTTTTCTCTTCTTCACATGCTTCCGTTGTTATGTTCACTTGTTTACACTCATTCCTGGGCTTACCATCACTTTTGGTCATCCTAGACCTTTGTCATACATCCATTATGTCTTTGCCTTCCATTCCCCATCGTTTTGCAACGTTTACCTATAATAGCCCCTTCTTGGTTGAAGACCCTTAGCCCATTCATTGTTTCCCGACGACTAAGGGATGAGAAAAAGGGAAACTAAGTCATAGTAAATTAATCATAAAGTGCATCATAAAATATTATTATAAGCACTTTATTAATTTATTAATGACAAAGTGAAAAAGAAAACAAAAATAAAAGAAAAGTGACAAAATAAGATTAGAAAAAGAAGTCACTTTATTTTATTTTATTTTTCCCAAGGAAAATGTGACCCATGTGGAGGAGGAAAAAAGGTAAAGAAAAATATTAAATGTGGGGAAATAAATCTGATTGGTGGTTGTGGGTGGCTAAAAGGCCAAGATTTGTTATAAAAGCAAGTCGACTTGCAAAGGAAAATCTCTTTTTGTTTATGATAATTTTCAGATTTGTGGTGTAAGCTTGCATGCTTTCCATAAAAACTCCAAAGGACGAAAACCCTTTGAAGTTGGCTTTAGAGGACGAAAACCCTCTTTAAGCTTAGAGAGAAGAACGAAAACTCTTCTTTCTTTTGAGAGGGAGCTCTATTAAGGGTTTCTACTAATTTTCAAGGTTTTACTTCAGAATTGCAGTGATATTTGAGGAGAAAAGTGCAGATTTATATTGTTTCCAGCTAGGGTTTGAAGACACAAGTGTTGGGGCAGATTTCTACCTTCAGATTCAGCCTGATCTAGGGTTATCTACACCCCGTGAGTGGAGTTTGACCCATTTTAGGGCACGGCTGTCCCAGATCTCATCACCAACATCTTTCATATTTTTAGTGGCCAAATCAGCTGGTGTGCATATTTTTGGGGCCAAGGAATTTGCATTTCCAGTGTGTTCGAGGACTGTCATTTGGAGATTTATAATGAGATCAAATCTCGAGTTATTGAAACGAAAATACTTCTCAAGTGTTTTTACAATAATAAAATTAGCTGATTTGTTTTTGATGATAAAAGAATGGTTTTACTTCAGTTTTGAATGATTTCCATCCTCTAAGCAAGTTGCATTTTCTGAGTAATATTCAGATTTGCATTATAAAAGTTTTGTATACCTTATACAATTTGCTATTTTGGTTGGGATTTGTCGCTATTCCGTTCAGGGTTAGAAATTCGTCTATTGGGGACATTGCATGACCTTAGGTTTCTCCTTAAAGCTGATGCGATTGACCATGGTCAATTGTGTCGCTTTGTTTTCCTATACCGATGAGGATCGACCACGGTTGATTGCATCGAGTATATATACACATCCTCTTTTGCCATTTTAGTATCAATAAATCATTAATCAAATCACTACATCTTACGTGCACATTGGACATTTATGCACATTTTAGCTCTTAGTTATTTGGCTTGAGGTTTTGGAGCTTGCCCTTTTGCATTTGGGTCACCATAGTGAGCTAGGAGTGGAGGTCTTCTTCTTGACCTTTCCCTTCTCCAACCATAGCCATTTTTGGTGATGTTGTCTCTGGGGAGGATCAATGCATTAGTGGTCACACCATAGGTAAGTATCTCTAACCCTTCTTTGTCCTTTATTTCATGTTTATTGTTGTGCGGATGGTTGATCATTCATTGCTATAGATTTAGGGTAGATGTATGTTTGTTTTAGTCTATTGCTTTGTCTTGTTTATGTTATGTCCCTTGGCTTTATCCATCTTTTGACCTACCTTTATTTGAATCCTAGTAGGATGCCTTTCTTTATCTTAGGTATAGGCCTTGCAAACCTATAACGATCTTAGGGTTATGACTACTATCCTTTAGAACTGCGATCCTTGGGCTCCTACATCTTTGGTATCTACATCTTGTGTATAGGCTTAGATTTGATCCCCAATAGTAAGAGAACAGGTGGGGATCAATCTTAGCCCGTCATACATTCTGGTGAACCTAATGTGAATCTTACTATCCCTAGATCTTCCTGCATTCGCTCGATTTTGTTTTTTCTCTACATTTGCTACACAATTGGTCATTGTGTAAATTCCTTTAAGCAACCAATCCTTTTTGCACCACATTTTCTCTTGACCTTATGCCATTGGCCTCTGTGGTAGCACTTGCATGGCCGATCCTGTTAGATTGTTTTTCGTACATCACATTTTCTCCATCTTGACACCATCAGCCCCTGTGCAACTTTTGCATGGCCAATCCCGTCTCGCTTTATAGGCGATTCTTTAAATTTCTACCCTGACGCCATTAGTCTCCATGTAATTCTTTTTGCATGGCGATCCCATCAGAAATATCTTTCCGAATTTCCTTCTAGTCACTCTTGATCAGAAAACTTCATCAATGGAATATCTGATCGGGGGTTCTGCTGATTCGTCTTCTAAACAATACTTGTACAACGACATTCACAAGGAAACTGACACCTTTCCTAAGTTTGTCCCTCTTTACATCAAATGTTTGGCCATAGGACCTGTTAACAACAAGAAGCAAAAGCAACCAAACCATAATATGAACAGCAGGTCTAGCACTTATAATCCCATCTTTGACTTAGAGGAGCAAGGAGAACATGAAGATATTCCTGGTTCTGATTATCCTCTTGCCATCCAAAAATTTCTTCAACAATTCCTTGAGTTTATAGGAGACACCTGATATGCTACAAAAGCGCATTGAAGATTACCTTTCTAGAAAATTAGACTCAGATGTTAACCACACAAAGCCTCTTGCAAGCGGAGCAAATGCTGATCCTACCAACAACACTATCCCTCCCTCATCCAATGATCCTACTCAACTCATCATTCAACTTATTGATTGCTTAAGTCAACAACAAACTACAACGACTAATCAGTTCTTGCAAATGCAAAACAACTTGGCCCAACTCACTAGCTGACCACAAACGGTCTCTTGGGGCATGACAAACCAATGCACCCCCCCTTTCCAGTTGGTATAAATGGAGCACCCATTACCCAACCTCCTATCCACAACAAAGTCCTTCAATCTATTCAAAGAGAGCCTCGCCCTCCCTATATCACTTCCATGGACACCGAAGGGATTTCGCCTTCCATTTCTTATGATGGCTCTACTAACCCTCACATCAAAGTTTTTGGCAACCTTTACAAGGATTGGGTCAAAGCTAATTCCTATGCAGCCACCAAGCTCTTGGCCAAAACACTTACAGGAGATGCTTTGGATTGGTATCACACTCTTCTAGCCAACTCCATAGTCAAACTTGAAAGCTTAGTCACCGCTCTCGTGAATGAATTCCAATACCATGATCTTTTTGAAAACAACACCAATGCTTTCTTCAATTGCCAACAAGTTGAAACGAGTCTGCACAAGCTTTCATCAAGAGATGGAAAACCTTATCCGGTAAGGCCGAACATAACATGCCTGATGAGAGTCTATTTCAACTATTCTTTAGAGCCCTTGAGCCTTGCCTTCAATACAAGGTGAGATCCTTCTCTCCTACCACATTGGAAGAAAAATTGAGCAAACTAAATGCTAAGACTATCTCATGAGGGAATTTGAAAAGCCTTCCCCCAAGCAACAACTACCCAAGAATGTGCATGTTCTCATGTGTCCTAGAAACAAGAATGCCACTGATGACGGAGTCGTAGACACTCTTCCTCAAGGCACCTCTTCTAATAGGACCATCCATAGTATTGATCATTCCACTCCTAAACCACAAGGAGGTTCTCACTCCCATTCTTCCTCCCATAATGATTGTCACCAACCTCTGTCTAAGGAGGAGTTGAGACGACATTTACCCCAACCATTCACCATGGTTGTAGATCCTTCTTGATCTCTTCCTCAATGACATGATGAAAGAAAATTTTGTTGGTGGCATGCCAATGAGTCACTCCTATGAAAATTGTTGTGCCCTTTGATCCTTCACCTATACCTTCCTCCTTGGCACCAACTTTGATCATGAAACCAACACTTGGGAAAGGTTAGATGAAGCTATTAAGGCACGTGATAAAGCCCAACAACGTGATTGACATGAGGCGGTTCATCAAGCCAATGAACATCTTAAAGTCTATAATGACCCACTCCTGATCACTCTAAATCTGAACAACCCAATTCAGCTCCTACTCATAACAATAATGCATCCACTAACGTTGTTGATTCTTTATATCCTACTACTAGTACATCTACGGAAAACAAAGTTAACAAGCAAGGTCATAAACATATTATTGCTTGCATTGAACTTGCATATCCTTGTTCTACTCAACCCGTAACCTACGAAACCATCTATCCATGTTCTTTAAGCCAACCATCATTGAACAAACATCAAATTCCCATTCTCTTGTCCAAATTAATATCATCAGCCCCTGTAAATTCCTCTACCTGTACGATCTTGTTTGTAACTTCCTCAGCATCCTTAGACGCCATTGGCCCCTGTGCACCTGCACGGCCGATCTTGTGTCATCTTATCACTTTTGTTGCCTATGCCATCGACCCTTGTGAAGATTCTCCTACCATGGCCGATCCCATAGAAATTGGAAAAAAATAAAAATCTTGAGCAATTTGCAAACCCCACAACTTCATAACCTCTTTAGACCGACCTCCCACAGTTCAAATCGCTGCACGTTCAACCTCGAAGATGGGACCCCCTTGCAGAGCTCTCTAATCTCCCAAGTCAAATCCCATTTCTAGAACTTATCCATACATCACCTAAGCATCATGAGCGCCTCATGTCAACCCTCTTCGTTATGAATATTTCATTTCCACGCGCTTTAGGGCATGAGCGTACTTTGCATGGTTCGAAGAGAGTAATCCTACGCTAATGCAAAGAGCTATCCATTGAGAATGGCCTTTCCATTGATAATTCTTCGTGCATTTGCTTCCGTTTTGACTCCACGATTCTCGGTGAACTTCTCATTCGTGCAGACAATCCTCCACTCTTTATTTCGATTCAAATTTGCCACCATACGATTAAGTGAGCCCCGATAGATGAAGGTTACGATACTTATTTTGCTTCTCTCAATTTCATTAAGACACTTGGCTATTCTATCGATTATCTTAAGTCCACTTGGAGCTCGTGTCTGAAATATCCCTAACTGGACATATATTACACTAGAAGGATTTTATGGCAAACCCCAACCTCACGATACAATGCATAGACAAAATGCTATTAGATTATCACACAGATCTAAATAAAACAAGGGAAGTGCAACTAGGTTTGTGAATGAATCTCATGTAAAACAAGCATTATGTGATAGTCTTCATTCCCCAAATGATATGCAGATTTTTTATGAGACTATTTCAGCCAAACATATGTATGAAGCTTTGCAAATCCAATCCTTTTGATTGCTGCAACTATGATTCAGAAATAGTGACTATGGGTGTTGGAGAAACCCTTGTAAAACAGCAGCAAGTAAGTATATTTTCTATACTAAACCAATCTCATAATTTTAGCAGACCATTAATGGATGAAATCAGGTTTTTAGGGCATAAATAGGCTTGGAAATATAACTCAGAATGCTGCAGATTAAGGACTGAAACAAATCTGCAACCCTTCCAAAAAATACTGGAAATGACATATTTGAATCCCAAAAATGTAGTACAAACGATGGCAATGATAATCACACCTGAAATAGCTCCAAAACACTGAGAACCAACCAAAAGATGGGTCGCTCCACTAGAAGAAAATAAGATAACCCTGCTGCAATTTTTATTCTTCAATACACTGCTGGAAACTAGCAAAAATCTGTGTAGTCCCACTGGAAAATCCTGTGTGGAAATTCCTCAAAGCTCTAAGAGGGTTTTCGTCCTCTAGAGTCAATCCGAAGGGTTTTCGTCCTTGGATTAATTTGCAAAAAGCTCAAGGCTTCAAATGCAAGAAGAGAAAATATCAAATCAATCTGGAATGCCTTTACAAGTCGACTTCTTCCCCTTTTAAAGAGAAGTGACCCAATGGAAACCTCTAAAGCCACCAATCAGCTTGTGGTGCTTTTTCTATGCAATTTTTCCTCTAAGGCCTAGTTGCATTTTTTAAAGGAGCACACAAGACCTTTTTGACACTCTTTTCTATTTTTTTAAATCCTCCTTGATCAAGTCGCATTTTCCCCTAGAAAATACAAATTTAATAAGTGCTTTATTTTTAATGCACTTTTCTAGGTTCTAATTTCATGTTAAGCCTATTAATTTATTATATGTGCTTTTATAATGTTCTTTGTTATTTTTTTGCACAATATAATAGAATTAATAAAACTTAAGTCACCCTTGAGCTCATCCTTTGACCATCGGGTAGACAAAATGGGCCAAAGGTCTTTGATAAAATTATCCGAGAAAGAGGGACATTACGGTGTCAAGGTTATGGCCATCGATAGATGCCCCCTATGTGTTGTATTTGGTTACCTATTACCGTGCCTTCTCACGCTATCCGTGTCAAATTCATGATCTTTAACTTCCCCTTGTCTTATAACATCCTCTTAGGTTGAACATGGACCCGCTACATGCGCGTACTTGTGTCATTCACTTGCCAAAGTGCGTTAAGTTCGCACATCTAGGAGCTATCTATAAAGTACAAGGTGACACCAATCCTTGGAACTTTGACCTCTTCCAACAATGTGGGACATTTAAAATTCCCACCATGGAGGAGCTTCCTACTATTCCATTTCGAGAATATCAACGCTTTAACTATCTTGTTGATTCCTTTGTGGCTATAGTGGTCATCCCGAAGTCTGGGCCAAACTCCGCCCAATTTTCTCAACTCAGACGATGATGAACCGATGAGATCAAACTTAAGATTAATACTTTCGATCTCCCTTATGCCACTATCTCACAGTTTCCTCCGGCTCTACGATGACACTCTCACAAGAAGGATGTCGATCGTGTTCCTATCACTATTACTCGCACCAAGCGTCCTCTTGTAGAGCATCTCGTTCAACCTAAGACCATTATCGACTCATGTGTTATCGACGTTACCACACCGAATACGATGGCAATTATACCCTAGATGAACCTTTCTTAGCAGGCTACGTCTGGGTAAGAATGTGGAAATCCTTCAATATCAAGAATCGGTGCAATCTACTTTCAACTAGGACATCAACACTATTAGTGTCTCCTCACCAAACGCATATTCTGATTTCAACCTTGAGGAAGATGATCTGATGGATGATTCTCCTTCAACTAGCGACTCGATGCCTAAGCCACAACTTGCTCCTTTGGTTAGCTCTCCTCACACTACACCTCTTGCGACATCTGCTCCTCCTCTTGTCACTACTAATTGACCTTCTACGAGATCACCTCGACTCGTCTTGCCATTATGGCTCTCGGCCCACCTGAGGCTGAACCATACTACACATGATATGAGGCTTTTTGGGATGATGTTTTGGATTGTATAGCCTATCGATGACATATGAAAAGATCAAAGTGGAGGCTAGACAAGATCAACAAAGGAAGGTCACAAGAACTTCTTCTCGCACGACTTTGTCGCTCTCATCATGGTTTTTGTTCTCGTGTTGATGGCACTTGCCGGGTTATCCACCGCAAGCACCGAGTTCGAGAACCTTCTCCTTGTGTGGCTAAGCGAAAGGCTTATTTTTCTCCATCTCAACAACCTCCTTTTATGCCATCATCTAGTTCTTGACCTACTCAATCTTCCCCTCCGCATCCATCTTCAATCCTGCTCGAGATATCACAAATCCCAAGTATACCAACTCTTTTTCATAAAATTGCACTTCTTCAAGTTTACCAACAATTCCGTTCACACAAACGTTGTGACACTCTCCGCAAATGTATAAAGTGTTCTTGCATGTTGCTAAAATTTAGCATGTCATCTAAATACACAATGTTGAACTTGCCGAAAATGCCTTCAACACTTTGTTCATGAGTGTCATTAATGTGCTAGGTGTGTTAGTTAACCCAAATTGCATGACTGACCACTCATATGATCCATCCTACATTTTAAAACTAGTTTTCCACTCAGCACCTTCTCTTATCTTGATTTGGTGATTCCCACTCTTCAAATCAACCTTTGTGAAGTACTACGCTCCACTTAAACAATCCATCAAATCATCCACGTGCAGCAATTGAAACCTATACTTGATGGTAATGTTGTTGATTTTGCTGGAATCAATAGACATCCTCCTCTTAACTCCTTTCTTCAGCGCTAATATTGTAGGCACTATGCATGTGTTGAGAGACCCTCTGATCAAGCCCTTTTCAAACAAAATTTTAGCTTGCTTCTTCACTTCCTCATTCCCCATAGGCGTCAATCTATATGTAGCCTTGTTTGGTAAACTAAACCCTATGATCAAATCCATTTGATCGCTTATACTGCGTTGAGGTTGTAATCTGTTTGGAATATCCTTGGACATGATATCCGCAAACTCACCTAGAATTTCTTCTATTTCAAGCAAAATTCATCCTTTTCTGTGTCGTTGCACTTCCTTTCCCCTTCCATGTAGGCTTTGGAATGAATGCAGAACATTCACGCTTCTCCTTCATCTCATTCTGGAACTGTTTTCTGGAAACCAACACCGCCTTCAGACCCCTTTTCACCTCAACACTTGCTTCCTTTAAATGATTCAAAGTGTACTGCCGACTCACCTTCAATGAGGTGTATGTGTTTGCATGGCCATCATGCTACACTTTTCTGTCAAACTGCCCAGGTCGACCAAGTAACACATGGCATATGTCCATGGGCATTATATCACACAAGACTTCATCCTCATACGCGTAAATCTTAAAGCAAACTTTACATTGTTCATTGACAAGCATTGATGCCCCTTCAACAACTAGGAACACCTTATACGGACTCCAATGCACAATCCGCTTTAGACCAAGTTTTTCAATCATCTCATTAGAAACGAGATTATCAGTGCTACCACTATCAATAATAACTTTACAGCACTTACCTCCAGACTTGCAAATGGTTATGAATACATCTTTCCTCTAAGCAGGTGCATTCTCCACTTTAATTGGCTTCAATAACACTCTTCATCATAAGAGCTTCTCTGCACTGTGGCTCTTCTCTGCTACTAGATGTAGTACTCTCCATATCCGCATGCACAACATGGTTGCTAGCATTATTCCTCCTCGCACCATCATTCTGTTGTGCTTGTGGACACTTGAACGCATGGTGTTTGATTTCTCCACAGCTGAAACACGTTCCAATGAATCCTCTACCTCTTCCACGTTTTCTTCCTCTAAAAACAGATATATCCCTGCCTCTTTGCGCATGACTTCGATCATGCAATGAACTCACCTCTCTCTCTTGTGTGTGATCTGACTTATCATTGTGCAATGTTCCACCTCTATGCAACACTTTTCCTTCCCTCATGCATTGCCTTGTTTTTAGCACAACTTTTCTTTGGCCTTCAACAAACACTGATAGGTTTCATATCTTATCTTATCTTATCTACAAACCTTAGTCTTACCATGCCAAACTCAGCTTGAATGGAAATACACGTTCCATTAAACATACCTTGAGACTTTTTTTGCACCACCTTTCTTGTGACCAGCTCGAATCTTTAGGTGATAGAACTCTTTAGTATAGTCCTTAACGAACATCTCCTTGTGTCTTAGGTTATGCAACTTTTTGAAAAAGTTCAATTAGTAATCCACAAACAAAAAACTTGCCTTCAACTTGGAAACCATCCGCTTTGAGACTTCAGTCTTCTCCTTCCTTTTCTATCATTCTGGACATGATCCCACCACAAAGATGCATCTCCCTTCAGCTTTGTAGAAGCAAAACAAACCTTCTTAGAGTCCTGTATTGACTTGTAATCAAAATACTTCTCTAGTTCTATTATTTAATCAATAAGATCCTCAGGTCATAAGCTTTCTGAATAGTTCGGGACATTCATACATGATCTACCTCCAATCCTCAAAATGGATTGTAGACACATCTTTAGGCTCTTTTTCTAACTCTTTGACACTAACCTCCAATGTTTTATCATCACTGGCGTTGCCATCATCACCAACTCTTCTTCTCTGAGCCATTTCCATAGCTTCAGGTCTCTCATGCAGATCTCTCATAGATCAGCTAACTCAACCACCCTTAGTGGTCCAATTCCCCATTCCCTCATAGGAATACCTCTATGTGCTATCTCAAAATTTCCTCATATGCTTAGTGGTAACAAAATATTGCAACCTACACCTGCCCAACAACCTTAGTGCTGGAAAATGCCTACAACAACTTTCTACCCACACTTGCAAATATAGAAAGCAGCCAAATGAAAATCACTCACCTACAATACCTTAAATCCCGCTCTAATACTAGTTGGTGCAGTCGCAATTAGGAGTCTCAATGAAGAGATGCCTTAAACCATGCAACCCATAAATTCTTAGAGAAAGACCTCACACAAGCAAGATCCTTATTCAGCTTATACAAAACAATAAAAGCTTCTATTAATCAATGAGCAAAAGATAACAGACTCAGGAACAAAGCATTACAATATTGTTACAGCTTGCAATGAAGACTATGCAGAAAATCCCAAAAAGGAATTCAACTCCTAGGACCTAACCTAGCGATGCTTGATGGCTCATAAGACTTACAGAGAACTAGACTCGGCTCCCTGAAGTAGAGCTTTGCTGCATTTCCACTTAGACACTTGGCTATTCTCGCCTTCCTTTTGGACTTGCTTCTGGTTACTTTACATGTTCATTGCTCCGCCATTTATAGAATCCAGCTGGAGAAATAAAGATACCTTTGCAAAGTTACCTTAACTGGATTAGATCACTGGCGATTCAGCTCATTCGGTTAGTAGTTAATCACTCGTGGGGACATTTTTGATCGATCAAAATATAGCAGGTCTCTCGGTCATCTAGTTAGTGAAGAAAAGGATAAAGACCCATGTGTTTAGGCAAGAACTTGCTCGACAATGACATTCATGCAAGAACACAGGATTCACAAAACACAAGCTAAATAATATACGCTGGGTACAAAGCTTCATAATGTGCATGCGCAGATTGCACTCAGTCCATTTCCAAAGCTCCCCATGCACAAGTCCACAGGCTGCACAAAAATCCCAAATCTTCATTTCTTGCCTTTTTTATTCCAAGTAACATCATGTGCAGGTTTGCAAAAGGTCGTGCAAAGCCACAAAACATTTTTCAAGCTTTCATTCTTCTAGCTCTGACTCTTTGGTGATGCAAGATTGCAAGTGAACCTGAATGCTCCTGCATCAATTTGACTCCATAATATGTAGCTGGAAGGAAGGAGCACTGATGTCATTTTGCTGGACAAGGATTTTCATTTTCATATTGGATTGTCGAGACAAAGGAGCCAACATTTAGAGTTGAGAGCTTGAGTTGGCTAGGCAATAATAGAAATGCGAAAAGTGAGTCAGCAAGACCTTCGAACACAAGGACAAATGTTCTTTGTCATGGCCAAATAATTGACACTACTTTTGTTTGGTTTTGACTTATTTCATACCATGTTCCATAATCCATGGAATTTGGATTCAATACATCTAAATATTGATCCTTTTGTGCTAAAAGCTGCTTGAAGTTTATATCTAATGTAGTATTCGATGAACATTTGACTGTTTAGTATTTCATTTGACATGAATATGCCTACTTTGATGTACATGAAGTTGGTTATTGTGGAGCGGTAATATATTTAAGGGCAAAACTTCAATATTATTTATGCATATTTAATTTGTCAGTTATTGCAAACTGCTTGGTCACTGTAGAGAAACTACACTACCAAGAACAGTCCTAGATAATATGGCATACCACAGTATAGACAAGAATGACAGGAACAATATCTTCTCATCAATAAAAGGTATAACTCAGTACAATCAGTGCAGTACAGGAGGACCTGATAAAAGCGTCTCCTACCCCTACGTGCAACAACTATTTAATATCAAGATACAATGGTTAGCCATTGACAACCACTCAACCTAACACCAAGTTACTACCTAATGCTGACAAGAACAACATTAATTACTATTTTATGTAGATGGTCTACAGTCACTTTTATTATTTGGCTTGCTGAGTTGCTCACAAGTCTGAGACAATGGGAATCAGGTATACATTAACCTCAACTTGAAAAATGCACTGAGGAATCATGTGCTTATCATGCATAATTTGGGCGGACCGTGGTCCCATTCACAGTGATAGACAAATGACACAGATGATTCCTCTATCTCAGGCATGGTCAGAGATGTTTGCTGGGGCTACCATCCGGTCTTTTCGACTCTCATTTGGCCATATTATTTGGGGATTCTTGCTATCCCCTCATGGCTATTTGTATTGGTATCTTAACCACATGGATTGGGGTTTTACTGCTTTGGGTTTACACCCTGTACATTTTCAGCGCTTTTGTTCTTTTTGTTTGGTTAGTCTTTAATCTTAGGGTCCTTTTGTCCTAGCACTTTCTATTGTAATTGAACATCCTCTTGAGTCCCATTGACCTATTTTTGGTCATTCATGGACATCAATATAATTTCTTTCTTTTCTCTGAACCTCAATGCCACAGAAGGCTTTACAATTGTCTAAAAAGATGCATTTTGGAATTGGTATTCAAAACATGGAGGTGGAAGAAATGTCTCACCAAGACTGCAAAGAAGGCTTGCCCTTTGCAAAGGGAGAGTTGAAATGTAGGTTTTGTGATAAAATTTATGATTGATTTGGACAAACAAATAAGAGTAGGAACAAGTGATTGATGCCAGATTTTCCCTATTTATGATTCATAGCCTTAATATTTTTTTCTTATTTAAATTTAAGTTATGGTCATTGTTTTACGAAGATTGACCTTGAAACCAAAAAATTACTTATTTGCAGTTCCCCCATGGAGTGACTAACAGAATGACAAACTTGGTATGGAAAGATGAATGGAGATTAAAACATTATTGAAAAGACAACCCTTGACCAAGTCCTTGAGATTTCGTTCTAGCTTTGTCAATATACAACCTAAACTTGGAAGACTGTTGAATGAGGATGTCCACATTTAATGAGCACAGCACCTTGGACAAGGCTGCATTCTTCATGAGTGGTATGAAAGTAATTGCTTCAAGAGAAATTCAAATGCTTTTATGATATGTACTTTATTCTCATTTGTACAACTGATGAAAAAGGGACTTTTATGAGGAATCCTTTTCATTGAGTTGGAGGTGAGCCCATGAAGTTGACATTAGATTGGAAATTCCCAAGGTACTTAAGTCCATGTAATGGGTTCTAAATGAATAATGATGGCAGACCGGCTGTATTACTATTTTAATTATGTGATCATTGGGAAACAATCCTTATATTTTTCAGCTATCATACATTCTGAATATAATGGAATGAGTCAAAATAATGCATCTTACTCAATACTTGGCTCAAAAGTACTATCCAGCCAAGAAGATACATTTGCAAAAAAATCCATCTAAAATTTGACACAATCAAGATTGGAATATTTTTGTTCATGGTGTGTTTGGTATACAATACTATCAAAATTGTGCTCATTGATTGCTTTTCTGTTTCATGTCCTACTTAAGGACGTGTAGTATCCATGCACATCAAGATTTGTGAAATATACTTCTAATAATAATTGTTTGTCTTCATTTTGCTTACCAGATTCTTACTCCTCAACTTGAGCCATTAACTGAGCAGCAGGTTTTATCGGTTTGTAACTTGCGGCAATCATCACAACAGGCAGAGGATGCACTATCACAAGGCATGGAGGCACTCCAGCAGGCTCTTGCTGACACTTTGGCAGCGGGTTCGTTGGGTACACCAAATGTAGCCAATTATATGGGGCAAATGGCAATAGCAATGGGAAAACTTGAAACGCTCGAGAGCTTTGTACATCAGGTCATCTACTAAGTATTTATTATTTTGCTGTTCTGAGCATCAGAGTTACCAGTATTTTACCTTAAATTTAAGTGTTGAATAGGAAATGCATATTTTCATCTTTATTTCCCACTCGTTCAAGTTTCGTCGATGAAATTTGAGCACCATTTTCAATCAAGATGCTTTCCAAATTATGCATGTATTCTCAAGTCCCATTGACCAAATTTTGGTCATTCGTGGACATTAATATAATTTCTCTTTCTTTCTTATGCAAATCTTTTTCTCAAAATAAGCTTTATTTTTCAAAAGAAAAGTATTGCATTAGGTCAGATTTTTATGACCTAATGCAATATGTAATATAATTTTTGGCATTTGGTCAATATTTTTATTACAAATTATGTAATATGAGTTTTTGGATTTCAGTTATGTAGTTTTGAGTCAATATTTTAGGGATCTTCATAATGAATGGTTCATAATGCAAATACTTGCTGAAGGTTTTGCAAATAGTGCTGCAACCAGGTGGCGGAAGGACTTGATTGTCGCGGAAACTAGGTGGTTAAAGCTTGCTTGAGCCAGAATATTACTGGGATGGGTGACTTCTCAGGAAGTCTCAGCGCTTCACCCTTGTGAGCACCACCTAGATGCAATGAGTGCCAAGTGGACCATTCATGCTCTATATTATGGTTTCTTGTGAAACTGTACAAAATGGGTCATTGTAGATTGACTTAAAACTATGCAGTTGAATCCCAAAAAAGCATATTAGATGATGATGCACTGTGTAAATACCAATTATATCAGAAATTTAAATTCTTGAAGCTGTAGTGCCATTGTGGATGTTTCTTGATTCTGTCATTTTTACATTTATTTCATTCAACTACTTTAGGCGCTCTTCAGTGCATCAGGGTAATACTCCAGTTTTGTCCACTCATATGGAATTTGGGAGCTGTATTTCTGTGATATTAGGAGTGTTTTGAAGCATCCTCACTCCTATTTGGATCTAACAGGCACATGTGTCTTATCTTTGAACAAAGCTACCTAGTTTGGAAATCTGGCTTTGGACAGCAGGGATGAAATATGAAAAATCCGGAATTACATTTTTTTGGAAAGTCCGGTTCAAAAGAAAAGGTGTACACACATATAACATAAACATGTGTAAAAATTGAACTGCTGGCCTGAGCAGAGAAAGACAGCTGGGACGTGGGTTTGCAGAGAAATTGAATTCTAATTTCCAAAAGAGAATAAATAATAAAAATTATCCAGATTGGATGAGACCAATACGGGACTTCTCCGGATCCGATAGTATCTAGGCCAGACCTGGCAGGACTTGGCAACTTTATCTTTGAATGTGCCATTTACAATTTTGATGTTTTCATTTTAGTTGCGTGCATATGAGTCTTTGACAGCATGCCTTGTTTTTGCATACCTATGAAATGTGAAATTTGGAAACCATTTTGGACGTATGGGCAACAGCTTTCCCCACCCTGGCTGTCCCCTGTCCCATTTCAGGAGAGGGAGACCCTACCCAGGACCATCCCCCCACTTTCCCGTTGCACCCCTCCTCCCCTGCCACTCCCACCGCACTCTCCCCCACCCCCACGAGGAATTTTCCTGCAACTTGCATTCCAATTTCAAGGGTTCGTGTGGCTTTTTCCTACATAAGTTCTAACCCTTCCTATTTCTTTTGCTTCCATTACCCTTTTTCCTATAATTTCCTCATAAATGTATATTCAAGTTTCCATTGAAATTGAACCATGGCCATGCCCATTACTGACAACCCCTGTTTCTTGACTCGCACCAAACACTCAAGTCTAAGAATAAAATGATATTATTAGCTTCTTGAGAACTTTGGATTCTCAAGCCTTAGTAAGGAAGCTAGGATTGATATATTCTTTAATGAGAATGTTCAAGTTTCAATGCTCAATTTAAAGAGTCAAAATGATTTTATTATATTCATCTCATAACATGAAGCCCTCCATAATGAATCACAACCACGCTTTGATTGAAGAAATATGGCAAAGAGAACAAAAGTGTGTTTAAACTCTATTTCAAAGATGAAAGATCCTGATTGTTACATTGAACTTCTATATATTTTGATTTCCATTCTGTGGAAGGTCTTACCTTTATACAATAGATCAATTACATCCTCAAAATTGAGTTTAGTATATGGCCTAAGGACTTTGGAACAAAAACCACTAAAAGGACCCTGATTAAGTTCCTTGTTACATGGTATCCCTCCTGAAAAATGACTGTTTTATGCTTTCCAAGGAGACGGTTTAGAGACTCATCATTGTTTTCATGATATTGCTATAACAAGTAGTTTTATTAGCATGGACTGACCGAATCCAACCTTTCCCCTTGAGCTGTTTCCCACAGTCGGATGTATTAGTTCTCAAATTCTCTTGCCTGAAATGTGAAACAAATTCTGTGGTGGTTGTGTTTTTAGTATTTCGACATTCTTTTCAATTATTTCAATTGAATATGCAAGGAATTGATATTATATAATTTTACTAACAATAGTTCAATTGATGGTTTATGAAACAGGCAGACAATCTACGCCAGCAGACCCTGCAGCAGATGTATCGTATTCTTACAACTCGTCAAGCAGCAAGAGGCCTCCTTGCCATGGGGGACTATTTCAACCGACTTCGAGCACTCAGTTCTCTCTGGGCTGCTCGTCCTCGCATGAGCCAGCTTAATGTTTACTAGGTTTTTGATAATTATTCTTCAACAAGGATTCAGCAAGTGCTTCCAAACTGCTGACCTTGAAGGACAGATGCTAATGGTAGAATCTCATGGTATAGTATACAGAATACTCGCAGTTATGAAAAGAATAGTTTGACCATCGAAGATGAGGAAGAATGAAGATGTGACAGAGATCTTTATGGTACCATATTCAGCAGATCTGTAGAAGTAAGTAACTTGTTGCTCCGATTATTCAGGAGTTGCAGCTCTGCTTCTTTCAGTAATTTATTGAACACTTGAATCTTCTGGACTATACATGTAAAATTTAGGTTGCCAATTCAGTTGTCAAAGGAGAGTGTCAGATTTTATAGGAAGTTGTGAATAGATTCTGACGCTCTCTGTAGTTTGTAACAATTCTGGTTGATAATTTATGTGAGTTAATTTCAACGTAATTTCTTCAAAACTGTATCAGTTGCAAATGTGCTGTGTCAATAGCTGTGGAAAGCAGATGGAACTGCTTCATGCATGGCTGCTATTTATTAATAAAGTGAGGACGGTGGAAAGCACAACTCATGGCTAGATACAAATCAGGTGAAAGGTAACTGATATCAAAGAATCAAGGTTCCAGACCGTAACTGTCAAATTTTAACACTAATCGCACTTAGAGAAGTTATATTGTAACATTTCCAAGAAAACACAGTTAGGGTTGATTAGGCTATCATGGTTTGCAGTCAACTTATGGAACCTGAGTCACCATTACTCTTTTATGATGGCTGTCATACTCGTAAATCAGGTTGTGTAGCAAAACTCCATTGAATTACCAAAATCAGCAGTTATTAACAAACATACTGGGTGTTAAATTTTTAGGATTGACAACTACTAACTTTTTAAATCCAAGAAAAGACACCTTCCATTTTCTACGAGTACTGCAATAGATAATGTGAGATGTTGAAACTGAATTTTTCAGGAAAGCATGGGAAAACCATTAGCGGTGAAATTTGCATAGAGGAATGTCATTACAATAAGAAAAGATTGTTGAGAAGGAAACAATTCGTATTACCAATTATGTTGGGTATAGATGGGGTTGAGATTAAAATGAAATGCTAAAGTTGTCAAATGTGACATTGATCTATTGAGAATCCAATGAACTTTCCCTTTTAGTCTGCCAAGGAAATGCTATAACAAACATTCAGTATCAGTTATTAGAAACATTCAGTATCAGTTATTAGAAAAATTCAGTTTGAACTCTTGCAGCAACTGCATATAAGCTGTTCATTTGAGAATATTATATACTAGCTTTGTAATTGATGTGTTAGTATTTGTGTGCTGAATGAGGACAGATATAAGCTGCATGTTTTGTAGACTTTCTGCAGATGAGCGCTTAATATGAACAAATGAAACCCAATCTTCAGCATAGACTATGTGATTCTCTTCTTTGTATTAACCTGTTTCCTTGTCATTTGCTTTGGTTTTAAGATTTATCTTTTCAAAATTGGAGTTCTGGACATGCCTTCCGGAAATACTCAGGTTTGCTGGTGTCGGTGGCAGTTCTATTTTTGAAAAATGGTGCATTGAGCTCTGTACTCTAAATATAACAAATCAAAGGTATTTTTCGGCTCTTTGGTGAAGACCCAACTGGCTGGTTTCACCTTTTTGTTCTGTTCTAATAGTAAAATTTGAATTTAAGGAATTCTAATGTTCTATTGGAAATATTATCATTCGACTCTATACATAGTGTTGGAGGAAAAATGCAGAAAATTCTTAGTTCAAGTAGAATGGGATGTAAAGCAATGGGACGTTTTAATTTATTTTGCTAGACAAATGGAAAGCCATAGACAGTTTGAGATGCTGTGGGTCCAAACAATGCATATTTATGTTAATGGAGCCAAATTCATCTGCATTAACTCTCTTTCATCATTCAATAATTTAGGTCAAAAGAAGCTGTATTCACAGAAAAATATTATTTGAATTTACCAGGACACTATAAATCACTCTCTTTTGGTGTTGTACCATGACAAACCATTGGCGAGCATTTTAATTTCTTAGATTCTTGTTGTTGCAAATTGCGTCTTTTAGTGTGTCTACTCGTGCTTTGAACTCGTACTATAATTTAATGGATCCAACAAAATTGTTATAGAGATTTTTATTGGTTCCCTAATATTTAAATATTGTTTAGTATGGTATGGTATATATCAATATTCTTGTAGTGTTTCTTTCTGCATTTGTTTATATATTAATAGAAAAAAGCAACAATGTAATTTTTTTCTTTTTTCTTTTATTCTGAATGGAAATAAAAACAACATTTGCATGTGCATGCAAATCTGTAGTGTCTTATCGGGCATTCCATAGTAAGATTTCAGCATCTTGTTGCAGTTTTTGGGATATTTTTTTCATTAAACATTTTTCTCATTCACAGGATTTGTAATCACAAGTTGTTGTTCAAGATGTCAATTCCATGGTCATCTTGTTTGATGTCACGTTTCTCCAGATGATTGATTGAAATAATTGATAATATTTGCAAAAAAATTATCTTTAAAAAAATCCATATGCAAATGTATAAAGACTTGGTGCATGGCCATAACTTGGATAGAATGTTATTCACACAATTATGCAATGGTGTTATGATGGGCATGTATGGTGTGGTCGTAGCTATATGATTCTATGCTAGTTCCTCATGGTAGGTTTGGTGATGGCAGTTTTCTGTTCCTCGCCCATTTAAGGGTTTATTAGGATTGTAGTGTAGTGCTCAAGACAATTAGAGTTGATATCAACGTCATGCTCCAACCAATGCTCTAATGGCACTGGCATGATATAAAGAAAACAATTTCTCATTGAAACACAAGGCAAATTTCGGAGTTACATAATTTAACTTTATGTTAGAGAGAGATGCGTGCTATTCATATTAGTTGACCACAAAAATTCAGTAGGCCAACATAGGCTGACATATGTAGACCGTACCATATTCTTCACCCTCGTAATTCCTCAAACCACTAAACATTAAGCAAGGTTAAATGATAAGATCTTATTAGATTTCTGCTCAATTGTTAGCAACCTAGTCATATTTTTGATAGTTTCTTAATAAGGACCACACATCCGAGGAACACACCCATGCATGTTTGCATGTGCGGACACGCATGTGCACGCGAGTATACTACACACACACACACACACACACACACACACACACACACACACACACACACATGCGTGCGCGCGCACACACACACGCGCGTGCACATACACGTGCATGCACACCCTCACGCACATGCACAAACACATGCACGCGCACACACATGCACGCGCACACGCGCACACACGAGACACATGTATGCACACATGCACACACACACATGTGCACACACGCGTACATATGCACATGCACACACCCACACACGCACGCACGCGCATGCACACGAGAGACGTGTGAGCACGCATACACACACAAACACAAAACACAAACACACAAACACGAACACACGCGCGCGCACTCCACAAACAATATGATGATTGTAATTGTTATTTATAGTTGAAACCACACACATGCGCGCGCACATATATTTCACAAGAAAAATATCTTAATTTTAACTAGAAATACTTGATTATAGTCGTTATCGATTACAATCACACATGAGCGCACACACATATTTCACAAGAAAAATATCTTAATTTTAACTAGAAATAATAGCTACAATTGTTGTCGTCATATATATATATATATATATATATATATATATATATATATATATATATATATATATATATATATATATATATATATATATGTATGTTAAAGTCAAATTATAGAAAATCTTTCAACATGATTGTTTGCTCGAGCCTTCCACTTTTTGACCTCAAGCAATGTATGTGATGCATGAGCACCTTTGGATCTTAAAGTATCACAAATTTGAGAAGTGAAAGAGTTTCATAAAGCTCAAAGACAAGCTGTGCAAATGCATCAAAGGTGGTGATATTACAAGACTTATCCTTGTGGCTTGTTTGCGGTACTTCCAAAAGTGTCAACACATCTTCCTTTGAAGTCACACACCTCATTAGTGGGACAATGCCGAGAGTGGCAGATCTATTAGACACGTGCGCGCACACACAATATATGATGATTGTAATTGTTATTTATAGTTAAAACCACACACGTGCACACACATATATTTAACAAGAAAAATATCTTAGTTTTAACTAGAAATAATAGTTATACACAGCGCATGTGCAGCACACACACACACACACACGCACGCACACACACACACACATATTTCACAAGAAAAATATCTTAATTTTAACTAGAAATAACGATTCTGATCTATGCATGCATGACGACGATTGTAATCGTTATTTCTAGTTAAAATTAAGATATTTTTCTTGTGAAATATGCGTGTGTGTGTGTGTGTGTGTGTGTGTGTGTGTGTGTGTGTGTGTGTGTGTGATGACGACGACTATAATTGTTATTTCTAGTTAAAATTAAGATAATTTTCTTGTGAAATATATGTGTTTGTGCTCATGCGTGTGTGGTTTTAACTATAAATAACAATTACAACCATCATATTGTGTGTGTGATATATATATAAAGTCCAAGTATAGAAAATCTTTCAACACGATTGTTTGCTCAAGCCTCCTACTTTTTGACCTCAAGCAATGTATGTGATGCATAAGCACCTTTGGATCTTAAAGTTATCACAAATTTGAGAAGTGAAGGAGTTTCATAAAGCTCAAAGAAAAGCGTGCAAATGTATCAAAGGTGGTGATATTACAAGACTTGTTCTTGTGGCTTGTTTGTGGTACTTCTAAGAGCGCCAACACATCTTCCTTTGAAGTTACACACCTCGTTAGTGGGACAACGCCGAGAGTGGTAGATTTGTTAGAAGGGTTGAGAGGAATGTAAGTTAGATTGGAGGCTATGGAGATTACACGATGAAGATTTGTTGTGGTCATCAATGAAGATGAAGAAGCTCGAAAATTGCATGTGGAAGGTTTCAAGTAATGGATTTTAAAATCTATTGCTTTGAGATGGGAGGCAAGCCAAAGTTGGACATTTTGAGCTACTTAGAAAGTTTGAAATTTGAAGATTTGATTGATTGGATCATAGAGTTGGAAAAGTTCTTGAGTATTAAAAATTGTAGGCACTAAGAGAATGATGCTTGCTTACACAATTGAAAAGACACATCCTTATGGCGGGATCATGTGTAGTTGGAAAGAGTAAGAAGAGGCAAGGATAAAATTAAGTCGTGGCGTAGAATGACAACACAATTTAAAGGTAAGTTTTTATCTTTTGAATATCAACTAAGTTTGTTTAAGAAGTTGAATTTGAAGTGGAAAGACATGAGTGTAAATGATTACACCAAAGAGTTCTACGAAATGATTATCCCAACAAGTCATGTTGGAGATGACAAGTAAAATATTTTAAGGTATGTGAATGGCCTCTACCTTTCCATACAAGATGAGTTTGAAATGATGATCGTACATTATGTAGAACAAACATATCAATGTGATTTTAAGGCTCAAGAGAAGCCGTCGAGAAAATAAGAAGAATGAGGAAATGTCGAGGATATGCAAGCCAATCATATGGAAGAGGACAAACCTATGCGGAGGAGGATGAACCTAGTCATAGGAAACCCAAAGAGGTGATTATAATTCCTATGCGGGAAGAGGATATTGAAACCAAGGAAGAGGTCGAGGATTCAATGGTATATGTTTCAAATTTGGCCAACATGGGCGTAAAGCATATGAATGCCACAAAGAAAAAACATAAAATAGAGAGGGATCTTGTAGAATCTAGGCATGGGAAGAATTTGAGGCTACGAGAAGGTTTTATTGAAGCTAGGATAGCAAGAGAATGAGCTAAGGTAGGGGACACTCGTTTTTATAGCAAAGTGGAAAACTATAGGTAAGTGTTGCAAACTAATTTTAGATAACAATAACACCGATAATCTAATTTCCACCAAGATGGTGCATATGTTAGGGCTGAAATGCATTCACCATCCTCGTCCATACAAGGTTTCTTAGTTGCCAAAAGGCCATCAAGTAACATTGACAAAGAAGTGAAAGGTTAACTTCCATATTGGAAGCTAATATGATGAAGTATGGTGTGATGTAATAGTAATGGATATTGGCCATGTCTTATTGGGTAGACCATGGCAATTTGATATATGCACAATACATAATGGAGAAGGTGTAATATTAGTGGTTAATATTATCCCTTCGTCTAAAAATAACTTTTATCATTTGAAAAATAGCTAATTGGGTTAACAAATGCATTGGCCAACTAGCCCAAATCTTATTCCATCTCCTTAATTCATGCCTATGATTACGTTATACAATATGCTCTTATGTTTGAGCATGGTTTACCTACAATTACTATGCATTATGGAATCCCCATTGTCCCAAAGTTATATTTATTACTAAACAAGGATATAGGGAAAATATTTGAAAGAAAGAGGATCGATCAATGTTGTGTATGATTGGAATCAAATTTTAATTGTATTTTAGAGTGAAAAAGGTTAATCACAATGTTGGTGAAATAATTTGTCGTAGTGCAGATTATTGGTTTCCACCAACGGTCACGGGGTTAAGCCCCTCCTTGGGTATGGGGAGGCTCCCATTATTGAATGTAAACTAACTAAAATTGTGGGGTGGCTGTTAGGTCGAGATCACATATAAATACTCCACTAAACCTATGGCAAAGTGCTTGTACAATGTACATGGGAGAGAGGTAAAGGGGAGTAAGAGAAATAGGGAGAGAGGGTTAATATTGTGTGTAGATTTACAAAGATCACATACATTAGTCAGAGTAGCTCCACATTCAATTAGAAGAATACAACAATGTAAGCAATCAACAAGACTAACAAATCATAGATACAAAGTTCTACATATCCATTAATCAAGGACATAAAGTTCCTTCTTGGTTGTACAAGATCATAATGCTTGCAAAGTTGGAGAGTAGAGAGGATAGATGAACATAAATAAGGAGATAGAGGAAATGTAGCTTTTATTACTTGATGTAGTAGTGAAATCCAACAACTTACAACAATCAACAATTGCCAACCCTTCGGAATAGAGAATCCATTCCCATTTATAGATTTACAACATGACTTTTCATCTTCCCCTTCCATATGACCTTTCACCTTCTTATCACTTGTGACCTTTCATCTCCTAAACTTGAGTTAATACATTCAATTTTGGCACAAATAGATTGTTTTGACATTATATCACAAACATTCAAGTTATAAAGCTTGAAAATCACCCTATTTGGCAAAAATTGAGAAATTATGGGAGAATTTGCACTACAATCGGTCCAAACAGAGTTTGAAGTACATGATGAGCAGTGGAATGTTCCTGTGGGCCTTCAAAAGTCGATTCGACTTTTTCCTTTACATCGGTTGGGTGGTGAATCGAGGAACATAGGAACGAGGGAATAATTCCCTTTGTTCCCTCTGGCGTATATAACCGACTTGTGCACATTTTTTTGCTTTTGGCGGTGAATTGGGGTTTCTAAGGAACAATGGAACTTGCAAATTGTTCTTTGAGTTCATGGTGCTACCAACTTAATTGATTAGTTCATTGTGCTAAGGAGTCGGGCATGATGGGGTTTTGGGGCACTTATGGAACTTGGGAACTGTTCCCGGTGTTCCCAAAGCGGTCGACTTAACCGACTTGCCACCATTTCCTTTTCATTTTTATGCTTGAGTGATTGTGAGCGGTGGGGTACCGATGGAACAAAAGAACACTCCCCCTATACAAATATAACCGATTTCATGGATTCCCTTTGTTATGCGGCCAAGGCGAGATGCGGGAACAAGTGAAACAAAGGAACTGTTCCACCTGTTCCTCAGAAGATTGATTTTTCCAGATTGCTCCAATTTTTGCAAAATTTGACTAACTCTTGGACTTTGGGGCTCAACAAAGGGGGAAAGTGACCAAAAATTGAGAATTTAGCCTATGAATTGTCAAGTTTCATTGATCATGTGACAACAACACCATTCATCGTTGTAGCACGAAGGAGCAACGATAGTGACTTGATCTATCACAAAAGATCTTGAAGGCTTAAATAAAAAATTATATTTCCATCATATAGATAATTCTAATAGCTTTCCATTGGAGTATTTGATTAGCTCCCAACTCCTCGCGGAACTCCTAGAATCATCTAAACAAGTTAGCTTTCACTTGTTTGAGCCTTCATCCCGTGCCCAAAATGACTTGATCTTGCTCGCTTGATTCCCGACATCTATTTCATCCACAAATCTTCTCTAAACTGCCTTGGCTGCATTCAGAACTCTCCTATACAACTCCCAGATGGCTTGCGTCTTCCTTGTCAACTTCTGGAGGGTGTTCACCAGTTGCAAAATGGTCAAAAATGGCCCTTCCTAGGCCCTCGGGATAGTCATTCTTCCTTGAATCTTAGTGATATTTTCCATCACCTTGGGAGTACATCCCTGCACATGAAACACACTTGGAAATCTTGGTAGCACGTTCCTTTAGGCCAAAATGATGATGAAACTGAGGACATACTGGCCCGAGGAAAGGTTTACAGTGACTAGGGGAGGAAATTTTCAAGTGTGGGCATCATGGTCAAAGTTTTCAATTTTGCATGCTATAAATTTTGCATGACAACACACAACGATAAAAATTTGAATATGTCGTGATTTGTATGAGTGGGATTTAAGACCATCAACCGCTAATGTGAATTAATTCGATAGTGAGGGGTGAATGACACTTAAATAAAATTCAAAAGTGTTTGGCTTCCATTGCAAGCTATTAGTGGGTAGTAGGAAACATGAAAAATATTATTTTGAAAAGAGCATAAGAGATGGCCGCTATAATATTTTGCACAACCCAACCATAATATCAGTGGTTAATATTCTCCCTCTCTCTAAAAATAACTTTTTATCATTTTTAAAATAGTTAATTGGGTTAACATATGCATACGCCAACTAACCCAACTATTATTCCACCTTATTAATTCACGCTTATGATTTCCTTATATAATATGCTGTTACTTTCGAGCATGGTTTAGCTACACTTACTATGCATTGTTCAATCCACATCGTCCTAAAGTTCTATATATTACGAAACAATGATATAGGAAAAAGATTTGAAAGGAAGAGGATTGATTAATGTTGTGTATGATTGGAATTGAATTTCATCTGTATTTTAGGCTGAAAAAGGTTAATCAAAACTATAAAAATTGAATGTACCGTGATTTGTATGAGTGGGATTTAAGACCATCAACCACTGATGTGAAATTAATTCTATAGTGAGGGATGTATGACACTTAATTGAAATCAAAAGGTGTTTGGTGCTTCCATTGCAAGCTATTAGTGGGTAGTAGGAAACATGAAAGATATTATTTTCGAAGGAGCATAAGTGGTAGCCACTGTAATATTTTGCAGCGCCTAGTTTTATCATGACATTTGGCAAGGGGTCAGTCATGAGGACGTAGAGTGGAGCAAGTCTCGTAACACAAACATACAAACATTTCACCAGCCAATTAACACAAAGTTTTGAAGTATGGAAGCTTATTTCTGAATCTTGAAAGATGATTGTGTTGTGTTTTATCTTTACCTTATGACTAAGTGACATTAATCCATGAAGGAAGTTGCTATTTTTTCTTTAGTCTGCTGAGATGGTATGTTTTACTAAGCATAAACATTGCTTGATTGCTTAAATTACATATATTTATCTAGTCAACTTCTTCCTCTTTTAGTACTATTGATGTCTATGTGAATGTAGGTATGGAAGACAACGGGGAATGTCATTTTGGATCGTAGCCATGTTCATCGCTAATATGTATCATAAAGGGTAAATATAAAGCTATAAGCAAAAGGTGTAAAAAGTATTAGAACCAATCCTAGCGAGTCTTTTCATCATAGTGTAATCGCTTGTCATTCTTGTTGCCTTTGGGATGACAATTCATTGTATCTGATTTCTTGTCTTAACCATGTATTTATCGATGCTTCATTTGAAGCAATGACTAGTATCTAAAAGTCTTAACAAAGTTACTATTTATCTTTTGGCATAAACTTAGTTTATTTTATGATGGATTAGAATGCTATAAGTTATCAAGGTACTTGCATGGTTGTTGTATTGATTTATATTTTTCCTTAAACATGAGGGGACATTGGTATTGTGTTTTTACATTGTGTTGTGATGCAATTAGAGTGAGGGGCTTCAATGAAGAACAACCTTTCCTTGCAACTCAACCTCAACATACATCCAATGACACACTCACAAATAAATTCACTTAGAATTGAACACATTTCATTGGATGATATTAGTAGAGTGACCACTACATCAATGGTAATTGTAATGAGAAGTGGCATCAAATTTCTTACCATGAGACACACTTGGATCAACCTCAAGTGGTGGAGGGAGAGATATAAGGTTGCACTCAAGTAATTGTTGAAGCACTTTTGAGGTGAGCAAGGTAATTGGGTGAATTTATCGATCGAGCTTTGCAATTTTAGCTTTGTAGGTTACGACATGACATTGATTATGGTTTTAGAGTCTGTTTTATCATCAGTAGCTTTGTTCTTAAAAGTAGCCTTAGAGTGAAATGCGTGCATAAATGTGATATGAGGATGAGAAACATATTTGAACTTGTACATGCTTAGGAGCTTAGGTTCGCACTCTGTTAAAGTATGGAAAAGATGATTGAATGAATGGAACTTGTCAAACATCACCAATTCTTGCAAAGGAACTAGGAGACTTTGAGTAAAAATATTGTAATTTGGTATCGACCAATATATTGTTCATCTTAGAAATTGTAGTCTTATATCACAACACAATATATCTTACTAACTACAAACATGATGAAGAAGCCATTATAAATAGTCCCTCAATGAATTGGTATAACCCTCATGCACTCTTCCCCAAACAATCTTAAATCTCCCATATCAAAAAGACTGTAATTCTAATCTAAAGAACACATATTTAGCATGCGGATGCACGTTCGAACTCCTAACATCTCGAAAACTCTCAACAATTGGAAATTCATCATTTTGGGTAGTTACATCTTCTTTTAAGCTGGAAGTGGTGGCACCACACCTTTTTATAACAATGTGTGGCTTGAATAAAGGAAAGCCATGATTTTTTTTTGAAAATATGGGTCTTTGCCGCAAAAATAAGATGAGATGTGACAACTTTCTATGGCCATAACTTTTTAATATGGTCTTGAAATGAGATGTTTTTTTCAAAGTGCATAATTTTTCAAGGGGAATCCAGTTGTGTAATCAAATTCTAGTTTTGATGTGTCCATTATGCCCTTGAATTTAAGGGTGTTAAATCTTTACTTGGACCAACTTCCACCATGCCAAAATGAAAAAATAATCACAAATAAGGAGTCATGTGTTTAGGTGATGTAAGATTGTTTATGGACCCATATGCTCTTGCATCGAGCTAAGAATTTTTGGGCATAGTGCTCTCAAACAAGGGATAGATGTGTATTGTCTATCTCTAAGGCATCATTCCACATACCTTCTTGAAGAACCCTACACATGGCGGGAAAATCTATGCTCGGAGCATGCTCTAGGGCAGCCGAAGCGCGTCCATACGCGCCATCCAACCACCCCTCCTATTGCCTAGGTGCCCTTGGCTCTGTACGTAGGTGAGAGTGCAAGTTTGATTTTTCTATATATAAGCTGCAGTTTTAAGTGTTTAAGATTCAAGCCATGTGCACAGTTCTTAAGATCTCACAGAATCTTAATGCCACTCCAGAACCATCTCATGATGCGTGGTATTATTGCTAATTTGGGTGATAGGCATTTATTGTGCCTTGCATAGGCCATGGCAATCACTCTCACGCCTCATTTCTCCCATATCCCCCTTGCCACTTCAATGGCTTCCACTCCTCACATCCTCCGGGCATTGATCTTCAAGGAACTGTTCCAACCCCTATTGAAATATTGGTTATGTAGCACACACAACGTTAGTCTCCGTGCTTCGGCATTGGAGGAATAGGTTCAGTGGTCTCCAGAGCGTGGAAGAAAGCGAAAATGCTCTCGTAGTGATTGTGTGGCTCTTGGGTTTTGAGAGATGAACAATCCACCAAAGAGGGTTGTTCGCCCCAAAGCGAGAACACCCTATTTCACTAGTGGGATTTCTAGCCATGACTGGCTTGCCACCAAGAAAGATGATATGCATGTGGACACCATTCTTGTTGGCCCAATGCATTAATCGATTGTTGTCTCATTGGATTTCGACACCATGGTTTTGTTGCGATCTAAAATATTATGTGTAATTCATTGGTAGGCATCGACCTTTGAAGATGCCCTTCTTTGAAAGTGTCAAATTCTCGGCGACACTCCATTCTTTGTCTTAATTTTAGAGGTTCTTGAATTTTAGATATTTAGATAAAATAGTGTGAGTTGTCTTGAATATCAACTTTATGAAGCAATTTGATTGTTGAACAATGTTTGTAGTTAATTAATTTGGTGAAACAACATAAATGCAAAAATAAATATCTGCTTTCAGTCGCCTCCCTCAATCGCCTTGCATTGCCAAAATATCTCAATCATATTATATATTGACCGCACGGAGATAGCACAAGGCTATTATCAGCCGCAACACATCAACAACGAAAATGAAGGGCATCGAGCCCGAGGTGAAATATTTGGGTATCACATGTCCCTGTGGTATGAGCACTTTGCAGGCAGCAATGGAGGTATAAGGCCTGAATATCTTCAGGAAGAGAGTCTAAAATGCGTGAAGACTATGCGCGCTATAGTCAAGCGAGCGTGGGATGTGTTTGTTGGGAAAGAAATAGTTGATCTTCTGGGCCATCTTTTTCCCTTCCTTGTGCATAATATTATTATCCTGCAGAGCCTCGCTGATGCCAATAGGAGGATCTTGCTGCAGACGCTTGAAATCCCTCATGAGCCTCTTCCTTGCAGGTGTCGACATGGCGGCCTGTCTTAAACTGCGACCCGCTCTGCCAACAATTGACGACTTTAGATCTTAATGTAATCTTGATGCACGGTTTAGCTGCTATCAAAGTGGATGCATGATAATCTTAATTTTATCAGATTTGAAACCCTTTCACAAAATCCCAAATACAATGGGCTTTACTTTGTATTTATGGGGAGCACAGGTAAAGTGTTTCTAACCCCAATCACCATTTTAAATGGCTTCTTTTTGTGAAAAAGGTGGGAGAGTGTGAGTGTTTTCGGGAACAATATCTACCAATGGTGAGAGGCTTAAACAATTGAGTTCTCTCGCCATACGCAAAGATTGAAGCCATTGAAAATATTTGTAGTGTACAAAAATGGTGGGTAGATTGCCAAAAAATATACATATATATGGTGGGCAGATCATATATTGTGTTTGGAAATCAAACCTTAGGGATGATTTCAAAAAGTGTTTAAAGCAGTAGTTTTTAAAGTGTAAAGTTTGGTGGGCATGTGAATGTGATAATGTTTATTTTGAAACGTAAATTGGGCGCAATTCTAAATGTCAAAGTACAGGAGGTGTTTTTCCTGTTGTAAGACGGTAAAATTGCTCTGATTTTGGAGTGTTTGAATTTGTCTTTAGAAAAATGTAAGTACTTCCTTGGGGTCATTGGACAGGAATTTTCGTGTCATATTTACAGCCTACATACATACTAACACCATAGGTATGTGAGTTGTGTGCAAGGGAGATGTTGATAAGGATGTGTTGAAAAAGTTAAATTTGAACTAATTAAATATTGAAGGAGGAAGAAACAATGTGAAGAAGGGGATTGAGGGAGGAAGACCAGGGTGGAGAAAATTTTGGGGGAACGTATGTAAATCTCTTCTTTCTTACAACAAGACACATATAAAGCATGATTTTTCACTCCTCCCCATAAAAAAACATAAAACAATTTAAATTTACATAGACTTCACTGCAAATTACAAATCCACCAAACTAAACATTGTTATCCTCTCTGGCGTAATTTAGGCATGCAAAACACACCTGAGCAAATATTAGATGCAGTTTTGACCATGGCTATTGAAGAGATGCTGAAACTTTTTCCAATTGTTCTGGAAAAGTATAAATCTAAGTCTAAGGTGTGTTTGAGCAAGGTTTTAAATGGTGTGTTTGGCATTGATATCCTATCTCAAACATGGGTTTAACTTTGAGCCACCACTTGAACTCATCATTAAATTACATCTCCAACAAATTTAATAATGTAATCCTTATCGGCGTAAATTGCAACTCATGTGCAATTGCTAGTCATACTATTTTTCAAGGATATTTGAGTTTGTCAAATATCATTTTACATTTAAAAAAGAAATCCAAATTCTGCATAGGTTAGGTGCACCAAATCTTTCGGGATTTTTGCCAAAGATTGAAGGGTTTCCATTCCACCAAATTTCCCTAAGGCATGCTCCGGATATCATCCCTTATTACTTGGTATCTCTTGGGATCTTTACCTTGGTGGATGGGCATGCAATACCATCATATGCACCATTAGACTACAACCCATTTGACAACTATGTTTTATTTTGAGATCGCACCACAATACAAACAATATAAGGGATGAAGATCAAGCCCAAATTAAAGGGTGTTGAAACCCCGTGACTAAGTGTATGTCGATAAAACCTCCAATTGTGGGTGAACTTGAAATATGCCGCATATTTGGATCTACTAAGAGATATGGTAAAAGCCATGCATTTTAATCTATTGAGTGATGAGGTATTTGGTTCAAATCATGTCAATGGGCTTTTAAATAACACTATAAACATTTGTGTATTGTTTAAATACTAGAAAAAAAACACAATATGTGTAGAGCAGATATTTCATTTAGCATAACACAATGATTTATCCAATTTGGGTTGGTTACCCTCACTCTATTCATCTTCATCGTTTCAATGCCGCCAATTTGGGTTGGTTAACCTAACTCTATCCATCTTCATCATTTCAATGCCCCCAATTATGATTGGATGACTAGTTAGGTGGTGGATTCCCACCCAAATTATTTATTACTACAATTTGGAGTTGAATCCCCTTATCTAATTTTGTCTTCTAGTGATATTTTGAAACACAAGCAAAGTAGCTTGTCTTGTGTGAATACATGTTGTATAATTTTGGCCACATCTATTTATAAATGCAAAATTGTCTTTCACAATTTCTTATTTATCGTGACCATTCCCTCTTTGCAAATAATATCGAACATGTTAATGGAAACCTCTCCTTCACTACTATATTTGACACAAGTTCCAATGACGTTGTTGTCCACCGTGAAGAGCCAACTGCCAAATGTGCTCCGCATTCGTTCTCACCCCATGTTGCTACAAGGAGAGTTATGCCTATGGTACTCATTAGACTTTCACAATCATTGTAGAATCTCTAACAACTACCATTGCTACCACATGTTTTGACATTTTCGGTAGGACATCGAAAACTCTATTTCCTTCCCATGCAATTTTTGATAGTGATTTCCATGTTGTGTTAGCTCTGATGAAGAAGGTTGATGACATATAGCTCCGACTTGATGCATTATACACCATTTTTGTGAATTGGGATATGACCAATACTATGTTGGTGGTAATAAGCAATATATTAGAAATACATTTAGCGCTTACCTTGTTGGCATGTAATGTTATGTCACTACTCATCCCTACTTCATATTCTTTGTGTCTATATTAGCACTAAAATGTTAGTGCCCAAACACAAATATCAGGCCATACTTATACTATCAATGCACACATAATTTACTTTCAGTACACTCTATCCTTGGATAAATATGTTGTAACATTTTCTCCTATGTATAAGCAAAGTACAATATCTTACAAACTTTTTCCTCCTTGTCTACATTTTAGTCTCCCCGCATAGTGTTCCTCTCTTACATTTTCTCCTATTTGTACTATTCAAGTTTTATTTACTATCAACAATATGTAACGTTTTAATATTCAAAATGTTAAACCTCTTTTACGTTCACAAATATTTACATATATTCCTTGCTTTCATGTATTTGTTACACACACGAAAGTTGTGCACATCTCATTACGTTTCACACCATGTATTGTGCAAATTACGTTGGAGAGGATGCGATGGACTGTATACTATCTTAAACTATTTCAAATTTGTGTGAAGTACAACTAATTGGGTTGAGTATTTGTGTGTTGCATTTGGTGAAATAGTTGCAATGGATCTTGATGAAGACCATGTCTACATCTTCCTAACATCATTTGTCACCGATTCATAAGAAACATACAATGAAAGCTTTAAAATTATTATTTAATCTCATGTATTTGTTACACACCATGGAAGTTGTGCACACCCTCATTATGTTTCACACCATGTATTGTGTAAACTATGCCGAGAGAGGATGCGATGGAATGTATGCTATATCAAATTGTTTTAACTTTGTGTGAAGTAAAACTAATTGGGTTGAGTGTTTGTGTGTTGCATTTGGTGAAACAATTGCAATGGTTCTTGATGACGACCGTGTCTACATTTTCCTAACATAATTTTCCACTGATGCATAAGAAACTTGCAATGAAATCTTTGAAATTATTAATTATTTAATCTTTAAGAAACCCTAATCCATAAACAATACAAAAATATTATATTAGGATTGACTAATTAAAAATAACACACAAAATATGGGAAAAAGACATAGAGTGCCATGACGGGATTTACTTCCCTTGTGAATACAATGTTCCATAACACTCCATTGACATGTGTAATGTGGTTATTGAGATGATAACATGCTAGAGGAATTGTGGAGCTACTACTCTCAAAAACTTATCGGGGTCGTTAATAATTATTAATGATTTTAAATATTCACATTTACTTGCATTTATATTTAATTACACCTCTTTTCAAATATAATTTGCACTGTTATCCTCTTTGGCGTAGTTTGCAACCAGGGTTCCTGTGATTTTTTAGTTTTGAACCAAGATTTTAACATGCCAGAGAACTGTGATTTTATTATATACATTTCAATGTTCACACTAAATCTACGCCAGAATAAGCACAACCACTTATCAATTTAGATGGGTTTCTAATCCTGTTGATATAATCTGGAGCACAAGATACGTTTTCGGCCTTAGAAAACAACATAGTAGGATTTCCAACAGAGATGATAACATCCATTTCAAACAACTTTAATGGAGATGGAGATCAAGATGCACATAAAATAAAATCACGGTCTCTAAATTCAGAACCGATGCTTATGAACGTACAACACTATCAAATTATAACAAAGAAGAGGAGTATGCCGCACCTGCATCTGCACCATCCTTGATCTCCATATTTAATTCCCTGGTTTTTACAACAGCTCCTCATCATTTCTTTCGATTACGATATCAGAGCTACCAGATTCACAGATCAAATATATATGCAAAATGTGGAACCTTGCACTTGGCACATGAACTATTTGACTAGATGATTGAATGAAATGTCGTCTCATGGACAACAATGATCGTGGGATATGTATATAATTGGTTTGTTGAAAAGGCCTCACAAACTTTGCAACAACTGCAGTTGACTGTTGTACAGCCAAACCCCACAGCCTTTGCCATCATCCTCTCAACCTGTGTCGAAATGTGAGCTTTAGAGCATGACATGGACATTCATGAAAATTTGATTTTGTTACATGTAGTTGTTGGTGCTTTGGTATACATGTATGCAAAATGCAAAAGTATTATATCGATTGTTTACTGAATTCCTTGAAGACATATGGTCTCATGAAATGCCATGGTTGTGGGATATGCACAAAAATATTCATTCTTCTTCTTCAATTGAACCGATTTTTATACGAAACATCGCTCACTTGGAAGCCTATAGACCCAAGCAATATATGAAGTAAACCAAGTGACAAATTGTTTGACAAACAATATTCCAAACATATTGAGAGGAAAATAGTATACAATAGCTTCTACCATAATTTGGTGTTTGAGTAGTGGATTTAAACCACTTATATAGATTTATTCTTTCATCCACTCGGCCCTTTCAACATTGTAGGGAGGTGTATGTATTCATATTTCTTCTTTGGTTGTTGTGTCCCTTGATTACCCTTGTCACATTACATCATCTACTTTAGGTCGTTGTGAAAATTCTTCATGTACTCTTTTTCATTTTCAACACATCACTTGATAGTAATACCATCTAGTGCATCTTTAGGGATGGCTTTCATCCCATTTAGTGTAATATTCATAGTACTTAGTCTAGTTTTCTAAGAGACATTTGTTTTCTATTCATTTTTCCCAAGATGTATTGATTTTACATGGGTACCTCATCAAGCCTAGATATTGGGACCTACTTTAAAGGATTTTTAACCTTTTTGTTTTGTTTAGGCCACCCTAAATTGTAGTTGGGGATGTTGGTGTAATATTCTATTTGTATTGATATTAAGTTGACTTAGATGGCTTAGCTATACTAGGCTTACATATTTCACACCTCTTTGGTTTAGAATAGGATAAGTGAGATCACTAATAACTTGCTACCACATCATACATATGCCTATTATTTGTCTACCACTTTGGACATGTATTGAGAAAATGGTAAAAAATAGAGTCGGTTCACAACTCTTGTTTTTATTCGACAAAATCAAAGTTGTAAACTCTTTCTTTTTCTATATATGGACCACCTCTATTTGTATAGTGTGACACGTGAGAGACTTACTCAAAGCTATTTATTGATAAATACAATATTCTTTATTTCTCTCTACCTTTGAGATTTCTTAAGGTTGATATGAGTCCAAATTGAGGATTTTGTGGGCATTCACATCTCTTACATGTTTCACAAAGATTTAACCGAAAAATGAATAAATATGTAGTTATGATCATTTATATATTTGTATTAGAGTTAGAAATAGGAGATATATTCATATTAATAAATTTGTAATAATGTATGGATCATAATATACCTATATTAACAATATATAATATAAATAAATTGAAACAAGACACAAGAAGGGAGATGCACTTCAATATTTTGCTTAGCAATTAGTTAATTTGGTTTGGGTAACGAGTAAAAAACTAAAAATGATCCACAAGTTCCTTATTTCTAGTTCTAGGAGTGCAAGATGAGCGGGGAAAAAAATTGTCGAGTTATGTATGGAATCATCTGCTAGTCTTGTATCTATTTGGAGGCTCCTTACAAAGAGCTATTTGTATTTTATAATTTTACGCGCGTCTGCTAAGCCACAAGAAGTGTCTTGCTATGAAACCCTAGGTTAAGAAAATGTTCAAAACCCTTTGTATGATCCAAAATAGCTTCAAACCCTAACCATGGGTAAGATACCCTTAAAAAATATTAGTGGTTAGGTTGAAGTGCAATCAATACACCACCTACATTGGCACTACTCTAAAGAGGCCTCAAAAACACGTAGTTCTCTAGTATAGATGTAATATCTATATGGATGCAACTAGCTTTTGTAACTTGATCACTTGATAATGCTTTCATGAATGGCTTGATGTGTTTATATTTGTAACATATTTGAAAGCCTATAAAGTGGGAATAAAAACTCTTGAACTTGGTTAGGAGTGCTTCATACATGTGTGGGGACTTCTCCTAATGTGTTTTTTTTTGCTTTAAAGGAATTTAGGAGGTCAATTTGAGTTCTTTTTGGAAGATTATTGTTTGAGGAGTGCTTGTAAGTACCAAGTGAGTAAATGAGTGTATTTGACTTGCTTATATAGGATTTTGTAGGATTAATTTTTCATTCGGGTTGACATATAGGAAAATTATCGACCCATAAAAGATATCAAAATGACCATTTGTGTGGATTGGGATGAAACCAAAAGTTTTATCCAAAACCATTTGGTGGTTTGGTCCCTATTTGGCATTCCCATGTGGACAAGGAGTAAGGTGTTGGAAAATTTTTGCCACGACACTTGAGAATACTAGACTATTTTGTAGTTTTGTAAATATTTTTTGAGTGACTAAGAAGTGAAAATGAGGATAAAAATTAATGCAATATGGCTAAGGATAGGTCGTTGAGATTGAAGTGTGTGCACAAGTCATGATTTAGGGATTAATATAATACCGACATTATGAAGTGATAAATTACCAAATTTAAGTGTCAACATTTGGCTCGCCCCCTCTAAGATAGGGAATGAAATTTTCTTGCTTAAAGGAAAAGATACCTAAGTGTGTAGACAATCATTTTCTTCATTTTAGGTACTTGATTTTCTTGAGTGTTGACATGATATCCATAGTGAAACTTCGGCATAGAGTGTATTCAATGTCCATAAAAATAATTGAACTTTAACTCATATTTGAAAATGTATTTGAAACTTGAAATTTATAATTGAAACCTATGAATTTGAAAAGTGAACAAAGAAAGGAAGGAGTATACCTATTTATATTGTTGAATGAGAATCTCACTGATGAATCTCTTAGAGAGATGGGTGAAACTAAGCCTTTGGAGAATTGAGGGTGATAAGTCACCAATTTGTTGACAAAGAACCCAAAGCCAAAAGGATAATTGGATGTTACTTGACCCAACACTAAATGAGGGTGTCACAGGATTTCTAGCTCCCTAAAAGAACCTTCTAAAAAGAGGAGTGGTGTCATAATATGCCTATCCTTCCCAAAAAAGTGTGTTGTAGGGATTTATTTTTACCCTAAAAATATTTTACGCACTAACCATGCCTTTACAAATGGATCCCGACACAAATGTGTAAAATAGTGAAAAATAAAAAAGAATGGAGTATATGCCTACCCCATTGTATGATGTCCCAATGTATCGAGTATGAAAAGATAAATATACAATAAGGAGGAGGTCCATGCCCCCATACCATGTATTGTAAAAGTACTTAAGATGCATAAATTTGAAGGGAATGAAGTACTTGTGCCCTATTATATTATTTTACTAAAATGTAGTTTTTTTTCTCTACATTGTGCCAACTATCCCCGAACATGTATCAAAATCCTGTAAAAATATGTTTGTTTTAGAAAAATTAAATTTTCCTCTAAAAGAATCCCTTAAAAGGAACGATAACCAGATCGTACCAAGCCAAGAACACAGATGCTAATCAAACACCACGATCAATAAGATGAAAGCAATTTGTCGAATAACTTTACATAAACCTTTGCAAACAAATGAGCAACAATATCATATATTATTATGGAACTCAATGAAATACAATGAGAATGGGCCTTGCTTATATAGGTAAGAAATAACAATCTAAGAACCAGTCAAGGTCGTAGATCAAGCCATAAATCAAGGAAATAACTAGTCATCAAAGAACAAGTCAAGACCATAGATTTAGGAGAGAACTAGACATTAAAGATCTAGTCAATACCATAGATCTAGGAAAGAACTATACCTAACAACTAGATAATATCTCCTAATATCTAAATAAGATAAAAGAAATATCCACATACATAAGTGGGTGATGATAAATACAATAAAGGTAAATAAACTACCTAGGTGAACATGAGCTAAGATAAATACCTACTCTAACATACCGGGATGAAATTGTCCATCTTAGATAATAATGAGATGACGATTTCATCCCATATTGGATGGTTTTTTCCCAAAAGTATAAATGTTGAGACTAATATATATATATGTTCTTATTCTTGTGTATTTGTACCATGTTCCATTATTTTATGAGTTTTGTATCTTTTCAATGTCATCTAAATTGCATAGATATCCATGTGATAACCCTATTGAATTCCCCCTCTTTTGAGGTGAGTGAGATGTGCAATAGATCACTTGGCTCAAAATAAGTGAAGTGTGTCCATGTTAGATGTAGCATATACTCAACATTGGATCATACTTGAAGGCTATTATATGTGGCCACTATTGAGATCATTTTCCTACAAAAGAGTGCATGGTAGAAACCAATACATGAAGAGATAGAAAATAAACATACAATCATATATGCATTGAAGCATACAAGTATATATATGCATATAAGAATATACATACAACATGTAATGTCACATAAGCAATCATAGAAAAGGCCAAAGGTTGCATACAAGGGACATAAGAGTGTTACACACACAAACAAACATGAGAAATGACAACAAAGGTCACAAATAACAAACACCAAAGTATTGCACACGCATACATAACGAATTCCACAAGCCACATACATGAAAACAAGAACACAAGAAAAAAGTGAATATAATAGTATAAAGTAGCCCATATGCACATAGATCAAGATATACTAGTTTAATACAAGGATCATGTATTAGCCTCATTGGTCTAAATAAATAGCTTGTAGGATAATATAGAAAATGACAATACGGGGAAGAAGAAAGAAAATTACGAAATATGATAGTTTCCCCCATTTGAGGGGGTAGTAGAATATATTCAATCGATTTGTAAGTAGCTCGAGAAGTGAATTTTTAATATATCTCATTGTATTTGCAAGCCATAGTAGTCATGAGGCTTATTAAATAGTTGCATGTAGATTTATATCTTTCGACAATGCAATGTGCATCAAACAAATGTTGAGAAATGAATGTTACCTCAATTGAATTGGTATCTTCTATAAGTACACCTTAATTTTATGTTTCTTTTTTGGAAACCGTTTCTTAAAGAGGGTGTCTAGTGTGTCATGTAGTGGGATTTCTTTGTCCCTCTCGCTAAGAAACTTAGTGGGACAAGAATTTATAATGCCATCCTTATAAAAATTAATTTGATATGTTTATGGGCCAATAAAGGTAAACATATAATCATCATCATCAATGGGATTAAAATTTAGCTTTCACATATGCTCATATGATATATCAAATTGTTCATCATCATTGTTGTAGTAATTAATAATCGATCTATCTTGTTGCTTTGTATTAACTAGTAATGGTAAGTCAAGGATATCCTCAAAAAATTTCTATTGTTTCCCCTTGAGTACTTTTTTGAAATGGAAATATGATATGATTTTTTGTTTTATGATGGCCCCTTTACGATTTTCTCTTGTAATATAGGAAATGTCCTATTATTGATTACATATTACACTTTTTCGGCATAGATTTGCTAGCTTTAAGTACCCATATAGATTTAGAAGATTTATACAAGAATGTATGAGATAATCCTTTCCAAGGAACATAACTAAAGGGAGGATAACAAACTAATGGCTCCCCTTTAGAGAGGTATCATGGGAGATCTTAGTATTTGTAAAGTGATGTGTTGGAGGAGGAGATGACATATATAATATGTTGAAAGAAATAATACCCTCTATTCTCAAACTTTGTTATCTTCCATTGTAAAGCGTAATAATCATTTTTAAGATGTCCATTGATTCCGTGATAATTGAAAAATGGTTTTCCTTGGAAATTATGAATCCCATGAGGAGGATAATAATAATTAAGCAAAGACAATGATGAGGTGCTTATCTAGTAGAGCATAGAGAATATCATGTGGTCTCATCAATGATCTTGTTCAACTAAAGAGGTGTTTTCCAATGTGATTACATTAGTATGTGAAATTGATTACTTGTAAAATGGAAATTTTTACATCTATGCAAGAATTTTACGTGAGTGGAATTATCATATGTAATGTACATATCATTATTACTATATTGTTCTCTTTATCAAGTATCCATATATTGATCATGACACTTAAAACATGTTCAAGACAACCCTTGTTGAAATACAAGAATGTGCGTAGAGATATGGTTGACATGGGAATGTGTTGGATTCCTTACATGTACAATCTCATCCTTGAGTGACTTGATATCAATACTCATGGATTGAATTTGCATTTGAAAATCACTTTATAATTTTTGAATATATTCTAGCGAGAGCCTTATGAAAATTTTCATTGCTATGGATAGAAGGGCTAGTGGATGGGGAATCCCTTACATCGATGATATGTTATTGAGAGAAACCTTATAACTTGAAGTTATCAAACCTACAATCCCGCCCACCTTAAAACTTAATTTCATGAGTTAAGTTGTCCACAAAATCTGTCATCACATGTTTACCATCCAAAACATCATCAAGATTAAATGTTAAGAATCATTCACAAGGAGTTTGTAGTTGAATTAGAAAGTTCATTCATATGAATTTGGTCCTTAAGGACCTTTGGTTGATGTTTCCAACCAATGCCCTCTCCTATAGATCTTCTCTAGTTCATGTACCAACAATCAACCTTGCTCAACATATAAATCATAAATTTGTATGATTTATTCTGTGAAGACCCCGTCATAGTTTCTAACAAACATTTTTGAAATATAGTTTTTCCTTAAAACTCATATCTCAATCCTCCCCATTTAATGTCATAAACAATCATTATCCAAAACATGTGTATAATTGTCATTCAAATGTATACTTTTTCCTCCATAATCACTAGATATTATAAGAAAGACTAATAATTTTGAGTTTACACACATCCTCTATACCCTGAATTCTCTAATGTAATATTGCAGCTATAATGAAGTTCATAATGTCTATCTTAAGCATCAATTGCCCAAATTATGGAATCTCTAAACCGACTTCTCTATAGGATTATCCTTGACTATTTTGTATTGTGTTTGGACTATTAAACATGTATTCTCTCACGTGTTCATAAGGTCTCATTTAAACCACAACCCGTCCGATGTCAAGATGAACCTCCATACCTTTAAGTCAACACATGTATTCAATCATTGTTTATATTTTTTACAATCACCTTGAAGGTAGAACTATGTTCTTACTCATGGGAGACTAATGCATGCAAACTAGTTAGTGAAGGAACTTGATAAAGGTTCAATTACACCTCCAAATGATCTCACCAAATCTACCCTTCCTTTCTCAATCTATCTTGATGCACAATAAAAAATATGCATCTCGATTCTGATACAGTCACATGCTCTAATAATGGATACTTAAGTCTTTGATTAGGCTAAGATAAGAACATGCAAGTGTGAATCATACTTGATTATAATCATTTTCACGATATCTTTCCCTATTATAGCTATAATAACACAATCCTTTTGATATAAAGCCAATTGGGGTTATTGGATTTAGATCTTCTTTCATAGTATAATGTGTTTCATTGTCTAGTAGCCCTGTTTTAGGACATATCTAGGTATAATTTCCTCCAAAATTTCTCCCACAAACTTCTATTAGGCTTTTAGAATACCCATTTTTCTATTTAAGGGTCTCATAACTCTTGCATCTATGTCAAAATTTCCAGTTCACAATTGATGATTGCCAATTAGGTCTCTTAAACTAATACATTTTTCTCCTCCTAGATTGTCAAAAAAATATCTCACATGTGGGCATGAAAAATCATAAAACCTTTTGAATTATAAACTAGACCCTCTGTAGATGGTATGTTCCCAATTTTAGCCCTTGGTTCTCAAGAATAACAAAGATATGAACATTTTACCTTAAAACCCTAGATGAGGGTTTGTATCATCTAATAAGAAGAAAATCAACTTATCTTTACTTTTGAAGCTCTTCAAGGTCCAAATCATGTTTGAGAAGCTCTGTCACACCTTCATGCAAGTTTTCCTTTTAGTAAATTTAGCTTGGAAATGCTTCCATGCACCTTTACAAATAAGCTTTTCTTCAAAATGCAACACAATCAAAGGAAAACATGACCATTTGCAAGAAATTATATGCTATCAAGACAATTCCAACCTTTATTTTCTTAATACACCTCATCCACCATCAAGATAACACAGGAAAATGAGAAAAATCAGTAATATTCACTCCTTCTTGAAACAATATAAAATATGTACAAAGTGCGGTCTTCTATACACAATTTACCTTCAGAGGCTTATTTCACTAAGAAAATCTCCTGCTCCACTACAAGGACTTTCGCAAACAAAATTTTCAACTTTTTTAATGTAATTTTACTCTCATAATCCTAATGAGGTCAAATTGTGTCATTGTAGAACAAATTTCTAAGTTTGGAGTTTGTTGAGACATCCTCCCATTCCTTCTCAACTGACTCACACGTGGTCAACCCTTCTTATCTTTCTTTTCTCAATGTAGTACTATCCATATTTGTAGTTTGTTAATGAGTATTTTTCCTCCTCAAATGATTGGAATAAATCCAAATTATACTCACAAGCTTTTAGGACTTTTGACCTCATCAAATTTTCAAATTTTACCTATTGGAGGGAAAATCAAGTATAACTTGCTTAAGAACAAATGAAGCTTCAGTGGCTCCTTATTGACTCTGAAAAACCTCCTAAAACACCCTCAAACCATGAATACACACAAATTATTATATTTACATCACTAGAATGAAGCATGTCTTAATGTTCCTACATCGAGTTATATTTTGTGAATCGTAGAATACTTAGAATGGATGCCATATAATGAGCTTCCACATCATTAGGCAACATTATATGTTACGATAACTTAAGGATAGTATGTTTGTGTAAATAGATGTTTCAAAGTAAGTCAAGGAAAATTTTAACACTGTTGGATTGGTCAAGAGAGGGCTCGCGAAGAAAAGAATCCATAAAATTACAAATGAGATGAGTAGGCCGAAAAAGAGTTTTTAAAGGGACACACACACACACACACACACACACACACACACACACACACACACACACACACACACACATAATGACTATTTCCAAAAATATATGATGAATTTTATGAAACCGATGGAGGTTTCTAGGATCTAGATGTGGTGGACAAAAGCCTTTGATGGATTTGTAAATACAGGTTACCTTTCATCTATTATACCCTTAAGGAAATTAGATATTTTGAAATTATGCAAATTACACTAAAACTTATGAAGACCAAATAAATTCGTTTCATTTGCCAAAATAAATCAAAACCTCCCGTGGATTTGAAAATAGATTCTTTATCATTGAGATATGGATCGAAAGGTGTTTTGGCCAATAGAGAGCCCTATAACACTTGGCCCTAAGAAGAGGACCAAACATGAAACCTAGGGAAATTTAGAGAGAATTAGATTTAGGTCATTAAATAAATAGAAATCAAAATTAAATATGATTGCAAATTCTAGAATATTGAGAAATCTAAAATATTGGTGTGGAAGAAGGTTGTGTAATCTCAATATGCGGGTTCACCAAATGATTTAACCCAAAAATGAATAAGTGTGTGAGCATACTTATTTATATCTTTATATTAGGGTTATAAATATGAGATATGTTTAGATTAATTAATGTACAAATCAGAATATAGATATATTAGCAATGTGTAAGATAAATTGATAAAAATAAGTACTTAATGAAACAAGACACGAAAAGGGATGCACTTAGCTAATTTGTTGTTTTGGAAGTTGATCTGGTTATGGAAGAAGAGCAAAAAGACTTGAAATGATTTACAAGTGCTTTGTTTCTAGTTTTGGGAGTGTAAGATGAGCAAAGATAAAGTTGTCGATTATGCATGGAATTGTCTTGTGGTTTTGTACTTATTTAGTGGTTCCATATAGAGAGTTTTTGTCATTCGGTAACTTTTCATGTATATGTGAGCCACTATATCAGTGCCTTCTTGTGAAACCTTAGGTTTCACAAATGTGCAAAACCATTTATATGACTAGAAATAGCTTTAAACCTTAACCATGGGTAGGAGAACCTACAAAAAGGTTAGTAGTTGGGTTGAATTACAGTCCATACACCACCTACGTTGGTACTACTCCAAAAAGGCCTCAAACCATACGTAGTTCTCCACCTAGAGATATGATATTGATATCAATGGAACTAGCTTGGGAAACTTGATCAATTTATAATGCATTGTAGTGGTTTCGCGTGTTAGTGATTGAATTGGGTTTGGAAGCTTGTAATGTGGGAAGTTATACTCTTGAACTGGTTGGGAGTGTTTTATACTTGTGTAGGGGCATCTCCTAATGTGTCTTGCTACTTTAGAGGAATTTAGGAGAGATTTCGGTGCTTTTGGAAGAAATTTTCTTGAGGAGTGTTTATAAGTGTTAGGTGGAGGTCGGGTGAGTAAATGAGTGTGTCTCACTTACTTATATAGGATTTTTTAGGTTTAATTTCACTTTAAGGTTGGCATATAGAAAAAATAGTAACCCATAAAATATATCAAATTGATAAAATGATTGATTGGGTGGGTTGGGACGAAATTGCTAGTTCGGTCCAAACCATTTGGTAGTTTGGTCCATGTTAGGTGGTGTTGTATGAACAAGGAGTGAGTTGTTGGAAAATTCTAAGCAAAACACTTTGGAGTGATAGACTATGTGGATTGATGTAAGCAATTATGTGAATGAGTGAGTAGTAAAAATGAGGAGAGAAAGTCATACAACATGACTAAGGATGGTCAATAGATCTTGTAATGTGCACACAAGTCATGATTTAGGGATTTAGCCAAATTATCAAGTGATAAATTACAAAATTTAGGTGTCTAGTACACACATCATATGTGTTATGTACCTTGGGATATGATATTATAATGTATATGGTTAGATGGAGATGTCGACATGTGGCACACATCCCCCTTAGTTAGCTATATGTTTATAATATATGGGGTCACATAGGAATTAGTTATATTAGGTAATGAGTCGGCCTACATTGGGATTATGTGTTACCCATCCAATAAGAGTAATATATGCCTATATAAAGGAGATGAGTATCATTATGGTCATGTCATGTATGAGTTGAGTACTCTACTTGGTAGGGATATATTGGAGGTATTCCCCTCAAATTGGAATTCCCATATTGGGAGATTGTGGAGTTATTCCTTCCTTAAGGAGTATTGTATGGTGTTTCCCTACCTTAAGGGGGTTCTTATATTTATGTATATATTAAGTATTTGGGCGTCTTGGCCCACCCATATCTCTTGTGGTCTGTTATCTTCGCATATTATTCATCTCATTCATTTACTATATGCAAAGATCGTATTAATATGGAGATTTCAACACAATTTTATTTTGGGGCATGTATTAAACTAGGGAAATAGTTGAGATTCTTTGATATTTATCATGCTCAACAACTGGAGAACAATACACCAAACAACAAACAAGTATATAATGCATCCAACATGCAATCTTATGTTATATGGGATCACACATATTATAGGACACCCACTCCCACTCCTAGCCCCACCCCCACCCTAGCCCTTGCCCTAATCTTTCTTGCCCATAATATGTGATCTTCCATGCCAATATGATCCAAATTTGAATTTAAAAGCTCTATAAACACACAATGTGCACTAATGCATTTAATGACAATGTACATAGAGAAAACAAGAGGAATACACATATCTTGAAGTTTCAAAGCAAGAACTTGTTATTTTCTAAATATTACCTCTTATGTTACTTGGAATTTACCACTACTTTTGTTTGGAATTTACCACTACATCCTCTCATTCTTAGGACCCCTTTTTACACTACCACTCCTATTTTTAGTAGTGTGCCATAGTAAAATTTGATGATAAAAATTACCCTTATAGAATCACACATGTTATTGCCCCATGATCAAGGTAACACCTCGGGAAAAAAGTTAATGAAAAAGCTAAAAAGGTTTGGGAAAACAAATTTGAATCTAGAGGACCCACAAAATGCAAGTGACCATTTTCATAGAGAACTCTCTAAAAAGAGAAACTTAATAAGAAATAATTGAGAACAACGTCCACACATAGAATAATGATGACAATTTTAGAGTCTTGAAGCAATTCCAAGATGTACTAAAGAGGCATATGTGACTTGGGGTAGAAAGGGTTACTTTAGAAGTGGCAAACAATTGAATGGGATATGTTTTGGTAAGATAAATCCATACAAGAGGAGAGAGGAGGTCGAGCAAACAAACATATTAATCGCAACCAATAAATTGATACATATTAATAAGAGGGCCACTTCCATTTATGTGTGACCCCTATTGGTATAAGGATAATAATATATTAGGGGATTATATGTTATCAAAAACCAAGTGAACTAACTATTATGGGACAATTTTTTCCACTAAATGCTGATTTTTAAAATTGTAGAAACAATTAAATACACTAAAAATATATATCCAACTTAGAATAATAAAACAAGTATATAAAAAAATTGCAAACAAAAACGCGATGAAAAATATATGGACAACACTACCATAACAATAAACTATTCCTCCACCAAAATGATGAGTCTAACCTTAAGATCGAAACATAAAAAAATATAAATCTACATGAAATATTATCCAAATATCTATTTTACATTATAAAAATGAAAGCAATCTCTAATAGTTTTAAAAGTACGCATTTTGCAAATGAACTACCATAGTTTAGATTTAAAAAGAAAAAAGCCCACATACACCCTTCTTTATATGAGTCTTCACAACTTTCTATAATGTTACTCGAATATTAAAATCGGACAACATTTTTAATTCCTTACATAAATTAAATCCTAGAATAGTAGGTTGTACAAAATTCTATATGGAAGAGATATTTTGAAGAAAAGAGTTTTAGCCAATGAACATGCTTATCCATGAGATGGACTTGACCATATAAACCATAACCAATTAAACATCTTCAAAACATTTTGAAAAAAAAAAAAACTTATTAAATTTTATTGTAAGTCAAAACATTCTTATAGGACCCCTCCCACTCTTAGCCCCACCTCGGTCCTACACTTAGCCTCAAGCTTTCTTGTCCATAGTATGTGATCTTCCATGTTAATAAGGTCCAAATTTGAATTTAAAAGCTCTATAAACACAAAATGTGCATTAATGTATTTAATGACAATGTACATAGAGAAAATAAGAGGAATACACATATCTTGAGGTTGCAAAGAAGTAACTTGTTAATTTCTAAATATTACCTCTTATGTTACTTGGAATTTACCACTACATCCTCTCATTCTTAGGACCCCTTTTTACACTACCACTCCTATTTTTAGTAGTGTACCACAAAAATTTGATAATAAACATTACCCTTATATAATCGTGCATGTTATTACCCCATGATCAAGGTAACACCTCATAAAAAAAGTCGACGCATAAAAAGCTTAAAAGGTTTGGGAAAACAAATTTAAATCTAAACGACCCACAAAATGCAAGTGACCATTTTCATAGAGAACTCTCTAAAAGAGAATCAATAAGAAACAATTAAGAACGACGCCCACATAGAGAAGAATGATGATGGATGATGACAATTTTTAGAGTCTTAGAAGCAATTCCAAGATGCACTAAAGAGGCATGTGTGAGTTGGGGTAGCAAGTGTTGTTTTAGAGGTGGCCGACAATTGAATGGGATATGTTTTGGTATTTTAAATGTATAAAAGAGGAGAGGGGAGGTCGAACATGCAAACCTATTAATCCCGCAACCAATCAATTGCTACATATTAATAAGAATGTCACTTCCATTGTGGTGTCACCCTTGTTGGTGTAAGGATAATTATATATTGGGGGTTTATATGTTATTACAAACCAAGTGAATTAATTATTGTCGAACTAATTTTTTTATTGAATGATAATTTTTAAAATTGTAGAAACAATTCCAAAATGCACTAAAGAGATATATCCAACTTAGAAAAATAAAACTAGAATATTAAAAATTGCAAACAAAAACTAAACCGAATATGTCAACAATACAAAAAAACTACCATAACAATTAACTATTCCTCTATCAAAATGATGAGTCCAACCTTACAATCCGAAACATCAAAAATATCTAAATCTACATGCAATATTATCCAAATATCTATTTTACATTAAACTATGAAAGTGATCTCTAGTAGGCATTTTGCAAATGCAACTACCATAGTTTAAATTTTAAAAGAAAAAGAAAACAAACCTACATGGACCATTGTTTGTATGAGTCTTAACAATCAAATATTAAAATTGGACAACATTTTTAACTCCTATAAATGAAATTCTAGAATAGTAGGTTGTACAAAATTCTATATGGAAGAGATATTTTGATGAAGATAGAGTTTTAACCAATGAACATCCTTATCCATGAGATTGACATGACCATATAAAACTATAACCAATGAAACATCCTCAAAACATTTTGAAAAAAAAAAAAAAAAAAATTACTAATTTTTAATAAGTACCTACCTAAGTCAAAACATTCTTATCCTCACGAATGGGAAAAACAATTAAAAAGAATAGAAAAGAGTATAATCGTGGGTAGCTAGTTGTCGTATTTTCTCGAATATATAAAATCTTGTTTCCTTGTCCCTCGCTATTGGCTCCAATTTTAACATTAAAAAAATAATTGACATTGACCATCTGAAAAGAATTGTACCATGGCAATTGTATAATTGGGGGCCATAAAATATATAAATGTACATCACCGACTTAGATTTGATCACTCACACATTTGGAACATCAATTTCGATGTGGACCCTCTAGTCCCCATCCCCCTCGTCATCATTTGGGATTCTTCAAGGAAAGTAAAGGACTGTCCCATTAAATTCTCCTTGATAATGACCCTATGTCTATCCTCTATTTATATATTTTTGAGATTCCATTTGCATCTCATCTTTCTAAATATAACATTACAAAACAAAGGTAAGTAATTTTGTTTTCATGATACCAACAAAAATATAAAATATATCACAATGTTATATTTAATTTGATTTATATAGTAGTGTCCACCAAAGGATAAAATTGGTCCACCAAGCTCCAAAAGATATAATATATAGAAGGAAAAGGAGGGTGTAGAAGCATATCTTGAGGAATATATACGAGGAGGAAAAAGAAGTTGTAAAGTGTTTGTCCAAAGAATGTAAGATAATGAATGAGATGAAAATGAGGAGGGCCCCGTGTGATGAGATAAAAACAGATTGCTTTGGGAAAACATTTTAAATACTTAAAAATGTGTGTGATGGGTGTGAGACCATGTAAATACATGGGTTGAGAGCATCTCATGTGTCTACCATATGAATTTGGAAGCTAGCCACAAGACATTGTCTTACTAAAAGTGTGAGAGGGTCAGAAATAGGAAGTAATTAACCTAGCGCATGACCTTTTGAGAAACTTATGCCTAGGAAGTCGTCGATATTTTGTGATCCTTACTAGATTAAATTATTATGGAGAGAAAAATTTGTTATCTTGAATAGAGTTTTTTTATAAACACATTCAGTTGAAGTATGTTCCAAAAAGGATAAAATTGATCAATTTTGAATTTCATTTTTATAAATATGATCAATTAATATGCTTTAGTGTAATATCAAAACCATGGTTAATCTAATTGTGATATTCAAGAATTATGATATTTTTAAAAGATAAATGATGATGGAAGGAAGGACAACAATGACGAGTTTGAATAGAGGAGTTGGGCGGAAGATGTTACCCGGAAAAAGACAACAATGATGCGGTAGACGGGCTTGAGGGTGGAGTCGTTGGGCACATAGGAGTCTTGACAACGCCTTGCTTAGGGTTCAACTTTCAATAGGTTGCCTACACAAAAAGACATGGAAGGGCCTCGTCAAAGGTAAGGGGATGTAATTCCTGAACTATGTGAAATTGTGCCCTAAGAGGATGATGATGGTATTTTCTTAGATATTCCAGATTTGATAGTAGACAGAGCATCTCTAGAGATGGAAAACACCTTAATTGGAAAGTTTTGGGGTTTAAGACCTAACATTGATGTAGATAGGTGTTGAGTTGCTAAGAAATGGAAAATTGTTAGCCATTTTGAAATTTCAACAATGCCTAATGGCATTTTCCTCATTTCTTAAAACCAATACATAAGATTGTGTTGGTACTCTCTTGCATGACCCATGATTTTTTTAGAAAATGGGTCTTTATTCGAGGAAATGGACTTTTGCTCAAATTTTGACCCGCAAGGAAAACATTCAAGTTGTTCCTTTTTAGGTTACAGCTGATTCTGTATTTCCATTGGATTTATGGTTTGTGGAAGTATTGAAAAATCCATTGGTATACTCATCGCAATCGACCCTATAATTAGCTCTATGAAAAGGCTATGTATTCAAAATTCTATGTTAATGTTGAAGGAATAAGACTCGCCTCAATCAATCATTATATGTCTTCCAAATTTGGGAAATGAGTGCAACAAATTGTTTATGAAAATGACTACATTTGGTGTCACTCCCGCCTTAAAATTGGGCATACTATAAAAAAATGCCCCTTAAGGACGAATAATGAGCAAATTTCAAAGGAGGATTGTTTACTTGGTATTCCTATTGATCTACCGAAAAGGATCAAAAGGAACATTCAAATGTCACACTTGTTAACTTTTTTGGCTCAACAATAATAGAGGATGAGACAATGGTAATTGATCGACATTAGAAAAGAAGAAAGATTTGGGCATAGAAATGTTAGAAGTGGAGTCATCCCTCCCATGTCGAAGAACCACAAACAACATGATGAGGAGCTCACTTTGTCTTTTGTAGTTGTGGGGGACTCATTGTCATATATTAGAGAGGTTTTCATTTGAAGCCCAAGGATGTACCTACTATGATTTCAAAAGGGAGATGGATGGGAAAATCTAGCAAGAAACTCCCTTGGTTTTGACGGATGCAGATTTTGAAACTAAGGGGACGGAAGGAAGTGATATGATAAAAGTTGGTGTCTTCCAAGATAAGGATCAACAACTAGAAGTAAGGAGAAGAAAAATTGAAGGGGTTATCAAAGACAAAAATAATCATACTAACAAAAATATATCACAATCCTATATTCAGTTTAATTTATACATTAGTTTCCATTAAAGGTTAAACTTGGTCCATCACACTCCAAAAGATAGAATGTAAAGAAAAAATGAGATTGTAGACGCATATCTTAAGGAATATATTGGATGAACAAATTTTTTTATAAAGTTTTAGTCCTATAAAATGTAAGATAATGAATAAGATAAAAAGATGAGGCCCCTACATGATATAAAAGCAGTTATTTTGGAGAACACTTATAATACTTTAAAATGTGTGTGATAGATGTGAGAACATGTAAATCCATGGGTTGCCAACATTTAACATGTCTACAATATAAGCTAGGAAGATAACCATAAGATAATTTCCTATTAAGGGTGTGAGAGGGCTAGAAGTAGGAAGTAATTAACCTAGCACGTGACCCTCTCGAGAGGATTATGTCTAGGAAGTTGTTGATGATTTTTGATCTATACTAGAATGAATTATCATGGAGAGTAAACTTTATAATCTTGAATGTAGTTTTTATAACCACATTCAATTAAATTATGCTCCATTAAAGGATATAATTGATCAATTTTGAATTTTGTCTTTACAACTAGAATCAACTAAAGTCTTAATCTAATATTAAAACTATGGTTAATCTAATTAAGATATTGAATAATGTGTAAATGATAATTTCGTAATAGTAAATACAAAAACCACAATCCTATAATTATGTCGAATGATATATTATATCAACATGCTTATGGAAAGTAGGTATATGTAACTAGGGTTAGCGTTTGAAACATATTCACCTAGAATTAAAATCAAGTTGTGTGATAGTAATATAAATTTGGAAGAGGATGTTTCTGAGTAAGTGTCATAAATTTACCTATAAAATTTGGGAGCTCAGGCGAGTGGAGGACAAGCTCATTCACAGGTGGACATGTTTTTCAAACAAAGGTGTCCCAAGGCTAACAAATGTGTCCTCTACTATCGTGATTCATTATCTTCCTTTGTCTCTAGATGTGTTTTATGTATCTATATCCATGCGTTGGATTGTTTCGATTTTAATTTTTGTGGATTCTATTTCATTCTCTTTTAATATTTTATTGTGCTTCTAATTAACATACATAAAAAGGATGAAAAATGCAAGAGGTGGATATTCTAATTTAATTAACTTCCAACATTAATTGCAAAAATCATAACAACACTGTTTAAAGTGACTATTGATTTAGCAATTATTGAAAACACAAGGGAGAATTGCACTTAGCTCATTTTGTGTGGATCTGGGAGAAATTGAGTGATCTAAATGCAAGAACATGATAATCTAAGACTGAAAAATGCTTCATTACGAAATTGACACCTAAGATTGAACCTGGTAAAAATCATACAACTAGGTCAAGAGTGTTTGACAGTCTTGACCCTTACGTAGGGTCTTAGACCTGCTTTGGGAATTTGGGTTTGCAACTTCCTAAGTGCTCTGCCTTCCGGAAATGAATGTCTCTATGTTTAAGTCTTCTTCACTCACATTCAAAATGGCTATGTAAACTCTACTCAAACCCTATAACCCTTGTAGTGCAAGAAGGAGTTCCTAAAAAAAAAAGTTAGGTGGGTTGTGGTCACCCATATGAATTTCCTACATTTCCACTACCCCAAAGAGGGCTCAAATTGCACATCATTCTCCTAGCATGTGATATCTACCATAGTGCAATCAAAACTTGACAATCATGTTAAAATTCTTCAACTTGAGTTTTACACTTGCTCAAGTACTTGGGAAGGGTCACTTTGCTTGATTTTAGAAAGAAGATGGTGACTCCTAAACATGGAAGGATACTTCAAAACTTTAGAGGGTTTTTCCTAATGGGTGTGCATGATTTATTTCATAGTTTAGGGATCTTGGAGTGCCTTTTTTATTGATTTTACATGAGGCGTACTTAAAGTGTCGGGTCATAAATGAGATATGATTGACTTGCTTATATAAGCTTCAGATGGTTATTATGTCGTGAAAGGTCACCAAGAGGGAATATTAGTCCATATGAAAATGATGAAATTGAGATTTTGGGCCCAAAACATGTCGGTCCAAAACCATACAATAGGGTTAGGATTGACATGTGTCAATCCCGACCAAACCTACAATTTTGGACAGGAGGAAAAAATCATATTTTGACTTTATGGGTTAGAGGATGGATGTATTTAGATGAATTTTATGCTATAAAACCTTAAGAAATGACGATAGAAAGGTGTGTAAAGATAAGAAAGTAGTCAAAGATATATTAGGGTGTGTTAAGCAAGAGTGAGGAGAGTGTATTTGTTCATGCAAGTGTGCAATGTTAAGATCAATGTTGTCAAAGAATAGATTGTGAAATTTGAGTGTCTAAATTTTCCCCTTTAAGTATGAAATGAAAATTACATGCTTAAAAGGAAAATATACCTAAGTGTGTAGATACAATTTTTTCTTTCTTGCAATAAATTTGTTTTACAGTATCTTATTGTGTTGGTGTTGGCACACTCCAAAATGAAACCTGAAACACGAGTGTAGTCAATGCCCAAGATAGGAAACGAACTTAAACTCAAAATGTAATGAAAGTGATATAAAGAAATGTGCAACAAGAAATGTTAAAATAAATGCAAAACATGGATGGAATACTCCTATTGGTCTTACGGAAGGAATGTACTCCCATTCTTGTGCCTTGGAGATTTTGGATTTTGTTGAACTTTGATGAAGAATTAGGGGTGATTAGTCCCCATTCTTACTGAGGAGATGTCGATGTGCTAGGTGTACTAACCCAACACATGAATTCCAAAGAGAAGAACCAAAAAGGAGTTGAAGCACCCATGCCAAGGAGGAAGACTATGTATCAAATCCATTCAAAAACTCTGTTATCTTCCCTTAATTATAAAGAGGATAGGAAATTCTACCCATGAAGAAATTAGCTTCTTCGCTACCTTCTATAACCACGTGGACCATATCGTTGCACACGATTATAAGCCCAATTTTGTAACTTAAGACACAATATAAAAAGAGAAATAAGTGCCCCCATACTCTTCCCATGTGCCATACAACTGAGTAGAAATTGAATAAAACTAATAACATGTCAAAACATGAGTGGAGAAAGGAGACCCATGCCCCAAATGTGTCCAAAACCGAAATGAATGTGTGGAGAAAGGCGGGATGAAACACTTCATCCCCCGAATATATGCCTAATTGAGTCAATATGAGTATAAAACCATATAAGAATGTTGTAATAATGATGATAAATCTAAAAATGCTGACAAATACGGAGAAATTGCCCCTAAGAAAAACAATAAGATAGGGTTAAGACCATCAAATACGGTCTTGATCGATAGTAGATTCTTGACCATGCATGGGTTTTTTCCAATTTTCTATACTTGAATCCAATTCTAAGTAATTTTTACCTATCTTTACATATATTTGTGTCCATAAATTTTCCTATACCTATTGGAAATGCAGAATAAACCCTAGATGATTGGCCCCACATTTGAGGCGCGTGTGACGAAGAATTCGAGTGTGTTGTTCAAAAGAAGAGATGAATATCCAAAATAAAGATGGTTAGAATTTGTAGATAACCTCTTAGAAGTTGGTGTAGTGGCCACCCATAAGAAACTATATCTGCAAAAGGGGATACACGTGGTAGAAACCATGACACAAAATAATAGCAACAAGGACAAGAAGTATGATAGCAAGTATAGTGTCAATTCAATAAAAAACAACAAAAACAATAGAATACAATGTGTTAGTAAAAGACAAGTGTGTATGACATAGAAATAATTGCAAACGTGCCAAACAATATCACATAAAAGGAAAAAATGCTTGCAAACATGGGACACCCAGGGTGTCACAAGATAATTAAGGTTCGTGATCCTACAAACAAGAGAGGTATGCAAAAACACACAAGGAATAATTCAGAAAACATGGGACACCCATGGTGTCGTAAGACAATCAAGGCCCTTAGGCCACAAGTAGATGAGAAAATAAACATACACACACAATTAACAAGCATGTATGAAAAACAAGTGTATCCAAATGAATGAAGAATGTATGATATAAAAAGAGCTAACAATAAATGTAACTTCTACACAAAAGACATGTGTTATTCTGTTAGTATAAAAGAAAACAAAAACACTATATGTGTGTGTGTGTAACCAAGCGTAATGAGGAAAGAAAGGAACTATAATGGAAATATAGCACTTGGATGTAGTATGCAAAAATAGATGCCCCAGAGGGTGGTTTGGGCGAGAGGGAATTCCAACAACTATCATCGTGTATTGCTCTGTGTAGGTCCTACATCATGCTCAATATACCACATGAATGCATGTGTGTAAAGAAGAAATGTTATCTATCAAACCAAAGGAGTAAACAACATGTATAATGTAAAGTGAAAACAATGTATGCTATAAAAACAAGTCCTGATTTTGTATTTTTTCCAATATTTAAATGTTTTTTTGTTTTAGGCCCTCCATGAGGGCATAGATGAAAACCTATTCTCTGAAGAGAAGGAAGGGTGATCAAGAATGCCCCCATGAAGGGGAATAGATAGAGATTATGTAAGCTGCGCAGGATGAGAAGGAAGATATTGTTATCCATTTTTTCCCCATAGAAAAAAAAATAGACAAAGGGGATAGTTTGGACCTAGTAGGGTTCTTTAGGACCTTCGAAAAAATTGGAGAAATTAGGCCAATTTCATGTTCAAGAGGATTTCTTTGTGACTAGGGTGTTTATTTCAATCCTTGGACATTTTCCTCTTTTCCAAGAAACTCCAAGTACTTAAAAGAAATTGGAAAAGCTAGAAAAAAAATAAAAAAGGGTGCAAAATGAGCAAGAGCAGGAAGTAGTTTGGCAAGCCCATGGGCATGGTTGCGGGTGATCTCGGTTGAATTAGCTTTGGAACAAGTCTGGTTGGTTAGGCCGAGTTAGCTAAAGTGAGTTAGCGATAGTGTGAGGTTACGACTCACACTTACCGTGAGTAATGGCCAAGAGTATTTGTGAATAAAGCGATGAAGGAAGTAGTATGGGTTTACGACTAACACTTGCTGGAAGTAAAGCACCCCAAAACATGAGATAAGTCATCGCTAAAACCCATAGAGAAGGGGCAAGGAGGAGCTTTGTGGATTCGGAATAACGCTACTTGAATTAAAGCATAATCGTATTTTTGAGTAGAGTAATCCAATGAACTGCAAAATAAGCGATGCAAAACAAGATTGTTGTGTGGATGCAATGGTTCATTACTTCAAGTAATGAGGCCGCGAAAACACTGAAGCAAAGTAGTCCAAAAGGCACGTTAAGCAATGAAGTAGAAAAGAAATGAAGTAATGACACCTCTGAAACCCGATTAGCCATAAATTCTTCCACACTCCACCAAATATGACAAAATTATACTTTCTAGAAATGTCTTTCCAAGATCTTCATCATGAAACAATAAAATATGGAAAGTAGGTTGGGTTTGTGAGTAGAAAATAAAGAAATGTATCATATTCAAAATACAACATTCTAGGTGGATAGAAAGGACATTAATGAAGTCATGTTGCATGGAGGGATGAGGTTTTGAGGTTCACCATGATGTTTTACAGTCATTTAATGACCCTTTTTGGTGGTTGGAAGAAGATTTCAAGATTTTCTTTTTTCTCTCTCTCTTTCTTGGATATATTGTAAAAAGAAACTAATTTTTTATTGTTGTTCAATATTCTCTATCTGCTCCTCCATTCTTCTGCAGGTTTTTATGAGCTTCAAGCCTCCATTTTGGGCATTTTGTAAGAGCATGCCTCTATCTCTCATTGTAATGAACTGTGTGATTGTATGAAGCAATAAAATCAAGTTTTGTGGCTATTCTTCAACCCTTGCTTGTGTTTCATTGCATTCTCTTGCCTCTACATTACATTTAAAGGTATTTTGTGCATTTTTAGTTTCTTGCAAACTCTAAATGGTTGTGTTTAATGGAAATGGTGTTGTGAATGTGTGTTTCTAGACTATGGTGTTCTACATACCCTCTTTATCTCCATTTCTTCCCATTTCCATTTGTTAGAGAGTATCCCAATCACCCTTCTCTTGGTGTTATCACCCCCTTAGTGTAGGATTTATTTTTTCATGCATTTTTCTTCTCCCTAGTCCCTTGGAATCATAGGATAAGATTAGATAGTTGTATTTCCAACATTAGGAGTAGTTTTAGCATTAGTTTAGGAAGAGAAACCGACCTTCTTTGGAGAATTATCTCATTTTCTTGGTCCCACACCTTGAGATAATTCCATGTTTCCCAAAACACTTGATTGACTATTTCATTCACATGCAAACAAATCAAAGGGTGTTGTTTTTGGTGATAACATATATCCCCCAATGTGTGTGTGTGTATGTGTGTGTGTAAAGTGAGGTTTGGGTGTAGAACCACTCTCTCAATAGTCAAGTTGAACCTATAAATAGATTCCATAATTGAGAATGACTGATAGCTATTGATATTGAGTTTGAGTGGTGTGCAAAATACCTTGTTATTAAAGAGATAACTTGTGATGACTAGGGATAGTATTAACAACATTAGCAAACATGTGTGTAATGTGACCTTTACCAAAGTACACATGGGCATGCAAGGAAACCTATTCTTGGAAAATAAGGAAGGGAGATCCATATATGTCCCCTAGTATTGTAGAGGTATCATATAACGGTTTATGTAGACCAAGATTGAGTATAAGTAGAAAATGGTAAGCTTACTTAACAATAACATGTCATGAGTGAGAATGTAATGTTAGATGCATGAATGGTTGTTATGTTAGATGTATAACATAGTGACTTATGGGTTCTAATATAAGTATTTATCAAGAGGATGAGGAGGTGGATTCATTGGGGTGTTATATTTTTCCATTTGTGTAACTTTATGCTTTGCAACTAGACGTTGAGAAATATGTAAAGATTCTAATGAAATAGTGTCCTCTTCTTCATCAATAGGCTCAAGATTGTGTAAATTATCATGAGGGTGTTTATAGGCACTATTATGCATGTTTCCCCTAGAAGAAATTTTAGAGTCATACTTAGGATTTAGATAATAGTTTCCCATGCTTTTAGAGATCCATAAATCATCAGATAAGTCATCGATAGATGTTGTCGTGCTAGTAATAGGTTTATGACCTTTTGTATTAATGTTGCAATCAATATTGATAGGTGGATTAGAATCTATCATAGCTGGCTGTGGAGAAGGATATATATTCGTATAAGAATAAGTGAGCATATCAATTTATTCATCATTGTTGTTATCATAATCCAAATCATCAACCTAGTTATCATGTTTTTTTAATGGATCCGCATGGGTAATATGGTGTTAGCCTTGATATTTTCCTTTGAATGCTCTATAAACTATGATGTCATGTGTAATTGATTATGCTCAAGTGGTATTTCTGCCATTGTTTTTTGCACAATAGGATGATTTTCTTCATGTGTTGACGATGGATCTACCAAAGGTGGTATTGTGTTCAAATCCTCTTCATGATGAGATGACTCCCATTGTATGTACAAAGGTGTATTAGTTAGTATCGAGTAATCTCATTAGAGATATGAGATATATATTTTAGTTTCCATTGTGTAATGAAATTACTTGTATAAATCGATTATCAACAACAACATAACACCAAAGAACATAATATTACATATAAATGATCTCAATATGCAAGTAGAATAGCTTAGCCACTTCGAGGGTGAAACCTTTAAACCATACAACGAGACTCAAATGCTCAATATGATGATTAACTACTCCTCGCTACCTATATATACCGATCTTATGTTATGGCCAACACCAAGGTCAACCTACTAAACATATGAAATCATAAATGAATAACATGCGATACAATAAGAGAGATTATGCAAGCCATAAGTTGGCACTACATATATCTAATATAAGCTACAGGACTAAGGGCATAACATGCCCCTCCTCTTCAAAGCAACATTCTCCCCAATGTTGGGAAGCCCTAGATGTTTTTGCACAAACGCTTCATCCTCCCATGATGCATCCTCAATATTCATATTCTTCCACTTGATTAGGTACTCAGTAATGAATCTGGTCCTCAATATTTTGGTGCATGTCTGAAGAATACCTTTAGGTTCCAATATGATCCTTCCTTCCTCATCCAATTCAGGAAGCACTGACTAGGTGGAAATGTGTTGCCCAATAAATTTCTTCAAGAAAGAAACATAGAAGACTGGATTTATTTTACTTCCTGGAGGGAGCTCTAACTTATATGCCACACTACCAATTTTTTTGCAACACTCGGTAAGGACCATAATATTTAGGCGCAAGCCTATCTTCTATTGTTCTAATGATAACTTCTTATATGGTTGCAACTGTACAAAAATAAAGTCACCCTCTTCAAAGTGTCTCTCACTACGATGTTGATCACCTGTTGCTTCATGCGGTTTTTTTCCCTTGCCAAATTCTCTCTAAGACTAAAGATTACCTCAGGTGTCGGTGTTGAATGTGATCTTCGATTGATCTCACCTTCGGTTTGACCTTCAAGCTAGAGATGAGTGATGGAGGATGGTACTCGTAAAGTGATAGAAATAGAGACTTTTGGAGGAGGTATGAAATGAAGTATTATACCACCATTATGTAAGTGGAAACCATTGCACCCAATGTTCTTGTTTATCTGAAGTAAAACATCAAAGATATCCCTCCAAACATTTATTTACCACCTTAGTTTTCCCATTTGATTGAGGATGATAAGATGAACTTTGGGCCAATTGGGTACCCAAATAAGAGAACAAATCAATCCAAAAATTTCTTGTAAATATCAGATCATGATCACTTACTATAATTTTAGGCGTGCCATGGAGCTTTTGAATTTGTGTCCATAAATGAGATGACAACTGTACTAGTTGTGAAAGGATGAGCCATGACACAAAAATGAGCATACTTGGTAAGTCTATCCACCACGACCATGATGAAAATTTTCCCTTCTCATTTAGGCAATCCTATGATGAAATCCATCGATACTTCTTCCCATTTCTTATTAGGAATAAAAAAAATTAGAGGAGACTTGGTGTCTTAATGGTCTCGCCCTTATTACGTTGACACACCAAACATTCTGCCAATTTTTTTGAACATATCCTTTCAACCCCTCCCAAAATAAATCTTTCTTAACTCTATGATAATTTTTCAAGAACCCAGAATGGCCATCCAGTGGAGAAGAATGGAGCTCTGAAATAAAATTGTGTTTAAGTGTAGAGTTCTTACATAAATATAACATATCTTTGTACCACAATATATCCCCTTCCATATAAATTATTCTGATATGGTTGGATCTATCTGGAGATTCTGAATGAGAGTATGGGTTGTTGCATATTTTTTTCATTCTTCCCTTGCTTGATCTACCCAATCTTCCTTTAGTATAGAGATGACACATAATAATGCTTCGTGGACTCATCCCTCCTAGATAGAGCATCAACGACCAAATTTTCCTTCCCTTTCTTATAAATAATCTCAAAGTCATACCCCAACATCTTAGTGACCCATTTTTGTTGCTCTTCTGAAGATATTCATTGCTCCAAGAAGTATTTCAAACTATCATGATCAATTTTTACCTTGAAGTGTCTACCCATCAAGTATGGTCTCCATTGTTTGATTGCATGTAATATCGCCACCATTTCCTTCTCATAGGCGGGCTTCAACAAAACATTTCCCTTTATTTGCTAGCTCTCAAATGCTATGGAATGTCCTTTTTACATGAGTACCACTTTGATTCTATTTTTCGAAGCATCGCATTCAACTATGAAGGTCCTTGAGAAATCTTGAGTCACACATCTTGGAGTGGTGGACATGCCACCCTCAATTTTTCAAATGCCCTAGAATCTTCCTCATTCCAATGAAAAGAGTCTTTCTCCAATAATTTTGTTAGTGGTGTTGTTATACTGCCATAGTTTTTTACAAATCTGCGATAGTATTGTGCAGACCTAAGAAACCTCACAAATGCTTGAGGGTTTTTAGGACTTTCCATTCCACCATGGCCTAGATCTTGTGAGGGTCCACCTTAACACCTTCATGAGAGATAATATGGCCCAAATTTTCCACTTCCCCGTACACGAAAAAGAACACTTCAAAAGTTTGGCATATAGTTGATGTTTCTGTAGGGCTTCCAATACTATATTGACATGATGTAAATGTTTCTCCTAGGATTTTTGTAGATGAGGATATCATCAAAAAATACCAAGACAAAATTCCATAGGAATGGTCTAAATACTGAATTCATCAAACTCTCAAATGCGGATGGTGCATTAGTCAAACCAAAAGGAATCACTAGGAATTCATAATGCTCTTGATGAGTTCTGAAGGATGTCTTAAGAATATATTCTTTCTTTACTCTAATTTGGTGATACCCAGAAAGCAGGTCTAGTTTTGTAAAATAAATTGCACCATGTAACTCATCTAATAAATCATCAATGATAGGAATAGGAAACTTATCTGGGTGAGTGCACCAAGTTGGGGGCCAAAAGGGGGTCTTAAGTGGACGCATTTTTCTGAAAAAAAAAAAAAAAAAAACTTCAACTTGTACGAGTTTTTCGAAATAGTTACACTCAAAATTGGAAGATGTTGTAGAAATATGAATCGTAGTATTTTGAGTCTAGCTTCTAAGCCACTAAATTTTATTGAAAATGAGATAATTTTAAGTGGGTCAAACAACTAAAATACCAACAGATGCTCCTATTTTTGTTAAAAAACATAATAGAGTGACTTTCGTGTCCCCCACCATTTTTGAGCACCATTTAGTATTTTTGAAAACCCTTAGGTAGAAAGATAGCTAGGAGCATCTAGTTTGGGCTCCATATTTTTTTTTTAGATTTTTAGTGAATATTTTTGTATTTATGATTTTTATAGTACAAAAAAATTTATGTTTTGAAAAATAACGAGACTCCGATCGTGCCCCCTTAACTACCTCAAAAATATCAAAATTAGATTTTTTTGAATATATATAGAATTATGCCTAGTTTGGGCTAGTATAATTTTTTTAAAATTTCGATCACCCAAAAAAAAAAAAATACACCATGAAAGATAAACATATTTACACTTCAAAAAATAGCTATAAAAAGGTATAGTTAAAAATAAATAATATGGAAACCTTATATTAGTGAGAAAATTTGAAAAATTATATTTTTAGAAAGAAGAGACTACTCTCTCTACGTCGTGGTATAATTTTTTTAAAATGGATCGATTGTTTTATTTTGATTTATCATAAAGGAAGTGTCATTTTTACATTTTCTTGTAAGAACTCGTTGTTTGTATTGTTTGTGCAGGAGTCCATGCCTCGGGCTTGGGGATCAACCGGATCCCAAGCCTTGAGGCATGGCTTGGGAAAAAGAAAATGATGAAAATGCGTACGCTGCGTTACATAACGTGTACGCTTTACGTGTAGTATAAACATAATGCATGCGCGTTGCGTGTAGTATAAACATAACACGTACGCGTTACATAACGCGTACGTGTTCTATGTAGTATAAGCATTATGTATGCTTTTGACATGCTTCTATTTACATAAATAAATAAATAAATATAAGCATTAAGTATAAATTTTTCTTATACTTTAAATTTATTTATGTAAATATAAGAAATTAGGGTCACTCTGCACCTTATGGAATTAGTCTCACAACTCCATGAGTCATGGTTTAGGAGATAGTTTTTAAAGTATAATTTGGTCAGTACATAGGTAATTTTTAGGATTTCAGCATTCAACCTAAATCTTTTAGCATTTAACTTCTACAATCGAAACCCTAAACCATAGGCCATAAACCTAAACACTAAACTGTAAACCTTGAGCCCTAAACCCTAAACCCTAAACCTTTAACCATGATCCCTAGACCCTAAAACCTAAACCCTAAACCTTAAACATTTAGCCCTTACCCGTGAGCCCTAAACCCGAGCCTTAAGCCCTAAACCCTAAGCCATAAACCCTAAACCCTAAACCATGAACCATGAGCCCTAAATGCTAAACCCTAAACCCTGAACCATAAAAACTAAATCCTAAACCCTAAACCCTGACCCCTAAACCCTAAACCTTAAACATTGAATCCTAAACCCTAAACCCTAAGCCTTGAACCCTACACCCTTATCCTGAGCCCTAAAATCTAAACCCTAAACCCTAGACCATATACCCTAAGCCATAAACCCTAAACCTTAAACCTTAAACCCTAAACCCTAAACCTCGAGCCCTAAACCATAAACCCTAAACCTTAATCCCTAAACATTAAATCCTAAACCCTAAACCTGAACCCTGAACCATAAACCCTAAAACCCTGAACCGTAAACCATAAACCCTTATCCCTAAACACTAAATCCTAAACCCTAAACCATAAACCATAAACCTTAAATCCTTAACCTCAATTTGTAAACCCTAACCATAAACACTAAACCCTAAACCCTAAACCTAAAACCTAAATCCTAAACCATAACCCTAAATCTTGAACCTTGAACCCTAAACCCTAAACCTTAAACCCTAAACCATGAGCCCTAAACCCTAAACCCTAAACCCCAAACCATATTTCATCAATATTTCCTAGTCTCGTGCCTAGAACCATCATTGAGTCTGCTTATAGAACTACCTTGTTTATGAGAGGTGGGACAAGTAACTAAATGGATATGACATCTACCTTGTGCCTTATAATGCATATATTACACATCTCTTCCAAACTTGTTTCTCCCCACATATACTTGCGCTCTTGAATGTAAATTTATTCACACTCTGAAATTTTTTTCACATTTCTCATATTTCCATGTATGGTATTATGCAAGCCAAGATGACCCATTAGAAGTTGGAAAAAATAACCATCACAACAAAAAAATAATCTTAAAGGAAACAAAAGAAACATAGAGAATATATCAATGCAGAGGTGTAGGATCATAATTGAATTTCCTGTAGTATCCTCTCCTCAGAGAAAGATAAATTTCAAGTGTTCTATTGGAATGGATAGTAAATTTGACAGAACTTCCTAAAGTGTTCAAAATAAGCATAGAAACAGGGGAATGGCTAAGAACACTAAGGGGTTATCAATCGCCTAGTAAATCTTTCTTGTTTAGTTCTAAATGGGAGTTACCTGGCCTACGACTTAGTGACCTTCCATTCATTGATAATTCCTTATATGATAAACCCATGGATGTTTTCAAAATCCCCTGAACAAAAATATAGGGGTAGTCATCAATCCTAGTGAAGGGTGTGATGTGATTTCCAAGCAACTTGAAATTCATATAGATTTAGAGGTCATAACACGAATTTACAAATATCTTCATCATTATAAATGGAAGCCAAGTAATGTGTCTCCATGTACATCCAAGGATTGAGGACTATTGGAGTCCTTTCAAGGATTGGACAATCATGAATATGACATTTCCCTCCTTCAAAATATCAACAGATGAAAAACATCAAATTTTGATGACTCTCTTTGAATGTTCTGCCTACAAATTCGATGAACCTTGAACTCTGTGACCTAAACCCTTAACCCTCAACCATGAGACCTAAACCCTAAACTATAAACCCTAAACCCTAAAACCAAAATAATAAATCCTAAACCCTAAACACTAAATATTAAACCCTAAAACCTAAACCCTAAACCCATAACCCTAAACCCTGAGCCTAAACCCTAAGCCCTAAGCCCTAAACCCTAAATACTAAATCCAGAGCCTCGAGCTCTAACCCCCAAACCTTAAACCAATAACTTTGAACCTTGAACCTTAAGCCATAAAACATGAACCATGAACCCTAAACCCTAATCCCTAAACCATAAACCCTAAACCTTAAGCCTTGAACCCTAAACCCCCTAAACCTTAAACCGTAACTAACCCCTAAACCTTAAACCTGTAACCCGAACCCCGAACCCCAAGTCATAAACCTTAAACCTTAAACCATGCACCCTAACCCCTAAACCCTAAAACCCGAGCCCTAAATTCAAACCCTAAACCTTAAGGCCTAAATGTTAAATCCTAAAGGTCCTTAAACCTTAAACCCTAAACCCTAAAAACTAAATCATAAACCCTAAACCTTGACCCCTAAACCCTAAAATTTAAACCCGAGCACTAAACCCTAAACCCTAAGCCCTAAACCCTAAGCCCTAAACCCTAAACCCTAAGCCCTAAACACTAAACCCTAAACCCTGAACTCTTTGACCTAAACCCTTAACCCTAAACCCTTTACCCTAAACCTTTAACCCTAACCTTTAAACCTTAAACTCTAACTCATAAACCCTAAACTTTAAACCCTAAATCCTCAACCCTAAACCTAAACCTTGAGCCCTAAACCCAGAACCCTCAACCCTAAACCCTAAACCCTCAACCCGATACCTAAACCCTAAACCTTGAACCCTTTACCCTAAGCCCCGAATCATGACCTTAAACCTTAAACCCTAACTCCTAAACCCCGCACCGTAAACCCTAAATCCTCAACCCTAAACTTAAACCCTAACTCCTAAACCCTAAACTATAAACCCTAAATCCTCAACCCTAAACCTTAAACCCTGAGCCCTAAACCCTATACCCTATACCATAAACCCTAAGCCTTGAACCCTAAAATATAAGCCCTAAATCCTAAACCCTAAACCCTAAAACCTAAACCCCGACCTCTAAACCTGAGCCCTAAACCCTAAACCCTATGCCTCGAACCCCGGCCCTAAGCCATAAGCCCTAATCCAAAACCCTAAACCTTGGACCCTCAAACATAAACCCATAACCCTAAACCCTAAAAACTAAACCTAAACCCTAAACCCTCAACTCTCAACCCTAAACCCTGATCCCTAAACCCTAAACCCTGAACCTTGAGCCATAAACCCTAAACCCTCAACCTTGACCCCTAAACCCTAAACCTTGAACCTTGAGCCCTAAACCCTAAACCCTAAACCATAAACCCAAAACTCTCAACCCTAAATCATAAACCCTAAACCATGAACCCTAAGCCTTGAGCCCTAAACCCTAAACCCTAAAATCTGAACTATGAGCCTTAAACACTAAACCTTAAACCCTAAACTCTAAACCTTGAGTCTTAAACCCTTAGCCCTAAACCTTAAACCCCGAGCCCTAAACCCTAAACCCTAAATCATAAACCCTCACCCAAAGGAAAGTCCTAAAAAGATCATTCAATGTGTTTTAGTGTGTAGGAATAGTGTTTAAGGTGATCGATCGACTCATTTAGTTTTTATGAGAGACTACTTCCTTCGAAGGCCTAAAAAGGCATTTTTGGCCATTTTGTAGTTAATTGAACACCCTTGAACAAGCTAAAATGAGCTAGTCATGTCACCGAGTTATCAAGGACCATTATTTGTAAAGTATTAAGGCATCGTTTGTCTCCATAAGAGACATATGAGAAAAATCATGTATGAGAATCATGAATTTGATTCCATGAAAGGATGCTTTTAGAGCTAGGAAAGGTGAAGGGATGATCTTTATATGGAGCACCATGTTTCTAAGAATGAGCAATCATGTTGAGTTCACTGATACAATTCACTTGGTAATATTCGTAACAACTCATTCAACACCTAGTAGTGTTATCACACCTTAAGGATGAGGCACATTACAATCACCTCATTTTGGCCATAAGACAGAATCCCATTCAAGGAATAATCCTCTATCTACAAAGTGAGGATCTCTTTTTAGTAAGAAGTATACAAACATCATAGAGTTAATTCATGGTCACTAAAGTGAATTATGGACCAAATTTAAAAATTAGTACTAATTCAAGTAGTGGTAGGGCCAAAATCCATTTTAGAAGGTCAAAAACCTAAAAATGACTATATGCTTTCCTAAAACAAAGACCTACTACAATATATATGCCTTGAAAGTTTTAGGTCGTTTGCTGAAATCCTGAAAATGAGTAATGCTTGAGCATATTAGATTTTGAAAAACTATCTTCTAGATTATAACTGTTGGAGCTACGAGACCACTTCCATAAGGTGCAAAGTGACCCTAATTTCTTATATTTACTAAAATAAATTTAAAGTATAATAAATAATAAAAGTATAAGAAATAATAAAATAAATCTTATACTTTACAAAACGTGTATGCGCGTTACATAAAGTATAAGTCATGTACGTGATACAAAAACGCGCACATGTTATGGTTCAGTGATTCCCAAGCCAAACAAATTAAAACGCGAGTGCGTTTTAGAAAAACGTGTACGCGTTTTGCTTTTTTCAGATTCTTGTCCACTTTTTGGCCCCCCAACTTCGTGCACTTACCCATCTCTCGACGGTTTACTTTTTGATTTCTTTGTAGTTTGGACACATGTTCCATATTCCATCCTTGTGGAGCACCATCACCACTGGAGCATAATAAGGTCTTTGAATGTGAGGAATAATACTCATTTCTAACATTTCCTCCACCGTATTATCGATCTCACTCTTTTGCACATATGGGTATCTATAAGGCCTGATGTTAGGGGTTGGCTTCCTGGAATTAACTGAATGACATGATCATGATCTCTTTCAAGAGGCAATCCTCTAGGATCCTTAAAGACAATTACATGTTGATCAATAACCTTCGAAGATCAGGATGCACTACCATCATTGGTGGTTGAACTTCCATGGAGAAAAATCATGCTACAAAACCTTCAACCCCCTTTTTAAGAATCTTCTGCATTTGGTGAGAACTAACCACCTAAGGATTTTTTTGTAGTCTATGAAGTTCAAACTATTTACCCTCATAATGAAAGCGCATGAATAATTCCTAGAAATTTAGCTCTATGGTGCCCAAAGTTGTGAGCCACTGAACACCTAAGACAATATCATCTCCACCCATGGGAATAGAAAACATCGTAGATTCCAATGTTTTATCACCCATCATAATTATGATTTTATGGCATTTACTAAACATTAGACTGTGCCACCATCTGTGATCATTACTTGAAATTCAGGTGTTGGGTAGATGAAACAATTTAGCCTTATTGTCATCTTATGATTGATGAAATTATGTGTGCTCCCTGAATCAATCAATATTGTCACCTTTTGCTTCTTAAGATAACCCACAACCTGAAGGGTTTGTGGAGTACTAATACCTGATAGAGCATGGCATGAGATAGTGGGTTGGGGATCTTCATATTCTTCCTCTAATTTTTCCACTTCCTTGCTTGATGTTTCCTCATATTCTTCCTCATCATCGGTCCCTTCAATGTAGAACAATTTTTTTCTCAGCACATTTATGATTTGGTCCATATTTGTTGTCATAGTTAAACCTTCTACTCTTTTATGTTAGTGAAGGATTGCCTTCTGTTGGAAAGAAAATTTTCCTTTGCCCTACACGCCATGATAATAGAATCAAAAACCTTAAGTGGATTAAACATGCACACCTCATGCTCAATGTGGTCCTTAAGACCCCAAGAAATAGGTCATTTAGATACTCTTTTGTAATATCCTCCACACAAGGAAATATTTTGGAATTGATGGACATACTCCTTTACTGAACTTGTTTTCCGTAACTTTGATAATTGGCTAAAGTAATTCTCTAACACACTAGAACTATAGTGTAATTGAAGCTCTTCAGTGAAAATTGTCCATGTGACACTTAGACCATTCTTCTGCCTTTGAGCACATAACCAATGATACTAGACAAATTGGTTAGGTTCTAGATATAAGGATGCCATGGTCACCTTTTGTCGATGGGATCTAATGGAGATCAAATAAATTCTCCATTTGGGTAATCCAATTGAGCGGATCCTTTCCATCGAATTTATGCATTTCCACTTTTGGAATAATGCCCCGCCATTGGTGAGGAGATCCACCTAAATGTGTAAAGGATCCTCCTTGATTGGAGTGATTTGGACATATGTGAGTATTTCTAGAGGAACCCATATGACTGGAATTGGGATTTTTGTTTGAAAGAGTGAGCAACACTCCTGCTTCATTGATTGAAAATATGTCTAAAGTTCACCCCTAAGGCTACCTTTCAGATGAAGAAGCTCATTATTGAGGTCATCCTTACTCACCATATTATTTACCCTTTCTTGAAGTTAGATGAATACCTTAGATAATCCCAAAATAGAAGATTCTAAATCCATATCTTCCTTATTTGGGGTCATTCTTGGAGTTTCTTGACCTTTCCCTTGGCCTCGAGTTGATCTATCGGTCATGATGTAGGTTTTGGGACTCGGGGTAGACGAAATAGGGAAAAATTTAGGGTTTAGGATTTCATAAATTTCTTGGCCGAAATTTATGAGCTATAAAGGTGTGTAATTCTTCATGGTAAGTCCCGAGTGGTTAGGATTCATCTTGATGTGTTCCATATGAGAGTTAATAGTTTTTAGGACGTAATATTCTCGCTTAGTGTACGTATATTCTAATTTTGTCTATATTGTGTCATTGGGTCTGTGATGGTCCTCACTTTGTCATATATGTGTCAATATGGTGGATATTTGGAGTTATCGTGAAGTATAAATGGTCCTATCAGATGTGTCATAGTGTCTTTCATGACTATGAAGCCTCAAGTTATTGTTGGGAATTCGGGACTGTTGAATAGTGCTATGATTTAATAACAAACAAAATCATGCACACAGGATCTAAACAATTCCCCAAAATCTACAGTAGTGGAAGTATAAACTAGAATAATCTAAATCAAAACAAAGTACACACACATAACACAAAGCATGTACCATGGTTCACCCAATGTGGGCTACGTCCACCAAAGATAGAGATCTCATATATATAATACAACAAGAGTACAAACCAACTCTTTAAATACAAGAGTACAATGCATCTCTCCAAGAGTATCTCCTCTCCTCCAGATCTCTAAATGGATCTCCATGAGTGCACTACAATTGTGCCTCCAAACACCACCAACAGATCTCACATAACCAGGAACTACTGCATCTCTGAACTGCTACCAAGTTCTCTGTGGATCTGCAATCAAGACCTCTCACATGGGTCTACCATATGTGCAATTATGACTGTGAACCAAGAAGTAAGTCTGTCTCTCCATCACCGCATAACCTGTGCAAACATGAAGACAACCTCCTCTACAATATCTAGATCTACATGGATCAACAATACAATATGATATCATGGATCTACAATACAAGACTAGATCTAAATGGATCTATAATACAAGATCTCATCAACATGTGGATCTACAAGAAGAATCTCTATGTGCTTTGCATACAATGCAAGCCATTACAATGAGACAATAACTATATAAAGGAAATATAGTAGAAGATGTTACCCTCTTCTCACCATTCAAATGTACTTGCTATTTCCTTTTGTCCAGCTCCTTTCATGGAGACTCTGTCTTCATGTAACATGTTATTTCTTTCTTTTCTTCTTCTTCTTTGTCTTCATCCTCTCAATCTAGGAGAATTAAGGATCTAATTCAATCCTTCTCTTAATTCACTTTCTAAACCCTAGCTTTTATGCTTATATAGTTGTTTATAAACTTAGGGCACTTAGCCATGCAATTACATCCAATAAATCTACTTTAATGCTAAAAATAGATTTAATTCCCGAGAGTTAATTAAAACTTTCTCGCATAGGTAACCATCGTCAGTTAACCCTGACCAACACCGGTTATGCCTGATCGGCGTGGGTTACTTTTTCTTGACTGGATTGACTAACGTTGGTTATCCCTAACCGATGCGGTTAGCCCCGACCGACGCGGGTTACTTTTTCTCGACCCGGATTGACCGACGCGGGTTACTTTTTCTGACTGGATTGACCGACGCCGGTTAGCCCTGACCGACACCAGTTAGCCCCGATTGATGCCGATTCTCGCCATCGGGAACCAAGTAACATGTAAAACATGCAATCTTTGAAGCAATTCAGCTCCACAACCTAACAATCTCCCACTTGGAGATAAATTGCTGAACCTTTGTACTTGTACCTGTACCTGTACATCACCATCCTCTAACACCGTGAAGACCATCTATTCTTTCCTTCAACAATTCTCTCAAAAATAAAACCAGGAAGATCAAACCATCTTCTCAAATTAAGAAGATAAAAACATGACTTACCAAAGACCTACACAAAGCTACTACTGATTCATGATAACCGAGCTATCCATACATCAAGCTCCCACTAAATCATAACACCAAGCCTCTCATGCATCCAAGCCATCATGACTAGCATACCTGTAAGAGATCCCACTCAAACTGAAGTATTGAGCTTCAACTACAACTATAGCCATACCTGTAAAACCAACCATGTTCTCCATCCATCTATCCATGTCTCCATGCAACCACCAATGCAATTGTCAAAAGACAATTCAAACTAGAATATGCAAAAGAAAAACAAGATTCCAGATAAAAACATCCCGAATGAGTTCTACATGTAACAGTGGGTGATCAATCCACAAACACCTGCATAACTCAAAGAAATCCAAACACTGCAATCTGCAAATCCAACCCTGCATAAACAACTAGCATGTCCAAAACATTCCTCTATAGATAACATACCTATCAAGGAGTAATATAGTAATCAAGAGAACATACAAACATCCCCTAATCATGCTCAAGGCATCTAAATTGTGCTTAGAGGCATCCATGTGCAAATCAAACATCTACATCATCATAGACTCACAAAACTGAATCTATCCACATGTATAAACTCACCTATACATCCATCCATATCATCAGGCTCTCCAGAAGCGCCAAGTCTCTTATTGACTAACTCCAAAGCAATATATGAATCTTGTGCTCATCAATGTCAATAACAAATAACCATATTAAACCATGCAACTAATACCAAGTGTAAATACTAGCAAACATGTCATCAACATACTCTACACAATAAACCAAGATGAAAGCAAAACAAGGGCACCATCTAAAAATGGTAAATAAACACTGTTGTCAAACCTATGACCAAACCGACCATGGTTTCCTAACCGACACCGGTCACTTCCTGACTGACCATGGTTACCAAATGAGTGACCATGGTTAACACTAACCGACACCGGTCTCTGTAACAGTCAAATTTTCTCCTTTTCACCCTTCAAACTTTGAAAATTTCTCTATCATCTAAAATCAAGTTGAATCTACCATCAACTACCATCCCTAAGGAATATCCAGGCACCATAAAATAATCCAGAAGTGACATCACAAAGTAATACAATCAATATACCTACAAATCCGTGATTGCCCTCCAAAACCAACTAGTGCCTCTGCCACTCTGAATAGTAGCATTCTCCTCTCACTCTGCATGTGCATCATGTATCCAATCTTGTAATGCCAACAACCATGACTTGCTCCCACTAAACACAAAATTCCCTGCACTGCCTCTAACACCAAGCTCAAAAGCTAATATGTCAGTGAGAAATAAAACCAGATGAAAGAAAATATAAACTGATTCCCTTCTTATCAAAGAATAATTCTACATCACAGAAGTTTGGACTTCTTGTGAAGTAGGTGAATCAACTTCTTTTCATCTTGTGTACTCAACATCTTTTGTTACTTGCAACTATGTCTAACCATGACTTTTCATTGAGGATCTCATCCTTAGACTAGATATCCTTGTCCTCAAGATTCCACACAAATGGGAAATAAAAGTCAAACAACACCAAAAACATGGTGTAAATTTGTGCACACTATCCAAACATAATATCAGTTGCTCCAAACAAAAGAAATAAAAATGTGAATCATATAGAGATACCTGACTCAAAGTCTCACTGGACTAACCAAGCCAACTCCGTCCTCTTTCTGATCCAAACATTGAAGTGATCTACACCATCTCTGCCATATACACTATGTGCAAGAAACTCAATCCTCCAAACCAGGACACTGAACCAGCCATGCCCTCTTCTACTGTAAGAAACCATGTGCAAACTCGTTGTCATAGAGATCGACCATGGTTCACTGACCGATACCGACTACCCTCTGTGACCAATGTTGGTTCCCTGATCAACATCGATGCTGCTGGAACTAACACAATGCCCCAAATTGGCATAGGTCACCAAACCAGGTGCCTACTCCGACCAAAGCGATAATTGTGTTGAGCCAGTCATTTCAAGAAGCACCCAACCTTGCACAAAAACTTAACAATAATAATACATGCAATAAAATTGCACCAAGATGAAATACATCACCTTACCAGCACCAAGATACTCAACCGCATCTTCAACTGAAGAACATGTTTCTCTAATGGAAACCCCGTCTTTGTTCTGTTGCTACTATATTCATCTTCTCTAATGAAGCCCATGCATCTAACTGCACCAAAGGATGCATAACTACTCATTTTCTCTCATTCTCAGATCTAGATCTGTAATCCCAAACATGCATGTGCAACCTAAATTATATAAGCACTGCAATACCAAGATAAAACCATACCTCAATAACCGGATCTACAATCTGACCAACATGCTTGTGCCTCCAACAACTAGGGACACCTCAGCAAACAAGATACATTCCATGCATCTTTTCAATTCTTCAAATATGTGATTTTCTGTTTAAAACTAGGTTACCTAAGAATGTGCACCACCACGGTTACCCTATAACCAACCACGGTTAGAACTGTAACCAACCACGGTTACCCTGTTGACGTCGGTTACCACTTAACTGATGTCAATCATTGTAATTTCTAGCAACCTTACTCTTCTAGCTCCCACCGAGATTGAATCTCTTCCCGCAATCTTCTCATTAGGAAAAACAAAGCGTTGCTCTCTCATACATCATCAAGTAAAACACTAACAATATATTGAAGCAAAACCTTGCTCTGAAATAACCAAGCTCTGATACCAGTTGTTGGGAATTTGGGACTATGGAATAGTGCTATGATTTAATAACAAACAAAATCATGCACACGGGATCTAAACAATTCCCCAAAATCTACAGCAGTGGAAGTATAAACTAGAATAATCTAAATCAAAACAAAGTACACACGCATAACACAACATGTACCATGGTTTACCCAATGTGGGCTACGTCCACCAAAGATAGAGATCTCATATATATAATACAGCAAGAATACAAACCAAATCTTTAAATACAAGAGTACAATGCATCTCTCCAAGAGTATCTCCTCTCCTCCAGATCTCTAAACGAATCTCCATGAGTGCACTACAACTGTGCCTCCAAACACCACCAACGGATCTCACATAACCATGAACTACTGCATCTCTGAACTGCTACCAAGTTCTCTGTGGATCTGCAATCAAGACCTCTCACATGGGTCTACCATATGTGCAATTATGATGTGAACCAAGAAGTAAGTCTGTCTCTCCATCACCGCATAACTCTGTGCAAACATGAAGACAACCTCTCTCTCAATATCTAGATATCTAGATCTACAATATGATCTCATGGATCTACAATACAAGACTAGATCTAAATGGATCTATAATACAAGATCTCATCAACATGTGGATCTACAAGAAGAATCTCTATGCACTTTGCATACTGATATGCAAGCCATTTCAATGAGACAATAACTATATAAAGGAAATATAGTAGAAGATGTTACCCTCTTCTCACCATTCAAATGTACCTGTTATTTCCTTTTGTCCAGCTCCTTTCATGGAGACTCTTTCTTCATGTAACATGTTCTTTCTTTCTCTTCTTCTTCTTCTTTGTCTTCATCCTCTCAATCTAGGAGAATTAAGGATCTAATTCAATCCTTCTCTTAATTCACTTTCAAAACCCTAGATTTTATGCTTATATAGTCATTTATAAACTTAGGGCACTTAGCCATGCAATTACATCCAATAAATCTACTTTAATGGTAAAAATAGATTTAATTCCTGAGATTTAATTAAAACTTTCTCACACAGGTAACGTCATTAGTTAACCCCGACTAACACCGGTTATGCCTCGATCGACGCGGGTTACTTTTCCGACTGGATTGACCGACGCGGTTAGCCCGACCAACACCGGTTCTTTGTCGAACCCAGTAACATGTAAAACATGCAATCTTTGAAGCAATTCAGCTCCACAACCTAACAATTGTGTCATTTACATTGAAAACTAGTCTCTTGTACTTATATATGTATGTTGTCGGTCTGGTCATCTTGTGTGTCAAGCCCGTGTCTCAAGGTCTTGTTATGCATCATGGGTTGAAAATGTTGTGTATGGTCCTCTCAATTATCTTGAAGGTGAATTAAAGGTGATTAAGTCCTACTTGATCAATGAGATCTCAAATAGTTTGACCGAGACATCACATTAGCTTAAGAAAGCACAATTTGTGGTTTCTACAAGTAAAAATGAAGGCTACAAGTATGAATCATGGTGTTTCATGATTTCTATATGTTTGTGAAGGTTTTTCTAATGCTTGAGGATGTAATTACAAGGATCTTTTTCTGTGTGAAGATGATATGGGTTAAATGCATCAAAAATACTACTTCACCGCCCCGACTTTGTTTTCTTAGTCCTTAAAAGTGGTATAGATGGAAACTCAAGTTTGAGTAGTCACATGATTGAATTTGGCCTAAATTTTTGTGAAAATAATCTAGACTCATGTGGCTAAAGGATGAAGGCGGTTTGGAGCTCAAGGTATGTATACAATTTGAGCTATATATGACTGAGTTGAAAAATTGCTTGAAGTGCATAGTGATGAGGGTTTAACGGTAAAAAATATACCCCTTTGTTCCCTCATGATTTGTCAAGGTATTCAATATGTTCTATTAGTTTAAGGAGCACTCAAAAGTTATATGATGAGTCTCTTATGTTTTTGCATAGTGGTAAAGAAGTTCTAATTATGTTCTCCATGGATAATGTAAAAATGGTGACCTTATTGTATAGCGGAAGGGGGTTTCTCCTTCTCAGGTATGAATTTTGTTTTTCTCCACTTGGTATGCTAATTAATTAATCCATGATGCTCTTATAGTGTCTCAATATTTTTGAGAGTGCATCTTCTATTGTCATTCAATTGATAAGGGCTTGTGAAGGTTTGTTGTTGCTCATATGAGGGTGTAAGAAGACCTACAGGTGTAGAGGACAAAATTGTGTGAGTATAGTGGTATGATAGGTTTATTAAAAGTTCAATGCTCTTATGAGAGGTATGTTCACTCGTATATTCATGATTTTCATTTCAATAATGAATGAAGGTGGTCCGTGTTACTTGTCAAGGCTTGAGAATGTGTTGTTGCTCCATAAATGCACTTTACAAGCTCGTAGAAACAATGTTTACTTGGGTGGCAATGAAAATGAAAGTTAATGATGCCCTAAAAATCTTGTAGATAATTTTTCATGTTGTATTTGTATGTATCAATTGACTTATAATGGATATAATAAAGTTTTCAGTCTTAGAAAGTTGTGTCTGTGCTCCAAGAAGGTGACTGAGACATTGCTACAGTCCTAAGACAGGGGATGACTAATATAAATGGTGTATTATTGCTTCAAAGGATAGGGGGAGTGTTTATTAGCCTTCAATGAAAATTATTATAGGTATTCAAGAGCCTTAAGGTATGTTATTGTCCTCAAAATGGTGTAGTGATGATCATGTGATGGTCTCAGTCTCATAATAATGTGTTGAGCAAGAAATCAGGATGCTCTTGGTGTATATATGCTAATCATAGCAGGGGGGTACTTGTTTGTTCAACCAAGGGAGTGATATGTTGTTCTCAAGATCATTCAAGGTAAGGAAGTAGTGTTTACTCCTTGTTTAAGCTAGTGAAGGTATGTTTTGCCTTATCTTATTTGGAAATGACTCAAGAAGACTGTAAATGTTGCTTAGAGAGAGTTAAGAGTTGTAAGAGTGATTTCAAGATAAAATTTCGAGGATAGATGATCATTTTTGTGCTTAAGGTCTAGAAATAGGTGTCTTAAGGCCAGGTGGATCCATAAGGGGTTATGTCATGCTAATGTTGTGATGTTAAGGCCTTGCAAAGTTTGTCTAAAAGGGTGAAAACATGTCTTGTGTGGTATGAAGTGTATGCATATGCCTAGTGTATCATGATTTAGCCCTAAAGGAAGGCGATATTGGTCAAGGATGAATATATGAAGCTAGATCATGATTCTTCTAACATTGTTGGCATGAATTAGAGGCTGAATGGTACAAGTATCCGATCTTTGGAGTACTTTCAAAAAGGCAAAAATAGGGGTAAAGGAGAAAACTTGTTGTTCTTGCATGCCTAGAAGGTTGGAGATGATATTTTTGCCCCTACCAAGGTGATTTTATGTTTATTTCATGAGTGTTGATGATGATTAGTTGTTAGAGATGTTCTTTCCAGGGGGAGCTTAGCATTTGCATGCTTGAAATGAGACCAAGAGTTAGATTTTGAGCAAAAATTAAGAAAATGAAGAAAATTGAGACCTTTGGTTGATGTTTCTAACCAAATCATGAAGGTATGAAGCTGAAGAAGGTGAATGAGGTAAGCTACAGGTAAGCCTTTGTCATTAATGTAAAAAGGGGGAGAAGTTCAGGGTGTTTTCCATCAATGACAAAGGGGAGATTGTTGGCATGGTGTCCTAATAGGTTTTTTCATTGATGCAAAACCACATTAATGAAAAAGTGAATTTTTAGGATGATGTCATGATGTTTTTTATGGTGCTAACATATTGGTTCAGATGTTTATCATTGCTACGCTTGGATCAATGATGCATGCTTGCTTAAGCAAGCCGTGCATGTGTGCCTAAGAGGTGTTGTCTTGGCAAAGTGTGAGCTTTCTAGATGCTTAAGAAGCATATTTTCATGATGAATAACATGATTTGAGGGTGCTTGAGCACTCAAAATAGTGGAATAGTGTAGGTATATGTGATTCTCTATGTTACATGTGCTCATTGGGAGCAGGTATGCTTGCTTGGAGGTGTGACAGAGTGTATTGGAGCCATTTGAGCTCATGGATGCATGCTATCAGGTGTATCATGGAATATGAGGTATTTTTGGGTCATTTTTAGAGGTTTCATGTTGAGTTATTGCATTATTTCAATTGGCACTAGTTGTTACTATGAAGATCTAACATGCAAACATAGGTAAGTCTTAGTGATTGGAGAGATTTGGCTATGGTGTTATCATTCTAATTATTGGAGATGTTATAGGGATGAGTTATGATGCTCTCAGAAATTTTTAGGTTCCCATGTTGTGTATTTTGCTAGATATGACTGATTTTGTAAGACAGGGTCAAGAACAAGTGAAAATCAAGCTTGAATTTGAACTTCTGATGCTCGTTGTGAATAGTGTGATTTGCATGGGACCTTTTGGATTTCAAGGATGATTCTAAGGTGAGTTTATAAGGTTTTAAAAAATAATGAGGTCATTTTATCATCACGTTTTTATGAACGAATGTTAAGAAGGTAAAGAGGTCAAAAACCCTAGTTAAACCCTAGCTAGGAGCAATTTGCAAAAGGTGAAGTATAATGACCCATTTTTATTGCAAGTGAAAATGTGATGATTTGATGTTGTAGAGGACTCCAAGGGATTTCGAAAAATGTATGGTTGAGGTCATGGTGATGATTGGGTCCTAACTAAAAATAGCAGTTTCTAGGAAAGAAGGATATAGAGAAAGATGGTCCAAAGGAGTAGAATTAAAAATTCATGTTTCATGATGAATGGAAGGTTTTATTGATTTAAATGAAGTTTTAGGACAATATCTTTTGTTTTGATGGTGTTTTGAGGCTCAAACAGGTTGATTGGTCAAAGGACATTTTTGGGGTCTCAAATAGAAGGGTCCAAGTGTTTTGGCCATAACTTGAGCTATAGGTGGAATTTTGAGGTGATTAAAGTTATGTTGGAATTAGATTCAGATATATTTATATTTATATATGTATTTCCTCATGATGATGTGATTTTATAATGTTTCCAAGTCATTATTTCAAAAGAATGTTTTTTTAGTTCATTACTGAGGATCGATTTGGTGCAAGTTTGATGTTGTTTGAAGCATGCAATGGATTGGATGATAATTTATATCACCTAAAATTGGAAGATGGATGAATTTGGCATGAATCCATTTTTATGTCTAGAATGTTTTTATAAATTATTTTATGAGCTAACCTTTGGAAACAAATTTTTTGAGATTGATCTAGTGAAGGAAAAAGTAAATGTGGTTTGAAGTGAAGTATGTTTCATGACTTATAACTTGCGTATAAGTGTTCTAGAAGTTATAAAATTTCACTTGAGTGGTAACATGGCAGCTTTTAGTTTATTACAAGTGATTTTTTGATCATATGAAGTTTCCAGGGTGCTCAAGGGTGAAGCAAACAATTGTTTTTAAATTTGTAAAGGAACTGGGCCTAGTAAATGAAATAATTTGATTGGTTGATATTAATTTCGACCATGTATGATTTTTTTGTATTTTATTCATATGTAAGGGGTTTTGGTCATGAAAAAGTATGGTACTAATGTTAGGGCATTTTTAAGAATGTGTCTATGGGGTTTTGAGCCATTTTTGGCACATGTATTGAGGGTTTTAGCTAGGCCGACCTATTTGGGTCATATGTAACTATTGTAATTAAAATTTATGAATGTTATAGAGTTTTATGGGTCGAAATTATCATGAGGGATAGACCTCATTTGGTTTGGAAGGAAGAAAAGCATATTTAAGTGTTTGTTTGGTTCATTTTGAACCAGAGGTTGCTCTTGGAGGAAAGGTGTGCGACCTAGAGGAAGATATTTTATAGGTATGAGAGCATGATTTGAAGGCTGAGGAAGAGCATGATAGGTTGAATAAAATTAAAGAGCATGTGTGCATGTGATTAGAGCCTTGAGAAGTGAAGAAAGAACAAGATAATGAGAGATTAAAGACCTATTGTGTGAGCTAGGGTTTGTGAGCTGAATTTGTGATCTCCATCAGTTTTGATAGTATAAAAATCAAATATCAGATATCTTCAAGTGGGTGAGTTGGTACTTGGTCATATTTAGGGGGTTGTATCCTCCTTATGGAGTGGGTGCTTCACTAAATTAGGGGTTGGTGCTCCTTGTAGGGTTAGTGGTCTACTAAACTAGGGGTTGGTGCTCCTTGTGGGGTTAGTGCCTCAATAAATTAGGGGTTTGTGCTCCTTTTTTATTTGGTGCTACACTAAATTTCTTTTCTTTGTGTAATATAAGCAAAGTTTTATTGGGTTTTGTTCCCACAAGGGTTTCCCACTTACATATGGTGTTCTTGTGTTGAGTATTTGGTTTCTTGCTTTTATGGTTAATATTATATATCTTAATAAGCACACATGGTAATGAATGTCATATGAACAATCTAATTGATGGATGTACAATTTGGTAAATGAAAAGAAATTTTTTATAGGACCGATTCACCCTGTTAGGAAATAAGGGATAAATAATGTGGAATAATCCCTCACATAATTGTAATAAAGAGAAACTAATATGCAGAAAATATTACAGATCTCAAATAAAAGTGCAGAATAAAATAACATAACACAAAGAGACAATATTTAACGTGGTTCACCCAATTTGGGCTACGTCCACTAAGAATCACTTGCTCAGATTTTATTACAAGCCATCGCTCTCTCAATACAATACCCAAATCTGTTTGGAGCTATGCTCAACAAACTCTATAGAATTCACACCCGAATTCAAAACACATCTACAATGTTACTATGTTACTACCATATGCATAAAACCATATAAGTAGACAACTGCTTAAGCAATTTTACAAAACCATGGGCAAAAAACCGTCCCATAAACCTATGGGACAAAATCCCACCCATATGAGAAAAACACATTTCCTGGTATATCGGGCACGTTTTAAGGCCAAAAAAAAATCTTGAGGGCTACACCCCTAAACCTCTGCTCATGGGGCGCCCCTAGACCCTGCTCGGGGCTCGGCCCACCCAAACCCCGGCGAGGATACATGAAAAGTGTATAGTACTCTTAGTGTACATTCTTCAACACTTTCACACATGAAAACAGGCTCCACAACCTAACACACACCCCTCTCGGTCCCTTATGTTTTCAACATTAGATAGTTGTGTTTTCATCTCGTAGAAGTAGTGTTAGTATTACGATAGGTAGAGTAACTAACCTTCTCTTGAGGTTTGTCTCAAGATGCAAGGTCTTAAACTTGGAGACAATCCCATGTTAGCTAAAAGTATTGATCTTCCATGATCAAATACTACAAAGTGCTACTTTTACACGTTAACAATTCCAAGCATGCTCGATGGGACAAGTTGAAAAGATTTACAACTTTATGTGATCAATTTTAATGTGTTCTTAGTGATATCCATCCTTTGAAGGTAGTTCTCAACGCTTCGGTGACTCCACTAGTCCATAAAAACCCATCCTTTCAAACAAATTCAAAACACGAAACCATTGTCGCTCAGTCATCCACCGTTCTACGTGCGCTTTTAATGAAATTGTCACCCTACCTTAAGCATGGTATCTTGCCCAATAAAATAGGTGTCAAGGCCCTTCATGAGATATTCTACATTATAGAAGGTGAATTCCAATACAACATACTTGTTAGGACATCCCTAGATCCGTGTTATGAGTTATGTCCCTTCCACCTTACACTAATCCTTGAAATATGAAGATGAAGTCAAAACCTTTATAGTCCCCACTAATCCAAATCCGATTTGTAGTGCCCACTCCCCTTTAACACCTTTTGATATTGATCATGACACATCGTCGAATATATTATGGACATTATTATAGTTTTGATTTAGTATGATGTTAGATATTTGATCATGGATTATTGTTGACTTTGATTCTTATATGATGCATGATGATTATTAGAGACACTTTATATGTTGATGATGTTATACTGTTGGACATGGTTATATGATGGATGTTGTTTGGACTTGTGATATTTGGATATTGTGAGTGGACCTAGAAATGGAAAATTATTGGATGATGATATAGTTGTTGATAAAACTATAAATGATATTGTTAGATTGTCTGGATGTTGTTGTGATTCATATATCTAGATGATTTTGGAATTTTAATTATATTTATATTATTTTGGATGTTCTGATATGGCCACGAGGCCAAAGGAGGTGTTTGTGTTTTGCAGGTTAAACTATCACAACAAACATCGAGGGATTGGAGACCAACCACATTGATGAATTCAACAAGGTCACCATGGCAACTAGTTTTGTTTGTGTTCTGTGTTTGTTAGTGTTAGGGATTCCATGGGGATCACCTTTAAATGTGACAAGGGATTTTTATGTATTTCTTTTATTTTGGTCCCTTTTGTTTAATTTTTTCATATGTTTATTTTGTGGTGCACTTACCCCTTTCATTATTTATTTAATGGTGTGTAAATATTGTGAGTAATCATATTGCTTGTTAATTAATTAAAAGATGTCATCGAATGTAATCAATAGAGTTGTTGGCCATGTTTTAAAGTGTTGTAAGAATGTGTAAGTAATATGTAAGTGATGTGTAAGTTAACTTTTGAGTGTGAAACACTCCATCTTCTTGGAAATTCGAATTTGTCCTTGGAGGCTAATTTTGGAGGCTTGTGGGACAAGTTAAACTTTTCACATGCCTCTTAAATTTACATACCAACCTTGCCTATGGTTGGAGGGTTAAATTTAGACTTTTATAATGCATTTTGGGAAGACAAAATTGTAGGTTTTAATTACACTTTTTTACATGATTTAATTTCAGTCCTTTGGGGTGTGGGTTGGATTTGAGTGTATAAGTAAACTGTCATATTATTCACCCACCTATTGATTATGCATTGGAAAATGAAGTTGACTTTTGTGTTAGAGTTGAGGATGTGTGAAGTGGCATCCTACATGGATCCACCTCACCCACTTCCCTTCCCTCTTCTATAAAATTTGATTTTTTCCCTCGTTTTGGGTTGCTTCACTTTTGGGAGACTTCTTTTGGGGTGAATTTTCTTGATGTTTTGGGAGCTCTTTCTTGGAGAAGTTTTTTGATGATTGTGGCATGCTTGTGTTGGGTTGATTTTGGATTCCTTGCGTTGGAAGGAGCTCAACTGCTTTGAACTAGGAACAACTCCATCATGGAGAGGTAAGAGCTTGGCTCTTGGAAATGCTCTTCTTTCCCTTTTTATGAATATGTAAATGTTGGTATGTTTGTTATTGTTGTGGGTCTTTGGGTAGATGGCCTAGGAATGGTGTAGGAGAAGACTATGGGGTTATTTTTATTTGGAGGCACAAGTGGTTTTAGGGAGGTATGTCATCACCAATCTGCACTATGATAATTCTTTCTGGGAACTTCTCGTGCTATAATTATTAACTAATGCACAACTTTTAGTTTGGTGGATGTAATCTGTAAACACAACAATAAACATAACACAAGAATACCATAGACTATGATATGAAGGAATGATGACAAATTTGAAATATAAGTGTAAATTATAATATCAACATGAAATTGTTACAATCTCACCCATGAGGTACTTCAAGTGTTATTGACTTCACTTGCCTTCCACCAATACTATGGGAGAAACTTCACAATTACACCTCTTAATGGCTTCTTTAACACACCTTCAAATTGATGGCTTCCATTACACACTTACTCATATAATATTTCTCACTACTTCCTTCTATATGCTAAATGAGGGGGTGGCCTCTTTATTTATAGAACTTCCAGGGCTTATCCATCTTATTTCTAAGATAGGATAAGAAATCCACTGACGAATCATATTTCATACCTTAACTCTTATCTCGTACATGTAAGCTTATCTTTTAAGATAAGATAAACCTTATCATTTCACATGGGTTCCACATTTTAAGACTTTTTACAAATAAAATACACAAAATATTTATGACCTCACTCCTTGTCCTTATTACAAATATAATATTTCTAATTCCTAATCATGTAGACCCTACTTCTCTACTTACCTCAACTTTGACATTTTAACATTACCGGACCACTTATGACAAATATTTATTTTTTACCACAACATTCCTATTGTACTTTTGACTATTACCGTACTATACATTATTGGCGGCGTCGTACTAGCAATGCCGTTATCTTCTATCAGACGCTACTACTAATTATACTTAACAACATCCTATTCCTAATACATACATTAATGAAATAGAAATTACGGAGGAAAATTTTAGTGTCGACATCTTCCCCCTTCCTAGCTTCTACTCCGTCCTTGGAGTAGACTATTCTGGTGCTTGGAAAATCTTCAACTTGTCATGGTTGACCCATTTTGTAATGGGAGTGCCATCTAATTCCTCCAAATGACAGTGCACGTACCATTTTCATGCACAATGCAATTTGCTTATTTTGTAGGGCCCCATCCATTTTAGAAGAAATTTTCTTTGTCTTCTTTTTTTGTATCGGAATCATATACTAGAACCAAGTCATTCACATGAAATGGAGACCAATGAATCTTTTGATTAAAGTATTCCTTCTACTTCATTTTCTTCTTATAGCTTGTATCCTTCGCTATTTCCCTCATTTCCTCTAACAAATGAAGATGTACCAACCTTTCTTTTACTGAATCACTTTCATCCATCTTTTCATTTTTCATAACTCTCACGTGGAAATATCAAACTCAATAGGAAGAACTGGATCAATGCCATAAGCCAACTGAAATGGGGAGTATCATGTTATTGACTTTGATGTTGCCCTATATGCCCACAATGTTGCATGAATCCTTTTATCCCACTTATGTACCTGCAAGGCTGTATCTTTTGCTAGAATTTGACACAACACAAAATTTGTTCGTTCCACTTGTCCATTTGTGTTTGGCTTGTATGTTGTTGCCTTCCTGTGCTTAATAGAAAACTTATTGACTAGGGCTTCTACCACCTCATTAATGAAGTGGCTTCCTTGATCTGTTACAATTTCTAATGGACAACCAAATCTGGTGACAATGCGTTCATATATGAACCTTGCCACTTCATCCATGGAAGTTGTTTTCAATGGCCTAGCTTCAACCCACTTGGTTAAATAATCTGTGGCAACTACAATATACTTATTTTGGCGTAGGGTAGTTAGAAGTGGACCTACAATGTCTATTCCCCACTTTTCAAAAGGACCAAGTGGAAGAATAGGGCATAATGGAGTTGATGAAGTCTTATGGTTACCATGTGTTTGAAAAATATCACGTCTTACAATAATTATAACAATCTCTAAAAAGAGTGGGCTAGTGATAACCTGCATCCAAGATCCTTCTTGCTGTAAGTTGTCTAAAGAAGTGCCCTCCACATGTACCATTGTGGAATTCTTCTATTAGCTCCTTCCCTCGATCACGTCCAACCGCCCTCTTGTATTGTCCATCGTGTCCTATTCGAAATAATGCTCTACGCAGAATAGAATATGGACGACCTGGCTTGAGTAATCTTCCTCTTAGTCTTTACATTGGCACCATCAAGAAACTTAAATTCATTCAGATAATTTCAAATATCTATGTATTCACTAGGGATTGTTTCAAGGGATAACAATGTTGCATCTCGAGAAATCATCATCATCACAAGATGAACTCAAACCATCATAGGCTCGAAAGAGTGCATCTGTATTGACATGCTTCTTTCCTGGCCTATCTATAATATCAAATTCAAATTATTGTAGCAAAATTATCCATCTTGTTATCCTCCCTAATGGGTTAGGCTTATTTACAATATATTTTAGAGCCTGATGATTTGTTACAACTATAAATTTTTACCCTAACAAGTAATTTCTAAACTTCTTTATAGCAAAAATGATAGCTAGAGCCTCTTTTTCAATTACAAGTATAATTTACCTTAGCACTGCTCATTTGTCTACTTCCAAAGTAAACTAGATGTTCATTCCCATTTTCATCCTTTTCGCTCGAGTACCTCTACTCCGAGGCAGTACATCCGAGGCATCGAGGTGTACATAATGAATGGCTTGCTCCAATCTGGATTCTTTAGAACAGTGAAGACACCGGTGGCTTCCTTCAGTTGTTCAAAATCTTCATGCTCCTTCTTTCCGGTTCATAAGTAACATTCTTCTTCAAGAAGCTGGGTTAGTGGTATGCAATCTTTGATAAATTCTTGATGAACCTTCTATAATAACCCACATGGCCTAAAAATGATATCAACTTACTTCTATTCATAGGAAATGGTAACTCTTTGATTTTGAAACTTTATCGGGATCGCACAATACCATCTCTCGAATACAACATGCCCTAACAAAACACCTTTAGAACATCCAAAGACACACTTTGAGGGTTTAGTGAGGATTTTGCTTCATCTAACCTTTGAAATGTTATCTCCATATGGTGCGGGTGGTCCATCTTGCTCCCATAGATACAAAAATCATCTAGAAATACTCGATGAAGTTCTCAATGTAGGGTTTGAACACCCTATTCATCAAGCGTAGAACATTGCGAGCATTACACAACCCAAAAAGCATAACTCTATAAGCAAACATTCCCAAGGAGTGGTGAACATGGTCTTCACTGATCTTTTCTCGTTATATGAACTCGGTTGTATCCAATATATCCATCAAAGAAACTATAACACTCTGGCAAGCTACTTCGTCTAAAATCTGATCTGAGAATGGAAGAGGGTAATGATCCTTCTTTGTTTCCTTATTGAGCTTCCTATAATCAACACAAATGCGTAGCTTCCCATTCTTTTTTATTGAGATCACAATGGGAGAAACCCATTATGAATTCTCCACAACAAATATGAATCTTGCATCAAGCAACTTATCTATTTCTTCTTTTACAGTCTTAGAAAAATTAGGATTCATTCTATATGGCATTTGCTTTATGGGCTTAACACCATCTACCACTCAATAGAATGTTCTACCCAACTTACTTGACGGAGTTCCTTGTAATCAAAAGTGAATAGGTGTATGTACCTTCGAAAGAGTTGGAGGTAGCATTCCTTCTCACTCTCCATCACAACATCACCAATCTTTATTTGTTGGAGACAATCATCAATTTCTTCTTCAGATAATTTTATGGGTTCATGAGTCGGTGTGACTGGAAGGATATCCATGACCGAAACATCAACCTCACTTTCTTCATCTTCTGTGTCCACTTCATTGGTACTAAAGTAATCAAAGGATTTCTAATTATCATTTTCATCACTTGAATCCATAGGTTCTGCCTTATGATGCCGAGGGATCACGTTTATCTTCACCCTCTCTCTACCACGTCCAAGTGTCATGAAGCCTTCATTCCAGTAGTTTCTTACATGAACTCTCCTTAGCCATGGCCTTCCCAACAACATTGGGTATGCAACAATACCATTTTTCATCACCTGAAAGTCTACCACACATACAACACCCATAATAAATATTGCCACATTTAAAACTACACCTTCTGGTTTAGTTTTTCCCTTATTTAATGACCTTAACATAAGTGTTGAGGGGCGATCAATTTTTAAACCCAACATATTCATTATAGACTCGGTCATTACATTAACTACAACACCTCCATCAACTAAGACATCATGAATTGAAATACCATTACATAATACCTCAGCTTGTGGAGCATAGGGATCTGCCTCTGCCTCCAAAATAGGGACCTCAACCTCCTTCCTTCGTCGAGCATTGAGTCCACTTTGCAGCTCCCGCCTCTTCTCAGAAGACATAGCCAAGAGTTGACCATATGTAATATTTGCAAGCCTTTTGGACAGATCTTCTAAGATGGAGTATGGTCCTTGTCCCTGTGAAATCAGAAAATCCTACACACCCAACTTTCTTCTCCTATGTTTCTTACTAGTTTCTCCTTTCATCTTCTTAGGATCATTTCTATCTTGATTATCTTTTTCTTTCTTTCTTTTTGTTACAAACACATCTACTTCATTATTTATGCTCTTATCTACTACATCAAAAGAATTCACAGGTGCTTTTCCTTTATCATTATCTCTTGTACCAAATGTAGAAGCTCTATTTGGACAATTATACTTATAATGACCCTTTTTATGACAACCATAACATACAACTTCAGAAATATTTATTTTGGACCTCTATCTCCTCCCTGAGAACTAAATTCTTTTCCTTGAAGAAGATTAATAGTTAACTAACCCATCTTCTTGAGCAGATCTTCATACTCAGTAGATGTACTAGGAGAAAGATTTGTGCTCACCGAGAGTGGTTGTGGATTATGAACCAAAGGTGCTGGTGTAGGCTCTACTCTAAAGCAACAATTTCTTTGGGCTCCTCTTCCATGCTTTCTTCTTGCCTTCTTCGCAATCCCCTTTGCTTGTTCAATGGTAATGGGCGGTCATACTTCACTCGTTGTCTGATCTCTGGCTTCATCCCAAGAATGAAGTGCTTACAGAGGAGATTATCCATGCCATTCATCAACCCATCCGCTAATCCTTCCTTCCAGATCTGGGCATCGAGCTTCCTCCTTAGCTCTAGAACACGAGCATGATAATCCCTTATCTTCTCCTTCTCTCCTTGGGATAGCTTTGTGATATCGATCATGAGATCTGCATATTTTTGTTGTTCACCAAATTCTTCAAGAAAACTTTCAGTTAATAAATCCCATGAGTTTTTCACATTATCACCTAGTGTTTCAAACCACCTAAGGGTTGAACCATCCAAAAAGTAGGAAAAATTCAGTCTATTGTTCCCTTCTTATAAGGCCATTACAAATACAAGATCGTTTAAACTCTTGAATGAAAGAGGAAGCATCTTCATTAGATTGGGCTGAAAAAATAGGAATCTTCCCCATTTCCAAAAGTAACCACAGTGAAATACCAACCCACAAGTACAATCAACAAGACTTATGTGCACAAATAATTGGAATCACTATAATATAAAATAGAAATGACCATGGTAAACTATGGTAAAACTTGACTTACTACGGTAAAAACTGACTTTATTGTGGTAAACATCTGTCTACAAGAAAAAGTGAAGTTACTACGGTAAATACTATTCACGGTAAAAAGTGACTTTATCGTAATAAATAGTATTCACGGCAAAAAGTGACTTTACCATGGTAACTACTATGCACAGTAAAAACAAGGTTACCCTCCAAATGATTTTTGACTAAGTGGGAATATCTCTCTAGAAAATCCACCAACGAGGAATGGTCCCTAGCAACTGAACCAAAATGTCATCACCAATCCGACACTATGATAATTCTTCATCGGGAACTCCTCGTGCTATGATTATTTACTAATGCACAACTTTTAGTTTGGTGGATGTAATATGGAAACACAACAACAAACATAACACAAGAATACCATAGACTATGATATGAAGGAATGATGACAAAGCTGAAATATAAATGTAAATTATAATATCAACATGAAATTGTTACAATCTCACCCATGAGGTACTTCAAGTGTTACTAACTTCACTTGCCTTCCACCAATACTATGGGAGAAACTTCACAATTACACGTCTTAATGGCTTCTTTAACACACCTTCAAATTGATGGCTTCCTTTACACACTTACTCATACAATATTTCTCACTACTTCCTTCTATATGCTAAATGAGGGGGGTGGCCTCTTTATTTATAGAACTTCCAGGCTTATCCATCTTATCTCTAAGATAGGATAAGAAATCCACTCTGATGAATCATATTCCATACCTTAACTCTTATCTGTACATGTAAGTTTATCTTTTAAGATAAGATAAACCTTATCATTTCACATGGGTTCCACATTTTAAGACTTTTTACAAATAAAATACACAAAATATTTATGACCTCACTCCTTGTCCTTATTACCAATATAATATTTCTAATTCCTAATCATGTAGACCCTACTTCTCTACTTACCCCAACTTTGACATTTTAACATTACTGGACCACTTACGACAAATATTTACTTTTTACCACAACATTCCTATTGTACTTTTGACTATTACCGTACTATACATTATTGATGGCGTAAATAAATAAGCGTCGTTATCTTCTATCGACGCTACTACTATTTATATTTTTAACAACATCCTATTCCTAATACATACATTAATGAAATAGAAATTACGGAGGAAAATTTTAGTGTCGATGAGATATAAGGGTGGAGGGAGTTGGGAATTTAGGTTCTACCTTATAAAGAAATAGCTTACATTTCTTTACTCGTTATGGGGTGCCATAAGAGGTCGGGGAAATATAAGAAAATGTGAGGGATAAGGAGTACTTGGGGAGGTATAAGAGCATGACAAGTTTTGATATGATATTCATATATATATATATATATATTTGGTGGGTTGTACTCGGTGGTGATACCCATTTTTCCCCTTGGGAGGCATAAGCAACATCCCCCATAGTTCTTTCTCCTTTGGCTTCTTGCTTGATGAAGCCTTAGTATTGTTTGTCATGCATTAATGTAGTTGTAAAACTACATTCTGTTTTGAACTGTGTTTTATTGTGAAAATGTTGTGTGTATGTTTTATGGAAACCTGTTGTTGCCATGAGTTGAAATACATCTTCTATTGCATTGTGGTTGGGGCTCTGGGGCCAATAAAGAAGGATGGCTTCTCCTTTCGTTCGATGTCTTGGTTGGGTGGAGAGCATTGCCTTTCCCCGCCTTTGTTGTGATCCAAATTGAAAGAATGAGAAGAATGTATGTTGTTGTTCTGGAGCTGAGAAAAGACAATTTCACAGTCCTTTGTGAAATGGAATCTCATTGTAACCTTCCCACTTGAAGTGGATGATCTTGTAAATGTTTGTAATGGAAAGATGTTGCATGATTTGCAAGTGAAATTGGAAATGTAAAAGAGTTATACTCTATATTCTGTTTAGAAAGAATGTGAAAGAATGATACGTGTTTGGTATACTGTATTTTGTAATCAAATGGAAAGAAAGTTGTAAGAGTTCATTTGAATTAATGAAAATGGTTTTGTTTTGTCCATATGATGTTATTCCATTGGAAATCTATGTTTAGCATACTCTATGAAATCTCTGTTTGAAAAGTGGTAAAGTGGAACACGTGAAAAGAAAATGTAATGTCGACCTATGTTCAATAAATGATTTTGGAAGGAATAAAAGAAAGAAGTTGTAAAATTGCCTTTGGAAATCAATAAATGAATGAAATGCTTTTCCCAAATTGCATTGTTAAATTGAATATGATCATATCAATGTATTGAAATATCTGTTTGAAAGGAAGAAATACGTGTGAGAAAAATACAATATTTTGTCTCTTTGAAATGTGAAAAAATTGAAATCAAAATTTTCTTTTGGTCTTGAATAGTTTGATTTGAATCAACTAAAATGTGTTAGATTGGAATTGGAACGTATTCTAAATACTTGGAAGAAGAAATGGCAATTAGACCCATCAAGATTTGATCCTGTTATTTGTTATTTTAAAAATGACAATTAATTAAACCAAAAATACAGATTCGAACCTACAATGATAAAATAACAAATTAACTGATTGAATTGAAGTAGTAGGCCCTAAACAAGTTCAAATAGACTAAAACACTTAAGGAAATATCTCAAAACTTAGCAAAATCGGGCTCAAACCGTTTTGCAGTTGTTTTCTGTCAAAAAATGGAAATGTTCAAATTACAAATCATTTAGACAAATTGAACCTTGAATCCTATCTTAAATTCATTTAGGAACAATCCTCCATGTCTATTTGACATGTTGAGAGAGGAGGAAGATCAAATTGAATAAATCTCACAAGTTAAAATTTACCAATTCGCACTATAAAAGCCTGTAGGACGTTTTCTTAAAATTGATCCCTTAAACTTTATCAAAACCTAAAATTAATGATCTTTATGCAAAGAGGATGTTGAGAGCTTTCTAGAAAGTCCTTGTTTGTCCAAACTGAGCTCTCTATCAAAAGTTATGGCCTTCTGAAGTTTTCTTCATTTGGCATTAAAATTTTGGGAAAATTTTCCTAAGAGCCCACGACCCAAATTTTTCCCTTAAGCACTTAGGAAAAAAATTTCGGAAATTTTTCTAAATTTTTCCTGCCGCCCCACCATCCCACAGCCAATCAGAGGTTGCCATGTGGCACCATGAGGTGTCGCCGAAGGTTGGATCTTTTTTTTACTTGCGCTTTCGGAAAATATTGGGAAAATTTTCCAACTTTTCCCCGCCGGCCCGCAACCAATTAGGTGATGCCACGTGGCGTCACGAGGCATTAGCAAAGGAATGGGTTCCTTTTTGTCCTTGTGTCTTGGAAAATTTTTGGAAAATTTTCCAAGTTTTCCCGTTGTTCCACCGGCCCGCAGCCAATCAGGGGTTGCCACGTGGCATCACGAGGTGTCGGCGGAGGCGTGGGTCTCTGTACCCTCTTAGCCCTTCGAGGCGTTAAGTCAATTTTCTCCCCGCCACCCCACTTTTCCCTGCATTGGCTCAAGAGATGCCATGTGTCCTCAGACTTACGGGAGCGTGGGTGCAAACGACTTTCACCCCGTGTGGGAGAAATTACAAATGTCTCCCGTCACCTCGCCTTTCCCCGCGCTGCCTTAGGGAGCACCACGTGTCCCTTGTGGGATTGCAGACCCAAGGGAGCATGGACGCAACCTGTGATTTTTGCCCCGTGTGGGAAAAAAAAATCTCAAGGTCTCCCGCTGCCCGCCAACCCACCCTTTGGGCGAATTTTCTCCCCTAGGCCCAGGCTGCCCGCCCTTGGGGAAAATTTTCACCCTAAGGCCCGCCGCCCATAGCTTGAAAAATATGAGAAGTTATGAGGACTTCTTTATATCAATGGAAAGGAGAGGAAATTTCCTATCCAATGAGAGTAATTTAGGAAAAATTTGAATGCGTTAAGTATGAGAAAAATCAAGTTGAAACTTTAAGCCTCAGAGAGTGGGTATGGTGAGGATTTTTTTCCTCCGAACCTAATTGAACCTTATAACCCTAAATTTTGGAACTTATGACCTCTAACAATTGTTAATAAAATAAAAGTATGTTCTAGTAGATTAGAATTGTTCAAGAACCTCGTTAGTAAAAGCTGTTGTCTTCAGAGCACGGTTGTCGATTCTTTTAATAAAAAAATTATTCCATAATTTTCCTAACTAATCCTAGGTTGTTATTAGGTCTCAAGTGGGTTGTTTTAATGGGAGTTACATGATAAAATCATGTCACATGACCTATAGGCCAAACAACATGTTACTTCCATTGCAAAACACCACTTCTTCAAATCAAGCCTCCACAAGTTCCTCTCGTCCCTTCTTCTAAACTACTCGACGATCAATCATTTGATGATATGATGGAAGGTGTGTCGCTGTGGGGAGGATTGACTCCTCTCTCTCAATACACTCCCTACACCAAAAACATATGGTAGACCTGATAAACAACCTCTTTATGATCCTAATGTTGTAAATATCAATTCTTTTGGGCCTCCCTTCCTACGGACCTAGCTTGTCGATGGGGGCATTGATCATCCCTCTTCTCACCTTGATAATAAACCACACACTAAACCATTCAATTTAGATTTCTAATTCTTAAATAAGCCTCAATTTTCCCAAACCTATCTCTACCATGTGCATAGAAGGGTTTTGATCTAGGTAGATACGAGCAAGGTCCGCACAAGTTAGCCTTCAACGATTTGAGGAAACCTCATGAAAAAAGGGACTCAACTTCAAACAAAATCCAAATCCACCATCCCCAATCTTAGAATCTAATCCCATCGGGAATTTTTTTCCAAATTGGCTTGGACCCTACATCATCAGTCAAAATTATGGATCTAAAGCTACCGTCTAGCCTCGCTTGATGGTAAACCTAAAAAAGATTCCCTTAATGCCTTGCACTTTTGGCCCTTATTATTAACATATCTACTTATATGACCTTAGTCCAGCTATGATCCTTCGCTCTTAAACCAACCACTTAAAACCCTATATAAGGAATGATTTGGAATTATGCGGTCTTCTATCAATATATCCACTATGACCTTAAATATTGTTAGGAATGCTATGGTTTAGTGTTTCTTATATGGTTTTATGTTTATGCTTTGTAAAATGTAAATGTTAGTGGTAAAAGTAAATAGAGTGAAAAGTGGGTGGTTAGTTGATCAGGGGGATCATTTTTGATATCAAAATTTCCCTAAATTGTGTCAAGTCATGAGAAGATCATGCAAGAGATTTCCGTCGACTATTTGAACGTTGAAAACAAAGTCTGCATGTGTAAATGGTGTCTGGTCAAAGATTGGTCAACAACTGGTCAATGTTGGTCAATGGGAAAATGAATGATTTTGAAATCATCTAAAGTCAGCACCATTGCGTAGAGCTCACCAACACCTTTCCGACACATTTTTAATGGACCAAATCCGAGTCTGTATGTGAAAGTTATGACCGGTCAAAGTTCGGTCAATTGGTGGTCAACAAGCAGAGGATGCGCAAGTGGATGAATAATATGGTGACACGTGGTATACTAACATATTTGCACGTGGATTTGGGCACATGGAATGTGGGTTTATGATTTACCCACGTAAAAAGGTTTAGAATATTTTTATAAAAATAAATTAATTAAAAAAAAAAACCACGTAGGGTTGGTCAAAGCCTAAAAAGGCTAAAGAATATTGATTTCCCACCATATGTGGGATAACCCACGTGAGAGAAAGGTGGGCGTTTAAACCCACGTATATGTGGGATGGGATTTTATCCCATTTAACAAATATCCACCTAATGTGGGATTTAACCCACCTAAATATGCATGTTGCTCCCTATGGGATTATAAACCCATCCACAATGCTGCGGGTTAGGCTAATAATAGCCTTTAGATAAATAATGTAGCATTATTTTAGGGCCCCATTTGGGTATAAATAGGGGACCCCTTGCATTGTAAAAACACACCGAGACATGGAGACACCGAGCTTATTATTTGTTAAGCTTATTCGGGCTAGGCATTTTTAATAGTTTTTTAGGGATTTTTAATATAGTATTCAAACTATATTATAATCTTTAAAATTACTATATGAAAATATTGTTTATTGGCCTATTATTTTTAGGCAATAGTAGATAAAATATTTGTGATTGAGAGTATTTATAAACTACCCAATGGGTGCATTGAGCCACAATATTTTTCACTCGCGACGCCTGGAGTATCGACTAGAGTGCTGAAGGACGCAAGGAAGTGTTGGGAATGCCGATTGAGTTCCGAAGGAAGTTGTGCATCAGGAAGGTGGAGAACGATTTGATTGATCATCGGAATTTCTTAAAAGGAATGGCGTACTACTAGGCAAGTGGAAATTCCATTAGATTGTATTGTAAGAAATAACATTGTACTTACAATTTTTACTAGTGGAACGGTTCGATAAGAACCCGGAGACATAGGCTATTGTTGAACTCGTAATCAATCGTGTGCAATTTTCATTACATTCTTGCATTTCTTTTAAATTGATTACTTAAAAGGAGTAACTTGTTGGAAAATATTAAAATCCTATAGGGTCTCGAGATCAGGTAGATAAAAACTTGATCATTTTCAGATCAAGTTGGTATCAGAGCTGGTTTATCTCCATATTTGCTTTCAGTAAATCTGATTAATAGAGTGATTGCTTCAAGTTAGTGCAGTTGGTTCAATTTGTGTGAACAAGGTACAAGTGCACTATGGGAAAGATGTCTAAACATTCGAAGCTCGATGAGGTTGAAGCTTATAATCACCAGATCCAGGAAGAGAACTCTCTCATGCGATCACTGTATTACTCCTTGGAAGAGGAGAATGCTTGCTTGAAATCAGAATTGCAAACCAAGGATGAGCTCTTGGCAAGGTTGCAATGTGGTGACGAATAAGGAAATACCTTCAATTTCATATGCAAATACCATGGAAGATGAGTGCATTGTAAGTTGTTCACCACGCAAATCTTCTTCCTCCCATTTGGTTTTGGATTCAGGTAACGATCCTTTTGGCTTATTTGAAAAGCATACTAGAGGTGTTGGATCCAAATTGTTATCTAAAATGGGATTTGATGGAAGAGGCCTTGGTAAAAGTGGCCAAGGCATATATAACCCAATACAGGTCGAGGATTGTCCTCGTTTTGCAAGTTTTGGTTTTCCTAGTGCTGGAATGGATATTGGAGAATGCTCCAAGAACGTTGACAAGAGACAAGCTTCTAAAAGCAAAGAGAATACCCCACTAGTCCTGTAAAAATATTATGAGACGGAAACTTTAGCTTTGTCGTCACAGACAGGATGTGGTAAGAGAAATTAGCGAAGAGGTAATGAGATTCCACCTCCAGTTTCTTACCATAATCACAAGCACAATGAAACTTCTAATCCACTTTTTCAGCTTAAGAAGTCTGGTTATGATTTTTAGAAAATGTGGAATTCCTTTCCATGTACTTTTGTTGATTGTATAATCATTATGTGGCCGAGATCCTAGAAGAGAAGGAAACTGATGAAGAATTTGATGCCATTCGTCAAGAACACGACAAACCGAAAGACAAATCTCGTCATGCAAAGTTGAGAAATGGCAGAAAGAGTTCCTCATCCCAAAAGAAGGAAATTAAGAGGATTTTTTGTGCTCATTGCAGAGGAATGGGCATCGGGTGGACAATTGCTAGAAAATGCATCCATCTCACCATCAAAGTAATGGCAAGCCAAAGATGGAATGGAGGCCTATCGAAAGCAAAGGAGGTTTCTAATCCACCACCAGTTGACAATTCAACCTAGGACCAGGTAATACCTGAAAATGAAATTCCTTTAAAATGGGTAAGTCAACAATTTTTCAATTATATATTGCATAATTCAGATTGATGAATAGTATGCAATATTTGTTTGGAGATCAGATTTTGTGAGAAAATGTTGAGAGAAAGGTTTACCATACTCAGTGGATTTTCTTACTTAGAAAATTTGATTAATACTCCAAACATATCTCCTAATCAGCTTGTGAGTACCTATTACAACTTGGATATATGATTTAACTCATATTAAGCTTGGAGATCTATCAGCCAGTTGTGCAAACATTTGAGCTCATTGGTGTCATCTTGGAACTTCATTCTGTGTAGAGGCATTGTGATCGTGTAACAAAATGGTAGTTGAACACCGTTGGCATCTAACAACAAGTTAGAACTTCATTATGTGTAGAGGCATTGTGACCATGCAATAGAGTGGTACCTAATAGTCATCGTCAACAGGAGGCTTTGTACCGTGTAGAGGCAACAACCGTGTAGCGGGGTTGGATTTGCCATTTTGAGCTCATGAGAAATTAGCTTAGATCGTTGTTCTGTGTAGAGGAAATGTGACCGTGCAACAAAATGGTAGCTGATCATCAAACTTAGCATCGTGCATTGGAGGCTTGAGGTCTTGAAAGAGGCTTAACATCGTGCATTAGAGGCGTTGAGGTCTAAAAAGGGGACAAGTCATTGTCCATCATCGACATCGGATCAATCATAGCTCTATATAACATAGAATTCCTTCAAACCAGTTTGGATTCTGTGGAATCAACTAGGAGTCGAGAATTGTGTTGTAGAGTCAAAGAAGATCCTTTTGTCATATATTTGGAAGCCTAGCACCGCCAACGGAGGTGTGAAGGACTTCTTCGGATATCAAAGTGGTACAACAGAAGTGTCGTGGGCCCATAACCCACAGGTCCAGGATCAGAACAAAGTTGTTGAAGTGAGAGGGTTACAGAGGAAGAGACCAAAGGGTCTACTACAACAAGACTTTCGAGGTGGCAACAGAGTTTCCAGATTTAGGACAGGATGGCAAAATGTTCCAATATAAGCTTTTTGGGACAAAAGCTTTTTCTATTGGGGAGGTGTGATCAGGGATCATTTTTGATATCAAAATTTCCCTAAACATCCCTAAATTGTGTCAGATTCAAAATATCATTTTAAGAGCTTTCTGTCGACTATTTGAATGTCGAAAACGGAGTCCGCATGTGCAAATGGTGTTTGGTCAAAGATTGGTCAACAAGTAGTCAATGTTAGCCAATGGAAAAATTATGATTTTTAAATCATCTAAAGTTAGCACCATTACGTAGAGCTCACCAACACCTTTCCAACGCATTTTGAACGACCCAAATCCGAGTCCGTATGCGAAAGTTATGACCGATCAAAGTTCGGTCAATTGGTGGTCAACGAGCAGAGGATGCGCCAAGTGGACGAATAATATGGTGACACGTGGCATACCAACATATATGCATGTGGATTTGGGCACATGGAATGTGGGTTTATGATTTACCCACGTAAAAAGGTTTAGAATATTTTTATAAAAATAAATTAATCAAAAAAAAAAACCACGTAGGGTTGGTCAAAGCCTAAAAAGGCTAAAGAATATTGATTTCCCACCATATGTGGGATAACCCATGAGAGAAAGGTGGGCAGTTTAAACCCATGTATATGTGGGATGGTATTTTATCCCATTTAACAAATATCCACCTAATGTGGGATTTAACCCACCTAAATATGCATGTTGCTCCCTATGGGATTATAAACCCATCCACAATGCTACGGGTTAGGCTAATAATAGCCTTTAGATAAATAATGTAGCATTATTTTAGGGCCCCATTTGGGTATAAATAGGGACCCTTGCATTGTAAAAATACATGGAGACACGGAGACACTAAGCTTATTATTTGTTAAGCTTATTCGGGCTAGGCATTTTTAATAGTTTTTAAAGGATTTTTTAATATAGTATTCAAACTATATTATAATCTTTAAAATTACTATATGAAAATATTGTTTATTGGCCTATTATTTTTAGGAAATAGTAGATGAAATATTTGTGATTGGGAGTATTTATAAACTACCCAATAGGCCCATTGAGCCACATAATTTTTTCATTCGCGACGTTTGGAGTATCGACTAGAGTGTCAAAGGACGCAGTGAAGTGTTGGGAAGGCCGATCGAGTTCCAAAGGAGGTTGTGCATTAGGAAGGTGGAGAACGATTCAACTGATCATCGGAAGTTCTTTGAAGGATTGGCGTACTACTAGGCAAGTGGAAATTCCATTAGATTGTATTGTAAGAAATAACATTATACTTACCAATTTTTAGTAGTGGAACGACTCGATAAGAACCCGGAGACGTAGGCTATTTCTGAACTCCGTAATCAATCGTGTGAATTTTTCATACATTCTTGCATTTATTTTAAATTGATTACTTAAAAGGAGAAACTTTTCAGCAAATATTAAAAGCCTATAGGGTTTGAGATCAGGTAGATAAAAACTTGATCATTTTCGGATCATTAGTAAGGTAGAATAATAAAACAAATTAGTAAATAATAATTACATGAGTAATTATTATCTTGTTATTGTAAGTTAGTATATATTGTTATAATGTTGTTATATAAAACAACATATAACAATTATTTGTTATGGTGTTTCAACCACTCACAATTATAGTGTGTGAGAGAGATTCATGGAGGAATTGTTAAACCTACATCCTAAAATATAGGAAATATATTCCTATATATATGTATGGTTTTTGTAATGTAAAGGAGAGGGAGATTATTGAATATGAATTATTATTCTCGTGTTATATTGTTCATAATTTATTCTTCTTATGTGATTCTAATGCAATTCCTTTTGGATCATACTTCCCATTCGTATCCGAGTAAAGATCTTTGAAATCCTAAAGATTTTGAGGGACAATAGTATTGTGCTTTGTCATTCCTGAATGGTGTACTTATTATATGAGACTATTAGTTTGTAATTTTTAGTTTAGAGAAGCATAGATAGTAGAAGCGTGGGTGTGAGATTCATATATTTTTCTTGTGTGATTGTCTTGAATATTGCATGAATTGAAAATATGTTTGGCTCTCTTGATTCATGTGAAAGGAGGATGTAAGCTCGGAAGATGTTGACAACGTATGGTGGAAGAATATGCATATCCCAAAGTTATTATCCTAGAAATCTCATTTTTTTAATTTATAGTTAACCAACTTTGAACACATGTAAAAACACGGATATGGAAAGATCTATTTAATTTTTACAAAGTGATCACCAACGATTCTAGATTTGCAACGCAATCACCAATGATTAGGTAAAATCGCTAATGATTTGGTGAATAGCCAGCGATTCCATAGAAATCACCAAAGCAATTCTTTATATTACTAGAAATATATTGTAACCATATTTCCGACACACGAGTTTATGGGTTGTAAAACGGAGCTACGGTTCTCAAGTTATCGTCAAAACATCAGAGGTTGGTTTTTGTCAGATTTAGAGTTTCACCATCAACAAATTTTACATCATGAGCCTCAAAGATAAATCAAGTTGATTTAGCAGCCTTACACTTGGAGGATGGAGGCACAAGAGGATGGAGGACAAACAACGTCCTCTCGTCAGTCACCTACAATGGGGCTACATCACTAGTTTGGTGACATGTGTGTGTTTTTTTTTGTTTTTAACATGGTGTGTTGATTTCAGATTTCATTGTGTTGTGTTATGGAAACTTCACATTGTGGGGGGAAATGACACATTGTTTCATTTTTTTATGGGTGAATAAATTTATGCACTATCATGGATTTTGATATGTAATCTCCTAAAGAGCAAAGAATGATGAGAGTCAAGCAATGTACTGCAGCATCATGATATTATGGTTGTTGGATCCAATGGAAAACCATCTATAGTTGTGGTTGTTAGTAATCCACTGTAAAAATTATCTATAGTTGTGGTAGTTGGCAAACCACTTTGGAAAACCATCTAGAGGTTGTTGGTATTGTCCTTGAAACCATCCAGATCATGAGCAAGCTACGAAGCGACATGTTACAGTATACATGCGTGTTTTCCCCATGTTCACACCAAGGGGGGAATGTTAGGAATTCTATGGTTTAGTGCTTCTCATATGGTTTTATGTTTATGCTTTGTAAAATGTAAATGTTAGTGGTAAAAGTAAATAGAGTGAAAAGTGGGTGGTTAGTAAGGTAGAATAATAAAACAAATTAGTAAAAATAATTACATTGGCCGGTAATTCTAAGGGAAATCCCATCTACATATTATCACTACTATCACAAGGGACAACATTTTTGGGCTGCATACACTACATAGGAAAGGTAAGTTTTGAATTCCATCTTGTTATCCCGTAAAATTGGCAAGGGCAATTTTATGGGTAACCCATGAAAATTTTGTTTTGGTCCCTCGTCAGGGACCCCTCTACGTTCGGAACGTTGCAAAATCCTTTCCCGGGAAATCTAGTTTTCCGAACTTAGCCATTTTTGGTCTTTTTGGTTGGGCACACCTTTTGTCTATGCAACACAGGTAAATCTGCGCCCCCTTCATTTCCTTTGGCGCACCCTTTGGCGTGTCGACACACATTTTGGTGCGCCTCCCGTGTTGTGCCTTTCTTGCATGCGCCAAGGCGCATGCGCCTTCGTGTCAACAATATTTTTGTTGCGCCACATTTTGGTGCGCAAGGGCGCACGTATTTCCGTGTTGACAGCACTTTTGGTGCACTAAAGGCGCACATAACTTCGTGTTAACATGTGTTTTGGTGCGCCACAGGGTGCAAGCTTTGCAATGTCGACAGGTGTTTTGATGCGCCACTTCAAAAAGTGGTTGGCGCATTTATTACACCTTTACCTATATATAGGCGCATCCGCCTGTCACTTTCACAATTGAAACACGTGATTGATCTTATTCCTCTACACCTGTCAGCACGCCTGTCGTCCTCGTGTCGCATTCGTGGACCCCATTTCACCTCTCGCATTCTATATATTCCGGGTAAGTGGTCCATGTTTTTCTCGTGTTTTGGTTTTGTTGTTGATTGTCTGTTTGAGTGGTAGGATAGAATAGATCTGAGAACCATGAAGCTCCTCCTGCTTTCCTGTTTTTCCCTCCTAAAGCCATTTCCATCCTTTTTCTAGATCTGCTGGTTAGGATGACTCTCCCCTGAAAGCAAAATCCAAAACCTCCTTACTACCCCCTTCACCACTTGAAGTAATGTGGAGTTAAGCCTAAAAATCATGATCTATCAGAGAGGGAAGAAAATTTCTTTCCAAAACTACGTTTTCCCTTGGCACACGTGCAACCCTTGTAACAAGAAGCACAGTCGCGCCTATGGCGCACCGGCTTTAATTGCAGCACATGAGCTCTCTGCGCTTTGCGAAAACTAGTCTCCATATGGACGTGGCGCTTTCCTTATCGCTGCAACAAAAATGTCATATGCTACACGTAATAAATCTGCACCCTTGGGCGCACCCAACTCCCATGTCACATATCAAATACCTGCGCCATAGGTGCACCCTGCACCCATGCAACACCGGCATTACTTGCGCCGAGTGTAAAACTGTGTTCAAAGGCGCAGTGCATCCCCTATTACATGAACATCATGTCATGCAGACCTCCCATGCGCCACGCCAAGTTCCCTTTTTCACACTTGAAGTCTATGTTACACATGCTAAACTTGCAGCGCCTTTGGCGCACCAAATCCCCGTGTAACATGAAAAATATATGCACCTTTGGTGCATCCTATCCCCGTGCAACATGAAAAATACATGTGCCCGGTATAAAACACATATAAATGGCACCAGTGCACTCCCCAGAACAACAAAAAGTGTCATGTGCGGTATCCATGCGCGCTTGCGCCTTCAAGCGCTGATTTGTCCTTGTAACACCATTTTTACGTCAGGCCATACTATTTAGCCCTGCAACTGCAGTGTTCATGCGCCCTGCGCCCTGATGCCTTAAAATTGCTAACTCTTCCTTCTGTCAATACTTTAATGGGAGATCAAACAGCTAACATGACTCTCCTGCATTGGGTTTCGCTTCTTCTTCTTGCAGATCAACAACTAAGTTTAGAACTACATATGTCTACATCAAGCAAGAGACCTACCAAGTCTAAGGGTAAAGCCAAGCTTACAGAGGAAGAAATGAAGTACAAATATCAGAGGGTCAGGATGCCCGAATCCCAGGCAGAGTGTGACCTGGATATAAGAGACTCAGAACTTGGTCATATCGATATGGAAGACTTCTGGGCCAGAACCAGAAGGGTCACAGGAAGTCCGTGGATGGACAAACTGGTAGGCAGTGGCCTGCATTTTGCTGGAGGGATCCCGGTCAGTGCTGTGAACAACGAGTTCATGATGGTAGTAGCCGCTGCTACAACAAAGACACAAGGTGTGTCCAGAATGAGAAAGGCGAGGTCGTGATCAACCTCACTGCCCGGCACTTCGAAATAATGCTTGGCATTCCTCACCACCGCACTTTGTGGCCGTAAGCCAAGAAGATTGCACCAAGGCTTGGGAAGATAATGAAGATCAGTGTATGTAATTAATGAATGAGGTATACCTGAAAAACAAGAAGGTAGTGACCAGATGGCCACAAGTCATTCATCGTAGCGATTTCTTAGAGGAACTCAGTGATACCATCACGTTCCTAAGCAGAGTATTTGGGCTTCCTGATGCCCACTACTTTCATAAATGGATGCTTAGATACCTGGAGATAATGAACAAGAATGTGCCAGATCAACGCTTCGAGTGGGCGGAGATCATAAGCAACACTATATCCGAGCAGCTCCAACAACTTACCATAATGGGGAGGTTCTACATGAACTCCTACATAGTTTATGCTGCAGCCTCGAGAGAGAGATTATCCAGCGTTAATGCGGTGCGGGGTTTGGCCCCAAGTAAAAATATATGAATACTATCCAGAGCTGAAGCTGGAAAATAGTATTTCTCAGTTTACAAAGATTAACGATGCCTTCTTCTACGGCATCGTCTGCCTTTTGAGGCCAAACATGACTCACGGTCGTACGACCAAGAGCATTGTTATAGCAACAGAGAAGTGGGGGGCCTTATTCACGCAATTCCCCACCTTCACTTATCTAAGGGCAGCCAACTTCTTGGGGAACCAACCAAATTGCCAAGATATGCCGGCCCCAAGCTGATCCTATTGGAGCTATCAAGACAACTCATAACCTATCACGAGAAGTGCTTGAAGAGAAAGAAGGGTGGAACTCCTTTCCCCCTCACAGTGGGCAGGTACACTTGTCTTTCTCACCACAAAGCACGGGAGATGTTTGCAGAGCTGGAGCTACTCAATCTAAAGCACAACTTCCCGGCAAGGCCCACTTTCGACCCAAGGAATTTCCTGCCTAGGGCCAAACTCGATCCAATCCACATTCCACAGATCAAGGATATTTATATCGACTTGTATCATGAGGTCGAGCTCAGAAGGAAAGACCATTCCTGCTTGGCCTTGGCTGAAATCATCCAGTACGGCATAGCCATCATCCTAAAAGGTTATCAAACTGCTAATCAAGAGGTTGATCAGGTATATCTTGACACAGGTGGGAACGACTGGCCGTTCGTAATTGATGAACTAAAGCGCCTCAGACGATAGAAGAAAGGGTCAAATAAACTCTGCGGAGAACAGAGCACTGGTGCAGGATGAATGGTCTCATCTACCTCGGAGTTGATTTCACCACATCTCCATTGGGCAACACACCTTCCAGACCAAAACATCTGCAAAGAGCAAAGGTAAAGACAAGGAGGGCGAGTCAAGCTCTACCCAAGAAGAGACTCCTGAGAGTCCCCCTTCCGCCGCACAAGAACAAGTTATAACTCTGGCTTCTCCAGAGAAAGAAGCGGCCGAGGATGTTCCGATGGGCACATCCATTCAGGATGTTGCCACTACTACAACTGTTGAGGTCCCTTCTATCTCTTCTCCCTCTCCTCCTTCCCCTCCTCGAGTGACCCAAGATGCATTCCTTTGGTCGTATCCTCTCCCCCGTCTTCTCTTTGTTCCCCTTCCTCATCGTCCATCTTCTCTTCTCTCGGAGGCTGTGCCCCACCATTTCTTCCTCATCTCTCGGCTCCCTTCCATTCCCATGTCTACCTCCCTGCAGTATCTCTTCCTCCCGTGAGCACTTCCTCGGCCTCCCTCAATGCCGCCTCCAGTGTCTCCACGCATTTTCCTTCTCTACTGCACTGCTCCCTTTTCTATTTTCGGCCCCTCTCCCATAAGTCCAAAGCATGGATCTCTCAAAGACTGAGCCAATAAAAGAGGAAAGTTCCCATCGCATCGTTGGATTTCTCCGTCATCCCATCAAAGGGGCAAGAAGCAAAAGCCTATAACCCACTTCTCTCGAGTGCGTCAGAGAGAGAGTAATGGAGATAGCTTACCCTAATCCTTTAAAGGATAAAAAGGATTTGTCTTCAACAGTTATACTGGTGACCTAAGTCACAATGGGGATATCTTCAGAAAGCCTTCAAGGAGAGGCCCTATCTGCAGTTGACGCCCTTTGCAAGAAGCTCCAAGAAGCAAAGGAAGAAAAGAGGCTATTAAAGGAGCAAAATAAACATCTCCTCCACGCCTTGCAGAAGATGGGCAGTGCACCTCCTACAACTGCCGCCGAAACTCCTGAGCCTCTGAGCCAAGATAAGATTAATGAATACACCAAAATCGGCGAGCAGGGTATGGCAGTTTCCACCTGGAGGAGCCAAATCCTCAAAGAAAGTGAGGGAGTGATCACCAAGTTCACCAGATTATATCAGAATATCAATCGGGCGAACAAAGAGCTCCAAGCGATAGCAGGACCCATCTCCGAAGAGCTAGACCATGCCAGGATGCAGCATGAGACCTTTCAGAAAATGCTCGATTGTTCAGTCGAAGATCTGGTCAAGTTCGGCGTCTTTGGACACCCCAGAGCCCTCAACAAAATCCTTTCTACTCTGGATTACGGTCAATCAACTGGAGTTCGTCCTGGAGAAGATTGACAAGATCAAGGAGGAAGCCCTGGATGCAATGCATCAAATGGAGCAAATTGTCCTGAGAATGTCTCAAGGGCTTGCTCACTCCTTCTTTCACCTTAAGAAAGGTGGATGAAACTATTCGGATCTTCAAGGAGATTGTTTCACAAGGGCTGGGACCAGAAGTCACTTTCGATGCCGAATCCATCAACAACCTGTTGGCCTGTCGTGACTTCATTGGGTACCTGATAGACGCGGAAAACAAATATTCCAAGCTCCTGAAAAGCTCACAGACGAGTGGGAGACTTGCGAGGCTATCAGTGATCGACACAAGGATCCTTCCCAGGATCAACTTCAACCCATGATCACCAAGTTCATGGAATACCGTGCCCAGTTCCACATCTCGTCACCTGAGCAGCAGCAAAAGCAGGATACCCCCTTTCAGCCGCGGGACGACGATGAATAGTTTCATTCTTCCCGACTTTCTCCTTGTAATTATCTAAAGTATGTTGACACAAATGATGACATCATCCATGTTGCACCATGGGATGATGTCATCCACAAAGTTGTCAAAAGTCAACAAATGACTTTAGAATCTCTTGTAAGATATTTTTGTAATTAAGTGGTTGGTTTGTTTTTTTGCCTTCTTTTCTTCTCTCCTTCTATATATACTTGAATACTTGTTGTATTTAAGGGGTGGATATTTTTCAAATGAGAAATATAAGTAAGAAGAAAAGATTTTGAACTTTTTGTAATGTGAAGCGAATATTAATACAATATTTAGACTTTGTGCTGAATACATGTGTTTTACATCAGACCTTTCTTATGTTAGATCTGTGTGATTGTTCTGTTGAATCTACTTCTACTTTGTTGTCATTTATTCATCAGTATTGCTTTGCTCATCTATGTAAAGTAGGTTCGGCTCTGTATACTACCAACCCAAATCATAGACCTTCTGACCTTTCTGCTTTGGAATTCATTTCTTTTCTCCCTTCAGATCTTTCTTATCTCCCCACCTCGTTTATTTCCCTTCTTTTATAGTTGGAAATACCTCTACTGGGATGAGATCCCAACTCCTGAAGGTATAATATTGTGAGACTTGCACAAGATTCCTCGTTGGTAGAAGCAATAAACCAGTTTCACTTTGCTGACTCAAAGAGGGGCTATGCCATGCACAATGTTGGCTCGTCTGTCCATAGATCTGTCCACTCGACAGATTTTCAAACCAACACATCTCACACATTTTCATTTAATCTATCCATAGCTCACTATCTTGGCGACATTGGCGTGAGGGAAACTTAGGGATACTATTGTACAAAAACCCATGAAGCTGCATGGAGTTTGGAATGTAGTGTAACACTCGGTTATAAGCTCACCCATCGGTGACCGTGAGGTTAGTCCAACTTCACATATTGTATTTTCATGCCCATTTGATGCATTTGTGAGATTATTCGGAGTTATTAGGGTTTGTGTTGTAGGTTATAGGTACCCTCAATGAGCCAAGTGTGAAAATCGGTGATCAACAAGAAGTGGCAGAGAGTTTAAGCATTTGTTGATGCGATTGAAGGGGAGTGGAAGAGATAAGAACGATGAAGAATGTGTTTATTTAATTCTATCAAAGTTGAGAGGTCCATTCCAAATATTTGCTTCTACCTTTTTCTCTAGCATGGATGCCTCAAGTGACACATTCTAGATGCCTAACTTAGAAACATTTCATGAAATACTTATTAGGGAAGAAGCCAAATAGTCCAACCTTGAGTCTTCTACCTCTCAAAAGGAATTAATATTATCTAATCCTAAGGGCAAGGTGATGTGGATCCAGTTGCAAGAGGTTGAAATACCTCTAAAACCCACACAAACTATCTACAAATAAACCAGAAGCTTCAAAATATCTTTCTTCTCATTCTGGAATCCACACTAATATTTTACATCATTATAATGTTCCTTTTATTTCACATTCTCTAAAAACCCTAAAATGCCAAAAATTACCTTCTAGCAAAACACCTCAGATGGGACCCAAATTTTACGTGCCAAATATACCTTTGTAAATTAAATCCCACACAAAATTTTGGCTTATTCTATAAAACATGGAAAAATTTAATTAAAATCTAAGTCCTAGTCAAAAGTATAAAAATATTTGAAGCCAAATTTAGACCACTAGATGAAGGAATCCATCTCTGAAAATATGTCTAATAATAACAACCTTTCAAGAAAGGTTGGCCACAACATAATACTAATGAAGATCTACCACCCTAGAAATTTTCAAGACGATCCAACGGTTGGATCAAAAGTTATGGCCTTCACAAGTTATGCTCCCGCATCACAAGGAAAACCAAAAGGTAAATCCAAGTTCACCCCTTCTCCATCTCAAAATGCTCCTCAACCCAAAGAAAACAACTCTAAACCCAAAGAGTCTTTTAAATATAAGAATAAGTCTAACTCGTCATGCTCTTTTGTGGGGTATTTGTCTTGAAGAACATAGGTGTTACTGATTGAATGCAAGCCTTAGAGGATGTAGTCAAGAAACAAAAATCTCAGTCCCCACTCCATATCCTTATAATAAACACAAAACACTTAATATTGTTGGGAGATCTTAGTCACCACTTGTAAATAGTTGGGTTATAAATTCTAGTGCTTCTCATTAGATGACTTATTCTAAGAAGTATTTTGTATCTCTAGGTTTGAGTTCTACTTCAAAAATTGAGGTTGGAGATTCTTCCTTTCTTTCTATTAATGGAAAAGGTGACATACACCTTGATGGTGGTAGTATCCAAGATGCACTGTATGTTCCTAACATCACTACAAATTTGATTTAAGTATATCAAATTTGTCATTCTAGTTAAGGAAAAATAATGACTTTTACACCACATGGGGCAAAAGTATGAACTTTGTTGGAGCCTCATTCACTTGTTTCTCAAGATATTGTTGATCATGGTTCAAGACTATAGCACTTTGAGGGTTTTGATGAAACTTCCTCTATAGGGACATGATTGGTTTCTAATGCAAATTCAAAGAGTAAGCTTTGGCAAGATAGATTTGGACATCTCAATTACATATATTTGAAGCATTTGAGCACTCATGGTATGGTTGATGGCCTTCATAGAGTTTCTTGTCTTGAGGGAGTTTTCCCCAGCTATGCATTAGGGAAACAACACCAAGATACATTCCCTAAGAATTTATCCAAGAGAGCTTCTTCACCACTTGAACTTATGCATAATGACTTGATGGTGTTTCCTACCCCCTCTTTCAATAGAGCTAAGTATGCACTTACCTTTATTGATAATTTCTCGAGGCGTACTTGGGTTTATTATCTCAAGTAAAAAAGTGATGTTTTTACACTTCAAATTATTTAAGGCTTTCTGGCCGAGAAATAATCTTCTAGTTGCATTAAGAACCTTCGCACCTGGTAATGGGGGAGTACTTGACAAAGAGTTTTTGATTTTTGGAAACTCATAACATTATTCATAAGAAATGGCTAATCGCATGATGCATTCTAGAGATTTACCTCCTATATATCTTTGGGAAAAAGCAATTAATTATGCTAACTACATTCATAATCGCACACCACACAAATCACTTGAGCATTTGACTCTAAAGGAAGGTTGGTCAAACACTAAGCCCGATGTCTCTTTTTTTCAAGTCTTTGGGAGCCATGTTTGGGCCTTTGTGCCTAAGAAGAAAATTAAAGCCTTGGATAAGAAGAGAAAACCTTAAATTTTTTTAGGGTATTGTGAGGACATGAGAGCTTATCAAATTTTAAATCCCGATACTTGTTGTCACTAAATCAATGCACCCTCCGAATGGCTAGAATGTGAATAGGACGTTCGGTGTGATTGGGACACATGGGATCATCTCTCAAGCTGTGGGACTTGGGCTTGAGGTGAACCTCCAGAGAAGGCCAACTTCCTCTTCCTAACTAAACACAACACTACTTCTAATGCAAGATAAAAGGGTTATCTAGTCCTATGCTAACACTTCATGGGATTCGGGAAAGAGATTTGTAAGGAAATAAAACCTATACTAGAAGTGGTGATGCACCAAATTAAGGGATGTTCAACATCTGGAAGGGTTAATGTGGGAGGTATGCTTGCATCACTGACCACCTTCACCTATCGCAACTAGAAAGGGCACAAAATACCACAAACCAATGTGGACATTCCTCTGTTAAACTTGAGTATTCATAAGGGTAGATCAAATTAGATTCGACACACAATTAATTCATCATAAAGAAACCACACATGCATATATCAAACATCTATTTCTGCAACCGGGATAATAATGACATAAAATTAACGCAGAAGGAAAATAAGATTTCCACAACTGACATAAAAGATAGTAGTATTATTCCTTCATAGCATGAAATAAATATTCTGAAATAAAGGTAGGATAATCACTCTCACTAAGGATTTGTAAATTCACAAAGTAAACACTGATTAACCATTCAACACAATAAATCATATTTTCAACAGCAAAGTGTAACTTTGAATGTAATTAAAAGGTATCTTAGAATCTCAGAAGCACTCTTCCAAGCTTGAAGAGCAACTCCTCTCAAAAATAATCTATATCTACTAACTGGAAGCATCAACTATTTATAAGTTCTTAGGTTGAGCCATTACAATTGGGCCCTTAACTAACATTTAACTAAAAATAGAAATGTCATTAATATTAAGGGAACATGCTCCCATGAAAATAACGAATTTGTTGCAAGGGTTTGACTCAGTCAACCCTGCAACTTTGATCGATCAGAGCTTGGACTTGTCCTTTCATGGCGCTCAGCTTTGGTGGTTCAATTTACTCCTCCCTCACCCGCAAGTTTCGTTGTCCTTCTTCCCACACAGCCATTCGGTTTTTGTACTCAATGAAGCACTTGATAATCCCCTGAATTTCTTCATCTTCCAGGCCCACATACGTAGTGATTCATTACATCGATGTCTCGATCTCTTTTGTGATCCTGGCTGGCAATCTTTAAAGTTTATTTGTAACCTTCTTTAGTTCCTATGAAATTTTGACATAAGACCAATCGGTTAATGGAGTCACTATTGAAGATCTTGGTGACCTCATCATCACGCTTCACCAAATCTTTTAAATTTCCCTTAATTTGGTCCTCAGGAAGAGCATCAATATTTTCATTGAAGAATTTGCAATTGGCGATATCAAACTCCTCTGAGATGTCATTCAAGGCATATGTGATCTCCACTCATTTCTCCTCCAATTTCTTAATCAGATCCTGCAATACTTGACACCGGAATTCCATGGCCTTTTGATATTCAAATAATTTAGAGACATCATTGATCACCTCTTCCTGAAGAAGCAAGTCAGGATCCTCTTCTCTGATGTCACTCCATGTTGCCAAATTTAAATTTAAATTATTATTATCTTCAGAGAAGGCCTCATCCATCTTGGAAATGGTGGTTTTTGCAACCTGTAGATCATTATATATCTCAACTACTTCCTTGATTAAAGGATTGGCTTCCTACTGAAATTCTCTCCATCCATCCACTCACTGATCTCCCTTTTTGGCCTAGCTTCTCGAGCTTGTGATAAGAAATATCATTGATTGTAGATAAAATTGTCATAGCCATAGTAGTTGAGACTTCAGTGGATGGAGTGGGTTGGGTTACTTTACGTAGCAAAGTGTAGTGAGCTACTCGACCTTGGCTTTGAGCTCATCCTTGGTGGCCTTATCTTTGTCATATTTCTCCAAAAGGGCCCCAAGAGTAGTGTGCACATCTTGCTTGGCTCCTTCATGAGTAGCCTTCCCAATGAGAATTTTGAAATCTAGTAATTTACAGTTGTGATAGTTTCTTTAGTTTTCCCCTCAATGGGGGTGGCAACCTCTATCACACGTTCTCCAGATGGGTTAATCATTAGACTTGACATGGTTCTCGGTCTCTTGGCCTGTCTCTTGGGCATATGCTCCAATATGATGAGATCTATGACATCGCCTAGAGGAACCTTCTTCTTTTCTTAGGAGTTTGCCTAAACAACCATTCTGGTATGGCTAGAGCTGATGAAGATGGGGTTGCAGATCCAATACCTGAAACATTGGTTAAAGCAAGATCACTAGAAATACCAGTTGGTATTTGAGAAGAGGTAGCAATGATGGAAGGCGTGGATGTAGGAACAACCATAGGAATTGACAGAACAATGCTGGGGGTTGTGATTGAAGAAAATGGAAGTGTTAAAGGAAGTGAGGAGGAAATGGGTGACCCAATATTTTCCCAGCTGATAGAACTAGAAGTGATGAGAATACTTGGGCCATAGAAGGGGACGGGAAGGAAGAAATTATTGTGGAAGTGGAAGGAAATGATATTGGAAGTGATAATGGAGGAAGAAGAAGGTGTGATGGATCTTGGACGATACTAGGAGAGTCACTGACTTCAACCACTTCACACTGTGCACTGCAGGAGATGTGATCTTGGGAGTAGAAGCCTTGGAGAGAGATGAGCCACCAACAACAAATGAAATCTTCTTTGGGATTGTAGGAGCCTTTTGAGTCGACCTTTTCCCCTTAGTAGGTGTTGGTTGGCTTATTGCTGGTGTAGCTCCTGTATTTTGTAGGTTGATTTTCCCCTTTGGGTGAGATTCCCAAAGTGGCCAACCAACTGAAAGTCCTTTTAAAATGGGTCCCACCCTCTCTTTTGTATTTTTGCACTCTTCCACATACCAATCAATCCATGACAAACGGTTGATTGGCAACATTATCATTCTTGTATGATGAATCCAAAACCTCATCACTATCTTGCATGTCCTTGGGCACATCGGCCAAGCCAAATTACCGAACCTCATCAAGGGTAAGTCTTTCATAATCTCTTTGTTGAACGATGTATTCATCCCGACAATGAATCCATATATCTTCCAATTAGGGCACGTGGGCACTAGACCGATCTGTTTCCCCAAACTAACCCCAATAATCAAAATTAGGCCACAGATGAAAGGTCCGCAGGGTTACCTTGACCATTTATGTATCAACATTTGTTTCCTTGTGAATATTTGGCAAAGAGTACCAAATAATCGAAATAGGGAAATGCATTCCGCTTTGTGATGCTTGTTTTGGATTCGATGATAATCCAACAACTGCCGAAATAATTCCAATAGAATCCATTTGTTAGTGGGGCACCTTGGAAATTTGCTTGGGCACCTATAAAATCAGAATCCGGATGTAGGTGAATGTAGGAAACTGAAAGTAGATTGCTCCCCATTCTCACACTTCTTGGAAAGCCTCATCGAAAATCCTCCGATTATATAGTTCTTTGTCAAAACGATAGAGGATGATAGCGAAAAAAGTGTCATTGACTCTGCGGAAATGCCTGCTTCCCTCATCCAGAGTGAGTTGGGGATAAAAGTCATATATTTGGGAGGTGTTGCAAACACCCCGGTATTCAAACCAACAAAATCTCCCATAGTAGCAGCTACATACACCAGGAAGGATGTCATATAGAAAGTCTTTGTATCTGACACTCTACCCAATTAATAACAATGGGAGCTACTAATATGCTCCCCCACCGATAAATTCATCGTTCTTCTTGATGGTCGCAATGTACAAAAACATTCATTCTTGGAATTCCTTTGCAGAAGGAAGACCTGAAACTCTGCTTAACAACACAATGAGATCACTAACCTCCTAAATAAAATCTGACCGATGCATAGTTTTGGGTAGTTTGGCAAAGTTCTTGGCCAGATAAGTTTTCATCATGATCCTCGAGCATACTTCCTCTTTCTTGTCCCAATGTTCCACTGCTATCTCTGGTGAAATTGTGGCGTAATCTTGAACGTCGAGAAGTTTAAGTAGATCTTCGAAGAAGTTTGGGTCCAAACAGATTACCACCTTATCATCACCATATCTCTGACTGACATGGAGTCTTTGTCAAAGTGGGTTCTGCAGCTAAAACAAATTCTGGGCAATGCATGGATGTGGGAAAACCGGCGGCAAGGGCAAGCCCACTGTCGTAAATGGCTTCATCCATGGTTTCTTGTTTGGAGCCTTTAATCTTTCCCAAAAATATGGAAAATCAATTTGTCCTAGATCAGTGTCCCAAATATTTCCTAAGTCGGAGGACAGGCAAGAATGAGGAGCAACTCCAAGAAATGAGTACTTCATCTTCTCCTTTTCCTTTGAAGTGGAAGCAGACATCAAGCCCTGTATTTTGGAAGCCGAAGTTGTAGAAATTCGAAAACCCAAAAGAAAAACTTCTGAAATTCCAAACTGAAAAGTTCCAAAAGGAAACACCGAACTGAAATCTCTGAAAACTTTCTCCGAAAAAGTTTCCCAAACTGAAATCTCAAAAAAATTCTTCAAACTAGAATCTCAAAACCAAAAGTTCCAACAGAAATCTCCAAAGAATTTTTTCGAACAAGAATCTCTAAAACCAAAAGTTCTGATGGAAATCTCCGAAAGAATTTTTCGAACAATATTTCTGAAACCAAAAGTTTCGGCGAGAAATCTCAAAAGAATTTTTTTCGAACAATATTTCCGAAACCAAAAGTTCTAAAAAAGAAGTTTCAAAGAGTTTCTTTGAAGTTGAAAGTTCGAAAACCGAAAGAAAAACCTCGAACAATATTCCCGAACAAGTTTCCCGAAAAGAGATTTCTGAAATAAACTCCTCAAAGGAATTCTCCCGAACAAGTTTCTCCGAACAAGCCTCTCCAAACAAGGAAAAGGACCCTGCCAAACAATGTTAACTCGCAAAATCTGGAAAACGAGAAACGAGAAGAAGTATGGGAGGCCTAAGAGGATCCTTTGAACAACTCTGAGTACCTGAAGAAAACTCAAAATGTGAAACATGGTGAAAAAAAGGAGTGACATCGAAAAACACAGAGGAAGGCCAAAGAGAAAACAAAAATGAGAGGGAAACAAAGAAAAGGATCTTAAACCAAAAAGAAAATAAACAAATTACCATACCTTGAAAAAGACGTTGTAAAGTACAAGAAACAAAATGTCAGAGCAAATGTGTCAGGTAAAAATGACGAGTAAAAAACCAAGTTTAAATAGAAAACCCGATATTAATGGTAGAAATCTGATCCATACGGAGGTAGGTGAAAAATTAATTGCATGGAGGACCTTCGAAAGTCTAAAACCCGAAAGCCGAAATTTGGAATTTCGGGGTTTTAGACTTCGGAGATTGGGAGACAAAAAAAGAATTGGCAAATGGAAAATTTTGAAACCCGAAAACCCGAAAGTCGAAAATTCAGACTTTTGGACTTCGAAAGTTTTAAAGTAAAAATCCTAAAAATGACTCGGAGAATCTGAAACCCAAAAACCCGAAAGTCTGAAATTTTGGACTTTTGGAATTCGAGAAGTCCGAGAGGGATTTAAATAAAACGGGGCCAAAAGTTCCGAAACCCGAAAGCCCAAAAGTCGAATTTTGGACTTTCGAGTTTTCGGACTTCGGAGAGCTAAAAGAGCAATCCCAAATCTAAGCAATAAAATTTTGAAAGATGAAAATCTTTAAAGTCGAAGATCGAAAAATTTTAGATTTCGGCCTTGGAGAATTTCATTGTACAAGGAATTTCTACAAAAAAATTGTTTGACACATTTCCTTCAAGGTAGTTTAAATGGTTAACAATACCCACGCGGTTTTTTTCGAACACATGTTCAGTTTGATGAGCGCTTCTTTCCTCATGATTCTTCATTTTCTTCCATGCCTACGTCTTCTTTTACTCATCTCGAGGATCCCTTCTTTGAGGAGGTTGATGAAGAGGTTATGGATGTCAATGAAGATCCATGCCCATTGATGTTGTCCACTATACCTAAGTAGGCTCATACTACAATTTATGAGGCAACACCTTTCATATAGGATCTTCCACCTACTGGCATCATCATACACATTCTATAGGTTACGGACTTTTGTGTTAGGTAGTTTTGAGGATCTATAGTCTTTTCACGAGGCTCGTGGGATATTGGAGTGGGATGATGCAATGGAAGCTGAGTATTCTTCTTTGATGAAGAATAATACTTGGGGTTTGGTATTTCTTTTTAAAGGAAGAAAGATGGTTAGGTGTAAGTGGGTGTACCAACCAAATACACAACTGATGGGTCCATTGACAAGTATAAGGCTTGTCTTGTTACAAAGGTTTTTTCACAAGTTGAAGGTATTGATTACTTTGAGACTTTTGCACCCATTTCCAAGATGGATTTTGTCCGCCTTATCCTTGTTATTGCTACATCACAAGGGTGGCCCATATACCTAGATAGACGTGAAGAGTGCCTTCTTACATAGATATTTACAAGAGGAAATATACATGGAGCAACCTGTTGGATTTGTTCATGACTCTTCTCTTGTTTGTAGACTCTGAAAATCTCTCTACGGTCTCAAACAGGTTCCTCGGGCTTGGTATGGGAAGATGAATTCTTTTCTTCTATCTAATGTTTTTTTCATGCCACTTTGATGATTATTTTCTTCTATCTACTTGGTTTTATTTCTGCCACTTAGATCCTACATTATATCTCTAGCATGTTGGTGAGGCTATTGTGATACTTGCCTTATATGTTGATGATCCGCTACTTCATCGACAACTCCTCCTCCCACATTCAAACTATTTAGTGGGCTCTCTCAATGTAGTTTGACATGTCGATCTTGGGCTATTGCATTATTTCCTTGGTTTCTGATTTCTTAGACAAATTTAGGGATTCATTTGAGTCAACAAAATTATTCCCATGATCTTCTTTAGCATTTTGATATGGTTGATTGCTAGCCAAGTTCATCTCCTTTCTAGTCTGGGGTTACTCTTACTTCCACATGTACCAATCTACTTTGTGATCCTACCTTGTATAGGAAGTTGGTTGGAAGTCTCATGTACTTGACCCATACTCGTCCTGATATTTCATTTGCAGTAGGGCTTCTATCTCGGTTTACACATTCTCCTCATAGTAGTCACTGACATGCTACTAAAAGGATTTTGTGATATTTATAGGGCACTTTCCACTTTGGACTACACTACACTAGGGGTTCTACTCAGTTGGTTGGATATACACATTCAAATTGGGTAAGTTACGTTGATGACATGCGTTCCCCTTATGGATACATTTTTGTTTTGGTTCTTCTCCAGTTGTTTGGGCATGTAAAAAGCAACATGCTATTGTACTTTCATATTCGAAGTAGAGTACACAGGCAACGGTTGCAACGAGTGTGATTCTTTGGCTTCGATAGTTATTGATAGAGTTTGGATTCCCACAAGATTCATTAACTGTACTTTGGTGTGACAACCAAAGTGTAATTCACATTTCTCGCAACCTTGTTGAGCACCAGCCAGAAAAAACATATTGAGATTCACATACACTTCATATTCATCAAAGACATTCAAGATGAAGTTCTTTGCTTGAGTACATTCCGATTTGAAGAAGAGTTACCAACATCTTTACTAAGCCTTTTACATCGCCTCGCTACCTTGAGTTCGTATGACATGCTTGTGGTTTCCAAAGTTGTTCTTGGGGGTGTTCGTGAGAACATCTTCATTATTCTTCTTTCTCTTTCCTTCTAAAGCATGATTCTTTCCTAGTTTTGGTTTGAGATTTCTTCATGGATATATTGTACATGAGTACCGATCGATCAGCCTCGTTGTCGGGACTCATACCGTGGATATACCACTTTTATTTTGGGCCCCTAGCTTCACTTCGTGGGGTGTTAGAGTGGGTTATTTACCTTAGTTCATGTTCACCTAGATACTTTATTTACCTTTTCTTTTATTTATACTCACCCACTTATGTGTGGATATTTCTTTTATCTTATTTAGATATTAGGAAGATATTATCTAGTTTTTAGGTATAATTCTTTCTTTGATTAATGGCCTTGACTAATTCTTTGATGAATAGTTCTTTCCCCGATTTATGGCTTGATGTATGGCCATGACTAGTTCTTAGATTTATCTTCCTTGCCTATATAAGCAAGGCCCTTCCCAATTGTACTTCATAGAGTTCCATAATACTATACGATATTGTTGCTCATTTGTTTTCAAAGTTAGTCTAAAGCGAATTGCTTTCATCTTATTGAGTATGGTGTTTTACTAGCTTATGAGTTCTTTGTGGCTTGGAACGATTTGTTTATTGTCCCTTTTATGAACAACATCTAAAAATATAAAAATGCATATTTTAGAAGTAAAAATGAATGAGAGATTTTTTTTACTGATTTGGTTAAACACCATATGGATTCCTTTCAACAATTGGTTCTCCACCTCCTACAATCTTTTTCACAAATTTACATAGAGCTTTCATGCATTCTAAAATTTTCTAGTCCTTTTCCCAGTCACCCCATGACATTGTAAGAATTTTTGCATGGTAAAGTGCCCTTCCATGTCACTTGTTTTATTCTTCTTCTTCTACTCACCCCCTTTTCCCTTCCACCTACCTTCTCTTTTTCCTTCTTGTGTGAATGCATAATAGGGTAACATAAAAAATGGGTGTGGATGGGCCCATTCCCTTTTATTTTTAAATTTAGGGGCAATGGTGATGCAAATGTGACACTATTTTCATTACTTTTGTACCACTATAATCACATCATAATTACATCGAAATTGGAAAAAGAAAGAAATGGGGAATGACTCGAATTCGACACAAATCGTGACGTTTTTTTGCACTATATGTAGTAGTGCTTTATGGATCCAATTGTATAATTAAGCACCCTACTCAAAATTTTTCTTTTTGATTATGCACTTGACTCTAGAAGTACCCTATTCAAATTTCTTTTTGGCTTAATTGGGCAATAATACTTGAAAGCTAAAGAAAACACATTTTATTTTGGGGCTTACAGTCATAAGGTCAGTCAAAAAAATGTCCAAAAGACACGCGATCATAAGGTTCGAATATTGTCCATTATTGTTAAGTTTTACCACTACATACTCTCATTATTAGGGCCTCCATTTATATTACAATCAAGTTATTTATACCGATACACCAATGTAAAAATAAAAATAAAAATAAAAATTATTTTTGTATGATCACACGTGTTATGTACCACTTTACCAAGGTGATGCCCACGTGCTTCGCAATCAACTAAAGAACAAAAAAATTGTTTTTATATTTGGTAAAAATAATTTAACTAAGAGTTAAGGCCAAAGGGGGTGTATTATAAGATTTTCTATTAACAAAGTTAGATTAATTAAGTCGGGCAACCAAACCCCTTGGTGGGGAAACTTATTACTCTTAAGTTGCTTTATTTGTATAAATATTAGTATGGTTATTTCAATACTCCTTAATAAAATTATTAACTTGGAATAATTAAAAAAAAACCTAATTTTACGGGTTTTATGGACGAGTATCTTGGGTCCTCAAGACAATAACAATATAAAAAATAATGGAACTCAATAATGTAGAAGCTCTAATAACATACAAACCAAAGGTGTGATGTGTTGTGTCTAAACTTGAGTGCTTCAATGAATGCCCTAATAATGAATTAAGGCCTAAATAAATTAGAATTCATGTTTTTAATGGACAAATATAATTCAAATTAAGACTTTATTAACACCCAAATATACTCAATTGTCGAAAAAGTAAAAACACAAGATAAAAGTCACATCATGACCTAAGCAAGCCAAAAACATCATAGTGCGCTCTAGACAAAACTATAAATGTTTAAAAGATTTAAGCACATCACTAGAAATTAGCTAAAAGAGGAGATAAATGGTGTTAAGAGAAGATATAAGGATCACTACAAGACCATTTAAACCAACGATACAAACATATAAATATAATATTTGTTAATTAAAAAATAGAATTATAATGAGAACCATTTTTTTTTCAATTTTTACACATTTATTGCATGGACTACCATCATGAATGGAAATGATTCAATTCATGTGCATTCACACTTTGACCTCATGAAAACGTGTTGTAGAGGATAAGTGCCCACTTCTATATTTATTATTCACATTCTTTTATGAGAACCTTAGGGAATTTGAAGCACAACCTTAGTATATTTAATGCAATTGACCCTCTTCTCTAGGGAGACCAACTCAGCATATACTAATTATAGAAAATCAGTATGCAAATTGACCTCTTTGGGAGGAAGACCAACTCATTATATACTATTAATAGAAAATTAGTATGCAAAGCTTCGACATCCGTTTGTAAATGTCAATAAATTTATTACGGACTTCATAAAAATTAATTGTTAGTATATAAATCGATTCCCCATGCCAAAAGTGGCATTTCATTTAAGTATGAATCAATTTATTATTATGGTTTACTATTTTCAATAGATATATATGAAGGAATAAAGAGACAAGAAGTTATGATCCATGCTTTTAATTAGTGATATTTCCTACAAAATTGTTAGATTGATAAAAAATATATTTTCACCTCCTTTAAAATAAACTTAAACTGAAAAACTTATATAATCAATAATTTAAAAACTTTTAAAAATTAATTCTCATCAAGTTAGATTTTATCTAAGTGCACCATAAATTTATAAGACTTTATTTTTTTTGAAAATCAATAAATTATTTAGAAACTTTAAAATAAAATTAATGTTTTATTATGTAAATTTCAAATCATTATTTTATGGATGTAATAACAATTTATAACAAGTGTATTGTTTGTTTGGTACATTCTTATTTGTTTTTAAAGTTTTATTTTCGGCTATAATATTTTGGGACTCTTGATTAGTTTGCAATGTTGTGTTAGGAGATTCTATTTTGGGTTTCTCATTCATCCGTTTTTATTTCTTTTTGATTGATTTCGGAGTGAAATAGGTAAGTAGAAAATGTTGAAAAGGGGCATGGAAAGAGAGAGTGTCTTTTGAATGGGCCGTAGAATAAATATATACTTTATTTTGGAGTCTAATGCCTCTAATGGCATCGAAGCCAAATATGTAAATATTTTGAGAGAGCTTCGTTGTACTATATGTTTACCATGGAGAGGGTGGTGAAAATGGGGGAATTCATTATCAATTTGAACAACAAAACATTAGAAATTTAGAAAATATAACTCACATGATCTACTATTCCATATGTTAAAAGCAATGTATATATTTTAATATTTTGTTTATCAAATTATTATATTGCATTATCTATAACATTTTCAAGAGCGAGGCCCAAATAAATCCCCCAAATTATCATATATATAAAACAAGAATAAATAAAATATGTGATTAAAATAAATTTATAATACAATATTTAATAGAAAATAAATGTAAAAAAACATCGAATAATTTTTGTTGTTGAAGGTTTGGACTAAATCCAATCTTCTTTAGCTTAGATGCAAGGTTTGAGGGGTATCCATTCCGCCAAAGTCGCAGGGCACGATCCCGACCTCATCCCTTTGAAGATGCCTTAGGCTTTTGCACTCGGCGCCATTCCGCCAAAGTCGCTGGGGCACGATCCCGACCTCATCCATTTTGAAGATGCCTTAGGCCTTTGCACTCGGCGCCATTCCGCCAAAGTCGCTTGGGGCACGATCCCGACCTCATCCATTTTGAAGACGCCTTAGGCCTTTGCACTCAACATCCATTTTGAAGATGCCTTAGGCCTTTGCACTCGACAAAAAATGATCCCTGGTGAGCTCTTTGAGAGCCTAACAACTTCACCATTAGACCAAATGACTATCGACAAATAATGTAATAATTTCAAATATTAAAGATTTTGAAATATTTAAGTTTAGACTAGATACCAAAGATCTCTAAGTTTAATAATATTTAATTTTAAAATTTTAATATTAGTATATTAAATATATTTATATATATTTTTAATTTAGATTTTACATATTATATTGATTAAAAATTTTATTAATGATTTTAAGTGATATGTTAAAATTAATTTATGATGGTTAAATGGACGTAAAATATAATCTACAAAATAACTTTTTAGAGAGGTACACCATCTTATCTCATCCCTTAGCGTGATTGTAGAATGCCAATAGACATAATTATAATTCCAAAATATCATGATATTTATTTGATTGGAATGTAAAAGATTTTGATTTATATGAAAAGGAGTGCGGACAAAAAAAGGTGCGATGCCGTCCACCTAAACTATACACAAATTTCAACGTATACCTAGAACCGCATTTCTCAAAACCCTTGTTGACCAAGCAAGCTGGAGAAGCCGTATATAAAAGGCGGCATCCGAAAGAGATAAGCATTTGCTTATCTGAACGTTAGGAAAAGAAAAAACCATGGCATGAAATGACACAGACGGCTGCTTCTGCTGGAACTGCTTATGAATTGACGGTGAGGGTGCACGGGCAACAGCCGGTGGACCATAAAACTTGTACCGTTTTCAGCTTCTGTCGTATCCATACCCCGTTCAGGTCTCGTTGGAGCCATTGGGGGTAAACATCACTCGAAATTTGTGCCCTCTGAACATAACAATAAGTTCCACCTTAATATATTTATTTTCATTTCAGTTAAAGTTTCGATAGGTCAGTGGTTCGATTCCGCGTAGGTGTAAAATTCGCGTATTTTGCTTCATCATGAGGCGCCGCAGACGCCGATAATTCTTGCTTCAATTTTTTCCAAAAAGAAAAAGAAGCAGTACAGCGTTTCGCCTGGCTGTTTTTTTTTTTAATCTAAATGTTCCGTATCTTTCCTATCCCACAGGTCTCACGTTCGATTCACATCCAGATCATAAAGAACAAAAAAGCCAAATCACCGCCATAAGGTCGCAGGTTCAATCCCTGCCAAAGCTTCTAAATTTAGTCAGAAAGAGAACTGGACTATAGTGATTTGAAAAAATCGAGTTGATTTGCGGATTTTCTAGGTTCCGTGCTCAAACCCTACATTAGGAGTTTTGAAGAATTTGATCGCTTAGCGGGAAAAAATGAATTAATGAATTTGAGAAGCTGGCCAGAAAAAATCGGGTTAGGGTTTCCAACGCAATTGAAGCCGCAGGTAGCGGGTTTGTATCCATTCACGAAGAGTTGTTTGAGGAGGGTTTTATGGGGTCTCGTACAATGCTGTCCTCCAACGGCGGGCAGACGTCGCAGTTCCAGCAATTGGCGCGACAAAACTCGTTGTATAATCTGACGTTGGAGGAGGTTCAAAACCAGCTTCAGGATGCGGGGAAGCCCTCAGTAGTATGAACATGGACGAGCTTTTGCGAAACATTTGGACGGCGGAGGAGAGCCAGGCCATTTCTGCGGCCATTGGGAATAATAGTAATAATGTAACCCTAAATGCAAATAACAATAATAATATCAGTAATAACTCCGGGTTACAGCGCCAGGGGAGCCTTACGCTGCCAAGGACGCTGAGCCGTAAGACTGTAGATGAGGTGTGGAGGGACATTCAGCAGGGGGCAGCAGGCGAAAGGAAACGAGGAAAAAGAGCAGCAGCATAGACAGCCTACATTTGGTGAAATGACATTGGAGGATTTTCTCGTGAAGGCTGGAGTAGTCAGGGAGGATAATAATAATATCAGTAACAACAACAACAACAACAACAACAACAATGCCAATGGCAACAACGCTATCAGCAATCGTGCTGTTGCAAACATGACAGAGAGCTCGCAGGGAGCAATGCCGGTTTGTGGTGTGCCGGCCACAATGGATGTTGCCATGGTACAGAGCTTCCAGCCGGCGGAATGGATGCAGTACCAATTCAATAATGCAGCAGCGCAACAGCAACAACAGCAACAGCAGAGTATGATGGTCGCTTATGGTGCCAAACGAGGGATGCCACAGAATTTGCCATTGGCAATCCCTGGCAACCCCTGTTGGAAGGTGGATATGGAGACAATCAGCTTGCTCTGTCGTCACCCTTGATGGGAGGCACGTCTTCGGATTCACAAACGCCAGGCAGGAAGAGGGGGGCACATGAGAGTATAATGGAGAGGACAGTGGAGCGTAGGCAGAAAAGAATGATCAAGAACCGCGAGTCTGCCGCAAGATCCAGAGCAAGAAAGCAGGTCTGGTATCTTTTTGTTGTTTTGGTTTCATTGCCGTGTTTTTTGTTTTTCTAATAGTTAAATTGTAGCACTTACCCCGCCATCATTTAAACTCAACCAATCCTCTGCATAGAAATTACGTGAAATCTGTTTCTATCTCAACAAAAGATTTAAGTTTCAGTGTTCAAATTGAGTGTATTGTACAAATTATCCTGCCCCCAGCTAAACACTGCCGTTGTGCCTTCAGGCTTCAAAACACCTTCACTCTAGAAACTAGTTTTCTATTCCAATTAAGCCTTTGTGCTAAAGTTGAGTTATTTTAACACTCATGTGGCCTTCGGCCAACTGTTGACAATGTGCCATTGAACTTAAAACACTTCCAAACTCGGGACTGACAATTGAAAGGTTTCTATCCATTAAAAAATCAAGCACCCGTGCTAAAATTGTAACAGTCACCCTGCCATCTGCTAAACATCGCCAAAGTGCCAAGAATTTTTAAAAACTCCGTCATCTTTGAAACAAATTTCAAGGAGTTTTTCTTCTACCTAAACAGTTAGCCTCTATATTAGGTTCATTATAAAACAGGAGTCAGGGTGGTCATTATGACAACCACTTTATCTTAGCACTAAGGCCCCTTCATGATGGACGTAAAATACTTTTTTTCTCCTGAAATCATTTTGCATTTGTTATTACCCTGTGAGATTGTGCCATTGATGATTTGTATTACTTTGCAGGCATACACTCAAGAGTTGGAGAATGAAGTGCAACAGCTCAAAGAGGAGAACTTGAGGCTCAAAAATGAGCAGAAGGTTGGATGTTATATCTTTTGTTTTTTTACAAATATTGTTTTCTATAAATGGGTGAGCATGGATGCAATTATTTGTGGATTGAGTGTATGGAAAGGCATGCTCTTCAATTAAAGGAACAATTCTGGGCATGTTGCATTGCCAAGTTAGTTTAAATGCTTTTGAACTAGATTTATGTAAGGTAATTTTGATCAAATGCATGTCATGACCGGGAAATATGTTCCAAGAAGAAATACTTGAACTTGAACTTGTTTTCTATGAAGTCATCTTCAGTGCAACTATCGTCATTTGATCAAATTTTCTTCCTTCAATGTTTCACAAAGTTTTGAGGACATAAAGATGTGTAAACGGGGGGACATGAGGATGTCAAAAGGGGAACAAAAGGATGTGAAAATGGGGACATGAGGACGTCAAAATGGGGAACATGAGGACGTCAAAATGGGGAACATGAGGATGTGAAAATGTGGGAGGGGTCGCATTTCAGGTATGCCCTTGAGTCCCACCGAATTTCGGGGGATGGCGCATAGGACACACACACACCCATATTCGAACAGGAAAATGTTTTGGTAGCTATGATAAATGGTGGATTCATAATAAGTCATTTAAAAACAATTTAACTAAATTCAGTGATCATAATAATAATTCTCACTCGCCATTTATGATGCAGAAAGCTATTTATAAATCTGAATTCTATTACTTCCGAGAAAAAAATCAGATTTAATACTTCTTAAAACTCTACTTTTCTCACATGCTATAGATCAGAAATATTTTAGATCCATAATGTGGATTTGTTCTCTGAAATGTATGCAAGTTATAAATCAGCAATAAATCTGAGATCAGCTTTGTATCAAATAGTCAACTGAGAATTTAGAACTATCACCCTGTAAAACTAGATTAGAAAAATTAGTTCTGCTGTAGCAGGAAAATGACAACGTCATCAAAATTAGATGTCACCTTGTATGTTATTCATTTGCTTCTTGTTGCTTGAATGGACTTGTTGAATTGTGTCTTCTATCTACAAAGAAACCTCTTTATCACTGGAAGCGTTCTTTGTACTAATCTCCTATACGGTATATCAAAATGGTAAAAATGACAATATTTTTGCCCAACCCACCCTCCAAGGTATGGTTCATCTTGGAAATGTTTTTACGTAAAAAATAAAAATATAAAGAAAATCAGCCTTTAATATCAACGTTATGGGCATAATTAGCACTAACATAAACAAAAGCTAATAGAGTTTTAGGCTAAGGGTTTAGAGGTGGTTGGGTTATGTTTAGGGGAGGATGGGGTGGCCCAGAAATAGGCTGGATTAGTTTATGTTAAGTTTGTCCTTTTTTCGTTTTGTTCTTCAATTTTTAAATTTTTAGCTAAGTCCACTTTGGGTTTGCCTTGGGAATGACCCAGAATTGATGGTATTTCAGTATGTTTCCAAGATGGACTTGGTGTTTATGAAGAATTTGGATGTTTCCAAGTGGAATCAGACCCGGGAGCAGAACTAGAATGAACTGGTTTGGGTATGAGGGGGGTTCTGAAGAATCCGGTAACACAGTTAATTCCGCATATTAGTTTATTAGAGCTGCATTAAACAAGTCTAATGTTTGCTAATGAGAATTTGAAGTCCAAAGATATCACTCTTAATATAATGGATTTAGCATCATGTTTATCAATTTTTTGTTTCAATTCCTGCAAGCTGGCACATCTGAGACTTCAACTAAATGACAGTTGCCACACATTTTAAAAATTACTTCACCCTTAGAAATGCCTTACCTTTTCTTAAGGTTACAAAACAGAGCCTTTAATTTTAACGTAGTCGAGGATCGTTGGTCTTCAGAGACTTCAAATATTCCTCATAAAGATCAAATTTTCTTCCTTCAATGTTTCACAAAGTTTTGAGGACATAAAGATGTGTAAACGGGGGGACATGAGGATGTCAAAAGGGGAACAAAAGGATGTGAAAATGGGGACATGAGGACGTCAAAATGGGGAACATGAGGACGTCAAAATGGGGAACATGAGGATGTGAAAATGTGGGAGGGGTCGCATTTCAGGTATGTCCTTGAGTCCCACCGAATTTCGGGGATGGCACATAGGACACACACACACCCATATTCGAACAGGAAAATGTTTTGGTAGCTATGATAAATGGTGGATTCATAATAAGTCATTTAAAAACAATTTAACTAAATTCAGTGATCATAATAATAATTCTCACTCGCCATTTATGATGCAGAAAGCTATTTATAAATCTGAATTCTATTACTTCCGAGAAAAAAATCAGATTTAATACTTCTTAAAACTCTACTTTTCTCACATGCTATAGATCAGAAATATTTTAGATCCATAATGTGGATTTGTTCTCTGAAATGTATGCAAGTTATAAATCAGCAATAAATCTGAGATCAGCTTTGTATCAAATAGTCAACTGAGAATTTAGAACTATCACCCTGTAAAACTAGATTAGAAAAATTAGTTCTGCTGTAGCAGGAAAATGACAACGTCATCAAAATTAGATGTCACCTTGTATGTTATTCATTTGCTTCTTGTTGCTTGAATGGACTTGTTGAATTGTGTCTTCTATCTACAAAGAAACCTCTTTATCACTGGAAGCGTTCTTCGTACTAATCTCCTATACGGTATATCAAAAATGGTAAAAATGACAATGTTTTTGCCCAACCCACCCTCCAAGGTATGGTTCATCTTGGAAATGTTTTTACGTAAAAATAAAAATATAAAGAAAATCAGCCTTTAATATCAACGTTATGGGCATAATTAGCACTAACATAAACAAAAGCTAATAGAGTTTTAGGCTAAGGGTTTAGAGGTGGTTGGGTTATGTTTAGGGGAGGATGGGGTGGCCCAGAAATAGGCTGGATTAGTTTATGTTAAGTTTGTCCTTTTTCGTTTTGTTCTTCAATTTTTAAATTTTTAGCTAAGTCCACTTTGGGTTTGCCTTGGGAATGACCCAGAATTGATGGTATTTCCAGTATGTTTCCAAGATGGACTTGGTGTTTATGAAGAATTTGGATGTTTCCAAGTGGAATCAGACCGGGAGCAGAACTAGAATGAACTGGTTTGGGTATGAGGGGGTTCTGAAGAATCCGGTAACACAGTTAATTCCGCATATTAGTTTATTAGAGCTGCATTAAACAAGTCTAATGTTTGCTAATGAGAATTTGAAGTCCAAAGATATCACTCTTAATATAATGGATTTAGCATCATGTTTATCAATTTTTTGTTTCAATTCCTGCAAGCTGGCACATCTGAGACTTCAACTAAATGACAGTTGCCACACACTTTAAAATTACTTCACCCTTAGAAATGCCTTACCTTTTCTTAAGGTTACAAAACAGAGCCTTTAATTTTAACGTAGTCGAGGGTCTTTGGTCTTCAGAGACTTCAAATATTCCTCATAAAGATCAAATTTTCTTCCTTCAATGTTTCACAAAGTTTTGAGGACATAAAGATGTGTAAACGGGGGACATGAGGATGTCAAAAGGGGAACAAAAGGATGTGAAAATGGGGACATGAGGACGTCAAAATGGGGAACATGAGGACGTCAAAATGGGGAACATGAGGATGTGAAAATGTGGGAGGGGTCGCATTTCAGGTATGTCCTTGAGTCCCACCGAATTTCGGGGATGGCGCATAGGACACACACACACCCATATTCGAACAGGAAAATGTTTTGGTAGCTATGATAAATGGTGGATTCATAATAAGTCATTTAAAAACAATTTAACTAAATTCAGTGATCATAATAATAATTCTCACTCGCCATTTATGATGCAGAAAGCTATTTATAAATCTGAATTCTATTACTTCCGAGAAAAAATCAGATTTAATACTTCTTAAAACTCTACTTTTCTCACATGCTATAGATCAGAAATATTTTAGATCCATAATGTGGATTTGTTCTCTGAAATGAATGCAAGTTATAAATCAGCAATAAATCTGAGATCAGCTTTGTATCAAATAGTCAACTGAGAATTTAGAACTATCACCCTGTAAAACTAGATTAGAAAAATTAGTTCTGCTGTAGCAGGAAAATGACAACGTCATCAAAATTAGATGTCACCTTGTATGTTATTCATTTGCTTCTTGTTGCTTGAATGGACTTGTTGAATTGTGTCTTCTATCTACAAAGAAACCTCTTTATCACTGGAAGCGTTCTTCGTACTAATCTCCTATACGGTATATCAAAAATGGTAAAAATGACAATATTTTTGCCCAACCCACCCTCCAAGGTATGGTTCATCTTGGAAATGTTTTTACGTAAAAAATAAAAAATATAAAGAAAATCAGCCTTTAATATCAACGTTATGGGCATAATTAGCACTAACATAAACAAAAGCTAATAGAGTTTTAGGCTAAGGGTTTAGAGGTGGTTGGGTTATGTTTAGGGGAGGATGGGGTGGCCCAGAAATAGGCATGATTAGTTTATGTTAAGTTTGTCCTTTTTCGTTTTGTTCTTCAATTTTTAAATTTTTAGCTAAGTCCACTTTGGGTTTGCCTTGGGAATGACCCAGAATTGATGGTATTTCCAGTATGTTTCCAAGATGGACTTGGTGTTTATGAAGAATTTGGATGTTTCCAAGTGGAATCAGACCCGGGAGCAGAACTAGAATGAACTGGTTTGGGTATGGGGGTTCTGAAGAATCCGGTAACACAGTTAATTCCGCATATTAGTTTATTAGAGCTGCATTAAACAAGTCTAATGTTTGCTAATGAGAATTTGAAGTCCAAAGATATCACTCTTAATATAATGGATTTAGCATCATGTTTATCAATTTTTGTTTCAATTCCTGCAAGCTGGCACATCTGAGACTTCAACTAAATGACAGTTGCCACACACTTTAAAAATTACTTCACCCTTAGAAATGCCTTACCTTTTCTTAAGGTTACAAAACAGAGCCTTTAATTTTAACGTAGTCGAGGATCTTTGGTCTTCAGAGACTTCAAATATTCCTCATGTCTTGATTGATGTGTCATGAGTTTCCAAAGGTTAAAGACACATTATTGAGCCTTCTCTCTCAAAAATGGGAAACTTGAGTTTGACAGCATGTCACATGGATTGCATCATATTAATAACATCCGTTGGCACTATTGGGTAGATTTCAACATGGTTTAATAATTTAAGACAAACAAAAAGTAACTTAATCAATGGAAAATGTATTTCACCAAAACTAGGTTATGTTAGCTTTGTTGTAATTGTGCATGGCTTAGGTGGGATCCCATTGAGGGTGCTGCCAATTGTAGTTTCATGCCCCAGGTAGCCCCATGAAGCATTTGCAGAAAGTACAAAAATGTGCAGCACAAACTTAATGCTAAAGTTATGGACTTCCTTTAGGATTGTTCATTTTAATTAGTTGTGAACTTAGCCTTGTCCAAAACCAATATAATAATCTCAAGTTTTACAAAATACTAACATATTTTCTGTGTAATATGCTGCATAAAGGGTCCAAAAAATATTGGCAAATTTGTTGTTCATGTAACTTCTAGCTGAAACATAATTTGAATTATTATTTGACCATGTGAGTGACATTTTACTGCCCACCGGAAAACTGACTTTCAGTTGGCAGGAAAGTAAGGGGGCCGTGAGTCACTAGTAGCATGGTTTAATCTTGTACCACTTTTCTTTGTCAGAAGAGGGACCCTTGGTCCATTTAAGCCTCAGTTTGTGACACTTTGATTTGTTTGAACTCGAAGATATAGACTCCAAATTGGCATCCACATGATGCGTTACTTAACATGATTATAAATTGTTTCTTGTTATCTTTGCAAGGTGGTATTTTAATTTGTCAATTTCCTACCATGCTTCGTTTACTAACCTACCACCAACGTGGCCAATGTTCATATACAAATTATTCTTGCAATATATGTAACCTAGGTAGCCGATATGGGCACGGGGACCCGGTATGCTGGCACGGCGATCTTTTTGGGGACTCAGGTACTTTGGGTACGACTGTCCAAAAATATATAAAATATTAAAAAGTATAGCCAAAGAAGCAAAATTAACCATATAATATGCAGAGTAAACAAAATAAGCTAAATAACCACAAGACATACTGATAATTCAATGCCGAATGTCATGATATTCATTGATTGAACTTAGAACAAGTATTACAATGTATACACAAAAATCAAGACAAATCAGTATATTTATCACATTTATAATGCTGTGCAATGTAGTCGTTGAGAGTGTCAACATCATCAGTGGCTCATTAGAACCATCACATGGTTTTTTAAAGTCATTTTGACTTTTTTGACCGCAAATAAAGTTTTTACTGCGGGTTCGTGCTGTATATGCGCAGGGTACGTCTAAACGTACTGGGGTATGTCTTTTGACCTACCTTAGGTGTAACCCCTGCAAACCCTCAAATGCACTTGAACTGGGAGCGTATTATATCAGTATCTGCAGCCTGTACAGACCAACCTGGTAATTTAGTTTTTAATGTTTTTGGTTTTTGCTAGTTTTAGCTTTTATTTATGTACATTTTTGGGAAAAGTTAACAACCAATTGTTTAGGTGATTAGAGAATTTCATGCAGCAGTGAAACATTCTGTAAAAAAGTACAATGTCTTCCCCTTCCTGGCAAAGTGAAGAAAATACAGGTCCAAAATCATTTAATCTGTTGCAAACTCTTGTTAGTTGCCATTAGAAGAAAAAATATCCTCCAATGCTGTTTTACATGTATCTCTGCGAACAGATTGAAAATCATCACAGGTGATAAATCATTTCCAATCCTTTCAAAACATCTTTTTAATTTTGTTTTTTTTCGTTCATACATGTCACTGGTAATTTTTGTAGTGAAGGTTGCTGCAATTGGTAATCTTTGTAGTGAAGGTTGCTGCAATTGGTAATTTTTGTATTGCAGGTTGCTGCAATTGGGGAAAGTCGCTGAGTATGTTTGGATTTTCCCTAGCTCAGTGACTTTATTTAAATTAGCCCTGAGACCTCCAAACAAGCACATGTAACTAGTCGTGTACAATTTATAGGCTAGTATTAGCCGTGACTCAAGGGGAGCCTTGTAATTATGCTTGAAACTAGTCTCCTTTTCAGTTGTTGTCATATACTTCATGCTCTTTTCAAAGTAAGAAATATGCTCGTAGCAGTCAACTTGACATTAAACTTACCAATATTCACTTTCTTGTCAGGCTTAATAATGATATTTGTATACTCTTGTCATAGAAGTCAGTATGTGTGTATGGGGTGGAAGCAGGGATGCCATTTTCAAAATAGGGTAGGGGTTATGAAGGCGCACATACATGCAAATTCTAGAAAGCAAAATAAGAAACAAACCTTCATGAAGGTTGAATCATAAATGAAATTGAGTGTTTTCTCAACTGTTCTTTGTTGTGTGATTTTTCATTGGAGATTTATGCTTTCCCAAACTTACATTTAAAAAAATCTTGTTACCAATCTATTTCAGAATCTTGCAAATGTGCTTATCATGCTCTCGATTTCTTCTTTTAATTTATTTGTTTGAAAGAGTGAGAAATGACATGGGTGGGATCTGGGAAATTTTTATAAGAAATTTTACAAAATAACCAGAGATTTTTTACAGCGACCCAATTTCGGATAAAACAATGAGACAAAGCAACAAAAATTTGAAAAAATCATTCAAACAGTAAGGTACTTCTCTCTTGATCTGGTTTGTTTAGGGTTTACCCATTTTGGGTTCATCCATTCCACTCTAGTTGGCAGCTTTTATTGGTATTAATTTTGGAGTCTGTTTTCATGCTCCTACTGGCTATTGTAAATTTTTGTAATTTCTAGCCGTATTGACCTGCCAATATTATTTCTTTCTTTGTGGAACATATTCAAAAGTTTGTACTTTACAAAGTTTGTCAAAAGTCCGTTGGTTAATGGGAAACCCTCTGGATTTTCAACATTTTAAATGTAGAGCCCAAGTTTGTTTTGGGTTTACCATGATATCAACGAATGAACCAAGTGTTTTGCTCCAAAAGAGCTCATACCTTAGATCTTTTTGAATGTAAGACAGGGTCTTGCAAGCTTCTCTAAGACATTTGCTTTTTAATATGGGGGGATTTTTATTGCCGATAAATAAATTGTCTGCTGATTTATGTATTTAAGGAGAATAACACGCAGCTATAATGTGTTAACTGAGTGAAACAGAGGTTTGTTGGATACTTGAGCTTGGTTCAGCTCAACTAACAATTTGTAAACCATATGATGTCTGATATTGGTTTATTGCTTTAACTGTTTGTTGATTTCTTTGCTTGGCTCAACATGCAGTTGTGATCATTCAGATATTCCATTTGGTATAGGGTTCTTATAATCTACCTTCAAGTAGTTTACTTCACATTTTAAAAGTAAAGAAGTGTTTTGTATACAATTAAATGTATGCCATAACCGAAGGTGTTAAGCATGGCAACGTTGTCTCCCTGGAAAGAAGTAAGGTTACATGTGTGTGGGGTTATGCGGGGTGCTTACGACTGAAATATGGGTATGCTATGATCACTAAAACTCAAACATCAAGCTTGAAAATTGAAACTCATAAGTTGAAACATATGATTATCACAGAACTTATAAAATTAGATGTATTATTTTACATACAAATCATATAATATTATCATTGATTTATATACTTATCATATTATCATTGATTTATATAATGTATATCATATTATATAAACGCATACATTAATATGTGTCATGGGCTGATCACAAAACAATATTCAAAATAAGAAAAAGAATATTTCCACACTCTATAAGAATAGAGAAAAGCGTTTCTAGGTAAAACTGCATTTTGGATCACACTCCCTGATCCATCATCAGGATGAGAATATCTGAATGCTAGGTAGCCGGTACAGTTCGGGTTCGGGTATGGGGATCTGGTACACTGGTATGGCAATTTTTTTGGGGATGCCGGGTATGGCATTTGGGTATGACCGTACAACATTATATGAAATATTAAAAAATATAGCCAAATAAGCAAAATTTCAGCCTTATACATGCATAGAGTAAACAAATTATTAAATAAGTGAAATAGCCACAAAACATATTGATAATTCAATGCATTTTGTCATGATATTCATTGATCAAACTTAGAACAAGTACATTGTTCAAACTTCAAATGTTACAATGTATACACAAAAATCAAGATAAATCAGCATACTAATAGTCCAATTATAATCATAAATTATAACAAATCACGTAACTGGACTGGAATTCTGGCTATTACCAGCTCCCTCCAAAGCTGGCAGTTCAGATTCCTTTGGGGTTTCTCTTGTTATTCCTAGTCTTACTTGCTAGTGGAGATGCTGCCACTGCATTTTTTGATCCTACATTACCCAAACTCATCTCAACTGTTGCAGTTTCAGCCATTGTTTTAGGCACTTCTGTGAATGCCCTTGTTTTACCACAGTTGAATCAGGTATTGATTGAAATTTCTGTGTTTTTTATTGTACATGTGCCAATGATGTTCATAGTAAACAGTAATTTCACTACATCCTTGTCTTCCTACAGTTTATGGACAATATTTTCCTTGGTTTTGGGACTTCAATTTTTTCTAATAGCTTTTCTAGTAAAGGAGGCATTGTCGGTACTAATATGATTATTTGCATACATTACTATTTGGTTGCCAACTTGTAAAATAGCTTTAGAGTATTTAAATGTATATTAACATGGACATCGATTTTTTCTAATAGCTTTTGTAGCTAAGGAGGCATTGTCGGTACTAATATGATTATTTGCATACATTACTATTTGGTTGCCAACTTGTAAAATAGCTTTAGAGTATTTAAATGTATATTAACATAGATACCAATTTTCTCCCTTGCTTCTATTCTTGATATTCTTGGGGTATAAATTAAGTAAAGATCCAATAAGATGTATTGTTTTATTATTTACGTGCTTGGGGTATATTAACCCAATCCCATCTATTGACCTTTATTGACCCAAAGAAAATTTAAAAAAAAAAATGCGAAAACTGCTACTTTTACTGTGGGTATGGCCAGGGTATGGCTGACCGTACCTGGGAACATCCCAGGATGCACTCATATGTGCCCAGATACTGACAGATGTACCCTGGGCATACCCCCACTGTACTGTACCTGAATTACGTACCTGGTGTGTTACGTACCCGTACCCAGGGCCTGTAGAGGCGTACCCGGTAACGTAGTCCTAATGATCACAACTGCATGTTGAGGCAAGCTATTCTCATCCTGATGATGGATCACTGAGTGTGATCTGAAACATTGTTCTAAAAATATAGCTTATGCCGTTCTATCCAGAAGCTGTTTTCTTTGATATTCAAAATGTTCAGAAATTGTTTATTCATAGATACATAACAAAATCCATGGTAAATAGTTCTCTATTATTACATACAAATCTCAATGATACGGTTTAAAATAAATGTGATAGTCAACTGCAATGCAATGTGAAAGATAATATGCATTAAGGTTAAACAAAATCCATGTTTTGAATTTTGCATTTGACTATTTCAGTTTTTGCTCAATTGTATTTTTGTGGGGGTGTGTATGAAATTAAGGGAAATGCACCTGGTGCACCTAGGGTGCATTAGGCTGCCATGGTGCATCTTGGGTGCAGATTTGAGAGTGGTGAATATACCCGGTGCAGGTTTGTCTTCAGTGTGGCCCAGACACAGTTGGGTACGCAGACCCAGACAACTTTGGAAAGAAGTAATTAGCCATTTTGAATGCAGGAAGTTGCAGTGTTTGCATTAAACATGGATATTGTTTCCCAGAAACAGCCTCTTGTCATACAGCCTAAAAAGTAAAAACAATAATGGTAATAGGTTTGTGTAATTGTGCCAATTACAGAACTTTGGGAAATGGATTTGGAAAGTAAAATAAATCCACGGACTTTCTGAGGCAGAACTTAAATACCTCTGGATATGAAACAGATCTGAATTTGACATTCCTTCATATGCGAATTACATATCATTCGTATTTGTATATTCCACAGACATTACTAATTTGCACATTCAGAGTGTATCCCTGTAGTTGGAAGTGCATGCATCGTAGGAAAACTATTTGTTAGTACATTTTGTTGGATAATCTTGCGTTCATAATGGACGAAATGCATATGATTCTTCCATAAAATAGAGCGATCATCTGTGTATATTAATTGCCGTCATTTATGTGGCTTGATTTGCCTTTGATTCTGCAAATTCACATTTGGTCAACTCATTAATTTACAGTTAACAATATGGCATACTAGTTGGATGTGCATTTTTGCCTGAAGGCTACCATTAGTTAGGTGTCAGAAGATCTTTCGTAGACTACCAAATTAGTTCTTATATTTCAGGTAGAATTGACCTGATATTCAGGTCTTTTTCGTGACATGCATTCAGAAGACCTTTTGTAGACTACCAAATTAGTTTTATATTTCAGGTAGAATTGACCTGATATTCAGGTCTTTCGTGACATGCATTTAGAAATTACTAGTTAGAACTAAAGGACAAGGATTCAGGTCTTATTGGTCATGACCATTTGACTCACCGGTTCTTGCATTTCAGGTAAAAATTAACTGACCCGTCATACATAATTAGTGTGGCCTCACTAATTCATGGATAGGTGCATATGGAGTTAGTTCTTGCATTTCAGGTAAAACTAACTGACCCGACATACATAATTAGTATGGCCACACTAACTCACGGACAGGTGCATATGGAGTTAGTTCTGTGATTGATGTCGACTTCCATGCTAGAGTTGACATTTTGATGCAAGTCCTTTTCAAGATATGCAAGTTACAGAGGAGAATCTATACACTTCCGTAAGGAAAATTGAATGTAAACTTAGGCGATGACATGCTTGTAGGAAGTTGAAACTGAAAATCAAGTATTCATAATACTATTTTGATTCACTGTCAAAATTGCATGTGGAGTCTGCTTTGTGCTTGATGTATATTTCTTTGTAAGAGTCAAAACATTTAGTTTGGTGCAAGTCATGTTTACTGTGTCCTGTCGGAGGAGTTATGATTCAAATTTGATTGACAATCTTGTCGACAACACACTAAGTTGCAGAAACTTAATGTGTTATGAACTCAGATACAAATACGCCCCTTGCAGGTCATAAATACAGGTATCCAAAATGGATACGTACCAGATACGCCTGTGTATATGGGCAAGCTATGGTGTTGGCATTCCAGATACAGGCGTATCCGGGCTGCTAACACTGCAGCTGATGTGTCCGGGCAATAGCCAGACTGCCAATGCTGGAGCCGAGACGCATCAGGGCTAAAGAACAGTATTTTTATTTTATTTTTTCAACATTAAAAACATAAAGTGCCAAAAAATATAAAAACACAATGAAATCTTAAAAAGTCAAAAAGATAACATTAGCAATTAGCCGTTCCAAACTCTGATCAATGGAGTTACACCCTTAGCAAGGTGACCTACTAGTTTTCGGTATTTTGTCAGGAGTTTGTCCTGAACTGCCACCTAAATCATTGTATGACCTCTCTCTGTAGTGATTTCTAGGTTTTGTTATTTGAGTTTATCCCAACTCTTATTTTTATTAATATTTAGTGTATTTGTAATATTTTAAAATTTAGATACTTTGTAAAAAAATCCCCTAAGAGTTCCCTTTTGCACTCTTAGTTAGCTATGGTAACTTGCTGTATTTTTTTATTTCTTTGTAATTGTGAAATTACTATTGCTTGGATGTTTAATTTAAAAATTAAATATAAATATTAAATGCATGTCTGTGCAGTATTTTCTTTATCATAACTTCCTTTTCAATTTCCGTATTTTGCCAATGTAGGTTGTATTGATGATTATTTTTCTTGTAACAGTTCATGGAGGAATGCCGCCTCCTATACCACCACCAAAACTGAAGCATACTCTTAAAAGGCTCAACTCTGCTCCTTTTGAAGTGGATTTGTAAACAATCATACACGCTTCGTGTGATTTTTCAGAGGCCTTTGTGGCCCAGTTTCACTAGTGCACCTGTAATCTTTTTGTATCTTTATTCAAACTGATAAGTTATGTAGTCTCTAGAGTATGTGACAATGAGGTCGTTGATTATAGGACGGGCTTATCATTTTCAATCTTATAAGTTATTCTGGAGCATTACACGTTAACCTAGGATAGCCGAACCAAACAAAGCTGTGAGTTTTGTGGTTTCGGCAATGTAAAAGGAGCCTCTAACTCGGATGCTATGCAAGAATGTGCCTGCAAGGCTTTGCATGCCACACTGTAAATTCATTGTCATGTCTATTGTGGTACAGGATGACCTACATTGTGGATAATCGGTGTGTTGCTTCAGGAAATTTTGTGGCCACAAATTGATCTCTGATCACAGTTCCTTTTCTGTTTATGAAAGACAAAATAAAGTTTGTTTGTAAGCACCTATCAGAGATTATGTACTTTGTAGAGAGGTGGAATGGTTTACCATGTCTTTTGTTATACTGGCTGGGATTTCTGGTTGAAAATTTGCAATATGTTGTTCTCAGGTGATTACAAATGGCAGTGACTTGTCTGCCTGTGGTTCTAGGAAGTGCTTCTTTGAGCATTTTCATGATCGCATCTTAGATTGCTCCAAATGTATTTCCTAGTTCAAATTTGTCTGCTTGCTCAATTTGAGTAAATTTTTAGCTGTAATATTTAGCTTGCATACTTTTATTATAGCTGGAAAATGTAAACCATTATTCTCAAGAAAGTACCGAGTTTTGTTCAATGTGGACAAATTCACAAAAACAAGAAAACCCAGGAGGATTTGTAATTGATTGAGAGCTTCTCTGTAATTTTTAAATGGCCAATCATGACTTCTTGAGGAATGTATCTCATGTTTGAAAAGTGAATTTACATTTCATCTAAGCCAATCTGTTTACATTGAATCCAAATTGAACAAACCACCGAAGAAAGGTAAGTTGCAATATAGCAATTATAAGGAGTCACGGCATTTTGTTAGCTTGATATTGTTCAGCCACTCACTTTGTCACATGTGATCGTTTTCTTAGAATTGACACCACATTCATGTGTTTTTAAAACTTTATTGCAATATTGGTGTACCGTATAAAAAGCCTTTGATCATGCATGTATGGCAATCATCATGGAACATGTCTCCTAATGCCTCTCAGCACTAAGATCAACTGAATATTATTAATACTGTTTGCACTTTTTTTGTTTACTCTACAAGCTCGAGAAACCTTTGATGGTATGCTCGTGAAGGTTGTACCTCCCAAAATATAAGATCGATTGAAAACTAAAAGTTTTTAGCAGTGCACATAAAGGAGAGAGCATCACATGTGGTAGTAGAGAACTGTTCTTGGCTAATATAAAACATCAAGTTCAATGTGGATGCGTATGTTGGTATGGAACAGCGCTAGATGAGGAATAAATTGAAATTAGTTGCAAGTACTATATAATGAAACATTGTACAAGTGAAGTTATGGATGAGAACTTTGATGTCGGTGAGTACTGGTGTGAGTGCTGTCTAGGACAGATTGCTAGACAAGGTCTACATTGAAACTAGTTGCAAGTATTGTATAATGAAACATTGTACAAGTAAAGTCATGGATGAGAACTTTGCTGTTGGTGAGTATTGGTGTCAGTTCTGGCATTTGTATGTGGCTAATAAGAAGGAATACATTTTTCTTGTCAATGAACGAGTAGTGTTTGCTGGATGCAGATTTTTTTGTATTGGTTCACGAAGTATCAATTGTTGATATGGGATGGTGTGTGTTATATATAGAAACCTTCCTTACAGTTGTGTTACGATAGGTGATTGAATTGATAGAAATATGTAAGATATGTACTCTAAAATGTTGTACCAATAGGCAAAGACAATACACTGGCAGTGCAACTGACAATGACCAGGATGAGTATTGAAGATTTTCTTATAGTATTTAACCAATATATGATTATTTCCGCTAATGTTAAAAACAAGGGTGGTAGATTATTTGGTTCCAGTAGGACCATTTTTTAATGCTTGTTCTTCAAATATAACATATAACATTCTTGTGGTATTTTTCATTGAAAAAATTGAAGCAAATCCTCTATCAACTTGTATTTTGGGGGAAAAATACCCTTGTAACTCGGAGGGTGATAATGGCTAGTTGCCTCTCCTGTTATGTCATTACTATCTACTAAAGCTACGGGCAAGCTGTCTACTAAATTATAAAATGTTTCAAAAACAAACCACCTTAAAATATAATATTTTATTGTTTCAATTTTTTTAGCCTTCTTCACCATTGTTAACATTTATTTATGTGTTTATTGCAATAAACACATAAATAAATGTTAACAATATATATATATATATATATATATATATATATATATATATATATATATATAGTGTTTGTTTTATATTATGTTAAATTTAATACATTTATAATGGTGGTTTTTCAAACATAAAATTTGATGTTATGAAATGTCCGGTTTAAAGTACTCCTACGTATCAAACATTACACGAGAAGTATACTCACTGTGGGGTTGGCAACTGTCCTTTATAGACAACCTCCGAAAACATGTGGTTTTGTTTCTTACTCCGTTACATAAACATAATTAACATTGATCGGGGATAAGGGGTAGAGTGACGGGGTAATGAGATAAAGCATAGAGATGATGCACTAGATAGGGAAAATTCCTAGAGTGCTTCAAATGCCCATCTTAATAACACCAAACTCATTGGTAAGCATGAAATTTTTAGTAAGCACTATCGACTAAATGAACACTCAATTTTATTTTGATTATGTGAATGAGAATAAAGTAGCATGACAAACAAAATGGTTCTTGGTCTTTAGAAAACTTCTATCAATTACACCGTAGACACCTAGATTGCATTCACTAGCCAATACAACATGAGAGGTTTGAGACATTTTAGAGCAGTAAGCTTCTAGTGAAAAGTTACAACTTGAAGAAAATACAACAATCAAAATGACCACTTACAATCCAAAAGTGAGACTGTTAAGGATGCAACCCCTTCACCACAAGAGCGTTAATGCCTTTTATAAATTGAAAAGGAGAGAGGAGAAGCTAGTTGGGAAAACTTGAAAGTCTTAAGTACCCAAGTAGATCAAAGCTTGGCATGCACATGTTGTCTATGGCTTTGATAGTGTTTAAATGATTGCTTGTTGCCTCTTTACATAGTAATCTTAATTAATAGTTAAAGTCACGTTGGAATGTCATGTTTGAAAATGTAGCTTAACATAGACAACCATGTAGGAGACTTGAACTTTGAACATTTCTAGTGTCCTGAGTCACTAAAAGAATTTAATGATACTTGGACTAGTATTGGATATTGCACTTGGAGCCTTTAGCTCAAATAACACCATATTTTAAAGCCACACACGTACACGCACGCAAGCACGCACCGTGCATGCACACACACGCACATACACCTACACACACATCCACACACGCATGTGACACACATCCACCCACATGCACTCATGCACACACACCCACACACACCCACATGCACTCGCACGCACGCGTGCACGCACGCACACACACCTACACGCACACACCCATACACACCCACACATGCACATGCACATGCACACGCACACGCATACACACACAAACATGCACGTGCACACACACACACATCACATCTCTAGGTGGAGAATTACGTGTGGTTTGAGGCCTCTTTAGAGTAGTGTCAATGTAGATGTTGTATGGGTAACCCTTCAACCCAACCACTAACCTTTTTGTAGGCGTTTCTACCTCTTTGGAGTAGTGCCGGTGTAGGTGTTGTATGGATAACATTTCAACCTAACTAGTAACCTTTTTGTAGGGGTTTCTACCCATGGTTGGGGTTTGAAGTATTTTGGGTTATATAGAGGGTTTTACATATTTGTAAGACCTAGAATTTCACAGAAGACACATTCAAATCGCTACACACAGACAAAAAATCACACAACGCTAGCAACTCACCATATGAAATTGTGAAACAAGTATAAAACCACAAAACAATTCCATACACAAACAATGGTTTCGTGTCAACTCAATGTGCATTGCTAGTCTTGGAAACAAAGCATCTAAATATCATTACCATTCTTTTCATTCTTTTTCCATAGCCAAATCTTTCGGAGTACTAGAATAGCTAAGTGTATATCCCTTCTTGTGTCTTGTTTCATTTAGCACTTGTTTCGATTGTTTTATCTTGCAAATTGCTAATATAAGTATATTCTAATATACACATTAATGTTGAATTAATTAATCTAAATATATCACATGTTTCTAATCCATAGTGTAATAAGTAACACATTTCATTTTTATGATAAAATATTTGGTGAACCCACTTGTTGATCGAATCCTTAGCTTAGTTCAAACCTTGACTTCCCTAGGGTTTTCAATTCTTCCTTATGCACGATTATTTTCCTTGCTTTTGATTCTCATGGCTCACCCATAGATCTTTTACAATCTTTGCTTAAAGCCTAAGGGTCCACTCCCTCAAACTGATTTTGACTACCATCCCTTTAACCAAGTCCATGCCCATTTTGAGCTTGAGAGAGGGGACTGTTTTTGATCCCACATGTCTTTATATTTAGCCTAAATCATCTCCTACTTATATTTATGTGTAATCTAAGGTCATTCTGTTACTTATTAAGCACTAAAGAGATTGTATGCAACCTTTTGTCCTACCCCCACTATCCATCCTAATCTTATATTGGAACCCAAGGTCCATGCTATTAATACAAGACGTGGGATACAATCTCATGTGGGAAATCACCCTCTCCCTCTATCACCTTTTGCTTACGCCTTTGGGCCCAATGGTCCACCAAAAGGATATGATATATTAGTGGATCAATTGAATAATACACATGCTAAGATATCCATTCTAGATTTACTTATGAGATCACCAAATTTACGAGGGTTATTTTATATGAGGCATTATAATATACTATCCTCCCTACTAATGCTCAACTTTCTTCCTTTGCTTCTACCATGAACACATTTTAAAACATATATAAGGTTATTACTTTTAGTCCTACAAAGTTGCCTCCTAAACATGATCAATGACCACCACCCCTCATTACTACACGGATTCAAGGATTTCTAATTAAATGGGTATGGATTAATAGTGGATCCAACTTGAATTTTTTCCGTAGCTCTTTACTTCAACAAATGGTTATCTCCATGAGAGTAATTGATAAACCTACCACCGCTATTCGAGGCTTGATAATATCACACAATATCCCATTGGCACAATCTCTTTGGATGTTTTAGTTGGCCCTAAGAAGGTCTGCACTACATTTTATATTATGGACAATGCTATTCATTATAATTTCCTCTAAGGATGACCTTGGTTCATGCTATGGAAGCAATAACATCTATTTTGCATCAATGTGTCAAACTTATACACAATAGTTATGAGTACACTACTACTGCATATGAGGAACCTTTCAAATATTGTAAAATCAACAAATTTTCTTCTAATGAGCCTATCATTATTCCTCCAACACAACCTACTCCTATGGATAAGTTACACACGTGGTTGGTGAATCGAAAGTACCACTCATAATACTATGCTTTTTATGCCTGCAACCCCGTAACACTCCACCCCGGTCAATCTACACAACCTTGTGCCCATATCAACGAAGCCCAACCTAAACACTCTATGTCCTGTACAATCTAGTGCACTACCGCCACATGAGCCCGAGTTTACTCCAAAGTTATCCTTACTAGTTAATTCAAAACACCAACATGGCTTGGTTATTGATTACTATAATAACGACAATGATACTATATAAATATCTATTGAATAATTGCACAAGCTCAATTTTAATCCTATGGATGATGACAAGTATATGTTTCATACTCTATTTACATCTACTTTGGGCATGGGCACTATTGACTTAAATCTCCTATGACACATACAAAGAGTACCTCTAGTTCCAAAGAGAGAATAATTTCCTCTTATGATACTTGCAATCTCATTCATCCTACATCTCTTTTAGAACATTCCAATCTAATAAGTGGAAAATCTTTAAATCTTAACATGAAAAAAATCGCCCACTATTGCTAGCCTATGCATTATATAACATTCCCTTGAGACTCATGATTTTATGCTTGCTCCTAACTTGGTTACTATTCCGAACATTTATACTCACCACATGAGCTCTTCCCTATAATACTTGATTTTAATTTGTTAGTGCTACCCATTACATGCTAGCACACAACCAATAATCTATCTAGGAAACATGGCAATCCCTTTTGTGATTAACATCGTGTTACTAGCCATGATCCCGATCATTATCAAGCAATGATATCTCAAATACATACATTAAATGAAAATGGTATAATTAACATAATTCACAAGTGCATCCACACAATCAAAATGATCATATCCTATTTCATTCCCTTTTGAATTTGCACATATTGAGAACCTTTACAATACACTGTATGGGGGCACAAGCCTCTCGTATATTTAGCATTGCATAGTTGATACACTGGGACATCACATGGTGGGGACATGCATATACTTCATTTCCTTCTAACTTCATGTTATTTTACACGTGGGGCCTAGATCCGTTTGTAGTGTTATAGTTCCGTTGGTTGAATATTTTAGGTGTGACTAGAAATCCCTGTGGCACTCTTCTTCTTACTCTTTTTAGGAGGTTTTTGGGATGGCTATACTTAATATGACACCCTTAGTCTTTTTAAAAGGTTCTTTTAGTGGATTAGAAATCCCTGTGGCGCCCTTCTTTGGTGTCGGGTCAAGTGACACCCAATTCCCTTTTGGCTCTAGCTTCTCCTTCAACGAATTGGGGACCGATCACTGCCAATCCTTTAACGACTCATTTCTAATCCATTTCTTGAAAAACTTCATCATGGAGCTTCTCCTTCGGAAATAGAATAGGTGCGCTCCTTTCTTGCTTCGTTTACATTTCAAATTCGCAAGTTTCAAAAGCATTTTCAAATTTGATTTAAAGTTCAATTATTTTTATCAAAATCAACTACACTTTGTGTTGCGCAGGTTTTGCTATATAAATGATGTAAACACTCGAGTGAATAAGCACCTTGAATAAAGACAAAGTGTGTCTACACTTTGAAGTATCTTTTCCTTTAAAAAAATAAATTTCATTTCCTAGCTTAAAGGGATGGCGATTTGTAGACACCTAAATTTGATAATTTATCATTTGACTATGTCGCTTTTGGATCAATCCCTAAATCATGACTTCTATGCACATTCCGAGTTTAATTAATTATCCTTAATGATGCGGGAGCATTCAGGTTCACAAGCAATCTTTGGATCAACTAAAAATAGTTTTAGTATGTTGTTTACATTTTTTTTTGTTGGTGGGACCTATAGTGAAGAAGTGTGTTGTTGGCGAGGCCACATTGCGAAGAAGAATGTTGTTGGTGGGCCACATAGTAATGTGTTGCATTATTTGGAGTGTACAATTTAATTTCACAATGTTAGCATAATGCACAATCCTATTCTACGGTGTTAGTATGTTTCACAATCCGTGTATGCGTCTCTGGAGTCTTTGTGCAAAGCATGCTAACTATTGGAATTATGTTTTATATGCATTTTTGGATTGGCGGATGCAACTGAGAACATTAAGGAAGCCAAACAAGTTTATTGGGAGCCATTGAACATTAGGAGGAGTTGCACAAGTTTAAGGGAAGCCACACAATACTACAAAATTTAAATTGGAGAAGCAAAGCACTATTTAGAGTGTGAAAGACTACAAAGCTATTAGAAGCCACAAAGTATTGAAGAAAGATCCTTTGAAACCATGAAATATTGGGAATGTCGAATGAGTATTTAATGGGTCTTGTACGATGGAAAAGTGACAAGCGAGCATGAGAATCTACAAGTAACTCTTCCTCGCACCCGACCTCCAGGTCGTGTCGAGACAGCCGGTGGGGATGGAATACACGTGGGGTATAGGAAAACTAGTTAGGCAATCTTATGTCTTCGACACGCACTAATGGAATATGCGAATCTAAGGCAAAGAAGGCCCTTCTAACTTGAACTTGCGTGATAGATCGGTCGGTGAGGATGACTGCTCGAAGGCTCCAATCAATATCGAGCTTTGGCGTGATCCGATCTATAGGTTGTGGGATACGGGAAAATGACCTGGAATTGTTTCGTGTATATCTCCAGATAGGGTCATAGGATGGATGATGGATATAGTGGATTCTATGGTCGATTCTCCGGTCTAGTCTAGAAATCCTTAGCTTCGTTAGCTACTATATCTAACAAGGATAACTGTGTGATAATGGTTGGTGGAAGTGGAGTGGATCTAAATACTAATGTGCGTAAGCCAACATCTACGTCTAATTGACCTGTGGATTCGTTGGGTTGCGGGATTTGTGGATCACAACCGTAGATTCGTGGTTGTTGTGGACCTGCTATGGTCATATGTAGAAGCAATCTCTAATCCCTAATATCCAGTAGTCATATGCCGTTTCGGCCTCTATATTTAGAACTGTAAGTTGTGCAATCTTCTCAGAGTACCTTACAGGTGTTATGGCAACCTGAATTCTTAAGCTAGTGTCTATGTCAGTGAGAATGTCTCCTGCGTCTGGCTGTGGGACCAAAGGGTCATAACCGAATGTTCGCTCTCTTGCAAGACCTTCTACGGTCATGTGGATATTTACCTAGGGTAATCTGTAGTTTGGCTGGTTTGACCAAAACGTGTGTGCTTGGTCATCTTCTATATTTAACCCTCTTAACTGTGAGTTGATCTGTTGTAAGTCTGTTATTGTTCGGAAGACTTGGATTCTAAGATTTTGATCTACGTATTAGCTATTCTTTGTAACAAGATTGGGTTGAGGCACGATTGGCTCGAATACGTATTCTCTGGGCTCCCTAGGTCCCGTGATTGTCATGCAAAAGAAACAATGTAAATCTAACTACAGTAAAGTAAAATTAGCTATGTAAAGTATATCTACAACATATATGACTTCTCTATTTTTGTGTTTTTTTGATGAACTATTTGAACGATCTTGAAAGAGCAACTATTTAAGATATCTAGAAATTGACAACTAAACTAATAACAAAATTAAAACAAACAAAGCAGTTGAGTATAGCTACTTGCCTGTGCAGTTGTAAATCTATTCTAAATAACCAGATAATTGATCTAATCTATTTGAAAGACTCTCGATCCTACCTCAGAAGTGAGGAGTGAATCATAGTTTCTCAGAAACTATCAATCCCCATAGCTTCCCTGGTAATATCGAAAGTGAGATTAACTGAAATGAAATGATTGACTACTCTATTTGATATGTTTTAACTAGAACTTTGAAAGCTTGAACCTGGATTTTGCAGAACAATGGCAAATCTGGTTGTGTGTGGCTTTGTCCCCTCAGTGTGATCTCCTCATTCCTTTGTGCTCATGTGAATCCAAAAAGCGTGTGATGTTAGCATCAACAGAAGTAGGTATTGGCACGGTGGTCACTTAGGATGCGGATCGAATACAATGCAAGTAGGAGAGGGATAGTGCAAGAGAACAAAGCTTGGCTTATGCAATTCCTAGCGGGATTTATTGCAAGTCATACAACATAAAACGTCCAGAACCTGAAACTATCTTGTTTGACGAACAAGACCTACAACTTTAATGGCTTCCTACCGAAAATCAAACTATCCTATCCTAATGAATTACATGAAATAGTAACAACACTAGCACAAGAAGATTATGTGGCTTCCTAACTAAACTAAACAACACTAACCATGCATGCAACAAACTAAAACTACGAATCCTAAGCAAAATTGAAAGACTAAGCTATTGAAATGAGAAATTGAGAGGTAAATTTGAGTAATTTATTTGCTTGAGCACAAGCCATCTATTTATAGAATTCCCATTTACCCAAAGGTGAAAACCAAATTGAACTCTTTAACCATAAACAATGCAAAAACACTATTCTAGGGAACCAAAATCATAAATACAAGCAAAGGCGGTGAAAAAGCTGGTAAATGTTGAAATTTATGTGAGTCGCGTTAAAAGAACATTCTTGAAAACGTGTGAAGGACCGCCGCCTTGCCTGGGCGGCGGTCACGAGACCACCGCCCAGGCAGGGCGGCGGTTTCATCACTGAAGATCGAAAAGCAAAGGAAAAGAGAGGGAAGGAAAACAAAGCACGCAGGGGCTAAGTGGGGCATGCGGGATGTTAACGCATACTTGGAGAGCTTTTCGGATCCCGAACACCTTGCGAGGAGACTTGTATCATCATTGGGGCACGTGTAACTATGTTCTGGCGGTGCAGTACCCTATAATTTTGGGTACGTACATATTGCCCCCTCGGAGAAGCGTTTTAGCCATGAAGAGGCGTAGAACGGTGGGTCCGAGTATGGCGGTCCCGAAATGGGAAGTTAAAATTTATACCTGATACGCCTGTGTGTCGAAATGACGCCCTCTAAGATTCCCGCTACCTGCAAAATGAAAAGAGGACTCAAGTGCAGATAGATAAAATAGATCGAAAAATAAAAACTAAAATAATATGAAATGAGGATGTACCATTTGTGCGGGGATAAGAACTTACCTCCGTCGGCGCTCCAAACCTGCGAAAAGGGGCATTCAAAACAAGTCAGGATGTTATATATATAAAAGTGGGCCCATTTTCCTATTCATTTACGCGTGTCGATTTGATTGATTTTGAGCTCTGGGACCCACGGTGATGGTTTTGACGAGAGCATAGTCAAAACGTTCGTGATGAGATTGTGATCATGCCTCCGCATGAGTGGAACACCGACCCATGAGATCACAGGTTAGTTTTTCTCGATTTACTGTTTTTATCCCCAAAATGTTAAAATGGTGAAATCTTTGTCATGGGGGGATTATTTTTGAAAATGTCAGTTTTAATAGGGTCACTTAGGGGGGCGCCTAATGGGTAGGCTTTGTTTTGGTCAAAATAGTCGTTTTTGGTGTTTTTAGGTGTCATTTAGGGCATGTGACCCGCGTGGAAATTCGGGACACGACCGCCGCCTTTAAGGCGGATTCTGGACGCCCGCGCCTGGTCTGCTTTCGGGCGCGGTTCTTCTTCATAATAGAATACTTGTTTGAAATTATTTTTATGTTTCTAGCATTCTTATATGTCTTAATGATTTTTCTAATGTCATTTTGAATACTAACTTACTCCTTTTTGTATGTTTTTGGGTGTATGCAGCAAAGGAGGAGTATATCAGATGGAGTCGAGAGAGAGAGTGTGATTGGCTTCCCAGTGGTATTGGATGCACTTTCTCGGGATGAGCAGGACACTCTTAGAGGGCCGGTATATTGCATATATCACGGGTCCCGCATGTTGCACCTTCTAGTCACATACTTTGTGCCTTGTTTTCATATTGGGATCTTGATCGGAACACTTTCTCGATTTCCAGAGTCGGGGTGAGCGGACCATTACTTTGGAGGATGTTTACCGCATCTTGGGGTCCCGATCATCGGGAGACGGCTCACACTTGAGACAGTAGGGTCACGGGCTCTAGATAGCACAGTGGGCTTCATATATGGGAGATGCAGTTATCTCCACTAGTTTGAAGAAGGGAGTGAGGGTCCGATGTATTCCTAGCCTGCCTATCCCCTTGATTCGCCGAGGCCATTATGGGGATCCTTGCCTCGAGATTGATCGGGGACAAGGAGGAGACACTTTACTTTATTCTTTGGTCCCCCATCAATGCCACAGATTGAGGGACATGGCGGATTTATGCACAGGGAGCGACATACTTGGGACCACCTATCATGATTTATGCACGGGTGGTTCGTTTACGAGGGCGATCATTGAGTCATCCGACCTGGTTATGAGTTGTCTATGAGCGTTTCATCTCTTATGGGAGAGGTGTAGAGGTGGCGAGATCCGGAGCCGTGAGGGTAGCGAGATGGACAGATATGTTGGTGCTCAGAGCACCCCACTAGCCAGTCGCCTCCTTGACTATTGATGATATGGAGGCACACCCTATCAAGCCATGGCAGGGTTATGGGGCGAGGAGGCTCTTACTTTGATCTCTTGCTCTACCACAGGGCAACTTGTGGACATGGACGGGAAAGGTGGAGACACATCCTTTTGCTCGAGTGCCTCAGCAGTTTGGCCTTCCTTACATCGATATGCTTCCCCAGTGGGGCCAGTGTTTAGATCAGTCCAGGAGGCTAGAGGAGGTCCTAGAGGCTGGGGTTGGACAGTTGTTACTCCTGGCATTCCTATTGCAGCCAGGCGAGTGGTACATGCTCGAGGGAGAGCCGGTGCTCCTCGAGCACCCTTACTTTAGATTGCTGCCGGTCCCGCCCATAGCAGTGATGACCCCATTGATATAGAATCTGAGTCCGAGGATTTCACAGGGGGAGAGACAGAGGAGGAGACCGAGGCTGAGGTCAGTGAGTCGGGTGGAGAGGAGGACAGCGATCCTGAGTGGCATGACACTCAAGATATCTTACAGGCAGAGAGGGCGGAGCAGAGTGCGGAGAGGGTGACCCTAGCTTCAGAGGAGCCACTTTCTCAGGGCTTGGGTGGAGAGGATGAGTCCGTAGTGGGGACGTTATGTGGCCCTAGGGCACACGGGAGGAGCGCATCAGTCAGCGGCGGCATCTGTGGTAGGTGCTGACCCTAGAGATCCATCTTGGAGGCCGGAGATCCGAGTGAGTTATCATCCTTCTTTTTAATGTTTGTTTTTAGCTATGATTGTCTTAGTTGCTATCTCTCCTTTTGTTTACTTTTGTTTTTATCTTTTGAGTATTTCTAATTTGTTTTCTCCTTTGCTTGCAGAGACTGCTGACGAGTGGCGAGACCTGATTTGCCGGGTATGCACCGATACCCTGATGATCCCCATGGAGAAGACCCGTGCGGAGTTATCCGTGGATGCAAGGGAGCCCTCAGCAGCCGGTAGGCATACCGACGTTTTTGCCCCCTGTCGGCATGTGGCCAGGATGGTGACTACCCTTCACACCGAGTTGGCAGGATACAGGACAGCAGAGCGCCTGATGAGGAGTCACTCTCATGGCGAGGCCATGCAGCTGCTCCTCGGGATCGTGAGCCCTCCATGCACTCAGAGCGCCGGTGTAGCCGGAGTCCTAGACGTGGGCGTGCACCTTCGAGAGGGATCTCATAGGGGTTGAGAGGCCACTTGGCTCTCTTAGATTGTTTGTATGATGTATTTTGTATTTCCTAGGGCTCTTTGAGCGTTTTGACCATGCTTAGCGCATGATGGCATTGTACAGGAAACTATATATATATATATATATAGATATTCTTTTTGGATCAGACTCTTGGTATCTATGATTTTGTGATTCATTTCCACATGTAAACTATAATGTTGTTTTTATATGCTTTTCAGAATGTATGCAGTGGAGAACAAATGATACAAGTGCTTCCTTTCTTTTTGTATTTCGTGATGCTGATGTATGATAATGTAGACACAATGTGATCTTGAACTTTAGTTTCTATAAGCAATTTGTCGGTACTTCATATTTGTTGTGACAAAATGAGATGATAAACTGGTATGATGAGCAGATGAACTTTCCCCATTCCTAACTCCACGTAACTAGTAAGATGCGAGGGCTCATCACCGAGAGCTAGAAAGGGCACAAGCTATGAAATTTGTTGAATGGTAGTGATGAGAGATAGAAAAGATTTGGTGGAACCAAATTAGGATGCTACAAACCTACTCTACTCGAGTGACTCCATAGTTTAGAATGCTACTTGCTTTGTGGTTTATCTAGACTTAGATCCGTAGATGGCCACATGGTAGACAAAATATGGTTTTCGGGGTTTTGAGCTCTCTTGGAATTTTGGACATCTGATTCATTTGTTTTTGACTCAAGATTTCAAAGGTTCATTTGAATTGTTTGCTTATGACCTTCAACGTTTATTTGTCAAGAGGACCCCCTACACCTTGCCCCATGCTACTAGTAAGAAGCGTGGGCTTATCACCATGGACAAGGTACAGGCGAGTAAGGGCATTCCCATCCTTTCCCAACCCTATGTCACTAGTAAGAGAGAGACACAAGGCTCATAGGGAAGGGATGTGTAAAATAAAATTTTCTGTTTGATCTACATTTGATTTATATATTTGAGCAAAATGTCAGTATGTTCTTATTTCCAAAGAGATATGCATACGGGATAGATGTGACACGATGAAGCTTCTAGAATAGACCATAGGCAAGACACCTATCCTAGGAAGAAACTAGAAGTGAGAACAAGCATGTAGACCTTGGTATGGTTACCGTTAAGACTTTGTCATATCTAGCTTTATTTGATGAGATGATTCAGAAACAGGTGATGTGATTATGAAAATGAAGAAGTATGATTTGCATGATTATGCCAATACCATCAGAAGTTTGTAATGAATTGCTTTGAGAATAAGTTCCTTGATCACAAAATTGTATGAAACAAGTGGACAAAATGAACCTAACTACATGAAGATGCAATGTAGATATAATTATACAAATAGTGCGGGTTGCTTATGCATAGAATCGTTTAAGATGCAAGGAATTGACTGTTTCATTGAATTCCTCGCCTTCCAGTGTACATAAGAGATATGCACCATTTCCATAGTCTTTCGTGACTCGGTATGGGCCCAACCATTTGGGCGGAATTTCCTTCCTTCACCGGTCTTTTTGTCAATCCGGTTATCTAGTCTTAGAACTAGATCTCCTTCATATATATCTCATTCATAGACCTTTTTGTTATACTGCCGGCACATCCGGTCAACATAAACTCTATGCCACGTTGTTCAACGTCTAACCTGGCCTCATCTAGGCTTTCTAGTTGGGAGAGACATGCTTCTCTATAAGCGTCTAAATCCAGAAACCCTTGTAATGAGATGCGGAGACTGGGTATTTCAACCTCAAGTGGGAGAACTGCTTCTGCTCCGAATACCAATGAGAAAGGAGTTCTCCTGTGGGTGTTCTTATTGAGGTTTGGTGGGCCCACAAGGCTAGGTATAACTTTAAATGCCAATCTCGTTTATTTTCTTTTACCATTTTAAGGAGAATAACTTTTAATGTCTTGTTTGTTGCTTCAACTTGTCCATTGGCTTGAGGGTAATACAAGGAGGCTGTATGATGGTTTATTTTAAATTTATTGCATAGCTCACGGACTTCGTCATTCTTAAAAGAAGTGCCATTATCTGAGATAATGATTTGTGGGACACCGTACCTACAAATGATCTAGTTCAAAATGAACTTGGCGATCATGGCACAGTACGGTGGTTAGAGGCATAGCCTCTACCCATTTAGTAAAATACTCGGTGGCCGTGATTATGAAGTTATGGCCATCTGTAGATGAGGAGAGAATTTCCCTATCAAATCTAGGCCCCATGTAGAAAAGAGCCATGGAGTTACGATTGGTTGTAGAGCTTGTGCCGGCATGTGAATCTCGTGGGAAAATTCTTGGCATTTATGACACTTGCGTAAAAACTCTCTTTGCGTCGTGCTCAGAGTGGGCCAGAAATAGCCCATCCGATGTATTTTACGAGCGGTGGCGTGACCACCAAAGTGGCCTCCACATGCCACTGTGAGATTCGTGGAGAATCTTCTTAGATTCTTCTGTGTCAACACACCTTAGGAGCATTCCATCGAAAGCCTTACGATAGAGCACTTGTTCTATAATAACGTATTTAGCTACGATAATGCGTAACCACCTTTTTTGTTGTAGTGTAGCACCTTCTGGATATGCATAGCCCATGATATAATTAATAATATTAGTATACCAAGGACATTCAGAGATGGGAGGTCTAGTTTCGACGTAATATATGCATTCATCGGGAAAATCTAGATCTACTAGATCGCCTCTCGTCAACGGGTTATCAGCTAACCAATCTGCAATGATTTGTCCCTTAACGGACTTTTGGTTTATAAAAGTTAATTCGAATTCACCCATTAAGGTTATAAAGCGTCCAACCTTTTTAGACAAAGATCCTTGCATGAGGAAAGTTCGTAAATGGTTTGTTTTTACAATGACCCTTGTTTCTTGATTTAGCATGTAATGTCTTAAGCGTTTGGTTGCGAAGACTATGGCGAGGCATTCTCGCTCTACTTGCGTATAACGTGTCTCATAATCGAGTAATGTTCGGCTAATAAAATAGATCACACGTTCTCATTTGTCATCATCTTCTTGGGCTAGCATGTAGGCTAGCGAGACATTGGTAGCTCGTGAATATAAGATTAAAGGGCGGTCTGGCTTAGGAGGCATTAGCGTAGGTGGTGACAACAAGAAATGCTTAACTGCTTCGAAAGCCTCATTACAGTCTTCGGTCCAATTGATATTGTACTCTTTCTTGAGTAGATTGTTGATTGGATGAATGGACAAAGCTTAAATCTAGGATGAATCTTCGGATTGCACCGAGTTTCCCAAGAAACGACCTAATTCCAGATTCATTTGAAGGTGGGATCATTTCAAGAACAGCCCGGATTTTAGTTGGGTCTACATCGATCCCTCGTGACGATATAATGTAACCTAGGAGCTTCCCTCCTGTCACACCAAATAAACATTTTTCTGGGTTTAGTGTGACTCCGTATTCTATTAAATGTGAAAGAATGATACGTAGCACTTCCGGGTGATCACAACACTTCCTGGCTTTAGCTAACAAGTCATCTACATAGGATTCCACAATTTTGTGTATAAGATCATGAAATATATACGTCATTTCCCGTTGGTATGTAGCGCCAGCATTCTTGAGACCGAATGGCATAACAATGTAGCAATAGGTTCCCCAAGGAGTTATAAACGTGGTTTTGGCTTGGTCTTGTTCGGATATTCTGATTTGATTGTATCCCGAGAATCCATCCATGAGAGACAAAAGCTCAAATCCAGCTGTTGCGTCAATGATGATGTCTATGGATGGTAACGGGAAGTTGTCCTTAGGGCACGCCTTGTTAATGTCTCGGAAATCTATGCAAATGCGTATCTTCCCATTTTTTTGAGAATGGGAACGATATTAGATACCCACTGAGAGTAATCGACCGGTTTGATGAATCCCACTTGGAGGAGTTTCATTACTTCTTCTTTCACCATGAGAGCTACCTTGGGTTTCATTGGTCTCGATTTTTGTTTAATTGGCTTTGCATCTGATTTGGTGATGAGGTTATGTACCGCGATGTGTGGTGCAACCCCTGTCATTTCTTTATAATTAAATGTAAAAGCCTTCTGATGTTATTTGAGGATTCGAGTGTGTATTTCTATTTCTTCTAGAGTTAACGAAGATCCTAGTTTCAAGATCTTTGGTTCTTCTTCCGTTCCGATGTTAATATCAATCATTTCTTCGATTAAAGAAGCGTTACCTTCTTCAAACTTAGGCGGGGCTAGAGGTAGTTCCAGATCTTCTCCATTCTCTACCGCGTATATGTCGAGTTCCTTTTGGGGGAAGCTCTATCATGGGATTTTGAAGTAAGAAGACGAATGTGGGATTAAAGACAAATCTACCACGTGATGGGTGAGATGTAACGCTGCATAGGTGTTTAAGTAATCAAGAGTAGCTCTATCACTATCAACGTGATCTAAGCTAGTAGACTTGTTCTCAGCTATGTTCGTTAAAAGAGGGTTTGACATTTTCTTCACTAATGGTTCAGTGCGAAGGGATACCATGAAACAGGTGTCCTCCAACTCACTGCTTGGAGTGAAGCGTGAAGCTGAGGTTGCTATCGAATCTGCGAGAAGATTTTGTTCTCGTGGGATTGCTTCAATTGATATGAAGTCAAACTCTTTGCTCAAATCTAATACTGCTGTTTTGTAGAGTTGTAAGTGTTTAGCTCTGGTCTCATACACCTCAGAGACTTGGTTTGCTATTAATTGAGAGTCTCCTAACACCCTGATGTCATTAACACCGAGCCTTTTAGCTAGGATGAGGCCAAGGAGGAGGGCTTCATACTCAAGCACCATTGTTTGTACATTCGAAATTTAGTTTAAAGGCGAATGGTAGGATTTTTCCTTCGGGTGAAGTAAAGATCACACCTTTCCCCGACCCCATAATGAAATCTAGCTCCATCGAAATGAAGAGTCCAATATTTAATTGGGAAGATGGACGTTGGGGCATTTGTTCCGTCTGTTTCATCTGCTTCGGTTACTTCTACCATGCAGAGTTATTCTGCTGGAAGAGAACCAACTCCTAGGGTATATCCCATGCCTACATAATCAAATGGTAGGAAAATTGGTAGATCATGTTCTAGCAATTCGACAATTTTTTCCGTAGTTCCTAATGATACTGTTTCTACAGTGTTAGCCTCTTCCTTGAGGGCTGGGATATTCTTGATTAGGTTCGTAACTTCTAACTCTGTTGTAGGTACCAACTTTCCTTCCGGTTTCGAGTCGGTTGGCTTGTTAAGTTGGTTTGTTGGGAGTTCAAACTCAGAGTGAACGCCTAGTCTTTTCTTCAGGTCTGCTAGGTGTATATCGAATGGTTTTGGATCGCCTTTTGCTATGAATACCTTTCCTAAGTGCAAGAATCTTACTTCTTGGAATAATGTAGAAGGGATTGCCTTCATACGGTGTATCCACGGTCGGCCGAGGATCATATTATAGTTGGTTTCCGATCTATAATATAAAACTCAGTGAGGATTGTTTTGGGTCCTAAGGTGACTGGTAGTATTATAGTTCTAATCAAAGTGGCCTTAAGGCTATCATAGCCTCTTAGCGTATTCCGAGTCGTGGAACAATTTGTCTCTCCATACCCTAGCTTTTGAAGGAAAGAGAAGGGAACTATGTTAACTATTGCCCCATCGTCAACCATTGTGCGTTTAACGTAATTGTTATAAACCCACACTTGCAAATGTAAGGCTGGATCACCTCTGCGTGCAATCTCGGCGTCTGTTGGCATTTTGTTTATGTCAAATATAAACTCGGTATCCCTATCCGGCTGCCCCGGAGGGTGGATATCAAAGTCTATATGGTTTACCTGTGTTTCGGGAGGTGGAGTGATGTTAATTAAATGACCTAAACCTAATGCTTCTAAAAGAGAAGCCCTGTGGGCAGGAGAGTTCTTCAATAAATCCAAAAAGGAGATATGAGAGAAGGTCTTTGTTAGGTCATTAATTAAATCATAGGCACCTACGGGTTTTACTAACGGTTGTTGAATGTTATCCGTCTCTAGTGGGTAACTTGGACTTGGCTGAGAGGAATACTCTCATGTCCTTGTTACAGCTTCCACGGGTAGCTCAGTGTCTAACTCCACCAAACTGACTATCTTGGGTCATAGCTGATTTCCTAATTGTGGTGTGACAGGTGGATTTAGCGAAGTCGAGGCTTCATGATCATTGTTTCCTATCATTACGCTCTTGTTCGTCCCATTTGGATTTAATTTGTTGTTATTGTGATTTGGGAGCGGATCGTTGAAGATCTTGAGGGGTGCATTTTGAGGGGAGACTGCTCCTGTGAAGGTATTTGGGGCAGGTGATGCAGGATCTGCTAAGAACATGTCTATGAAAAGTTGTCTTTGTTCTTTTGGCAGACGTTGCATGAATTTATTGTAATCATGACAAGTCCTAGTGTCGTGGCCTCGAATTTTGTGGAAACCACAATACGAGTTAGGATTGTAATTCCTAGGTTGTTGGTTTGGCGCATATTGTGGTCCAAAACTCTGATTAAACCATTGACCATTAGGATTTTGCATTTGTTGTCTTTGGTTTTGGTTTTGGTTCTGATATCCAGTTGAATTTTGACTTGGACCATGAGTGCTGGTGCCTTTGTTGTTGTTGTTGTGGATGATTAAAATCCATTGTATTGATTGTCGGGGTAAATTTGTTGTTTCGTTGATTGTTAATTGGCGGTGGAGCATTTACAACATTTTTTTGTTTGGTTGGTTACTCCATCTGTGGTTATGCCGTGATTTTTGTTAAGGATTTTAGGTCCTTGATTGACGTTTGCGGTAGTAGGATAAGTCGTAGTATTCTGGTTGGGGGTGATTAGCCTCCCATTTGTTCCATATGTCTTGCGACCACTATCTATTGCCGTTTGATCTATTCGAGAGAGTGCTCTCAAGTAATTCATCGTAAGTCCTTAGTGGGAACTTTCGGATTCTTCTTTACCTCTCTTGAGAGAATGAAGGAATAAATCACATAGTTCCATTTGGTCCATATTTGGAGCACTTACCGAAGAATAAAGGACTGTACGCCATCTTTGGATGAAGTGAGCAACATATTCATTGTGTTCTTGTTTAATGTGCAAGAACTCCCTGATTCCTGTTCTCAACAGTTTGTTCATGTCAAATGCCTTGATGAACTTTGAAACGAGTTGTTTAAATGAATGTATGGAAGCTTCAGGTATTCTGTAATACCAATCGAGGGCAATGCCCTCTAACGTTTTGGGAAATATTTTAGCAACAACCCCGTCCCAAGGGAGCAGTTCTCGAATAGCTGTGGCATAGGCCTTGATATGTGCATTCGGGTCTCCTTCCCCTTTGTATTTGGGCAAATCGGGAAGAGGTCTTGGAAGCATGACGCTTCGTATAGTGAAGTCTAAGGGTTCTTTCAAATATTCTGAATAAGTCCCTATCGCATAGGTTTCGACCATCGATGGTGCCTGCTGAGGGGGTGGAGGTGGGATGGTTTGTTGGTATGGCATGGCATATGCATTTGTAGGGGCATAAGGCAATCCCTGTGGTTGAGCGAACATGCCGGGAGAAGAGAACATATCTCCTTGCGGTGATTTGGAATATATGTTCAAGTATGGAGGAGTATTGCCTAGGAATGGATTATTTTGTACTAGACCGGGAGGTGTCATATTTTCCACCAGGAATGGTGTTAGAAAACATGATTCTAGTTGGGGTTTGTTGCGAATACTGAGGAGGCATGCCCAACGTGCCTATTCTTGTGAGGAGGTCTACTTGGCTGGGACGATGCGGAGGATTGGAATTTCCTACCTGCATGAATTGAAAATTTTGACTTGCTTGAGCAAGCTCTAACCCTCTAACCTTTTTCTACTAAAGTTGAGATGAATTTATCTGGCGAAGTCATGGTATTTTGCCTTAGTGGCATTTTTCGTATATCCGAGGTTGTATGTATGTACCCCGCTATGAATTGATCGTTTCCCTGCCAAGTTTTACCAAGGGTATTTCCTATAGGTAGCAGCATGGAGGTGTTTTCTTGAAACAAGACGTCGGGTTATGTTTGTAAACTTATTATAGGCGGGTACATACTTCGAGAGCATTGTTCATTCCTGGCATAACACAATGAATGTTCATCATCTAAAAACGGATATGGATCCGATTGTCTACTAATTTACGGTCTAAGCAATACCTGAGGAGACGAACCAGATTCTCCTGTAAACGTCATGGCATTCGAGCCTGAAGGCTCTGGGTGTTGCGTTTGAGCGAGCTGATCCAACTCCTCTATTTGGAAAGAAGAACTATATCTAGTCCTTGGGGCGGAGTTTGTGTTGACAATTGGTTAGTTGAATAGTTGTCACCCCATGCTGAGAGTGAGGGTGATGGCTGTCTATTCAGTTGATCGTAATATGCTTCAAGACCTAGGAGAGGTCTACCATATGCATCAAATCCTGACATATTCGGGGGGTATATGAATACCCGCAGAATAATGGGAAAGAGTGAAGGTGGATGGAAGAAATATGAAACACTAAACGGGAAAGGTAAAAGGGAAGCAACTGTTCCGTTCATGTCGGGTTCACCAATTTTGTACGATGGAAAAGTGACAAGCAAGCATGGGAATCTACAAGTAACTCTTCCTCGCACCCGACCTCCCGAGGTCATGCTGAGACAGCCGGTGGGGATGGAATACACGTGGGGTATAGGAAAACTAGTTAGGCAATCTTATGTCTTCGACACGCACTAATGGAATCTATGAATCTAAGGCAAAGAAGGCCCTTCTAACCTGAATTGGCGTGATAGATTGGTTGGCGAGGATGACTACTCGAAGGCTCCAATCAATATCGAGCTCTAGCGTGATCCGATCTATAGGTTTTGGGATACGGGAAAATGACCTGGAATTGTTTCGTGTATATCTCCAGATAGGGTCATAGGATGGATGATGGATATAATGGATTCTATGGTTGATTCTCCGGTCTAGTCAGAAATCCTTTAGCTTCGTTAGTTGCTATATATAACAAGGATAACTGTGTGATAATGGTTGGTGGAAGTGGAGTGGATCTAAATACTAATGTGCGTAAGCCAACATCTACGTCTGATTGACCTGTGGACTCGTTGGGTTGTGGGATTTGTGGATCACAACCATAGATTTGTGGTTGTTGTGGACCTGCTATGGTCATATGTAGAATCAATCTCTAATCCCTAATATCCAGTAGTCGTATGCCTTTTCGGCCTCTATATTTAGAACTGTAAGTTGTGCAATCTTCTCAGAGTACCTTACAGGTGTATTCTGGCAACCTGAATTCTTAAGCTAGTGTCTATGTCAGTGAGAATGTTTCTGCATCTAGTTGTGGGACCAAAGGGTCACAACCAAACGTTCTCTCTCTTTCAAGCCCTTCTACAGTCATGTGGATATTTATCTAGGGTAATCTGTAGTTTGGCTGGTTTGACCAAAACGTGTGTGCTTGGTCGTCTTCTATATTTAACCCTCTTAACTGTGAGCTGATTTGTTGTAAGTCTGTTATTTTTCGGAAGACTTGGATTCTAAGATTCTGATCTATATCAACTATTGCTATAACAAGATTGGGTTGAGGCACGATTGGCTCGAATACGTATTCTCTGGGCTCCCTAGGTCCCGTGATTGTCATGCAAAAGAAATGATGTAAATCTAACTGCAACAAAGTAAAATTAGCTATGTAAAGTATATCTACAACATATATGACTTCTCTATTTTTGTGTTTTTCTGATGAACTATTTGAACGATCTTGAAAGAGAAACTATTTAAGATATCTAGAAATTGACAACTAAACTAATAATGAAATTAAAACAAACAAAGCAGCTGAGTATAGCTACTTGCCTGTGTAGTTGTAAATCTATTCTAAATAACCAGATAACTGATCTAATCTATTTGAAAGACTCTTGATCCTACCTCAGAAGTGAGGAGTGAATCATAGTTTCTTAGAAACTATCAATCCCCACAACTTCCCCAGCAATATCGAAAGTGAGATTAACTAAAATGAAATGATTGACTACTCTATTTGATATGTTTTAACTAGAAATTTGAAAGCTTGAACTTGGATTTTGCAGAACAGTGGCGAATCCGGTTGTGTGTGGCTTTGTCCCCTCAGTGTGATCTCCTCGTTCCTTTGTGCTCACGTGAATCTAGAAAAGTGTGTGATGTTAGCATCAATAGAAGTAGGTATTGGGATAGTGGCAGCTTAGGATGCAGACTGAATACAATGCGAGTAGGAGAGGGATAGCGCAAGAGAACAGAGCTTGGCTTATGTAATTCCTAGCGGGATTTATTATGAGTCATACAACATAAAATGTCCAGAACCTGAAACTATCCCTGTTTGACGAACAAGACCTGCAACTTTAATGGCTTCCTACTGAAAATCAAACTATCCTATTCCAATGAATTGCATGAAATAGTAACAACACTAGCACAAGAAGATTATGTGGCTTCCTAACAGCTAAACAACACTAACCATGCATGCAACAAATAAAACTATGAATCCTAAGCAAAATTGAAAGACTAAGCTATTGAAATGAGAAATTGAGAGGCAAATTTGAGGGGCCATTTGCTTGAGCACAAGCCAGCTATTTATAGAATTCCCATTTACCCAAAGGTGAAAACCAAATTGAACTCTTTAACCATAAACAATGCAAAAACACTATTCCAAGGAACTAGAATCATAAATACAAGCAAAGGTGGTGAAAAAAGCTGGTAAACATTGAAATTTATGTGAGTTGCGTTAAAAGAACATTCTGGAAAATGCGTGAAGGACCGCCGCGTTTGAGGCGGCGGCGGTTTCACACCAAGGTGGTGGTTTCCGAAAAGCAAAGGAAAAGAGAGGGAAGGAAAAAGCAAAGCACGCAGGGGCTAAGCGGGGCATGCGGGATGTTAACACATACTTGGAGAGATTTTCGGATCCCGAACACCTTACGAGGAGACCTGTATCATCATTGGGGCACGTGTAATTGTGTTCGGCGGTGCAGTACCCTACAATTTTGGTACGTATAGGTCCTTTAGACCACAACGTCTTATTAGTTTTAGGAGTTAAGTTGTGGCATTGGTTGACTATATAAATGAAACCCAATCACCTCGAGAGTAAGTTCTACCTCGGAGGCTAGAGTGGATCATAGTGAACTTTACGAAGTAGAGAAAAGTGTGGATGCAAACTTAAAGCTTAAAACAACGTATGATAATCTAAGCGTATCGTTGGTGATTGGTCTTTGTGTTTTTAATTTCTGATTGAATTTATGAATATAGTTTATTAAAATGTGTTATTATTCTATTGAATTTTATTTATTTTTATTGCACACATTGTATGTATGTTTTCCACACTTTGATTTTAAGGGTAATGTGGTCCAAGGTTGATTTTCATTGGACACCCTAACTATATCTGTGTCATTTGGTATTAGAGAAATGTTTGAATCCTTTTAAGTGGTGACACAAAAAATATTGGCGAGTTTCCACATTTATGAGTGTGGGTAGAAAATTATTGTGGAGATCTTTCAACGAGAAAGTGTTGGGTAGGTGTAAGGATTACACAACCATTAACGATTTTCCACTTTTGTGAGGGTGATAGAAAATAATTGTAGACATATTCCAATGAGTAATTTTTGGTAGAAGGTGTGGAGTATAGAGGTCATTTTTTGAGGAAACACAATGAAACACATGAGGAATTTTGCAGGATCTCACTTAAATTAGTGATCTAAAGTTGAAAATTTGACCAAATTGATGCAAATTATGCAAGCTTGTTTGTAGACCATGGAATCCATACACTACCGAGGTGTTGTGGAAGATTAGAGTGATGTTGAAGGAGGACCTACATGAAAAGGAACACATGTCACAAATGAAAACGATAAAGAAGAATAAGCGTAAGCCAAAGGTCTAGAAGATAGGTTGTTACACACTATTGGTAGAATGGGGAGTAAGCCTATATTGGATACTCCAAATTATTTGGGTATTTTATAACCAATAATGCTCATTGATTGGATGAAATAGATAAAAAATATTTTGAGTATGAAGGCATATTGGAAGATCTCAAGAAGTTTGAATTCACTTGCACGAATTTGAAGGGTCAATGACTCTATGGTGGGAACATATCTAGACAAGCCAAGTGTAAAAAGGAAAACAAAAGATAAAGACATGGGATAAGATGGTTCAAAGTTGAAGGATAAGTTATTGCACATGGATTCTTGGATTGGTTTGTTTAAGAAGTAGGAGGATTTGTGACAATGGGAGCTTAGTGTCGGGAACATACTTAAGAGTTTTACCAACTCACAATTGGAGAAGGAAATGGATAAGATCTATAGGTATATGAATGGATTACACATTTCAATTCAAGATGATTTTGGGATGATCCAAGTTAGGTTAGTTGAGGAATCATATTAGTATGCATTAAAGGTGGAAGATAAGTTGGTGAGAAAAAGTAGATCACAACCTATAGAAAGGAAAAATTCAAACAAAGTTGTTGTTAGGGTGGTGGTAGAGAGAATTATTCACACCATGAAAGAAATGTGAGTTGAATACCATGCAGTGAAGGAAAAATCAGAGGAGGAAATGTTTCTAGGGGAAAAGGATCCTTTTGTTATAGAGGAGGTCACATATTTGGTGGCACTTGTTACATGTATGGTGAAACAAGGCATAAAGATATTGAGTTTCGCACACCCAACATGATGGAAAGAATAATAAAGGAGTGCACACATTGTGCAAAGAGATGAATATGCTGTACAAGGTTGTGGAGAAGACTCAAATGTAAAATAAGAATTGATGTTTAAGGGCGTTTTGTTAAAGCCAATGAAAGATGAAGTTGGTTATGAGTAAAGGAAGATTTTCTTCAAAACAACATGCAAGTTAGGAGGTAAGGTTTGTAAATTGATTATGGATAACAAAAGCACCAATTATTTGGTCATGTAGGAGATGATGGATAAGTTGAGGTTGAAGAGGATCAAACATCCTAATCCTTATAAGGTCTCTTGGTTACAAAAGGGACATCTTAATAAGCGAGCAAAGTTTGGTGAAACTCTAGATTTGGAAGTGCGAGGATGAAGTAAATGGCAACATGCCCATGGATGCATGCCATGTATTACTTGGAAGGTCATGTAAGTTAGAATGAAATGCGTAACATGATGGATGTGAAAACAACTATAGGTTAGTGAAATACAAAAGGGGGTAAATGAGGTAAAGCAAAATAATGCATGTTTTTCCTGATTATGAAACACGTGCAAAGAGAGTGCACAATATCAACGAAGAATAAATATGAACCAATGTTGTGGGATGTGAAGGATATGTTGGGAGAGTTTGCAAAAGTTTTTTTAGAAAGTTTCTAGTAGGGATGCCTCTTGTAAGATACATTAGTAGTTCCATGGACTTGATTCTAGGTTTTGGTTTTTGAATAATGTAGCTCACATGATGACATTGAAGGAGAATGTAGAGATACAATGATTTTTTGAGGATTTACAAGTAGAGGCTTGATCAAAGAGAGTTTGAGCATGTGTGCAATAATAATGGTTGTTGTGTTGAATAATGGTGGTGGATAGAGGATGTGTACAAATTTGAGATCCATAAATAAGATTAGCATAAAGTATAGATTCCCATTCCACACATATATGACATCATGGATTTGTCTAAGTGGCATGAAGTAATTCAAGAAAATTGATTCTTATAGTGGATACCAATAAAAAATTACATTACAAAAGGGGATGAGTGGAAGAATGCGTTCAAGATGCAAAAATGATTGTATGAGTGGATAGTTATGCCATTGATTGAGAAATGTACCAATTTCCTTTATGAGGTTGATGAATGAAGTCTTGAAACCATTTTTGGGATTTTTTGATTGCATATATTGATGATATCTTGATATTCAGGAAGACGCGAGAAGATATTTTACATATAAGGAAAATATTACATCAATTGTGTGAGGAGAAGTCGACGATAATTTTGAATAAATATAGTTTTATGAAGGAGAAGTTAGTGTTATGGAGAAATCACAATACCCTTGATTGCTCACAAGTGAATGGTTGAGTTAGTCAGTGTTATTCATCAAACATGGAGTTATCCCAAAGTGTGGGAATTTGTAATCGGGATAACCCTCCGGAGAAGGCTGAATTCCTATCCTATCCTAGTGCCAACTACTCCAAAGTGTAGAGAGTTGCAGATCTAACCCTAATCTAATATTTCCAAGGAGACAAAGATAGAGAAAATGCATGAAAATTAAAACCTAATATAAGGGAAGGTGATCCTCCAAGAAGGAGCGTTAGAAAACTTGCACAATAAACACAACACAACTAGAAACTTGCAATTAAAACACAACATTGCACAATAATTTACATGTGATGAAAGACCTGAAGAGCTGCAACAAAACAAAAAAGGGTGTTTAGAACATCCACGAATCTTTTTATATTGCTCCCGAAATTGATACAATACACCACACTCAAGCTCAAAGGAACATATTTTGCATTATAATGTCTAGTAGGGAGGTTTGGAATCTCCACAAAATATCTTACAGACAAGAATAAGAAGGGAGGGGCATATACAAGGTGTCCAACTTTTTAAAATGAGTCCCTCCTTACAATATATAGGAAGAATGAGAGAAAGGAGAGAGAAGGAATTCAAAATCTTGCTTCAACCACCCAAAAATGCATTAAAATCTTCTCGCAACAATGATGGGTGTCACTGCAAAACCATACCTCCATGTACTTTGCCTTGTTGGGGAAGAAAGGAAGCCCATACCTTCATCATTTTGGTAGGTGAGAAATATGGAAACATTCCTCTAAAATGGTGGACTGTATTTCCTCATTTTGAAATATTTAACCTTATTAAAATTAAGAAAACCTATAGTTGTTGTGTAGAGGACACTGAGAGATTTCCAAAAAGTCCTATTTTGTGCAAATCTGAGCTCCCAATCAAAAGTTATGGCCATCTGAAGATGAGGGTTCCATAATGCAATAAATGCCAGTGGTTGATCTTCTTTTTCAGACTCTGACCATGGATCACGCCCTCTGAAATTTGAAATTTCAGAATTTTGGGATTAGAGCTTTGGGCATCTGTAATTCAGAGGTCATTGTCACTATTCACCTTTATGAGCTCATGAAACCTCTGAAATGCCAAAACCCGAAGTCTGAAATTCGGACTTGGGTTTCAGACTTCAAGTTGTGATTTGCGTGCATTGGGGCTTCAACGTTCCAAAATGCCGAAACCCCAAAGTCTGAAATTTAGACTTTGGGTTTTAGACCTTTTTCTTTTCGGGGTTCGGGTTTTGGGATTTCAGGGAGTTCAAGTCGTTGCATATCTGGGGAAATCTCGAAATCCCAAAGTCTCAAAGTTGGGGTTTCGGGTTTCAAACCTTTTTCCTCCCCATGTGGCATAAGTGAAACCTCCAAAATCCGAAAGGTCGAAGTGTAAATTTTGGACTTTAGGTTTCAGACTTACTTTCCTCCCGCGTCACATTCGTTTCACCGCTCAACCCTGCTACCAATTACGAACTTCCAAATGTCTAAAGTACGAATTTCAGACTTTAGAATTTGATGTCCTTCGGACCTTTTGAGCTCCGCCGATTTGGAATTTTTTCCTACCGAATCTGAATGCTTCCACGTCACTTCAAATTTCTCAGCTCGAGCCCGAAATGTGAGCTCCCATGGCCAAAATAATCCCTCCATTTTCTGTGTGAGGTCATGTTTGTTTGATTTTGCTGAGGGAAAAATCGGATAACAATTTGGTGACTCATGGGGTTACCTGCTTGCTAGGTGAAAGATCAGTTGCCTTGAAGTATCCATTGGGCATGGAGTCATAAATGATAGCCTGATACTTGATCTTGTACTTGAAACTTGATTCCGCTGCTTGCAACTTTAAGCATTGTCCCGAACTTGCTCCGCCGCCTTGCACTCTCAATTTTTATAAGGAAATCTTGAAGCTAAGATTTTGTGAGAGTGGAAAATTGTCTTGACCTGGATTTTTCACTGTTTGAAATGGACTATCCCAAAACCTGATTTTAGTTGCTCTGCATTTGTTTTCCTTTGAAATTAGCAACTATTTCCCACAAGTATGAACTTCTTTCTTGTTACAACATTCACCCTCGAGGCACACTGAATGCACAATGATACAACTTGGGAGCAACAAAACTTGTGCCGAAGCACTTAGGGAAATGAAACCTAAACTACAAAAAGATAATGTGCATACACACTTAGAGGAATTAAAATCCTAGGCTAATATTTATAAGGGTGAAACCTTTCCTTTTTAGTAGAACAATGTTTAAGATAGATTCCGTTTTACCGAATCGAAAGTTCTTCTCCATCCAAAGTAGATAGTTGGAAGGCATTGTTGTTCTTACATCTCGTGACCATGTAGGGGTCATACCAAATGGCATCAAATTTGGAATGCCTTCCTGTTTTTTCCGAGTCTGCATCCCACTTTAGAACTAAGTCCCTTCCTATAAGGTTCTTTCCTTAGCCTTCTTATCAATTGTCTTCTTGATCATGGCCTGATCCTTTCCATGGTTTACATGGCATGTCTTCTTATTTCTTCCAATTCCATAAATTATGTATACCTAGCTTCCATAGGTTCAAATTCAGAAAATTCTAGTTGTTTCATGAGTTCCAATGCCAAAGCAACTCGAGTGATATAGGAAACACTGCCTCTTTCCCGTAGACTAGCTTGTAAGGGGAATTTCCTATTGACACCTTTGGTGTGATTCTGTTAGCCCACAAGGCTGATTTTAGCTTGGTATGCCATGTCCTTTGGTTTTCATCTAGAGTCTTTTTGATGATTCTTAGTAAATTTTGTTGTGGACTCTGCCTTGTCTGTTCCCTATGGGTAATAGTTTGAAGAGGTGCTGAGATATATCCCATTCCTAATAACCCACTTTGTGATCTTAGAACCTAGGAATGCCAATGCATTTTCTGAAATGATAGTGGCTGGTACACTGAACCTAGTCACTATCCCTTCATAGAAGTCTAGTATGCTAGACTCGTTTGCTTCCTTGAGTGCTACCGCCTCGTCCCACTTGGTGAAATAGTCTATTGCTTTGTTAGAATCCACTTGTGACCTTGGCTTGAATTTGGATTGATGACCCCAATGAAGTCCAATCCCCATTGCATGAATGGCTAGTCAACTGAAATTGGGTGTAATGGAAGTGTTGTTAATCTTTCCTTGCCTATGAAGAATGCACATTTTTACACTTCTTGATCCAGGTGTAGCAGTCACTAAACATTGTGGGCCAATAGTACCTTGCCTTCATTATTTTTGAGAGCTGTTACTTGTGGAGAAAAATGACCTCCGCCTCTCCATTGTGAAATTCTTGTAACACTTTTCAATTTGACCTATTCCAATGCACCTCAATAGAACTCCATTGATGTCCTTCTTGAACAAGATACCATCAACAAGCACATATGGAATGGCTTGAAGTCTGAAGTACCTTCTCTTATCTTTTCTCATTTCTGGAGGGCATAGGCATGTTTGTATGAAATGTATAATATTTTGAGTCTCACAAGGAGTGGGAACATTATCATTTACTTGTTCTCTTGATCATCTGTAGCACCAAAACAACTTCATTTTCATTACTTGCTTCAACCTATTGACTCAAGGCTAGTTGTTCACATAATCCCTTTCCACGGACCAACTTAGTGAATTTAATTTCAATTTCATATTCCATGACATGAGTGATCCATCCTACATGTTTCTCATTTAAATCCTTGTTCAAAAGGAAGTCCTTGACTCCCACATGGGAAACTAGCAATTGGATCTTGTTATTTGAGACTAGGTGCTTGAATTTCTTTAAGCTCCCGACACGCTTGAGGACATGCTTTCTAATGGAGTACCTAACTTCATATTATTCCAAACCTTGACTAAAGAAGGCAATTGGTTGCTTTCGAATCCTTCTTTGTTTTTTTGTACTAGGATTACGAAATTGTGTCCGAACCACCAAAGGCATAAAACATGAAGTCCTTAGAAAAGTTGGATTGATGAGAGTTGGAGCTTGAGATATAGCCTCTTTGATTGCTTCAAAACTTTTTTCCCTTAGTTGTCCACTTAAATGCTATGCTCTTCTTCAACATCTATGTTATTGGCTTCACAAGAGTGGTAAAGTTTGGTACAAACCTGTGGACAAAATTGATTCTTCCTAAGAAGCTTGAAGAGCCTTCTTATGACTTGGCAATGGAAATGTTCAAATTACTTCAACTCTTTTTGGGTCAATTGTCAATCCTTCCTTTGACACAATATGACCTAGGAGCTTGCCTTCATGAGCTAAGAATATGCATTTTTGGGATTCAATGATACCCCAAATCTCCTACACCTTTGAAAGACCTATCTCATATGAAAGAGGTGATCTATTACATTTTTGGAGAACACAATGATATCATCAAGATAGATAAGTACAATTTTGTTGATCAACCCTTTGAATGCCATATCCATTTCCCTTTGGAAAGTGGCTCGACATTTGATAGTCCAAATGGCATCTTCCTATAGGCATAGGTCCCCCACTTAGTGGTGAAATTCATTTTGAACTGATCATCTTCTTTCACCATTATCTGATTATACCTCGAGTAGCCATCCAGGAGAGAGAATATTTTCGAACCGACTACCACTGTAAGATTTGCTCCATTGAAGGGAGTGAATAATGGTCTTTGAGAGATGCCCTATTCAGGTCTCGAAAGTCCACACACAACCTGATTTCTCCATTCTTCTTCCTGACCGACACCAAGTTTGTAACCCAACTTAAAGTACTTGATTGGAAATATAATGCTCACATATATCAACTTATTTATCTCTTTTTCATTAGAGGCTCAATGTGTGGGTTAACTGGTATTTGCTTTTTCCTGATGGGCTTAGCATTTGGATCTAGTTCTATGGTATGTTGTGCCAACTTAGGATTAAATATTTTCAGGTCCTCATAGCTCCAAGTGAAGACATCCAGAAACTCTTGTTGGAAAATTTTTATGAACTCATATCTCTCTTGCTTAGTAGTTACTTTGCCAATTTTGAGTGTTTTACCATCTCCAACTGAAATAGGTTATGAATCCTCACATTTGACCTATATATTGGCCTTCTCTTTTCAAAATTGGTCATTAGGATTAAATATTGAATCCAGTGTCAGTAAACCCTTTAGAAGTTTATTTTTCCGTAACTGCACTACCTCATCCCTGTACTACTGCTCTAGTCTCTCTTGGTTCATAGATGAGAACTCTTCTTCCTCCTATAAGAAAATGATGATCTGTTGATTGCATTTTCGAACAACTACCAACTTATGTTGTTATCTGGAATTGTTGGTCTTACAATCACATGGATGTGTGGTTGCATTTTATCTCTTTTGACACTATCCACCACATCAAATGTTTCTCCAAGTGTTGCAAGCCTGTCTATGGCTTCATTCTTCTTCATAGGTATGGAATCAATATTGAAATCTTCAAAGTCCTCAATGATATCCCATACCCTTTTTTTGTAGTTCTTGAGTAGGACATTTTTTGCGGCATGTTTTCCTTTGACTTGGTTAACAATCAACTCGCTATCCCCAAATACTTACAAATTATTTATGCCTCTTTTCCTAGCCTAATGAAGTCCATGAATCAAAGCCTCATATTCAGCTGTTTTTTTTGAACAGGAAAACTGGAAACGAAAAGCTAAATAATACTTGATGTTTTGTGGTGAAACAAACATTGCACCCCCTCCAACACCTTGTTTGCTTCTTGAGCCATAAAAAAATAGTTACATAACTTCATTGTAATCCTTGTTTTCTAGCTTCGTGATATATTAGGATGGGTGAATTATTCATGCACACAATATACCCTAATTCAACTTCTTCATTTCTTTGTATATATCAAATGCATGCCTTTTGTTAGCCCAATCATCGAGTGTTAAATCTGGAATGCCTTCAACCTTTGTACTTGTCTCCCGATCGTTTGAACACTCATATTGATCAAAGGCTGAGAAATTTTCATTGATAGGACTTGGAAAATGAGGCTCAATGTGAAATTGACAATTGGTTCTCGACTTGGTTATGGCTTTGGATCCATACCTTTTCCTAAAAGCATGTGTGACCAATCTGCTAGATAGATATCCACCAATTTTGGATGTGAAGTCTCTTGACAAACACAACACAAAGAGAGGTGGTAAATCAATTATGAGAAACATCCTACAAGACGGTGAAATTGGGAAATACATGCAATGTTAGGGTTAACCCTTTAATGACCCCAACTGTTCCTACTGTTGTCCCATCTAGTTACACAACTCCTCTCGGGATTGGTTCATAGTTTATTCCCAAATGATCAACTATATGCTTCGGCATTACTGAGCTACTTGCCCTTGAATCGATCATGCAGTTGTGTACTAAGTGGTTCTCGACAATCAATGACACATAGAATGAGGAGGATTCAAATTCTTACTTGGTATACCCCCATCTTGTTTCCTTGCATTAGTGAGAAATTTCTCTTATCTTTAGTTTGATCCATTTGAGCCAAACCAATTGGCCATTGCAGCTTGCAAAAAATATCATTGTCTGGGATTGCCAATGACTCCCACATGGAAATGCTCACATGTGTTTTATTCATCTAATGATGTTGAAAGGGGATGGATTATATTTTTGTTGCCCCTTACTTGGCACAACTTTTCTAGAGCTTGAATAGGCACATGTGTTGCTGCAATAGGTTCCTTAGGTTGATTTGATACATTTGGAGTTGTATTTGGTCTACTAACTCCTTGTTGTGTAGGAGTGGGATGAGAAATAACTAGATTAGATGATTGTCCTTCCTCAATGTTCCTCTTCTTTGATCGTGTGTTGGCAGCCACACCCGAAAAGGAGGTTGATTAACTCCATAGAAGTATTTTGTTTTCCAATTGACCAATGTGGTTTCATTGGAGGTGCCTCTTGTTGGGTTTCTTGCTGCTGATTTCCTTCTTCACTTGGTTCTTGGGATACACCATGGTCACCGGACTAGTAGAGCCTAATTCTGTGCACCATTGAAACATGTTGATTGATTGTGAGGTAGATTACATGGGTAACACCACTCATACTCCTATGTCATGTTGTTTTGAGTTAGAACCAAGGCTCTTGATGTTGAAACTACATTTGGATCATATGGTCGAGAATGGCCTGACAACTTGAGGTTTTCCTTGGTTTGATTTTGATTTGCATCCTGAGTTGGTGGTCTATTTTTGCTGATATGGGGGCCTGGCTTGATACTGAGTTTGAGGCTGATACGGTCTAGAAATCTGAGCCTGTTGTCTCTTAATAGTCACTAGCTCATTTCCTAGGTTCTGGAGTTGCTTCATAACCTCTTGGAGTTCTTTAAAAGTGCTTGAAGAAGTTGATGCCTCATTGTTGCTTTGATTTCTAGGGGCTGGAATGTGATTCAACTTAGGTGTTTGACTTATTGTAGGAGTTCCCATTTTGGATAGAGGGTCATAGGTGGCCTAGGTGCAAGCTTACCAACTTGGATCAAATAAATTTTCAGCTCTGATAGCTATGTTGTAAGCCCCTGACAGGTTGTTCATCCCATGGACTGGGTCATCATTGCTATATATCTGAATTCATAGCCTTTAAGAAATAAAGGAACGCTCCTTTGGCAAGATTAGTTTGCAAACTATCGGAATCCTGTCCCATGTCCATTGGAAACAAAAATTAAAATTCACCATTTGCTCATTTGGAGCCCTTTTGATTGTTGTCAATTGTTATAATAAAGATAAATTGTCTACCCTCTCTCTGAATTGATTACAAAGAGATGAAAACAAATGATTCCAATTCTGAATAGACCCCGTTGTTAGGCTCCTAAACCATTGTAAGTCCTTACCCTTAAAATATGAAGCTAACAACTTAACCGAAACATCCATTTCATTGATTTTGTGAATTACACTGACATTGGCGATGTCTGGATGTGGTCAATATGAGTAGTATGGTTTTCTCCTATGAAATAGGGATTTTCTTTAATTCCGCAACCGGAATTTGATTTTAAGCATTTAGAGTAAGTGGACTATTTCCCGTGAAATTGAGAAAGGGATTTGATGGTCCTTGAGGTGGTTACTGATGTGCCATTATGATCGATCTAAGGACCCTAATTGATTGGACAAAAGGTCTACTAGGTGGAGGTGTAGAAAAAGTATTGTTAGGTGGAAATGGTGATGTTTGTGGTTTTCTTTCTCTCCTTCCTCTGTTTGGTGATAATTACAGGTAGACAAACATGCCCTCTTCTCTAGTATCAGACCTAGTTTGGATTCTTCTCATGTACTTGGGCAACCTGTGTTGCTACACCACTGAATTCTATCCCTTTGGAGTCACCAGATGTGTTAGGAAATTACCCTCAAAATATCAAGATTTTTCCAAGTCACACACCAAACTCGACAAAATTAAAATGAAAACTTTAAAGGACCTTTATATTTGATTTTGGAGATTGAACATTGTTTTGAAATGTCAGTCTTGAAAAACCAAAAATACAAGACTTCGAATGTCTGAAACCCCAAAATCCAAAATTTGGAGAAACCTGAAATCCCAAAACCAAAAATTTTGAAATCCTAAAATCCTAAAATTTAAAAACCTCGAAATTTTGAAAATCAAAATTTCAAAAAACTAAAAATACCCTTTTGAAGATTAGCCCCGATCTATCAACTGGTGAAATTTGGACTTGTTTTGACCTAGTTAAGCCCTTGAAAATTTATTTCTAAGTTTAGCCTGAGAGGTGAAAGGTCTGAAATTAGAAATCTGTAGTTTTTAAAGTCCGATTTTCTTGAAAATGCCTTCAAAGCTTGTGGAAAAGACTTCTGGTCCCATCGGGTGTGCCAAAAATGTTATGGCAAAATCACAACACCCTTGATTGCTTGCAAGTGAATGGATGAGGCAGTTTGTGTGATTCATCAAACATGGAGTTATGCCAAAGTGAGGGAATTTGTAATCGGGATAACCTTCTAGAGAAGGCCGAATTCCTATCCTATCCTAGTGCCAACTACTTAAAGTGCAGAGAGTTACAGATCTAGCCCTAATATAATATTTCCAAGGAGACAGAGATAGAGAAAATGCATGAAAATTAAAACCTACTCTAAGGGAAGGTGATCCACCAAGAAGGAGTATTAGACAACTTGCACAATAAACACAACACAACTAGAATCTTGCAATGAAAACACAACAATGCACAATAATTTACATGTGATGAAAGACCAGAAGAGATGCAACAAAACACAAAAGGGTGTTTAGAACATCCACGAATCTATTTATATTGCTCTCAAATTGATACAATACACCACACTCAAGCTCAAAGGAACATATTTTGCATTATAATGTCTAGTAGGGAGGTTTGGAATCTCCACAAAATATCTTACATATAAGAAGAAGAAGGGAGGGGCATATACAAGGTGTCCAACTTTTTAAAATGAGCCCCTCCTTACAATATATAGGAAGAATGAGAGAAAGGGAGAGAGAAGGAATTCAAAATCTTGCTTCAACCACCCAAAAATGCATTAAAATATTCTGCAACAATGATGGGTGCCACTGCAAAACCATACCTCCATGTACTTTACCTTGTTGGGGAAGAAAGGAAGCCCATACCTTCATCATTTTGGTAGGTGAGAAATATGGAACATTCCTCTAAAATGGTGGACTATATTTCCTCATTTTGAAATATTTAGCCTTACTAAAATTAAGAAAACATGTAGTTGTGCTAGAGGACATTGAGAGATTTCCAAAAATTCCTATTTTGTGCAAATCCAAGTTCCCAGTTAAAAGTTATGGTCATCGAAGATGAGGGTGCTATATTGCAATAAATGCCAGTGGTTGATCTTCTTTTTCACACTTCGACCATGCATCGCACCCTCCGAAATCTAAAGTTTTAGAATTTTGGGATTCAGAGCTTTGAGCATCTGTAATTGAGGTCATTGTCACTATTCACCTTTCTGAGCTCATGAAACCTTGAAATGTCGAAACCCCAAAGTCTGAAATTTGGAATTTGGGTTTTGGACTTTAAGTCATGATTTACGTGCATTGGGGCTTCAATGTTTGAAATGCCAAAACCCCCAAATTTGAAATTAAAATGTCGGGTTTCAAACCTTTGTCTTTTAGGGTGTTCAAGTTTTGGGATTTCGAGGGTTCGTGTCATCGCATATCTCTAAAATCCGAAAGCCCGATGTCTTAAGTTTGGACTTGAGGTTTGAGACCTTTTGTCCTTGCGTGGCACTAAAACCTCCAAAATTTTGAAAGGCCAAAGTCTAAATTTCAGACTTCCTTTTCCTCTTGTGTGGCACTATTCACTACTCGACCCAACCGCTAACTTCGAACTCCTGAATTTCTAATTCCAAATTTCAGACTTTGGACTTTGATGTCCTTCGGACTTTTTGAGCCCACCGATTTTGAATTTTTCTCAACGAATCTGAATGCTTCCACGTCACTTCAATTGCTTGGCTCTAGCACGAAATGTGAGCTCTATGGCGAAACAATCCCTCCATTTTATCTATGCGAGGTCATGTTTGTCGATTTTTTGCCAGAGGGGAAAAATTGGATAATAGTTGGTAGATATGGGATTTTTAATCTCAAATGAGGGTTTGAATATGGATCCAAAGAAGGTCTACACAATTGTGGAATGAACATCGCCACATAGTACTTTTGCAACAAGAAATTTTCATGGGTTGGATAGAATTTACCAATGTTTATAAGGGAATTTAGTGGAGTGTGTGAGCCTATAAAAATGGACATGCAAGTAGACAATAATATTTTTAATCGGAGCTAGTGTGTAGAGGAAAAGTTTCACGAACTTAATAGAAAGGTGAAAAAGAAACAAGTGTTGGCATTTCGAATTTTGAGAAGATGTTCTAGGTAGATTGTAATACATGTGGTTTAGCCATTGGTGCAATTATGATTTAGGAAGGAATTCCAATAGATTATTTTAATGATAAGATTAATGATGTAGAAAATAAGTATATCATGTATGATCAAGAATTCTATGCAATTGTGCAAACACTCAATAATTTTGGGCACTACTCGTTGCCAAATAAATTTGTGATATTTATTGATCATCAAACATTATAGATTATTAAGCTGTTAAGGGAAGATAAATTAGAGGCATATGAAGCATGTTGGTTACCTACGGGGTATAATTTTGTATTAAATTATAGAAGTGATAAGTCTAATAGATTTGTTGATGCATTAAGTAGGTGTTGTATGTTGCTGATAGAGACGAGAGTTGGAGTAGTGGGTTTAATATTCATGAAGGGGTTGTATCCACAAGATGAAGACTTCAGTGAAGCATGGAGATGATGTGCATCAAATTCAAGTTCTGATATAGGAAACCATGGCTGGATTTATTTGTGTAGAAAGTCCCTTTGTTTAAGGGTATCAAATTGTGTATTCCCACATGATCAATGAGGGAAATTTTTGTGAAAGAAAAACATAGTGGTGGATTAGTAGGGAATTTTGGTTTGGATAAGATGTAATCAAAACTAGTGAAGAGTTACTTTTGCCATTAATATCCCTAGATGTGCCCAATTTTTGCAATAATACATATTACGTTAGTTGGCTAGGGGTAGATTTTATAATTTAATGTTGTTTCAACCTTTTACCATTCAAAGAAGTGTGGGAGGACATTAGTATGAAATTTATTTTGGGTTTTCCTAGGATGCAAAGATATATATTTTTCCATTTACATCTATGTTGTTGAGGATAAATTATCTGATATGGAACATTATTTGTTTGTAAGAGGACTAGTGATTTGACTCACATCACAAATATTTTATTCACTAAAATTTTGATACTTTACGGTTTTCTATGTAATATTGTGTGTGATAAGGACACTAAGTTTCTTGGTCATTTTAGATGGAATATATGAAAGAATATGAATAAAAAATTATAATTTAGTTTGGTGAATCACCTGCAAAGTGATGGACAAGTAGAGTTGGTGAACATGAATCTTGGAGACTTACTGAGGTGTTTAGTTGGAAACAAGCCAGAACACAAGACTCCATAATTGTGCAAGTAGAGTTTGTGCATACAAATTCAATTAATCGAAGCAAAGAGAAAACACCATTTCAATTTTTGTATGGGAGTAACCCATGAGTGGTGAAGATAAGAGAGTTATCACACAATGAATGCAAAGCTATGAAGTGGATGATTTTGTAGAATATATGGAGGAAGTGTACCCATAAGTGCGTAAGAGGTTGGAGAATATAAATGCTATAAACAATGTGCAATTACAAAGAGAAAGAAACATAATATTAGAATAGAGATATAGTCTTAGCCCATTTGTAGAAGGAAATTATTTTTAAGGGGAATAAAATAAGCTCAAATGAAAGAAAATTAGACCATGTAAGGTGTCGAGGAAAGTTTTACTGATTCTTATGAGATCGAGTTATCAAAATACAATGATATCTCTAACATATTTAATATGGTGGATCTATATCCTTACCACGTAATATAGGAAGCATTGAAATATAAAATTTAGAAGATGGTAGGGTGGATTAGAGAAAAAAAATTCCATAAAAAGTGTTGGGTAAGAGGAAGGAGTAATTAATACCATGATCAATAAAAGAACATAGGAAGGAGTGTAATGCTTATTTGGTCAAGTGGAAAGGGAATAACATTGAAGATGTAACTTGGATAAGTGATCTATATGTTGGAAACATGACATTCATATCCCTTCAAAGTAGGAGCTCAAGTTTTCAAATTACCGAGGTGTATGATGCATGCAAATATGGGTTCACAAGAAATATTACATCAACAAAAAAATACTTTGGATAGTTTGAGTCTATTGTTTACATTTTGTTTTGCATTTTATGTTTTTGTGGTCCACTTTGTGAATAATTATGTTTTTGATAGGACGTAAAGTACTATGTTGCATTATGTGAAGTGTGCAAGTCCATTAAACTAGCCACACAAACTATTAAAAGTATGGTTTATAAGCATTGGAAATTTGGAGGATGTGTTGACACTAAAATTTTCCTCCATGATTTCTATTTCCTTAATGTATATATTAGGAATAGGGTGTTGTTAAGTATAATTAGTAGTAGCGTCTAATAGAAGATAACGACGTTGCCAATATGGCACCGCCAATAATGTACAATATGGTAATAGTCAAAGTACAATAGGAATGTTATGGTAAAAAGTAAATATTTGTCGTAAGTGGTCCGGGTAATGTTAAAAGGGTCAAAAGTCAATAGGGTCTACATGATTAGGAATTAGAAATATTATATTTGTAATAATGACAAGGAGTGATGTCATAAATATTTTGTGTATTTTATTTGTAAAAAGTCTAAAAAGGTGGAACCCATGTGAAATGATAAGGTTTATCTTATCTTAAAAGATAAGCCTACATGTAAAGATAAGAGTTAAGGTATGTAATATGATTGGCCAGAAGGGATTCCCTATCCTATCTTAGAGATAGGGTGGATAAGCCCAAATGTTCTATAAATAGAGAGGCCACCCCTCTCATTTAGCATAGAAGGAAGTAGTGAGAAATATTGTATGAGAAAGTGTGTTGAGGAAGCCATCATTTAGAAGGTGTGTTAAGGAAGCCAATAAGAGGGGTAATTGTGAAGTTTCTCCCATGGTTATTGTTGTAAGGCGAGTGGAGTTGGTAACACTCGGAGTACTTCATGGGTGAGATTGTAACAATTTCATGTTGATAATATAATTTACACTTGTATTTCATATTTTTCATCATACCTTTGTATCATAGTATATGGTATTATTGTATTATGTATGTTATTGTGTTTTCTAGATTACTACCACCAAACCAAAAGTTGTGCATTACTAAATAATCATCACACGAGGAGTTCCCGATGTATAATTATCATAGTGCTGGATTGGTGATGAAAAATGCTATAGAACACTAAGGAATTCATGCAAGTATCAGTAGACCTTCCCAACGAGTCCAATTTTATACAATTTGGACCTCTTTGGAGGAAGTTATGGCCATTCAAAGTTTTTAGGTCGGGATGAGCAAAATTTAATTACATTTCGAGTTCGTGTGGTCATCATAAGTAAACATGCTTCATGCATCCCCACTCCTGAAACCTAAAAACATGTGGTGTGTATTAAATAGGGTTAAATAAATTTTTAGGTCCGCCTTGATGATTGCGAAGAAAAAAACCAATTTCGACAAAAGAAAGCTGGTCTGACATCGTGAAATGTGTAAGTCAATGGTAGGTGAGGAGACATTAATGTGATAAAAATTTGGAAACCTATAAAAAGGGCACCGAAGAGGGTTCATTTTTACCTTTCCTTGTGAATAATTTGATTGTTGAAGAGTGCGAATTGGTGCGACCTTGTGTGAATTTATGTGCAAACGAGAAGAATCGAACAACCCCATTGAGAAAGTACACGACCCGGTTGTGGAGTTCCTTGAGAAAGAAGTTTGAATCTTGAGGAAGGCGTGGACGGTTGTTTTCACCATGCAATATTAAAAGTTTGAATTGGATCCATGATGTACTATCTGGAGTTAGGAAATATTAAGAATTCGTTGCAACCATGAAGTATTGAAGAAAGATCTTTTGAAATCGTAAAATATTGGAAAGGTCAATTTGAATTTGTAATGGGTCCTTTGGACCATAATTTCATATTAGTTTTAGGATTTAATTTGTGGCATTGGTTGAGTATATTGACAAATCCCAATTTCCTTAGAGATTAAGTTTTAAGTTGGAGAGTAGATCTCATAGTGAACTTTATGAATTAGAGAAAATTATGGATGTGAGCTTCAAGCTCAAATTAGAGTATTATAATATGTTTGTATCATTGGTGATGAGTGTCTCGTGTGTGTTGTTATTCCTTGTTGTGTTTATGAATAAATATTTTTGATATGTGCTATTCTAGTTTTGAATTCTATTATGTGTTATTTAATGCATTTTTGGTATGTCTTTCACGCATGAGTCTAAGGGATGTGTGGTCTAAGGCATATATTAAATGGGAAAACTAACCATGTTTCCATCATTCACATTATTGAATGCATTTATATTCCTTAACCACTCAAATAATTTCTTGATTTTTTTCATATATTTATATGAATTCCAAGTGATATTCCCATAAATTTATAGCACCTCACAATCCGCCCTTACGAGATTGCTAAATAGGGACAAAATCACTCAATGGTTTGGTATGAAACTAGCAATTTCATCCCAAGCCACAAAAGGATAATTTTTTCACATTCAAATCTTTTATAGGTTGGTAATTTTATTTTAGGTTAGTTTTAATACACAATTAAACCTAAAAAATCCTATAAACAAGTCAAATATATTCATTTACTTACTGGAACTTACAAACATTCATTAAGAAAATATCATTAAAAAAAAGAAATCAAATATAACCTAAAATTTCCTAAATCAAAATCACACATTAGGAGCTGCCCCCATACAATTATGAACTACTCTCAACTAGATTCAAGATTTTAGCTTCCCAAATTCCAAACCCTCAAATTCAATTCAAGCACAAACATTCCAAGCCATTTAAATTGTATTATTAAGTGTACATTTAAAGATAGTTGCATCTATATAGATATCACATATGTAGGTGGAGAACTATTTTTGGTTTGAGGACTCTTAGGAGTAGTTCAAGTGTAGGTGGTGTGTGGATAACACTTGAACCCAACCATCAACCTTTTTGTAGGAGTTTCTACCCATGGTTATAGTATGAAGTAATTTCAGTAATACAAAGTGTTTTACATATTTGTGAGACCTAGGGTTTCACAAAAAGACACATTACAATCACTTATAGATGAACAAAAATTTAAAAATGCTAGTACCTCACCATACAAAACTACCAAATAGGTATGGAGTTACTAAATGGTTCCGTACAAAAATAAATATTTCATCTGAAATTAGTGTGCACCTTCATAACTAGAAATAAATAATTTGAAAATAATTTCTAATCATTTTATCCTTTTTCCATATCTAGATCAACTTCTAGAGTAGTAAAATAGATAAACGCATCTCCCTTCTTGTGTCTTGTTTCATTTAACACTTCTTTTGATTATTTTTAAATACAAAATTTCTAATATATGTATATTCTAATTTACACATTAATGTTGAATTAATTAATATGATTATACCTCATATTTCTAACCCTAATCCTCTGGGTAACAAGTTACACACATTTCATTTTGGGTTAAATCAGTTTGCTTTATCTTCTATGTGCTATGCTCTATATCATGCACTCTTTATTTGTGCCAAATCTACATTGTATCCACTTACAAACACCTTGTATATCAAGATTATTAACTACATTTCTATTCTTTTGAGTCAAATCATCTACATGACATCTCACTTGCTAAAAATATGTGGCATTAAGTTGGATTATTTAAGAACTATTAATGGAATATACATGGACATATTACAAGTTACATTACAGGTTCACTACATTTATTACAAATGCAAGGGGCATGATTACTATGGCACAAATAGATTATAGATTAAATGCATTTATTACAAAATAGGGGCATGATTATCACATAAGAAATAATTTAAATATTCACTACATTTATTACAGATGCGAGGGCATAAATACCTTACATATTGTCATTTTTATTTCAATAATTTTCAAGAAGATCAATATGCTCAATAATTTACAAACCTATATCTATCTATTGTGGCGTGACTTATTTTAGTATGTGTGTTATAGTTGTTGGTGCTCAATTTGATCTCACCCCATTTGTCCTTGAAATTCTTCAGTTTGCGGGCTCTGTCGTCTTTTCTATCTCCCCGTATTGATGCATGAAAACTCTGTCCTCCATTTGGTTTCCATGATGCATGAAAACTTGTCCTTTGCGGTTGTGCAAGGAAACACGTGGGACGATTTTGATATAAAGTAGCGAAGGGGCATAATCAATGGCTATTGAGCATTTCACATGTTTTTCCGCCATTTTTTCTCCAAGAATCCTTGAGATGCGAATATGTATTGTTTTTCATCATTTTTGATGAAATTCCTTGTCATTTTTTCGCAAAGTGCCATTGAATGGATTTAGAACTTAATTTGTGAGTCCAAGGATTGTTAAGGTTGATATTTTGAAATTGGAATTGCTCGGGCACTTACAAAAACATGAATTACCAGAGAAGATGGATGTGGGGCAGAGTTGCAGAGGAAAGAGAGGGAAAAGGATGAAATGATGGAAGTTACAGATCGTAAAAGATGAAAAAGGTGTTGCCTCGAGAGCGAAAAGGATTACCTGTCAGATCCAGCTGTACAGAGCCTCCAGAGAATGATTAAAATGGGGATTTCTCACATGATAGAATCAGAATAATTAGGACTACCAAAACGTTGTGGCATGACATCCTTGTCATTGGTCGAGGGTTTGAGAAATGTGATCAGTTCATAATTGGTCCACCTGGCAGCTTTCATATGTTTAAACGTCACTTTCTGAGGCAAATTGGTAATAAACAAAGGTCCCTCAAATATTCTTCTTTCTTGGGGGGAAAATTTGGGATGAGTGAGCGAGTGAAATGTATAAATGCAATGAGAATACTCTTGCAAATGGTTGGGGGATTGAATTATTAAGAGAAAAATTTGAGAGAGCCCGTCTTCCTGAGAGACCAATCCAAGAAACCTATTAATATCCTATGTTTTAAATTTCAATCACGTCAAGTTGGTTGTGAGTGTACAACCATTGACAAGCTTTGAGACTGTTCAAAGAAACTTTCCCCCCTATTTGATGAATTTAAGCAATTTTGAGTTAAACTCGTGTCAATCTTGGAGCAATTTGTGTTTTCTTTATTTCAGAATGTCTACAAGTAGTTTTTTTTTTAATTCCTATTGCATTCTTGTGTTAAAGTCCCGTGAATCACACATGATCTCGCCTGTGTGATAGTTTAGTGGCATTTGCAATTTCAATTTAAGAAGATCTTTTCATCGTGATGAGATAAACAATTTAAAATCACTTCACTATCATTTGTTGATAAATATTGTCGTAAGCCTTTGAGTGTATCTTGGGCGTGAGGAACCGGGGTCTTTGATGTCTAATTGATTCTTTTAGCTTGAGCCTTCGTCTTTAGATTCTCAAAGATTGTGTGAAACCGTGTGGATCTGGGCCTCCATTTAAGCAAACCTTACGGTTGAAGGAATATCTTATATAATCGAAGCTTTTCTGTCATTTAGCTTTCCAATTGTTGTGAAGTCTCTCAAATATCTGGTATAATCAACTTTATCCTGCTCAATCTCCCACCAAAATTATTCAAAAACCATGAATCCATCCTGAACTACCCTTGTTTGCCCTATATATCAACAAAGGAACAAAATCTATTTACTAAAATATGTAGAACAATCAGGATCCCATAATGTCTTCAATAACCTTAGCCTTGTTTTGAAAGTATCTCCATCTTTTAGAAGTGACAACTCTTGAGAGTTAAATTATGGAGTATTGATCATACTTTCCCAAGGTTTTCTTCATAAAATTTGTGTAAAAGAAGGATATCTCCATCTCCTTCATCAAATAGAGGTTACACTATGGGTCCTCTCACCCTGGTTGAAAGGCACGACCTAAAGTAGTGAGGATAGGTCAAATCCTCTTGAAGGTGCTATCCATCTCTCCACAAATTTGAGTGACAAAGGGCCAGTTAGATCTCATCCCGGCTATAAAATGACATACATCATGATCTATCTGTCTCTAAGCTCCATGCCAAATCTGTGATGTTGCTCATCTTGAAAAGGAGAAAAATTTGGATACCAACACTTGTGGCACCATTGCTGGGGATTATTTGAGCTCCGAGATTTATTTGTTCGGAAACAACACTCGTGGCGCTGTTGCTGTGAGGATTATTTGAGCTCGGGATATATTTTTATGGAAACAACAATCGTGGCGCCATTGCGGGGACTTGATTTGCATTTCAGGATTATTTGAGCTCTGGGATCTATTTGTGCGGTACAACACCCTTGACGCCATTATCGGGAAATGAAGTTATGTGCAAAGTTTGAACACCATCAACAATACATATAGACCATGGTAATGCTTCTTACAAATTTTAAAGTGCAAATACATTGCTGAAACATCATTCTCATTCGATCTGTAAGAATTGTTCAAAGTTGTAAGTTCTGAGTGTAATATTTCCAGCTTATACAGTTATTACACTAAAGTTTGTATCATCATTGATAAATTTGGGTAGAAGAAGAGCAGATATTGTAAGATTTACATGAATCTGGTATTGATAGACATTTGATAGGTCTTTCATAGTGAATTTGCACAAACTAAGGTGAAAATCCTTAGTGGCGACTCCGTGTTGTTTAAATTCTTAATAAATACCAGTGTCTTAACATATATCAAGTAAGATTTGTCATTAATCTCTGCAAAGATGGAAGGAAGAAGATATTTCTTCGCCAAGGACCCTAGTAGAAGGTTGTTTCAGAGTTGGGAAAGTCTAATTTAGAAGGAAGAATAATTTGGAAGGTTGTTGGAGATCAAGCATCAAGAAAAGAGATCTCCATTGGTGAAACTAATCAGCATGTGATTGAAGATTGCAATACTTCCTCAAGTGAATTTGAATCAGGTAGTCTCTTTGTTGAATTAAATTCTCCATTTGGAGAGGGGCCTTCATTTGTATTTGAAAATTTTCTTCTCATTTTGTCCCTGTATTTTCCAAATCTGATAGAGTTTTCCAAGAAACAAAGCCTTTAGAGGGCAATCATTCTGAGAATTACATCCTTATACCACACATACCTCTCACTCCTCATCATTTTACATCTCCTCCAAGGTAACCTCCTCAAAATAATATGGCTTAGCCTCCACCCATACCTCCATTTGTTGTTAATACTTTTGGTCCCATAAAATATAGAAGTATGGTTGGCTATCCAAATGCTATGCCACAAGATGTAAGAAATAGATTGCCTAAGTTTCAAGGAAATAATGCAATCACTAGTGATCAACACTTGAAGCTCTTTGTTAATATGATGGAGGAATTTGAAATAGAATTTGAGGATGTGTACATTAAATTGTTTATCCATACTCTAGAAGAAGATGCAAGGGACTGGTATAAATCTTTGCCAGATAATTCCATTGATTCTTGGACTGAGATGAAGAATGCTTTTAGATTGCAATATGGAGATAAAACAAACCCTAGGTTTCTTTTATTAGAATTTGAAAATATAAAAAGAATCCTAATGAATTAGTGCATGATTTCAATACAAGATTTAACAAAACATTGAGAAGACTTCTGTTAATTTGAGGCCATGTGATGAATCATGTATGATAAAGTATTTAGATGCATTTGATAAGAAAGCTGCTTACTATTTGAGGGATAAGAACCCTGGAACTTTGAGGTAGGCCTTTACCATGGCTCTACAAATTGAGAACAACATTAAAGTAGTTGGAAACCTCCTAAGAGGGAGGGTGTTAAACTGATCAACCCAGAGAAGCCTCAATCAAGTAAGGTTGTGGATCTTGAGGAAGTTGTAAAGACTTTGGCTAGAGCTATCAAAGAAATCTCTTACAAGCTAGCCAGGGTAGAGAAAGGAATTGGACAAGGTTCTCAAGGTCAGCATAGGCAACAAGGACAAGATAGATTTGCAAATCATCCTAGAAATGATTAGAGGTCTGATGACAGAGGTAAAGGACCCATGGGAGCTAGACAACCCCAAGCTAGGGAAAATAGAGTAGTGCATGATCCTCTAAATCTAGAGTTGTTGTTGTTTAAGAGACAAATAAAATTGATTGGTGTGACAAATGTTTCTTACCCCACCCGCCATGTGAAGTAGATCAACAAGTTGAAGAAGATGATGATGATGATAACATTGATGATGATGCATGCATGGTGGATTTCTCTACAAGCTCACAACAAGGAGCAACTTCAACTGAAGTAATAAGTGTAAGAACTGCTGCAAGTTTTGGGATTGCATTCACCAGGGTACCTCTTCTTCCTCCCTCTCATACTTTAGAAATAGATATGGTACAAGATTTTGAACTTCCTAATAATGATTTTGAGTACCTAAGAGCTCTAATGATTAAGAAGTATGATGGAGGAATCCCATCAGAAGAGGATAGACAACTGTTAATGAATGTTGTTGTTGCCCAAGAAAAAGAGTATAACACAAGAAGTAAAGCTATCAAAGGGGAGGGCCTCAAGCCAAACCAAAACCCCATTCTCACCAATATCCCAAAATAAACTCCAAAGAAAGATGCATCTAGAAAAGGCCTTGTTGTCTCATGTAGAACTGGTGTTCCCACCCATGCCCAAAATGTGAAAAATCTTGTGCCATCAATGAGTTTGTCAATATTTCTCCAAATGTTGCTTTCCTAAATACATTCCTTATGACATTGCCCAAGTCTTGAGTCAGATCAATATTTCTAGTCTAATTGTTGAGCTACTTAGGATTCATGAGCACAAGAAAAGGGCCTTTGAGTATTTGGGATTGAAAGAAGAAAAGATTACCTAAGGTAGAAATGTAAATAATATTGAGACTCCTCCTACCATTTCAGAGTTGAAAAAACCCCAAGTGCTAGAAGAACTAGGTGAACCACCTAAAGTTTACTTGGGAACATCTTTGGTTGAGTCTTAATTAAATGTTGATCCATTTTTTACAACACTGATTATTAAGGACAAACTGCTGCACAATTGTATGTTTGATTTCGGAGCATCATGTAATGTTATGCCTCTAGAAGTCATGAATGAATTGAACATTAAAGTGACAACAACTTATGGCAAGTGTAATGGATTTTAGAGAGGTTCTAGTTGTAGGATGTGTAAAAGTTTTGGTGGTATAACTTGCAGCTTATCCGGGTAAGAACTTGAAACTTGATGTTGTTATTGTTGATTGCCCTGCCAAATGGGGCATGTTGTTATCAAGAAAGTGGGCTGCAAGTGTTGGTGGAAGTGTTTAGATGGATATGTCTTTTGCCACCATTCCAATTGAAGGAAGCCTTGTAAATTTGTATGGAGAGAAGAAGATGTTGCACCTCATTGAAGATCCCAATAATGCTTCTTATGAAGTGTTGTATGCTAATGTAGATGTTGATAACTTTGTTGGATTTTTTGATGGCAAAGAGCACAAGATTGATCAATGTAAATGTCTTGAACAAGTAGGTTTTCCTTGGACCTTGTTATTCGATGGAGCTTGTTCCAAGTTTGGAAATGGTGTTGGTATTGTTATGATTTCTCCAGGACTAGGAAGAGTTTTTTTTTCTTTCAAACTCAACTTTGAATGCACTAACAACATTTTGAATATGAAACATTGTTATTGGGTTTGATAATTGCATGGAAATATGGTGTAAAGGATATCATTATCAAAGGAGATTTAGAACTGATTGTCAAGTAGATTAGAAAACTATATGCTACTAAAAATCAAGAGAATGAAACAATACAAGCATGCGTCTAGGATTTGATTGAAATGTTTGACTCATTTAATATTATGCACCATGATAGAAAGTTTAATGTTGTTGTAGACAAGTTAGTAGTGCTAGGATCCAAATTTGGAAATTGTATAGTATCTCCATTTTTTGAGTATGATGTTGAAATACTAACAAGGCCATCTATCCCTAACAACATTAAAAATTGGCAAGTGTTCGATGATGATGCCTAGGTGAAATGGTTTTTGTAGAACCAAGGAGAGTTTATTAACCAAAATATAGATTGGGAACCAATGGTGTGTGTTGCTAAAGGAAAGGAAACTTTATTTGGCAAAGACATCATCCAATTGAAGAAAACACAATTCCTCAGAGGTTTGGTGGCACTTGAATCAAAATTTGATAATGCTGATTGCATTATTAATAGAAGTATGTCGGTTTCAAGAGATGTGGAAGAGCACGACCTGGGCACAAAGGAAAAACCATGTAAAATCTGGTTAGGAAGCAATTTGAGCAAGGAAGAGAAGCAATCCTATGTTCAATTGTTGAAGAAATATCAAGACTGCCTAGCTTGGTCTTACTCTGAGTTGAAGGCATACAGGGAAGATTTGTTCCAACATGAAATTCCTCTTGAATCTAATGCCAAGAATTTCAGGAAAAAACAAAGGCCTGATCAATCCACTCCTTTCTTTGAAGATGCAAGAAGAATTGAAGAAGTTGAGGGATGGAGGGATCATTCAGCCCACAAGGTACTCATCTTGGGTTGTAAATTTAGTACTGTCAGGAAAAAGAATGGTGATATAAGGCTATGCGTAGACTTTAGGAACTTGAATAAAGAATCATTGAAAGATAATTACCCTCTGCTAAACATGGAGAATATGCTACAATTGGTAACTGGTTCTGAATTGTTATCCACTTTGGATGGTTTCTCTGGCTATAATCAAGTTGTTGTGAAGGAGTCAAGAAAGAATAAAGACTTCCTTTACCACTCCTTGGGAACTTATGTCTATGTCAGGATGCCTTTTGGATTAATGAATGCTAGAGTAACTTTCCAAAGAGCAATGGATGTAGCGTTTTCTGGTTATATTAATGATTTCATTGTTATTTATCAATATGATGTAACTGTGTTTTCAGAAAAAGAAATGATCACTTGCAACACTTAGATAGAATTGTTAAGGTGTAGAGAGTATGACATATCATTGAATCCCAAGAAGTGCCATTTTGGAGTGCAAAAGGCAAAGCTGCTTGGTCACATTGTATCAAAGGAAGGGGTCATGATTGATCCCGAGAGAGTGGAAGCCATCAACAAGGTTCCAATTCGAGGAATAAGAAGGGATTTCAATCCTTCTTTGGAAAAATAAACTTTATCAAAAGATTTGTGTCTAACTTTGCTGAGCTAACCATCCCCATTACTAGCATGTTGAAGAAAGACCAAGTTATCAAATGGGAAGAAGCTTCCATTCAAGCTTTCAATGGGATCAAAGAAGCATTAAAGCATGCCCCTATTTTAGCAGCTCCAAATTACAAGAAGCCTTTTCAAATGTTTTCTTTTGCTTTAGAAAACACCATTGCATCTGTCTTGTTGCAGAAGGATGATGAAGGGGTTGAGAGACCAATTGCCTTTTTCAAGTAAGGCATTGTAAGGAGCTGAGTTGAAGTACACCATCATGGAGAAGCAAGCATTTTCCTTGGTGAAAGCAACAAAGGTTTTTAGACCTTACATCTTGAGCTCTAAAGTTGTTGCTTATGTTCCCCACACCATGGTGAAAGATATCTTATCAAAGATGGAGGTCTCAAGCAAAATATGCAGATGGGTAAACAAGTTGCAGGAATATGACATGGATATCCAAACCACAAAATTGATAAGAGGTTTGGGCCTAGCTAAGCTTATGGCTGAGAGAAACTTGCAAACTATTGAGGTGAATGAAGTATAAGGAGAAAGGGTGGATGTCCTTGAAAATTTGGTAAGATCTGAATGGTACAAAGATATAATCTTTTATCTCAGACATCTATGTTGCCTTGAACATTTGAGTAAAAATTAGAAAAGAGCTCTTAAGTTAGCCTCTCAAAAATATGTCATTACTGATTTTGGGTTAGCTTGGAAGAACCAGAGGGAGTGCTCTTAAGATGCATTGCTGAGGATGAAGCCCCAAAGGTAATTGTTGATCTCCATGGAGGATTTTGTGGGGGACATTTTTCTGGAAGAGTTACAACACATAAAATCTTGAGGGCTGGTTATTGGTGGCCAACTCTCTTCAAAGATACAACTCTATTGGTTAGGAAATGTGAAAGTTGCCAACGTTTTTCTAGAAGAATGAAAGCTTCAGGCTCCCTTCCTTTGTAGCATGTGTCAATTGAAGCCCCATTTAAGCAATGGGGAATGGATTTCATTGGTGAGATTTCAGATCCTTCCAGTGCTGGTCATAAATGGATTCTTGTAGCCACTGATTATTTCACTAAGTGGGTGGAAGCAATCCCCACCAAGAAAGCAACACACCAAGTCATCATGGACTTCATGTTGAATCAAATCATATGCAGATTTGGAGTGCCAATTAATATTGTTGCTAATAATGCCATGAGTTTTAGAGCCAAACCTTTGGTGGAAATGTGCAAAGGGTATGGAATCAATTTAACATATGATTCTAACTACAATCCCCAAGGAAATGGACAAGCTGAGTCCAAGCAATAAAAACTTGTTGAAGATCATTAGAAGAACCTTGGAGCTAAACAAAAAGAAGTGGGGTGAGCAACTGAAGTTTGTTATTTGGGCTAATAGAATCACTATCAAAAGAGCTACTGGTAAAAGCCCATTTGAGTTGGTATATGGAACTCAAGCTTTTTTCCCCTTCATTTGCAATTGTCTTCATTTCAGTTTGTTCAAAAAATTGAAGATCAAGAAGTTAGTCCATATGATGCTCGAATCAATCAGATTATTGAGTTAGATGAAGAAATAAGGGCATCCCATCAAGTAGCATATGAAGTTTAGAGAAAAGTTGAAGTTATTTGATAAAAAAGTGACTCCAAGAGCTTTCAGTGTGGGAAATCTTATGTTATTATGGGACAACAAGCATGAAGATAAGGGAAAGCATGGTAAATTTGATGCATTATGTATGTGCCCTTATTCAATCGACATTCGAATTGGTGAAAATACCTTCTTCCTAAAATACTTAGACGAGGAACTGCTTGAATTGTCTGTTAATGGAAGGAATTTGAAACATTTCCTTGATTGATTTCTTAGAATCAAGATATACTCCCATTATACGAGTGTATAGTGTTTTGGTTTCTTTCGCTTTTGTGTTTTTCTATTTTTTTGTCCTGGTCCTTAGCGGCCGTTTTGTTGGTTTCTCGGTTTGTCCTTGGGGGAGTTAGTTATTATTGTTCTCTCTGCAAGCTTATTATTTAACTTCCGTTGCCCAATGGTTGGTTTTTGGCACTTGGTCTGCTATTTTTCTTGTGGCACTCACAGGAGTGTCCATCCCCGAGTTAGAGCTGATGTTGGTGCTCAATTTGATCTCGCCCATTTGTCCTTGAAATTCTTCAGTTTGCGGGCTCTGTTGTCTTTTCTATCTCCCCATATTGATGCATGAAAACTCTATCCTCCATTTGGTTTCCATGATCAGTCCCTTCCTTTGGTCGAGGATCACTTAAAATCAATTTTTTTTTTCATTCCTCTATCCATGTGAAAATATTTGTAACTTGGGCATAAAATCAGGTTTTGTCCGTTCCTTCCATTTTTGATCATGTTTTTTTCCCTGTCATTTTTGTCCCAATATCTATGGAAACATGATTGGATGTGGCTCGGAAGATCATATTTGGGCCTTATATCATTTCCAAATTCTCTGTCCTTGAAGAAAAATTCATTTCCGAGCGCAAATGGTGATTTTCCTATATTTCACAGTTTAACGGGTGTATTTTTCTTAGTCAAATTCATATCCCAAAGATCTGTGGAAACGTGGCCCTTTCTAGTTGGATGCGGCTCGGTGAGGCACTTTAAAACTCTAAGGCCCACTTCAACTCAAAACTTGTCCATGTGGAGGGCCGACGCTCATTTGAGAATCCCCCTCAGGGTCCTGTCGACATTAAAATTTTCCTCCGTAATTTCTATTTTATTAATGTATGTATTAGGAATAAGATGTTGTTAAGTATAATTAGTAGTGGTGTCCAATAGAAGATAATGGCACCATCAGTACGGTGCCATTAATAAAGTAGAGTATGGTAATAGTCAAAGTACAAAAGGAATGTTGTGGTAAAAAGTAAATATTTGTCGTAAGTGGTCCGGTAATGTTAAAATGTCAAAGTTGGGGTAAGTAGAGAAGTAGGGTCTACATGATTAGGAATTAGAAATATTATATTTGTAATAAGGACAAAGAGTGATGTCATAAATATTTTGTGTATTTTATTTGTGGAAAAGTCTAAAAAGGTGGAACCCATGTGAGATGATAAGGTTTATCTTATCTTAGAAGATAAGCCTACATGTAAAGGCAAGAGTTTAGGCATGGAATATGATTGGCCGGAAGAGATTTCATATCCTATCTTAGAGATAGGGTGGATAAGCTTGAATTCCTATAAATAAAGAGGCCACCCCCTCATTTAGCATAGAAGGAAGTAGTGAGAAATATTGTATGAGTAAGTGTGTTAAAGAAGTCATTAAGAGGTGTAATTGTGAAGTTTCTTCCATAGTTATTGTTGGAAGGCAAGTGAAGTGAATAAAACTTAAAGAACCTCATGGGTGAGATTGTAACAATTTCATGTTGATATTATAATTTACACATATATTTCAGATTTTTCATCATTCCTTTGTATCATAGTCTATGGTATTCTTGTGTTATGTTTGTTGTTGTGTTTCAGATTACTACCACCAAACCAAAATTTGTGCATTACTAAAATAATCATAGCATGAGGAGTTCCCGGTGAAATATTATCAGAGTGCCGGATTCGTGTTCACATTTTGGTTCCATTGCGGGACCATTCCTCGTTGGTGGATTTTCTGGAGAAATATTCCCCTTAGTCAGAAATCATTTGGAGGGTAACCTTGTTTTTACTGTGCATAGTAGTTACCATGGTAAAGTCACTTTTTACCGTGAATAGTATTTACCATGTAACTTTACTTTTTACCATGAATAGTATTTACCACAGTAACTTCACTTTTTACCATGAATAGTGTTTACCACAGTAAAGTCAGTTTTTACCACAGTAAGTCAAGTTTTACCGTGGTCATTCCTATTTTACTGTAGAAAGGTGTAAAGTCACTTTCTATTGTAGTGAGTCCAATTATTTGTGCACACAAGTCTTATTGATTGTACTTGTGAATTGATATTTCACTGTGGTTACTTTTAAAAATGGGAAAGATTCTGTTTTTCAGCCCAATCTAATGAAGATGCTTCCTCTTTCATTCAAGAGTTTAAACGATCTTGCATTTGTAATGGCCTCATAAGAAGGGAACAATGGATTGATTTTTTTCCTACCTTTTTGGATGGTTCAACACTTAGGTGGTTTGAAACACTAGGTGATAATGTGAAAAACTCATGGGATTTATTAACTGAAAGTTTTCTTGAAGAATTTGGTGAACAACAGAAATATGTAAATCTCATGATCGAGATCACAAAGCTAGCCCAAGGAGAGAAGGAGAAGATAAGAGATTATCATGCTCATGTTCTAGAGCTAAGGAGGAAGCTCGATGCCCAGATCCGAAAGGAAGGATTAGCGGATGGGTTGATGAATGGCGTGGATAATCTCCTCTGTAAGCACTTCATTCTTGGGATGAAGCCAGAGATCAGACAACAAGTAAAGTATGACCACCCAGCTACCATTGAACAAGCAAAGGAGATTGCAAGAAGGAAAGAAGAAAGCATGGAAGAGGAGCCCAAAGAAATTGCTGCTAAGGTAGAGCCTACACCAACACCTTTGGTCCAAAATCCACAACCACTCTCGGTGAGCACAAATCTTTTCCCTAGTACATCTACTGAGTATGAAGATCTGCTCAAGAAGATGGGTCAGTTAACTATTAATCTTCTTCAAGGAAAGGAATTTAGTTCTCAGGGAGGAGATAGAGGTCCAAAAAGAAATATAACTGAAGTTGTATGTTATGGTTGTCATAAAAAGGGTCATTATAAGTATAATTGTCCAGATAGAGCTTCTACATCTGGTACAAGAGATAATGATAAAGGAAAAACACTGTGAATTCTTTTGATGTAGTAGATAGGAGCATAAATAATGAAGCATATGTGTTTGTAACAAAAAGAAAGAAAGAAAAAGATAACCAAGATGGAAATGATCCTAAGAAGATGAAAGGAGAAACTAGTAAGAAACATAGGAGAAGAAAGTTGGGTGTGCAGGATTTTTTGATTTCATAGGGGCAAGGACCATACTCCATCTTAGAAGATCTATCCAAAAGACTTGCAAATATTACATATGGTCAACTTTTGGCTATGTCTTCTAAGAAGAGGTGGGAGCTGCGAAGTGGACTCAATGCTCGACGAAGTAAGGAGGTTGAGGTACCTATTTTGGAGGCAGAGGCGGATCCTTACACTCCACAAGATGAGGTATTATGTAATGGTATTTCAATTCATGATGTCTTAGTTGATGGAGGTGCTGCAATTAATGTAATGACCAAGTCTGTAATGAATATGTTGGGTTTAAAAATTGATCGCCCCCTCAACACTTATGTTAAGGTCATTAAATAAGGGAAAAACTAAACCAAAAGGTGTTGTTTCAAATGTGGCAATATCTGTTATGGGTGTTGTATGTGTGGTAGACTTTCAGGTGATGAAAAATGGTACTGTTGTGTACCCAATGTTGTTGGGAAGGCCATGGCTAAGGAGAGTTCATGCAAGAAACTACTGGAATGAAGGCTTCATGACACTTGGACGTGGCAGAGAGAGGGTGAAGATAAACATGATCCCTTGACATCATAAGGTAGAACCTGTGGATTCAAGTGATGAAACTGATGATTGGACATCCTCTGATTACTCTAGTACCAGTGAAGTGGACACAAAAGATGAAGAAAGTGAGGTTGATGTTTCGGTCATGGATATCCTTCCAGTCACACCGACTCATGAACCCATAAGATTATTTGAAGAAGAAATTGTTGATCATCTCCAACAAATAAAGATTGGTGATGTTGTGATGGAGAATGAGAAGGAATCCTACCTCCATCTCTTTCGAAGGTACATACACCTATTCACTTTTGATTACAAGGAACTCCGTCAAGTAAGTTGGGTAGAACATTCTATTAAGTTGGTAGATGGTGCTAAGCCCATAAAAAAATGCCATATAGAATGAATCCTAATTTTTCTAAGACTGTAATAGAAGAAATAGATAAGTTGCTTGATGCATGATTCATATTTGCTGTGGAGAATTCAGAATGGGTTTCTCCCATTGTGATCTCAATAAAAAGAATGGGAAACTACACATTTGTGTTGATTATAGGAAGCTCAACAAGGCAACAAAGAAGGATCATTACCCTCTTCCATTCTCAAATCAAATCTTGGACGAAGTAGCTGACCAAGAGTGCTATAGTTTTGTTGATGGATATAGCGGATACAACCAAGTTCGTATAGTAGAGAAAGATCAGCTGAAGACCACGTTCACCACTCCTTGGGGAGCATTTTCTTATAGAGTTATGCCTTTTGGGTTGTGTAATGCTCGCAATGTTCCAAGCGCTTGATGAATAGGGTGTTCTAACCATACATTGGGAAATTCATCGAGTATTTCTAGATGATTTTTACATCTATGGGAGCAAGATGGAGCACTGCACTAGATGGAGACAACATTTCAGAGGTTAGATGAAGCAAAAACCTCACTAAACCCTACAAAGTGTGTCTTTGGATGTTCTAAAGGTGTTTTGTTAGGACATGTTGTATCCAGAGATGGTATTGGTATTGATCCGATAAAGTTTCAAAATCAAAGAGTTACCATTTCCTATGAATATAAGTAAGTTGAGATAATTTTTAGGCCATGTGGGTTACTATAGAAGGTTCATCAAGAATTTCTCAAAGATTGCCTGTACCACTAACTTGATTCTTGAAGAAGGATGTTACTTATGAACCAGGAAATAAGGTGCATGAAGCTTTTGAACAACTGAAGGAAGCTTTGGTGTCTTCACCTGTTTTAAAGAATCCATATTGGAGCAAGCCATTCATTGTGTATATTGATGCCTCAGATGTAGCACTAGGAAGTACTTTGAGCCAAAAAGATGAAAATGAGAATGATCATCCAGTTTACTTTGGGAGTAGACAAATGAGCAGTGTTGAGGTAAATTATACTGTAACTGAAAAAGAGGCTCTAGCTATCATTTTTGTTGTAAAGAAGTTTAGAAATTACTTACTAGGGTAGAAATTTATAGTTGTAATAGATCATTAGGCTCTAAAATATATTGTAAATAATCCTAACCCATCAGGGAGGATAGCAAGATGGATAATTTTGCTACAAGAATTTGAATTTGATATTATAGATAGGCCAGGAAAGAAGCATGTCAATGCAGATGCACTCTCTCGAGCCTATGATGGTTTAGGTTCATCTTGTGATGATGATGATTTCCCAGATGCATCATTGTTATCCCTTGACACAATCCCTAGTGAATACATAGATATTTGGAATTATCTGAATGAATTCAAGTTTCCTAATGGTGCCAATGCAAAGACTAAGAGGAAGATTACTCAAGCCAGTCGTCCATATTCTATTCTGCATGGAGTATTATTTCAAATAGGACCTGATGGATAGTACAAGAGGGTAGTTGGATGTGATCAAGGGAAGGAGCTGATAGAAGAATTCCACAATGGTACATGTGGAGGACACTTCTCTGGACAACTTACAACAAGAAGGATCTTGGATGTAGGTTATCACTGGCCCACTCTTTTTAGAGATTGTTATAATTATTGTAAGACATGTGATATTTGTCAAACACATGGTAACCGTAAGACTTCATTAGCTCCATTATGCCCTATTCTTCCACTTGGTCCCTTTGAAAAGTGGGGAATAGATATTGTAGGTTCACTTCCAACTACCCCACGCAAAAATAATTATATTGTAGTTGCCACAGATTATTTGACCAAGTGGGTTGAAGCTAGGCCATTGAAAACAACTTCCATGGATGAAGTGGCAAGGTTCATATATGAACACATTATCACTAGATTTAGTTGCCCATTAGAAATTGTAATGCAGATCAAGGAAGGCACTTAATTAATGAGGTGGTAGAAGCCCTAGTCAACAAGTTTTCTATGAAGCACAGGAAGGCAACAACATACAAGCCAAGCACAAATGGACAGGTGGAATGAACAAATTTTGTGTTGTGTCAAATTCTAGCAAAAGATGCAGCCTTGCAGGTACATAAGTGGGATAAAAGGATTCATGCAGCATTGTGGGCATATATGGCAACATCAAAGTCAACAACAGGATACTCCCCATTTCAGTTGGCTTATGGCATTGATCCAGTTCTTCCTATTGAGTTTGATATTCCCACTGTGAGAGTTATGAAAAAGGAAAGGATGGATGAAAGTGACTCAATAAAAGAAAGGTTGGTGCATCTTCATTTGCTAGAAAAATGAGGGAAATAGCGAAGGATACAAGCTATAAGAAGAAAATGAAGCATAAGGAATACTTTGATCAAAAGATCCGTTGGTCTTCATTTCATGTGAATGACTTGGTTCTAGTATATGATTCTAGATACAAAAATAAGGTAGAGAAAATTTCTTCCCAAATGGATGGGGCCCTACAAAATAGCAACTGTGCATGAAAATGGTACATATCGACTAGAGGAATTATATGGAACTCCCATTACGAAATGGGTCAACCATGACAAGTTAAAGATTTTTCAAGCACCAGAATAGTCTACTCCAAGGACGGAGTAGAAGCTAGGAAGGGGGAAAATGTCGACATTAAAATTTTCCTCTGTATTTTCTATTTTATTAATGTATGTATTATGAATAAGATGTTGTTAAGTATAATTAGTAGTGGCATCCAATAGAAGATATTGGCGCTGTCAGTACGTTGCCGCTAATAAAGTAGAGTACGGTAACAATCAAAGTACAAAAGGAATGTTGTGGTAAAAAGTAAATATTTGTCTTAAGTGGTCCGGTAATGTTAAAATGTCAAAGTTGAGGTAAGTAGAGAAGTAGGGTCTACATGATTAGGAATTAAAAATATTATATTTGTAATAAGGATAAAGAGTGATGTCATAAATATTTTGTGTATTTTATTTGTGGAAAAGTCTAAAAAGGTGGAACCCATGTGAGATGATAAGGTTTATTTTATATTAAAGATAAGCCTACATGTAAAGGCAAGAGTTTAGGCAGGGAATATGATTGGCCGGAAGAGATTTCATATCCTATCTTAGAGATAGGGTGGATAATCCTGAATTCCTATAAATAAAGAGGCCACCCCCCTCATTTAGCATAGAAGGAAGTAGTGAGAAATATTGTATGAGTAAGTGTGTTAAAGAAGTCATTAAGAGGTGTAATTGTGAAGTTTCTCCCATAGTTATTGTTGGAAGGTAAGTGAAGTGAATAACACTTGAAGAACTTCATGGGTGAGATTGTAACAATTTCATGTTGATATTATAATTTACACGTATATTTTAGATTTTTCATCATTCCTTTGTATCATAGTCTATGGTATTTTTGTGTTATGTTTGTTGTTGTGTTTCCAGATTACTACCACCAAACCAAAAGTTGTGCATTACTAAAATAATCATAGCATGAGGAGTTCCTAAAGTAAAATATTATAAGAGTGCCGATTCAAGTTCACAGTCCCACCTTAACAGTTGCACCAAGGGGACACGTGGAGGTTTCCGATGGCTCCGCTCTATACTTAAACTTTTCAAGAAAATTTCTAAAGGCCTGGGACATGTGGAGGGACCATGTCTGTTTGGGGACCGACCCCTAAATTTTATTTTGAAGAAGCGCCAAGAGGAAACTTGGAGGCTTCCGCTCACTCTGCCCTTGCTTGGAATTTTCAATGGCCAAGGAAAATTGTCTCGAACCCTAGACACATGGCGCCTTCCGCTGGTCCTTCAACTTTTTCAAACAACTTTACCTGGGACTGAGACACGTGGTGAGCCCGCACTTGCTTTGGGTCTCCACTTTTGGGGACCATCTCAAAGTGCGTCATTGAGACACGTGGAGGCTTTTGTTGGATCCTTTTATACTGAGATTTTTCAAAGGCCAAAAGACATTTATCTTGGGCCTAGGGCAAGTGGAAGGCCCACACTTGTTTGGAAACTTTCCCCTATACTTGTCCTTTGTAGTTGCGCCAAATAAACACGTGGATGACTATAATATAATTAGAGAAGGGACATAATCAACGGTTCTTTGTGCATTTCACCATTTTTTCTACAATTTTTGGTCCAAGACTCTTGGAGATGTGAATACGCGTTGTTTTTCATAATTTTTGATGAAATTCCTTATCATTTTATCTGTAAAGTTCCATTGAATGGATTTAAAACTTAATTTGTGAGTCTAAGGATTGTTAAGGTTGATATTTTGAAATTGGAATTGCTCGGGCACTTGCAAAAATGTGAATTACTAGAGAAGATGGATGCGGGGTAGAGTTGTAGAGGAAAGAAAGGGAAAAGGATGAAATGATGGAGGTTACAGCACAAAAGATGAAAAAGGTGTTGCCTCGAGAGCAAAAAGGATTACCTATTAGATCTAGTTGTACAGAGCCTCGGAGAATGATTAAAATGGGGATTTCTCACATGACAAAATTAGAATGATTAGAAGGATTTGCCAAAAATTTGTGGCATGGCATCCTAGTCATTAGTCAAGGTTTGAGAAATGTGATTAGTTCATAATTGGTCCACCTGGTAGCTTTCGGATGTGAATTTGTTAAACGTCACTTTCAGAGGAAAACTGGTAACAAGCAAAGGTCCCTCAAATATTATTCTTTCTTGGGGAAAATTTGGGATGAGTGAGTGAGTGAAATGTATAAATGCAATGAGAATACTCTTGCAAATGGTCAGGGGTTGAATTCTTAAGAGAAAAATTTGAGAGAGCCTGTCTTCCTGAGAGACCAATCCGAGAAACTTGTTAATATCATGTGTTTTAAATTTCAATCATGTCAAGTTGGTTGTGAGTGTACAACCATTGAAAAGCTCTAAGACTGTTCAAAGAAACTTTCCCCTATTGATGAATTTAATCAATTTTGAGTTAATCTGTGTCAATCTTAGAGCAATTTGTGTCTGCTTTATTTCAGAATGTCTGCAAGTAGTTTTTCTTATTCCTATTGAAATCTTGTGTTAAAGTCCCTCTGAATCACATAGGATCTCATCCCTGTGACAGTTTAGTGGCATTTGCAATTTCATTTCAAGAAGAGCTTTCATCCTGTGATGAGATAAACAATTTAAAATCACTTCATTGTCATTTGTTGATAAAGATTATATGTAAGCCTTCGAGTGTATCTTAGGCATGAGGAACCAAGGGTCTTTGATGTTTAATTGATTCTTTTAGCTTGAGCCTTTGTGCTAGATTCTCAAAGATTGTGTGAAACCGTGCTGATCTAGGCCTCCATTGAAGCACACCTTCTGGTTGAAGGAATATCTTATCTATTCTAAAGCTTTATGTCATTTAGCTTTCCAATTGTTGTGAAGTCTCTCAAAGATCTGGTATAATCAACTTTATCCTGCTCAATCTCCCACCAAAATTATTCAAAAACCATGAATCCATCCTGAACTACCCATGTTTTTCCTGTATATCAACAAAGGAAAAAAATCTATTTACTAAAATATGTAAAACAATCAGGATCCCATAATGTCTTCAGTAACCTTAGCCTTGTTTTGAAAGTATCTCCATCTTTTAGAAGTGACAACTCTTGAGAGTTAAATTATGGAGTATTGATCATACTTTCCCAAGGTTTTCTTCATAAAATTTGTGCAAAAGAAGGATATCTCCATCTCCTTCATCAAACAGAGGTTACACTATGGGTCCTCTCACCCTCGGTCAAAAGGCACGACCTAAAGTAGTGAGGATAGGTCAAATCCTCTTAAAGGTGCTATCCATCTCTCCACAAATATGAGTGACAAAGGGCTAGTTAGATCTCATCCCTAGCTACAAAATGACATACATCATGATCTATCTGTCTCTAAGCTCCGTGCCAAATTTGTGATGCTTCTCAGCTTGAAAAGGAGAACAAATTTGGATACCAACAAAAGGAAAGAAGGAGACTTTCACCAAAGACAATGTGAATACAAATTCCATAAGGCAACCTAATGCTTTAAGGTATGAAAGGTCATTTAATGGTTATTATTTTACTTGTAATGGATTTGGTCATAGGGAAAAGGAGTGTAGGATGTTTTCTAGAGATGATCATCCATAGAGAGATAGTAGGAGTGAGAAAGCTAAGAATGTAGTGTGCTACAATTTCCATGAGAGAGGTCATGTTGCTAGATATTGTTTATATGATCCACCTAGTCACATTGAAGGCTACAAAGGAAAGAATTCAGTTGTGTGACTAAGTTGCGCAGTGAAGTTGGTCATGTTTCTAGGGATTGTCATGGCCCTAAAAGGAAAGAAAGGAGCTTTAAAATTTCTAACATGCATGATAAAAGACAAATCAGATCTTGGGAGTCAAGAGTGAACAATAATGTACTACCAAGGGCTAGTGTTAATGCTAATCAAGGTGTGTATTAGAACTCAAGTAATAAAAAGTGGATGGAAGTGATTTTTAGGTGTCCAAGAAGGCTTGGGACCTCTTCAAGTATTTCTTCTAGATCCATCATGATGATATATGCCTCTACTAGGATTCTTAGAGGTGTATTGATCCATATGAAGCATTGAGAAGAGGGGAATCCAAATTTCAAAGTATGCTACTAACTAGGTTGAAGTATTTCTCCTCCAAGTTGTCAAGGTATGTTGTCATAGTTTTAAAGTATGATTTTTGGTTTTTGATTGTTCAAGAAGTGTAAATTGTATGGTTAATGTCAATAGGTCTTTGAGTCTGAACAATCATATCCTCAAGTATATGTTATCACTATTGAAGCTTACTAGGTCTTGGGTTGATCCTTCAATGAATGGTTTATAATCTACATTTGTGTAGAGGGTCAAGTATCTTGGTTTGAGTATGAAGTGTTGACAGTGTATCAAAGGTCCATATTGAGTAAGTGTCAATGGTATGGTATCACGGGAAGGATATCATGTTGAGGATTCAAGTTGTTATGTCATGTCAATCTATGTACATCATGTTGTCAAGATGATAGAGTGAGTCTTAGTCTGTGGATCAATTTATCATAGTAGTCCACATAATGTGTTTAATGCTACTAATAAGTTATAAGTGTGTCGTGAACAAAGAAATGTTTGTGTACAATCATAAAGTCATGTATTGTCTAAAAATGTTTGATTCTCAGTTGTGAAAGGTATGAGTCAAGGTCTCAAGTAATTGTACAAGTGACCAAGATGGTCTCGCAGAGGTATACAAAGCCTAAAATTAAGGAAAAAGCTTATTGAAGGTCAGTTGAAACACTACAAGTGCATCATGCATAAATGTATGTGTGGTTGAATTCATAACTATGTTGGATAACTACAAGTGTGTTATATGGGCCCACATGATGGTTCATATTTCATATGTCATGTCTTAGGAGGCCTAGGAGTGTATATAATTCAAGGAGATGGTTAAAGTGTGCTACAAGATTAGATTATAGATAAGAGATAGTGATAATTCTTCATAGTCTCAATTAGTGCACTAAATCAAAGTGCTACAACTGTTCATGGGAAAATGACATGTCTCAGGTATGTTCATGAGTTTTGTGGAGTCTATAAATGTTCCTCACATTATTGAAGGCCATCAACATGATTGAAGAAGGATCAAATGTGAAAATGGACAAAGAGGTCAGGGTTCATGAAGATTGATTGAGGACAAGCCAAGAAGGGTACATGTAAATGTTTTTGGTGTTTTTGATTCATACCTAAATATGAATGCTCAGAACCTTAGAGGACATTAATGAAGAGATCATGGAAAACTTTGATAACTTGATACCATTTTTTTGCATTTTGAGTTGTTCCTACCTTAACTGGGCTCTAGAAAACCATAATAAGCGGTGTGAAGAAAATATTGTGTTTGAGGGGTCAAACGGAGAATGTGAAAAGGAAACATTGGAGTGCACCATCTACATAGAATGCAATTGTATATTCAAGAAGTTTCATAGCATGAAGAAGTTAGATTTGGTTGCAAAAGGTGACAACTCTCATCCTTGGCTATAAGATACCTAATATGAACTAGATCTGTCATGGATAAATTTTTTTATCTTGTGATCTTGGTCCTCAAACTTCATGTATAGGTGAAAGAAGAAATTGGGTACTCAGAATAGGTAATATTTCTTTGTGAAAGTGAATGATTCAAAATCTAGATGTGAATTCTTTTTGGGGGTGGCTAGTAGAGCTATGAAAGCGTAATGAAGAAGTGAAAGTGGTACATAGGATGTCTTAATGATTTTCAAAGCTATTCAAGCATGAATAAGGGTATACATCATTATAAAAGTTCTAGGAAAATGTCTAAGTTCATATATCTATGAAGTTTTGTTTAATTGCATTCAAGATGTAAAAAGAAGAGTGATCTATGTGTGAGAAAATAAGATGCTACAGTCTATGGAAAATAAATGGTGCAAGGAGAGCTTCTCTTAGTCTTCTACTAGGGGTTTAGATGCCAAAAAGGTTTGTTAGATTATGTGTGACTAGTATATAAATTTGAGGTAATTTAACGATATCTATGCTTGCTTCTCGGAGTTGACACATGGCTACAGGTATGTAAGTAAAAAACAAATTTTAAAAGGGTATGGAACTTCCTTGATATGTATAAGTTGTGAAGAACTTAATTGTTGAATCTCATCACTTGAATCATGATTGAGAATGTATCTTCATCTTGAGAAAAACATATAGGTATATAAGGTTATGTCAAGCCTGTGCAAGGTGATGAACCCCATTTTGTGATGTTTAAGCCATGTTTATCCTTATACCATTTTGATATCATAGTGCACGATGAACAATGTTAACTTCTTATATTTAATACTTTACTATGATTTTGAAGGAATTATTGTGCATATGTTTGTTATTTTTACCTTGTTAATTCTTCTTCAGAAATGGCTTAAATAGATCATGTTGTGAAACATTAACTGCACTTTTGGAAGAGTATGTGTTGAGTTATCACAAGGAGCGCATGAATTAATTCATGCACCTGGTGTAGGAATCTATTGACGTGTTGGTGTAGGAATCACCTCCGCATTAATAGGGAACACAAAGTACCACATCAAGATCATCCAAGTCATCGAATCCGATTCTCTAAAGTAGGAAATTCACACATACATGTAAATAATTCAAATTATTGGAATCACAATTGGCAGCACCATATCTTGGACATGACACAACACCATTAACTCAACAAACATTCCACCCAACTTTGAGGATGAAGTGCTTTGAACTAGAGATTTGTCATCACCAAAATTCTCTTCAATCAGTTAATGAGTTGAAGAATATTCAATAGTGATTGAATCCTTCAAAGGAGCCAATCATGGATTTCCTCTTCAGTTGTCATGAATGATTCCAATTCAAACACTTTAAGGACTGCCCTTTCATTAATGTATTTCCCAAAATAGATAGCCATCGCTTCAGTTAGCATTTAGTTAAGTAGACTTAGTCATTTGGAATAACTAGTTCTCTCCTAACAGAACTAGAACATCTCTTGTATAAAAGAGATCATGTACTCAGATTTAGTGGTTTGATTATTAGTCATTTGATTCATTGTAAAAGTGAATTTTCAATTCAATAAAGATAGCAGATTCAGGGGAAATTTTTGTTGTTTAAGTTCAAGTGTTAAACCTGATCGAAGGGAAGGGGCAAGGGCCACTCCTAACCAACGAAAAGGGAGTTTACATTTATTTCCTTTCTGTATTTGTGAATGCATTTACTATTCCAACATTTATTTCATTACTTTTATGCACTTATGTTTTCATGATCAATGATTTTCCAATTATGTATTTTATTTTAGTTTTCCTTTCAAGCATTTTATTTTGTAATCATGATCAGTTCAAAAATTTCTTAGTTTTTGTTACTAAATTAAATCTTGCATTATTGTTCCTCTGCTCCCTTTGTTAAAAAATGTTGTGGACACTACCTTGGATTGACAGAATAATATGATTAAAGTATGAGCATCAATGACACTCGTCACTTTTTGGTGCTTGTTACTGGGGAATTCAAGGTGTTATCAAAGGTTAAGGTGCTAGCTAGAGGTATTGCTTGTTGTCTGGTAAGTTTCCATTCAGAAATCTCATTTCCATAACTCTTTATTTTTAAAAAGATTAGAAGACCTTGTAGTGACAGAAAGAATCCTTTGAGTTGGAGTATGTGGAACACACACAATTAAGTTCAGTACTAATAGTTAGGGAACCATTTTTCAGTATGATAGGATTGTATGTTTAGACCTAGAGACCATAGAGGTAGATTCGTTAGATTAAATCCTCAAAACCCCCCTCAAAACCAGCTTGTGGAACAACTTGCTAACCAAGGAAGAATGGATGACGAAGTACATAACCCCAATGGTGCAAACAATGAAAATCCTCCAGTTGGCAGGATGTTTACCTACCCTATTGAATTGGATCCTAATGAAGATGCTCCTATGAAAAATATATCCCCATCAATTCTACCAAATTTCGGGGATTAGTTTCAGAGGACCCTGACCAATTCCTTTTTGAGTTTAAGGTTTTATGCCAAACATACGACTACACTTCGATACCCAAAAGCTTAAACTATTTCCCTCTACTCTAAAAGATGCAACTATGAGGTGGTTTATGGGTTTAAGCCTGAATTCCATTCATAACTGGGAAGAAATGGAACAGGCCTTCCTGGACAAGTATCAAGATTATTGTAGAGTGAGGGATAGGAAAGAAGATCTCTTTCAAATTCAACAAAAGGAAGATGAAAGTGTAGAAGATTACCTGGATCGGTTCCTTTTCCTTCATGAAGGTGTGGTATTGGCCTGGATATTAACCTACTTAAAAACTTATTTCTTAAAGGGTTGGATGAAGACACATAAGAAGCATTCAATTTAATGGGAAAGGGAGACATGAACAAGTTAGAGTTCATAGACATTATCGACCTCTGTACTCTTGAACTCGCCCCAATCTTAGAAGATAAAAAGGAAAAATGGCTAATGGGGACCTATCCAAATTGAGGGAAGAAATTACAAATTTGAGAACAGACCTCTGGTTCAACTCAATACAACTATGGATAGAGAAAAGGATAGGAATATGAGCCTTTTTTCATTTACTACCCAAGATGTAGAGCTAAACATGGACTTAAGGATTGTCCTTTGGATAAGACAGAAATATGTCTTCTCTGTGAACTCAAGCATGCCACAGATCAATGTGGACTACTTCCCTTGCTAAAGAATCACCTAAAACAAAAAAACCAAGAGGAATCTGAGCTGAACTATATGGCTCAGAGGAAAGGAGGACAATTTTAGACCAATCAAAATCAGCCCTACATCCCAAAATCACAATGGACTCCAAATCAATGGAATGCACCATGGCCATATCCTCCACTTTTGGTTCTGTTATGTCAACAAAGTAGCACCCTAGGATTTGTACATTACCAAACCCTACTTTTGACTAACATGGGATTGTCTCAAGGTATGGGACCCTTGCGATTGAGAAAAAATTCTAGAGAAGGATGGTTCCTAACCTATTCTAATGCCAACCTACTCCTAAACTATCAATTCCAAGGGACTAGAGAGAGAGAAATACATAAAATGTAAATCCTAAAATAAGGGAGGTGATATCACTAAAAAATACTAGAGAGATTCCTAGTGAAAAGTGGGGGAAAAAATGGGGAAGAAGAGGGAAGACAAATTTCCCACAGTCCCAAAACACATTCAAACCTCCAATTTCGTGGAGCACAACAAATTTAAACCCTGTAAAGGAACACAATATGCACAATATACCTAAAAAAATATAATAGAAGGAAAGAAATGCAATATAAATCAAGCTAGGGAAAGAAGATCCACAAAACACTAATTTTATTGCTTAAAATGATGCACAATCCATTACAATATAGGCACAAGGCAAGAATCCTTCACAAAATGCATAAATTTGAGGCCTGTAGCTCACAAAAGTGCTGGAACAATTTTGGAAGAGTTCCTTTACATTTCAAAATCTCTTTCCCTAAAATGAAGGGAAATTACATATATATAGAGAAAAGGAGCTACCAACCGACATCTTTCATTAATTTCCATATACGGAGGTATGGGCAACCATACCGGTTCACTTTCCAATGGTACTTTACTTGCATGACAAACATGGGTGCCATACCTCATTAATCTGGTTGTTGAGATACCTTGTATGATGTCATTAATGTCAAGCCATATCTGAAATTCCTTGTTGACGGTTGATAGTAACCACCAGTTGACATGTGATAAGAATAGGGAGAGTCACTACTAATGAGGGAATGATTGTCACATGGTAAGAAGAAATATTGTCACGCGACAACGAAGGAAGGTGATGCACGTCAAGATGGAATGCCGTCACTCGAAAGGAAGAAAGTAGTGACACACGTAATTATGGAATGTTGTCATGTGATAGGAAGAAAGTAGTGACGTGCGTCAAGATGGAATGCTGTCACACGACAGGAAGAAAGTAGTGACACACATCAAGAAGTGGCAGTTAACACGTGTCAAGAGAATGGTTATCACATGTCAAAGCATGAAGTTGTTAACGTGTGATAGGAGATGATGAAAAATGCATGGTTGGCGACGCGTTAGTAAAGTGTGATTGATGCATGTCAGGAAGAGGGGTGTTGACGCGTGTCAAGAAGAAATGGTTGACACACGAGAATAAGGTGAAAATCCATACATTTTTCCAGATCGACTATTAAAATCAACCCAGCTCCAAACCTTCACCACGATGAGCTTGATCGTAGGTTAATTCATTTTTTAGGGGGGTAAAAATATGGATATCAATTTGGTGATTTGTGTGGTGATTTGCTTGCTATATCTGGAAGATCAACGATTTTGCATCTATTGGGCATGGGGTCATTTTGATTGTTGAAATTGGTATGATGCCTGAAACTAGAAAGTGCAATAGCAACAAAGCACAACTATGCACAAATAACAAAATCATAAATATCCCAAATGGAACATGCAAAGAGTGCACAAGAACTTATCTGAAAATAAACCTAAACTGTGAGAATAATGTGATACAAACACTTAGAGGAATTAAGAACCTAAACTAGTATGTACAGAAATGAGATTCATCCTTGACAACAATGCTTTAAGTAGATCCCATTGACTGGAATATGCAATTATTCTCCATCCAACTTTGACAATTGGAAAGCATTGTTTTATTTTCACTCTGAGATCAATGGCCACTCCATATTGCATAAAAATTGGAGTGCCTTCCTGGTTTGGCTCTGTCTGCATCCCATTTCAAAACTAAGTTGACTTCCTGGAAAGTTCTATTTTTGGATTTTCTGTCAAAGTTCATCTTGATTTGAGCTTGGTGATTCTCCATTATTTTCATGGCCTGTTTCCTTAGCTCTTCTAGCTCCACGAGTTCTCGCAAAATTGATTTCCATAGCTGGAACTTCAAACAACCCAACCGCCCGATAAGCTTCAATGCTGGTAACTCAAGGGATATTGGCAGTCGTGCTTCCCTTCCATAAACCAACTTGAAAGGTGAATAACAAGTTAAATTATTGGGAGTGATTCTATCGAAAGGCACAAGGATAATTTCAATTTGGTATGCCAAGTCCTCTGATTTTCATTGAGGGTTCTTCTTATGATTCTTAGCATTTTCTTGTTCATGGACTCTACTTGCCCATTACCCTGGGGGTAGTATTTAAAATAAGTACTCAAATAGATGCCATTTCTAACAACCCAATTAGATATCTTTTCTCCAATGAAAGCTAAGGAATTATCTGATATTATAGTAGAAGGAACACCAAACCTTGTTGCAATACCTTCATAGAAATCTAGAATGCTAGCTTCATTTGATTTCTTAAGTGTGGTGATTCTTGTCCACTTGGTGAAGTAGTCTATGGGTGTAAGAATCCGTTTGTGACCTAGGTTGGAACTTAGATTGTTCACTCTAATAAAATCCAGCCCCCATTACATGAAAGGTTGTTTAACGAGATAGGATTGAGTGGGAGGGCTTAACATCTCTTTACATGTGAATAAGGAAAACTTTTTGTATTTCTTTCAATTCATGAGTAACAATCATTGAAAAGATCAGGCCAGTAATAACCATCCCTCGTGATTCTAATAAGCTGTTGCTTTTGGGAAAAAATTACAACCTGCCTCTCCATCATGAAACTTGTGTAGTAACCTCTCTATTTGATCTATTATGATGCACCTTAAGAGGATACCATTCACATACCTTTTGAACAAAATATTCTCTACAAGAACATATGGGATGTAATGAAGTCTGAAATACCTCCTTTTGGAATTACTCAATCCTTGAGGACTTTGACCCATTTGAAGAAAATATACAATATCCTAAGTCCAATAAGGAATGGGTATACCACTTATACTGTTCTTGATTATCTTGCAACACCATAACAACTTCTGCCTCCTCTCTTGATTCAACATGTTGGTTAGAAGCTAGTTGCTCACAAAACCCTTTCCCCTAACTAATTTGGTCACATTTATATCAATATCATACTCCATGACCTTGGTTATCCAACCAACTCTCTTTTCATTAAGGTCCTTGTTCAAAAGAAAATATTTTACACCAACATGTGAAACTAATAGATGAATTTTGTTATTTGACACTAGATGCCTGAATTTATTTAAACTTCTAATCACAACAAGGACATGCTTCTCAATGAATGAATATATCACCTCATAATCTTGAAGACCTTGGCTGAAGAATGCAATAGGCTACTCTAGTCCTTCTTGATTTGGTTGTACCAGTATGGAAGATATTACACATGCATGCCTCCAAAAGCGTATAAAATGAAGTCCTTCGAGAAATATAGATTTATGAGGGTTGGAGCCTATGTAATGGCCTGCTTTATAGCTTCAAAGATTTCTTTTCCTTCAGTAGTCCATTTGAAAACCATGTTATTTTTCAACATCAATGTGAGTGGCTTGACAAGATGGGAAAAGTTAGGAACAAACCTCCTAACAAAATTAATTTTCCAAAAAACTTTGGAGAGCCTTCTTATGACTTGGCAATGACAATGCTCGAATAGCTTCAACTTGTTTTAGATCAATTGCCAACCCCTCCTTAGACACAATGTGGCCTAAGATCTTACCTTCATGAGCTAATAATATATTCACTTTTTGGATTCAAAGACAATCTGAATCTCCTGCATCTTTGGAATAATTTTCGAGGTGAAAGAGGTGACTTGTTGCGTTCTTAGAGAATACAGTAATGTCATCTAGATACACAAGAACTATCTTATTGATCAACCCTTTGAATTCCATATCCATTTCCCTTTAGAAAGTGGCTCGACATTTGATGTCCAAATGGCATCTTCCTATAAGCATATGTGCCCCACTTCATAGTGAAGGTTATCTTGAATTGGTCTTCCTCTTTCACCATGATTTGATTGTAGCCCAAGTAGCCATCTAAAAGTGAAAACCTTTCTGATCCAACTACTACTTGCAATATTTTCTCCATGGAAGGAAGTGGATAGTGGTCTTTGAGAGAGGCCCTATTTAAGTCTCAGAAATCCACACATAACCTGATTTCCCCATTTTTCTTCCTAACCGGCACCAGATTCGCTACCCATGAAGAGTGCTTGATCGGGAAGATGATGCTTGCCTCTATGAGCTTGTTCAATTCCTTCTTCATGAGAGGCTCAATGTGAGGGTTTACCGGTCTTTGATTTTGTCTAATGGGCTTGGATTCGGATCTAGCTCAATGGTGTGTTGTGCCAATTTTGGATTAAACCCTCTCAGATCCTCATAGCTCCAAGAAAATACATCCGGGAACTCTTGAAAAAGCTGTATGAATTAAAATTTTTCTTGATTCATGCTCACCTTGCCAACTTGGATCATTTTACCCTCTTCAACTGAAATGGATTCTGAATCTTCCCTTTTTACCTGAATGTTGGTCTTCTCTCTTTGAAATTGATCATTGGGATTGAATATTGACTCTAGAGTCACTAAACCCTTTGGAAATTTGTTTTTTTCCGTAGTTGTACCACTTGATCCTCGTCTACTCTGCTCCAATTTATCCTATTTTTAACCGAGAACTCAACCTCTTCCTGCAATAAATTAATGATCTATTGATCATTCTCAAATACATGCCAACTTGTGTTATTGTTCTAGTACAGTTGGCCTCACAATTACATGAATATGTGGCTGCATTTTATCTCTCTTAATACTGTCCACCACATCAAATGTTTCTCTAATTTCTGCAAGCCTATCTGCAACCTCATTCTTCTTGCTCTAGTATGGCTTGAATATTGAACGCTCCAAAATAATCAATTTGATCCCATGCACGATGCTTTGTAGGCTTTGAGCGAGATCTTTCTTTGCAACATGTTTTCCCTAACTTAGTTGACAATTAACTCACTATCTCCAAACGCTTGAAATTTTTGTATACCCATCTTTCTCGCTCAATTCAAACCATGTATCAAAGATTCATACTCAATTGTATTGTTTGAACAAGTAAACTAAAAATGGAATTATCAAAGTAGTACTTCATACCTTATGGTGATAAAAGCATTGCTCCTCCTCTAGCGCCTTGACTGCTCCTTGAGAAATCAAACAATATCTTCCATACTTCATTATCACCCTTATCATCCGGTTTGGTGAGGCTAGGAAGAGGTGGGTTTTACTCGTGCAAATAATAAAATCCCAACTCAGCCACCTCTATTTCCTTGTATGGATCATATATGTGTCTTTTTTTTCCCATTCATCAAGAGTTGAATCTAGGATGCCCCCAACTTTGGTAATTACTTCCTAAGTGTTTGGGCAATCCTCTTGATCAAAAGTGAGAAATTTGCATTGATTAGGCTTGGTATATGAGGCTCAATATGGAAATTTGAAATAGGTTCAGACAGATTGTAGTCTTAGCTCCATACTTTGGTCTAAAGAGTATATTCAACTAATTAGCTGATAAGAAACCTCCAATTTTAGCGGTGAAGTCTTTTGACAAACACAATGCAAAGAGTGGTGGAAAGTCAATCACCGATATATCTGCATTGAATGTGATGTTTAAACCTTTTATGATCCCAATAGTCCTCACCGTTGTCCCATACAAATGTACCACTTCTTTGGAAATTAGGTCCTATTTCAAGCCCAACTAATTTGCAATCTTTTCGAATTACCAAACTACTAGCCCCTGAGTCAATCATGCAATTGTGTACAAGGTTGTTCCCAATAATAAAAGATATATATAATGGAGGAGGATTCATGTTTTTACCTTGTTGACCTCCATGAAATCCTTCTTTAGAGATGCATTAGTGAGCACCTTCTCTTGATTCTTGGAAAACTCATTTGATGCATTGACCAATTTTCCATGGTTGCTTGTAACAAATCCCTGTTGGCCCAAAATTTTCAATGATTCCCACATAGAAATGCTTACATTGGTCTTCTTCATTTGATCAATAATGTTAAAAGGAGATGGATTCTCCTTCTTTTGCCCCTTACTCGACATGAATTTCTCCTGCACATGGGCTACTACAACCAGTACCTGAGTTGGCTTAGAAGGTAGTTTGGGATGATTTTGAACGTTTGGGGCTGCACTTGGATTGCTAATACCCCAAAGTGTGATAGAAGGATGAGAAGTACTTAGATTAGATGACTTCCCTTCCTCTATATTCCTCTTCTTAGACCTCATGTTGGCTACCACACTTTGAGAAGGGGACTGATTTATTCCACATAAATCCTTAGCTTTCCAATTCACAAGTGTTGTCTCGTTTGGAGGTGCTTCCTGATTAGCTACCTCTGCTTAACTTTCTTCTTGGTTTGGTTCTTGAGGAACACCCACCATAGTCACCATCAATGCTTGATTTAAATCACCATTGAAGCATGTTGCCTGATTGTGTAGTTGGATGCATGGGAAACACCATTCATATTCTTGTGCTATGTTGTTTTGAGTTGGAACCAAGGCCCTAGATGTTGAAACTACATTAGGGTTATATGCTTGGAATGGCTTAACAACTTGGGGTTATTCTTAATTCTGGTTAACAACTTGAATATGTGGCTGTTTGGCTGATATGGAGGTTTATTGGGTTGGAATTGAGGCTAATAAGGTCTATAATTTTGATATTTTTTCCTCTTAAGAGTTACCAACTCATTTCCTAAGTTTTGTAATTGTTTCATAACCTCTTGGAGTTCATTTGAAGGGATAAAGGAAGTGGAAGCTTCATTTGAACTCTAATTTCTTGGAGCAAAGATAGGGGTTATTGTAGGTGTTTGATTAGGATTAGGATTAGGATTCCCCATATCCAGATAAAGAGGCATAGGTGGCCTAGGTGCAAGTTTACCAACTTGAATTAGGAATTTCTCAGCTCCAATGGCTATGGTGTAGGCATTTGGTAGGGTTTTTCCTCCCATAGATTGTATTATAACAAATATATAAGAATTTAGAGCTTTAAGAAAATATAGAAATGTACCTTCGGTTGTTGGTCTGACCATAATTAGGATCCTGTCCCATGTTATTTGTAATTTGGAATTGAAGTTTTTCATGTGCTTAGGTGGTACCCTTTTGATTGTAGTCATTTTCTCCAAAAGGGATAAGTTTTCATCCCTCTCCCTAAAATGGCCATAGAGAGCTGTGCACAATTGATCCCAATTCTGAATTGATCCTTCTCCCAAGCCTCTGAACCACTGCAATGCTTTTCCTTTGAAATAAGAAGCCAACAAATTGACCGCAACATCCATCTCAACAATCTCATGTATGACATAGACATTTGCAATGTCTTGAATGTGGTTGATGGGAGTTGTGTGATTTTCTCCAGTGAAGTATGGGATATTCTTTAATGCTGCTATCGGGACCGGATTTTGTGCATTAAGGGAAAGTGGACTACTTCCTATGAAATTTGCATAGGGGTTTGGAGGTGGCTGATTTGGTGGTTGTTGATGAGCCATCTGAGTGGCCTGAGAACTCTATTCGATTAAAGAAATGGTCTACTAGGTGGAGGTGTGGATAATGTTCTATTGGTGGAGATGGAGACCTTTGTACTCTTCTTCCTCTCCTTCCTCTGCTTAGAGATAACTGTAAGTATTCAAAGATACCTTCTTCTCTTGCTCTAGACCGGGTTTGCACTCTTCTCATGAACTTGATAAACTTGGGCTGCTAAAACCACTATATTTGCATGTGAGAGATGCCGATGATGTGTTCTTTTGTAAAGCCTCTAAAGGCTGAAAATTCACCAAGACACACACCCAATCTTGATAAAAATGAAAATATTGACTTTTGTCCCACAGTGTGCCAAAATTGTTATGTCAAAAAAGTAGCACCCTAGGATTTGCACATTACCAAACCCTACTTTTGACTAACATGGGATTGTCTCAAGGTGTGGTACCCTTGCGATTGAGACAAACCTCCAGAGAAGGCTAGTTCTTAACCTATTATAATGCTAACCTACTCCTAAACTATCAATTCCAAGGGACCAAAGAGAGAGAAATACATAAAATGTAAATCCTAAACTAAGGGAGGCGATAAGCACCAAAACAAGACTAGAGAGATTCCTAGTGAGTGAAAGTTGGGGAAAAATGGGGAAGAAGAGGGAAGACAAAGTGCCACAGTCCCAAAACACATTCAAACCTCCAATTTCATGGAGCACAACAAATTTAAACCCTGTAAAGGAACATAATATGCACAATATACCTACAAAATATAATAGAAGGAAAGAAATGCAATATAAATCAAGATAGGGAAAGAAGAGCCACAAAACACTAATTTTATTTCTTAAAATGATGCACAATCAATTACAATATAGGCACAAGACAAGAATCCTTCACAAAATGCATAAATTTGAGGCTTGCAGCTCACAAAGTGCTAGAACATCAACATTAATTTGTTGACGTGCGACAGGAGATGGCGGCTGATGTGTGTCGATAAATTATGATTGACGCATGATAGGAAGAGGAGCATTGATGCACGTCAATAAGAAATGGTTGACACATGACAAGGGTAAAATCTATACATTTTTCCAGCTCAACCATTAAAACAAACCCAGCTCCAAACCTTCGTCGTGGCTCATAATCTCACTATGAGATACCCTGTGAACTGCTCCCCATTAACTATTAATTCCCAGGACTGCGAGTTAATCCAATTTGGGGGTGTAAATACGGATAAAGTTAAAAAATTCCCATAAGAATGAAGCCCATAGTGGAATGCCCCACCAAATTATTATCAACAACCTTGGGCTCCACATCCAAACATTCCACCATATCAACAATAGTGGAATGCACCTCAAGGATCTGGGAAACAATACTATAATCAAAGAATACCTCAAGGCCAACAAGTCCCTGTTGACTAGACCCACTAATGCTTCCCAATCTGATCAACCTACCTAGCCATATATACTTGCACAAAATGTGGCCAATCCCAAAAATGTGAGGTAGGGAAATCCAACGTATATTGTGGAATCCGATAGAAATCCCATAGTAAAATTGGTGGAAATACTAAGGATAACTACCCTCGAAAGTCGATGTGCACCTTGTTGCTAGATTGTGAGAATTTTCATTTGGACCATGATGCGAGTAGATACACTCTCTTATAGAGTGTGATCTAGAAGAATGTGTCTATATATTGTAATATTTATAAAACCCATACTCATTGTTTTCCTCTCAAATTTTCCCCTCTTTTGAAAGTCAAAAATTGATTTTTTTGAGTTGACACCTTTTTCTAATGTTCTGGTAAAGAGAAAAGTTGAGAAGTTAGAAAAATTCTGCATTTTTGAGTCATTTGTGTGATTTGCGGGTTTGTCGGACATTTTTGTCCCATGTGTCCCAAGTTCACTAGGGCTCTCTGTTCGCCGATCGGCCACTTTCTCGAAATCTGTTAACTTGTGGGCCCGTCGGAACTTTTTGTTCCAACTGTCCCAAGTTCACTTGGGCTCTCTATTCCCGATCACCCGTGTTAGCCGCATCGTGCACTTCGCGTACTTTGGTCCCTCATGTCCGAAAACATTTGTGCATTCTGTCCCCGCATCACCCGCATCGGCCGAGTCACACTTTCACATCCCTCATGTCCCAAATGTACCAAAGGCCATCGGGCTAATTTTTCTTGCTCTTCTCGATGCTTGCTTTTGAGTTGGTGGATATGAATTTAATGCGCATTTATAACCTTCTCTCTCCTAAACGACTATTTAATAGACTTCCCCCTACACATTTTTGCACACTACTTTCTCATTGCCATTTGCTCATACCCTTGTAATTGAAATTTCGCTCGTGTCCCCATTTCCCCTGCAATTTCATCGCGGATTCAAGTTGTGAGTTTGTTTTCCTAAGTACTGTCAACATGAAGATTAAATTTCAAGGCCAGGAGCAGGTTTCTCCGCTCGAGTCCTCCGTTCCCGATATCGGGGACAGTGAAGTTCGTCACCTGGACTTTGGTGATTTTTGGACCAGGTTGACAAACCTGAACCCCTCTCCCATGGCACAAATGATAAATGATAGTGGCCTGGCATTTGCTTACTAGTTTCCCAATCTTGGTGCAATGTGCCGACATGGTACTCACCTGTGGGGCTCACTTCAACCCCGACACGAGAGAATTAACAAATGTGCATGGGGAGTTAATTGCTAAGCTTGACGCTGCCACCATTGCCACTGCCCTACGGATCCCTGAAATGGATAATTCTGTAGTAATCTCTCAAAATCAAGCACAAGACACTCTTCGACCAAGATAGTGAGAAATACAAGGCAAGAGTGGCAAAGTCATGGTTGAAGAACCCTAAGAAAGGGGCATCCCGACTATCAAAAGTTATGTTTAGAGAAGATTTCAACGAGAAGCTCTTTGACTTCATAATCTGTTAGCTCTGTCATGGGCTTACCCTCTACCAGTGAGTTCCACTTCTAGATGTGCCCACTTATCAATATAGTTTGTGAAGGTACCCAGAACATCAACTGGGTAAAGATCATCTGCATGAATTTGATAGAGTAGGCATCGAATGTACAACAAAGTAAGAAGTTCTACATGACTTCTTATCTGATGTATACCCTTGCAGCATCCAAACAGTGGTTTGGCTTCACGTACATTGATGTTCTGAAGGGTGATCCTATATATGCTTACTACCCTCAGTTCACCTGGACACTAGTAATCACAATTTCAAGAGGGTGAATGATGCTTTCACCATGTACATTGTAAGGCTTCTAGAAAGTGACACTGCTAGGAGATTCTCTAGATGAAGCCATGAGCCTAATAGCAAAGTACGGAGCCTACTTCATTCAATTCAGAAGGTTCTCTTATATCAGGCTAGTAGGTTATGAGAGCACTCCTCTTAAGCTCCCCATATTTTGTAATGATAAGATGGCCCTGATTGAGGTGTGTAGACAATTAGACAAATTACACAGAACCTGCAGGGATAAGAAGATCACTGGGTTACACTTCCCCATATCTTTGGGGAACTATACATGCAAAACCACTCTGGATGCTCAGAACATAGAGAGAGCCCTTGCTCCCATCACTGTCCACTTCTTTAGGCCCAGAACCTGTTTCAACTTGAAGAAATTCATTGAGCTGAATATCAGAACAACTACCATCATAGGGCAGACACTGAGGATTATTGGGCTGACTGCACAAATGATTTTGAGGCCAGAAGGAGGCATTATGGCAGGTTTCCCCTTCAGTTAATACAAGAGCTTAACCTATATCAGATTCCTGAAGGGCTTTAGGATGACAACACAAACCTATTGTCATATGAATATGAAACTGTGATCAAGCACACTCCTTTAGAGGATCTGGACTAGTTTAAGAGGGAGAAAGATGATTTGGCTGAGATTCTAGCCCCTGTCCTGGTAAGAACCAAAGTCTGGGTTGATAGAAAGGTTTGTGAGCTGAGGAAGAACGCAGGAGAATCCTCTTCCAAAGACACCTTGACACCAAGGAAGGAGGCACAAACACCCAGTTCAGAGGTACCTATACAGACTCCTCTTGCTTCATCAAGTAAAGGACTGAATCCTCAACTCCTTCCTCCTCCACTCAGGTCTATCAGAAGAAGGTAAAGGAAGTCAAAAAGGAGCCCATTGAAGAAGATCCTCTACCAAAGCATTCAGAACTACCTTCTGGGCTAGAGAACATCATTGTTCTTAGTGAGAGTGAAGATAGTGAAATGCCAATTCCTGCAGGTGCTTCTGAAACCACAATGGATAAGGAGCAGGAAATTCATAGCACCGAGCCTCCAAGCACAATGTGGATTCTTCTGTCCAAGAAGGCTCATCTACTCCACTCACATCTCAATTGGAGGCAACAGTGGTAAACACTCTAAGTGCCATGAGTTCTCTCACTCTTGGTTCTCTTGCTCCTCCCTCTTCCTCTTCTTCCACTTTTGCATGGGTGCAGCCTTTTGTTGATAGTAGGAAGAGGAAGTCTTCTTCTCAGATCTCAGGGCCCAATTTTGATGTTGTGGTGGCCTTGTTGGGTACTACTCCTTCTGCTCCTGCCAAGAAAGCTAGAACAACTTCAAGGATAGTAATAGATGCCCAAGGTCAGCAATTCCTTGAGATAGCTAAGCCCAAAGTTGATAAGCTAGAGTAGGATTTGTAGGCCTTTGATCTAGAACTTTCAAGGATCTCAATGGGAGAGTCTACTCCTGAAGGTGAAATACACAACCTTCAAGAAATAGTCACTAGGGTCATTGGGAGGGTAGAAAAAGGGCAGCAGACTATAGAGCAGTTGGAGGAGTAGGCTCAAGTGCTTTCTAGTTTCATCAAGTCACTACTATCTAAAGATAAAGTTTTAGACCCTACCCCACTGACTGCCCTTCCACCACCTGTGATCCTCAGCCAAGATGAAGTCCAGAGCATCAAGGATATACACAGGTACTCCATCTATGGGAGGGATATGGAGGCCATGGTGGATGACATGATTGTTGCGTAGGTTGAATTTCATTGGTGAAGCCTTCAAGATCAATGAGAAGGTAAATAATCTACAACATAAGCTCTCCTCCACAATTGGAAATATGGATAAAGAACTCAAACTTTGGAGCAGTTGCATAGTAGACCTTCGCCTGATGGGGCAGACTGATGAAAATATTTTGATGGCGAGTAAGGTCTTTGATGATGTGAAAGATAATTTGTCAAAGTCATGGGTATTCAGCGTGGAGTGGAAAATCAGAGTGCTGGAAGAGGCTTTGAGAGAATTAAGGAATAGTTGGTAGAAGGGAGAGGCTTTCAAAACTTTGGTGGTATCTACTTTTAAGGATATCCACTGCCACCTCCACGATGAGACCTCAGGTGTACCTTTCTCCCTGTAGGAAATTAAAGCTCAATTCAGAACTTTTGTCAAAGAAAACTTGTTTAAGGAGGATTCCATTACCAAGGAGAAGATAAAGGAAATCTACTCTCTCCAATCTGCCATTGAGGAAGTAAATAAGGAATATCATACGCACACCGAGTTTGACAAGGAGATGGAGAAATGTCTAGGATCTTAGACCCAAGCTACTGCCAACACATCGGTTCCATGTGGCAGAGACATAGCAGAGGCTTTGAAAAGGTTTAGACAATGGATCCTCAAGTTAGTGGGCCCTTCCCAATCATGAGCACTTGTTTTCCCCTCCTAGCTTCTCTCTTTCTTCTTTTTCTAAATTTGGGATTATTGTAAGTAGTTGGGGTTTTGCGTTAAGCATCCCTTTAACTAAACATTTTAGTTAAAAGAAGTAGTTACCAAGTGTAACTGATCTGTAAAATTATATAATGGGCTCTCTCCGCCATTTTCAGGGCTGGAACTTGGCTTATTTTTGAAAGTGTAAAAAGTAACAAAGAAATCCATACAAAAGATCTTTCTTTCTTTGTCCATATGATCCTGTTCTTTATTACTATCCATTGAATATTGTTGAATCATTTGTCTATATTATGTCAAGAAGCTTTGTATTCTTGTGGATGTTATTTCTGGAACTTTGTGTCTTTGCAATAGCATCTTATTGATTCAAATGCAAATGGTTTTATTCCAAACAATTTTATTCTGGCATGCATAAGGAATTATTTTGTTATCTATAGTTCTGGAGAATGCCTTTCTACTCATTTCCACTACTTCATTCCTCTGTACTTTTGTATTGATGATCCATTTTATTTTAAAACACTTTCATGATATCCAAGTTCCACATTAAAACTATGCATTGTACATATGTAAATAGGTTTTTCTTTTGAATAAGGGAACCTCTCCCATTAAAGAGGAGGGACTTCTTGTCCCCTGACTGTTGCTCTCAACAAAGTCCTTTTTGATGACCAACACTCATGACATCACTTGAATATAGATTAATTAATCATATTCATGAAGCCATTGAGATTGGTGTGTGTCGAATAACGTGGCAAATAGATCTAAGGAACATGGAGAAAATCATAATGAAGGGCTCACTAATTTTTTTGGCCTTAAAGCATGCCCGATATACCGGGAAATGTGCTTTTCTCATATGGGTGGGATTTTGACCCATAGGTTTATGGGACGGTTTTGGCCCATGGTTTTGTAAAACTATTTAAGTAGTTGTCTATTTATATGGTTTTGTGCATATGGTAGGCATGATGTAACATTGCAAATGTGTTTTGAATTTTGACGTTAATTCTGTAGAGTTTGTTGAGCATAGCTCCAAACAAATCTAGGTATTGTATTGAGAGAGTGGTGGCTTGTAATAAAATCTGAGCAAGTGATTCTTGGTGGACGTAGCCCAAATTGGGTGAACCACGTTAAATATTATCTACGTGTTGTGTTATTTTATTCTACAATTTTATTTGAGATCTATAATATTTTCTCCATACTAGTTTCTCTTTGTTGTGATTTTGTGAGGATTATTCCGCATATTTTATCTCTTATTTCCCAACAATTGGTATCGTGAGCTGGTTTGGTTTCTTTGAAGTGTTGAATCACAGGAAAGTTTTATCTTGAGTGGGAGCTATGGAAGATGATGGAAGATCTAGGGTTGATAAATTCAATGAGAATAATTTCAGTCTTTGGAAGATGCTGATGGAAGATTACCTTTATCAGAAGGATCTTTATATTACATTGTCTGAGAAGGTGAACAAACCCTCGAGCATGATAGATGTAGAATTGGATTTGCTGGATAGGAAGGCACTTGGGATAATCCAGTTGTGTCTTGCATCTTCGGTATTATTTAATGTTTCAAAGGAAAAACTACAAAAGAATTGATGGATGCATTAGGGAAGTTGTATGAAAAACCCTCTACCTCTAACAAGATATTTTTAATGAAAAAGTTGTTTAATATGAAGATGTATGAGAATGGTTCATGTGAGATCATCTAAATTATTTTAATAAGGTTATAAATATGATAGCTTTGATTACAATAGAATTTGATGAAGAAGTTAGGGCTTTATTAGTTCTTGTGCTCTTTACCGAGAGTTAAAATAGCCTGGTAATGGCGGTAAGCAACTCAGTTCTAGCTAACTCAAAGTTGAAATTTGAGGATGTTGTAGGGTTGATTCTAAGTGAGGAAATGTGAAGAAAAATCTCTAGTGAATCTTCTACTTCAGGGAATGCTTTGATAGTGGAAACTAGAGGGAGACAGAAGAATAGAGGAAGCCGTGGAAAATTAAAGGATCAGGCAAGGTCAAAATCCAAAAGCAAGATAGTATGTTGGCATTGTGGAAAGCTTGGGCATGCAAAGAAGGACTGTTGGGAGCTTCAGGACAAGAAGAAACAACAGGAAAAAAACAAGGAGGCAAATGTGGCAACGGGTAATGTATGTCAGGATGCTTTGATTCTTTCTTTGCATAATATTACTGAATCTTGGGTTTTAGATTCGGGGGCTTCTTTACATGACACTCCACATAGGCATTATTTTATTGATTATGTTCAAGGAGATTTTGGGCATGTTTTTCTTGATGATGATGAGCCTTGTAGCATAGTTGGAAAAGGTTCTATTCAGGTTAAGATGTAGAATGGGAATACTTGGCTATTGAAGGATGTTAGACATGTGCCTACATTAAGACAAAATTTGATATCGGCAGGGTAGTTGGGAAGTGATGGTTGTACTGTGATATTTACAATGGAATCTTGGAAGGTTACCAAGGGTGCTCTTGTGGTGGCAAGAGGTAAGAAGGTTGGAACCTTGTATTTAACCACTTATAGCACTAATGTTTGTAATCTTGTGGCTTCAGAAGTAGATACAACATTGTGGCACTATAGGCTCGGTCATATGATCCATAAGGGCATGGAGATCATAAAGAAGGATTTTTGGATATACAGAAACAGGTTTGGAGTTCTGTGAGGACTGCATATATGGGAAACAAAAGTGAGTAAGGTTTCTCAAGGTTAGACCTACAAAGAAAGAGAGTAAGTTAGAGCTGGTGCATTTTGATGTATGGGGGCGGCTCAGGTATCATCTCTTGGGGGTTCAAGTTATTATGTTACTTTTATTGATGATGCAACAAGGAAAGTTTGGGTTTATTGTATTAGAAACAAATATGATGTATTTGACACTTTTGTTAAATGGAAAGCCTTCGTGAGAGAATGAAAAAAGTCTTAAGATAAAATGTCTCAGGTCGGATAATGGAGGGAGTATTACAACAATGAATTTGATGATTATTGTTCTAAGAATGGAATCCCGGGAAAATACTGTTCCAAGAACTCCACAAAGCAGAATGAGGTCTCAAAAAGGATGAACAGAACAATAATGAAACATGCTAGGAGTATGAGGTTACATGCAGGACTACCTCTTTCTTTTTGGGTAGAAGCAGTGATCATGACTATGTACTTGATAAACAGAGAACCCTCAAGTGCCTTAGATGGAGGCATACCTGAGGAGGCTTGGTATGGTAAGAAAGTTGATTATTCATTTCTTAGAGTCTTTGGATGTGAGGTGTTTGTTCATATAGACAAGGATGATATGAGAAAACTAGAGGCTAAATCAGAAAAATATACTTTCATTGGTTATGGTGGTGATGAATTTTGATATAAATGTTGGAGTATTAAGGAAAAAAAAATCATTCGATCTAGGGATGTGGTCTTTAATGAGAAATTCATGTATAAGCAGTAGTTACAGGAAAATAGGGAAGAATCCAAGAAAGAATATGCAGCGGTAGAGGATCTTCCGGATGGGAAAGTGACACATGAATTAGTTCAGAACCTCCTCAACATGAACCCCAAACTCCTATATTGAGGAGGTTTTCTAGGGTAAGAAGAGAACCTGAACGTTTTCTCCTTCTCTTTATTATTTATTACTCATTGATAGTGGAGAGCCAGAGAGCTTTGATGAAGTAATGCAGGTAGATGCCAGGAAGAAGTGGGAGCAAGCCATGGATGAGGAGCATCAGAATCTCATGGAGAACTAGACATGGGATTTGGTGAAGCTACCCGAAGGAAAAAGAGCATTACAGAACAAGTGGGTGTTCAGAGTCAAAGAGGAAGAAGGAGGCAAGAAAAGATACAAGGCCGGTTGGTGGTCAAGGGGTTTGCATAGAAAAAGGTATAGATTTTGATGAGATTTTTTCTCCTGTAGTAAAAATGACTTCTATTAGAACTGTTCTAGGAATAGTTGCAGCAGAAGACTTGAACTTAGAACAACTTGATGTAAATACTGCATTTCTCCATGGTGATTTGGAGGAGGAACTATATATGTAGCAACCAGAGGGCTATGAGGTCAAATGTAAAGAGGATATGGTGTGCAAACTGAAGAAGATCTTGTATGGATTGAAACAATCTCCACGTCAATGGTATAAGAAATTTGATAGCTTCATGATGGAGCAAGGTTATATTAGATGTCATCGACCATTGCATGTATACAAAGAAATTTGAGGATGGCGGTTATATTATCCTGTGTTCGTATGTGGATGACATGTTGGTTGCGATTAAAACACATGGGAAATAAAAGTACTTAAGAAGCAACTAAGTGAATCCTTTGCTATGAAGGATTTGGGGGCAGCCAAAAAAATCCTTGGTATGAGGATATCTTGGGATAGGAAGGAACAAAAGCTGACTTTATCTCAGGAAGAGTACATTAAGAAGGTCTTAGAGAGGTTTAATATGTAGGATGCTAAACCGATTGGGACTCCTTTGGCAGGCCATTTCAAGTTATCAAAGGAGTAGTGTCCCAAGAAAGAGTAGGAGAGAAACCAGATGTCTAAGGTACCTTACTCATCAGTGATTGGCAATTTGATGTATGCCATGGTGTGCACTAGGCCTAATATTTCCCATGTAGTGGGAGCGATGAGTAGATTTATGAGTGATCCGGTAGAGATCAGCCGACAGCGATAAAGTGGATCCTTTGGTATTTGAGAGAGGGACCATGGGGACAGATTTTGTGCTAAAGTGGATCGACACCACTTGATGTGGTTGTGTAGATTCAGATATGGCTGGAGATGTAGACAACAGGAGGAGCACAACAAGTTATGTTTACACTGTAGGTGGGACAATAGTAAGCTGGATTTCACGACTATAGAAGTTGGTGGCTTTGTCAACCACGAGAGGCTGAGTATGTTTCTGCCACAGAGGCAAGCAAGGAAATGATTTGGTTACAACAATTACTTGAGGAGTTGGGGCATAAGCAGGAGGAAGGAAAGTTGCATAGTGATAGTCAGAGTGCTATACACCTAGCTAAGAACTCTTCTTTCCACTCTAGGATGAAGCATATACAGTTAAGGTGCCATTTCATCAGGAAAAAATTGGAGGAAGAGAAGTTGAAGCTGGACAAGATTCATACGGTCGAGAATCCCTGCGAGACATGATGACCAAGGTGGTCACAAGGGAAAAAATGAAGTTGTGTTCAGCTTTGGTTGGTCTTCACAGAAACTAGTGAAGGGTTGAGAAACTTTCTCAGAGGAAAACTAGTCTCCAAGTGGGAGATTATTAGGTTGTGTATCCTATTTTCATATGAGAAAGTGTTGAAGACTATACAGTAAGAGTACCGTACACTTTCCACAGTTGTCTCACTAGGGTTTAGTGCCAGGCCGGGCCTCGAGCGGGGGTCCGGAGGTGGAAGCCCCCGGTAGTAGGGGCTCTGGAAGGTACAACCCCTGAGAAATTTTTTTTGGCCTTAAAATGTGCCCGATATACTGGGAAATGTGCTTTTCTCATGTGGGCAGGATTTTGACCCATAGGTTTATGGGATAATTTTAGCCCATGGTTTTGATACCAATGATTTTATAAAACTACTTAAGTAGTTGTTTATTTATATGGTTTTGTGCATGTGGTAGGCATAATGTAACATTGCAGATGTGTTTTGAATTCGAGATGTGAATTTTGTAGAGTTTGTTGAGCATAGCTCCAAATAGATCTGGGTATTGTATTGAGAGAGTGGTGGCTTGAAATAAAATCTGAGCAAGTGATTCTTGGTGGACGTAGCCTAAATTGGGTGAACCACGTTAACTATTGTCTCTTTGTGTTGTGTTATTTTATTCTACACTTTTATTTGAGATCTATAATATTTTCTCGCATACTAATTTCTAATGTTATGATTCGTGAGGGATTATTCTACATATTTTATCTCTTATTTCCTTACAAGAGGAACCTACTACATTTATGGATCTCTTGATCATTATTAGTGCGAGTGCACTCAAAATAAAATTTAATCTGGTGTGGGAAACATCACAAGTTATAAGAATGCCCTGATTTGTATGAGCACATGAGAAAGCATCACAATCAAGACAAGGGTGTGGGGATGATTAATGTACAACACATAGTTTAAAATCAATGGATACCAAATATATCACCTAATCTGAATTACAACCCGTTTTAGTTACTAAACAAAGTTGAGGATGTGCACACGCATAAACCTTTGAAGTATAAGCCAAATATAACAAAGGACGAAGTGATAAATTCTAAGTATCCAAATGATCCACATCAGAAATAGGTGTACCAGGAGACTATGGATGTCATCAGGGATCTGCAGGGAGAGATTTAGTGCTTGAAGGAGTACGAACACATTATGGATTGAGAAAAGAAGGTAGAACTCCCGTAGGAGGCGTAGATGACCAAAAGGAGATATTTTAAATGTTTCTCTAGGACAACATAATCCATTTGTTAGGAAAATGGTTGAGAGAAAATATACCACATGTTGGTTATGAGCACAAGAGGTAAATACTCCATGAAAATATACCCCAACATAATCATGAATTTGACAAGGAGATTACACTTAATGCAGCCATAGATGGATGGATGAGAAACATTTTGATAGACACATGCACGAAGGTTATAGAGGTAGCTAGATCACAAATATATGTCATTTTGTAGTTGGGGAGAAATCTAATTGTCCCTTTGTTACTTGGATTTGTGGAGAGATGGATAACACCTTCAAGAGGATTTGATCTATCCTCACTATTTTAGGTTGTGCCTTTCAACCAAGGTAAGAGAACCTATTTTGTAACCTCTATTATTGAAGAACAATGATAAATCCTTCTTTTGCATAAAATTTATAGAGAAGACCTTGAGAAAATATGATCAACACACTAGATCTGACTCTCACGAGTTGTCACTTCTAGATCATGGAGATATTTCACAACAAGGCAAAGGTTACTAAAGACATTTGAGACCCTGCTTGCTTCTGCATGTTTAGGTGATGAGGATTGTGCATTGGCATACACACATGACAAACAGGGGTAGGATGGGTAAGATTAGTTTTTTTGAATGAAATTTTTGGTGGGAGGTGGGGTAGGGTGAAACTAGATTCACCTAGATCCTTGAGGAACCTTACAAAATGGAAAGTCAGACCAACAGAATGCCACAGAATAGCTAAAATGTTTCTTCAACTAGAATATGTGCTTCAATGGAGGCCCAAATTAACACCTTTCACACAATATTTGAGATTTTATCACGAAGGATTGAGTTAGAAAACCCAACAAAGCATCAAGGTCTAAGCCAAATCACGCCTAAGGTACACCCAAAGGCTTACAGACAATCTCTGTCAACAGATGAGAGAAAAGTGATTTTAAATCATTTATTCTAATCCCAAATGAAATCTCTTCTAAGAAATGGAATTACAGATGCCACTAAACTATCACAAGGATTGAGGCCTATGTGATTGAATCAGATTTTAATACAAGATTGCAACAGAAACAAGAAAAACTATTTGCATACATTTAAAAGTAAAATCAACACATTTTGCTCAAGACAACACATAAATAACTCAAATTTGATTAAATCTATCAGTAGGGGAAAGTTTCTAGAATAGTCTCAGAGCTTGTCAATGGCTGTACACTTGTAACCACCTTGACATGATCATATTTTAATACAAAAAGAGATATACAAGCTTCTTAAATGGTTTCTCAAAAGGGATGGGATCTATCAAGCTTTTGATTAGAAAAATCAGTCTAGACCCCTCACACTCCAACAATTTGCATGAAAAATTCATGCCATTTATAGCATTTACAATAGAGCCTCCTCTCCCCAAAAGAAAAAAACATTTAATGCACCAGTGCTTGCCATGATTCTTTCGTGATTCACAAAATCAGATATGCAAAAGTCTCCAGGTGCTCGAGGGGGTAGATTTCATCGAATGCCCCCATATTCAACTCCTTCTCTCGGTAGATCACTCTTCCTTCAATTTTCCAACCACTTCCGCTCCTAATTTGTCAAATCTATCCCCTTGCATGCTCGGGAGAGGAAAAACGGAAAATCCGATTGGGCACGAAAGTCAGACCATTTTAATGATGAAAGACGTCCTCCATATCTTCCCACCAAACTTCAGATATCAACATTAACTTCCTTCTCTTGCTTGGCATGTAGAAAAGACCAAGAAATCATGGAGACTCACACTTCAGATGTGTTTCAGAGAAAAAGGGGGAAAATCAGATTTAGATTCATAGTTGCCATTGATCTTTACTTTGAATTTGGGCCATCCATGTGGCAGATTTCAAACTTTAGAAAAGACCAGGGCTTCCCTTGAATTTTTACAACTTTTTGAAAAAATGGAAAAATTTCACATTTTTCTCCACACCTCCGTCCTCGGGAACGAGCTTGACATGTGTCCAAATATGATTGGAGCAGAACCGTGCTCAAAATCTTCCATTTTACTCTCTTTTTGGAAAAAGGAAATTTTTTCCAAATTTTCCCCACAGCTCCGCCCTGGGAAAGCAGGCGACACATGTCCAAATGTGATTGGAGTGGTGCCACACTTCCTTTTTACTTTTGACTCTTTTTTCTCAAAAGAATTTTTTTCCAAATTTCCCAAGAGCCTGCACCTCCACTGTTGACAGGGTAAAACATTGACTATTTCCCTTATCGGGCTTGTGGGCCATTTTGAAATTTTAATCCTTAAGGAGGAAAAAATCCAAGTTTCCTCCGATGGTCCACCTCCCTACCTTTTGACTTTTCAAACTGCCACGTGTCACCATGGCACACCTTGAGGTGGTCCCAAAAATTTGATACCTTGAACGAGCGTGGGCTCGCCACGTGTCCTCTTCTTTGGCAAGGTTTGACCTGAATGCTTGAAGCTCAGCAGAAGGCGCCACATGTCATGCTCGAGGTAGTCTCCTTTTGGCCATTGAAAACTCTAAGTAAAATGCAAAGCAAGCAGAGAGGCCTCCACATGTCAGTCTGACACTTCTTTAAATTGAAACTCAAGGGCCGGTCCCCAAACATGTGGTTCCTCCACATGTCTTCATGGTGCAACTTTAAGATGGTGCCCAAAGTGGAGACCCTGAATGAGTGTGAGATCGCCATGTGTCCTATTCCACCAAACTACCCCAATTGCATGAAAATTTGTCTAAGTTCGGGCAAGCAACGGAAGCCTCCACGTGTCCTCCTGGCGCTACTCAAGGCAAAACCAAAAAGTAGATCTTCAAATGAGCGCCGTGATTTCATGAGGACACATTTTGAGTTAAATATTTCCATGAATTTTTCTAAGTACGCAATTGAGCCGCGTCCAACCAAAAGGTGCCACCTCCCTGTAGATACAAGGATGCAAATTTGAACTGGGAGAAACGCCCGTCAAACCGTAAAATATAGAAAAATGACCATTTGAGCCTAGGAATGAAATTTTCTTCAAGGGTAGAAAGTTTGGAAATGTTACAAGGCTCAAATATGTTTCTCAGAGATACATCCATTCATTTCCTTCAAGTATCTAGGGTAAAAATGATAAGGGAGACAAATCCCCAATTGTGGAGAATAGAAAACATGGGGAACTTGAGTTTTTGATGAACAGAGAATGGGAGACCCAAATTATAGACCCTTAAGTGATTTACAACCCAGGAACCAACTAAAAATGGCTATAAAGATTAACCAGGCACAACATGGGGAAGGGGAAAAATGACAGAGGCCGTAAATCAATAAATTTTCAAAGGCAAATTGGGGTGAGACTATTTTGAGCACCAACATAGGCTCGACTTGGGGATGGGCACTCCCTATGAGTGCCACAAGAACAATAGTAGACCAAGTGCCAAAAATATCCATTGGGAAACAGAGTCATCTTTCCGAGTAGAGAAACAAAGCCATCTTAAAAAAAAGAGAGAAACTAGCAAAAATAGGTCACCGAGGACCAGAACGAGCAAAAACACAAAAAAGAAAACAAACAACAAACTATACACTGTACACAAGATTTTCTTGATCTAGAGGCATCAATCCAAGAAATGCTTCAAATGCCTGCCATTAATAGGAAATTCAAGTAGTTCACCATCTAAGTCCTTGAGGAAGAAGGTATGTTCACCAATCTACTGATATCAATAGAGTAAGGGCCCATCCATAATGAGTCAAACTTTCCATGCTTTCCCTTATCCTCATGTCTGCTATCCCATAGTAGCACAAGATCTCCAATATTGAAAGCTCTGGGAGTGACCTTCTTGTCAAATAGTTTCTTCAGTTTTCTCTCTGAACTTTATATGCCTCTGGTGGGATGCCCTTCTCTCTTCATCAAGCTCAATAATTTGGTTGATGTGAGCATCATAAGGACTTACCTCTTGATCTTCTAGTTGTTGGATGAACTGATAAGAAGATAGTTGCATATGAAGGGGTAGAAGGGCTGAGTCCCATACACCAACTCAAATGGACTCTTTCCAGTGACCCTCTTGATAGTGATCCTATCTTCCCAAACAAAAAACTTTAACTGTTCACCCCACTTTCTCTTGTTCTGCTCCAATGTTCTTCTGATGATCTTCAACAAATTTTATTATTGGACTCTACTTGTCCATTTCCTTGGGGGTTGTAATTGGAGGCATATGTCAAGTTGATCCCATACTCTTGCACATTTCCACCAAAGGTTTAGCTCTAAAGCTCATGGCATTGTCAACAATAATCTTGACTAGTACCCCAAACCTGTAGATGATGTTGTTTAGCACAAATTCCATGACAACTTGGTGTGTTGCCTTCTTGGTGGGGATTGCCTCCACCCATTTAGTAAAATAATCAGTTGCTATAAGAATCCATTTGTGGCCAGCACTTGAAGGGTCTAAAATTTCACCAATGAAATCCATTCCCCATTGCTTGAATGGGGCTTCAATTGATACAGGATGCAAAGGAAGGGAGCCTAAAGCTTTCAGTCTTCTAGAGAAGCGTTGGCAACTTTCACATCTTCTAACCAACAAGGTTGCATCCTTGAAGAGATTTGGCCACCAATAACCAGCCCTCAGGATCTTGTGTGTTGTGACTCTTCTAGAAAAATTCCCCCACAAACTCCTCCATGGAGATCAACAATTATCTTGGGGGCTTCTTCTTCAGTAATGCACCTTAAGAGGACTCCCTCTAGGTTCTTCCAAGCTAACCCATAATCAGTGATGACATATTTTTGGGAAGCCAACTTAAGGGCTCTTTTTTGGTTCTTACTTAAATGCTCAGGGAAGTTTAAATGTCTGAGATAGAACATCACATCCTTGTACCACCCAAGAATTCATCAACTTTTCAAAAACACCTGCCCTTTCTTCTTCTACCTCATTTACCTCAATAGTCTACAAGTTTCTCTCAGCCATAAGCTTAGCCAAGCCCAAACCCTCACCAAATTTGTGGTTTGGATGTCCATATCATATTCTTGCAACTTGTTCACCCATCTACATATTTTTCTTGAGACTTCCATCTCTGATAAGATGTCCTTTACCATGGTATGGGGAACATAAGCAACAACCTTTGAACTTAGAATATAAGGTCTGAAAACCTTTGTTTCTTTTACCAAGGAAAATGCTTGCTTTTCCATGATAGTGTACTTTAGTTCTGCCCCTTGCAATGCCTTACTGAAAAAGGCAATTGGCCTCTCAGCCCCTTCATTATCTTTCTGCAACAGGACAAAGCAATAGTGTTTTTTGAAGCAAAGGAAAACAAGTTGGAAAGGTTTCTTATAATCTGGGGCTGCCAAAATAGGGGCATGCTTCAATGCCTCTTTGATTCCATTGAAATCTTGGATAGGCACCTCCTCCCATTTGATGACTGGTCCTTCTTTAGCATGGAAGTGATTGGGATGGTCAACTCAACAAAGTTTGATATAAATCTTCTAATGAAGTTTATCTACCCAAAGAAGGATTGGATTCCTTTCTTGGTTCTTGGAATTGGGACTTTGCTAATGGCCTCCACTCTTTCTGGATCAATCATCACTCCTTCTTGTGACACAATGTGACCAAGAAACTTTTCCTTCTACACTCCAAAATGGCATTTCTTTGGATTGAGTGAGATGCCATATTCCCTACATCTCATCAGCATCTTCTCCAAGTGCAGCAAGTGGTCACTTCTCTTCCTAGAAAACATTGTTACATCATCTGGTACACAACAATAAACTCATTGATGTAACCAGCAAAAGCAACATCCATTGCTCTTTGAAAGGTGGCTCCAACATTCATCAGACCAAAGGGCATCTTGACATACACATATGTTCCCCAAGGAGTAGTGAAGGCTATCTTGATCCTTTCTGATTCTTTCACCACAACTTGGTTATAACCAGAGAAGCCATCCAAGGTGGAAAGCAACTCAGAACTAGTCACTAACTACAACATGTGCTCCATGTTTGGTAAAGGATAGTTGTCCTTCATTGAAGCTTTGTTCAGATTCCTGAAGTCCACACACAACCTGATGTCACCATTTTTCTTTCTTGGTACTAGGTTTTCCACCCAAGAGGAATATCTTGTGGGCTAGATAATCCCTCCATCTCTTAGTTTCTTTAGTTCCTCTTGCATTTTAAGAGATAGAAGTGGATTGATTGGCCTCTGCTTCTACCTGAATGGTCTTGCATTGGGCTCCAAGGGAATCTCATGTTGAAACAAGTCTTCTCTGTATGCTTTGAGCTCAGAATAGGTCCAAGCCAGGTCTTGGTATTTCCTCAATAACTGGATGTATGACTGCTTCTCCTCTCTACTGAGATTTCTTCCTAACCAAATCTTCCTTGGCTTTTCCTTTGTACCAAGATCATGCTCCTCAATATCCCTTGAGGCTACCATACATCTATTAACAATGCGATCAACATTATCAAAATTGGATTCAAGAGCCACTAGCCCTCTAGGAATAGTGTTGGTCTTTAGTTGGATGATACCCTTGCCAAACAAGGTCTCCTTTCCTTCTGTTGCACATACCATTGGCTCCCAATCAATACTTTGATCAAAAAATTCTCCCTTGTTTTGTAGGAATCTTCTGATCTGAGCATCATCATCAAAAACCTACAATGCTTGATATTGTTAGGAACAGAGGTCTTGTCAAAACCTCAACCTCATATTCACAATATGGGGACATTATGTAATTGTCAAATCGAGACCCCAACACTGCAAGCTTGTCAGCCAAGTCATTAAATTTCCTATCATGATGCACAATGTTGAAGGAGTCAAACATCTCAATAAGATCCCAAACTGCATGTTTATACATTGTTTCATTCATTGATTCTTTGTAGCATACAATCTTCTGACTTGTTTGACAACTAACTCTGAATCTCCTTTGACAATAATGTCCTTGACACCATATTTCCAAGAAATTCTTAAACCTAGCAATAGTGCCTCATACTCAGCAATGTTGTTAGTGCATTCAAAGTTCAGCTTGAAGGAGAAAACAAATTTTTCTGACTAGGAGAAAGTAGAACAATACCAACACCATTCCCAAACCTAGAGCAAGATCCATCAAACAACAGAGTCCAAGGAGAGCCCGTATCGTTCAAGACATTTACATTCTTCAATCTTGTGCTCCTTTCCATCAACAAATCCCACAAAGTTTTCAGCATCAACATTTGTGTACAATACTTCATAGGTTGCATTGTTGGGATCCTCAATAAGATGCAACATTTTCTTTTCTCCATACAACCTGATAAGGCTTGCCCTCAATTGGAATGGTAGCATAGGACATATCCATTTGGACACTCCCACCAACACTTGCAACCCATTTTCTTGATAGTAGCATGCCCCACTTGGTTGGGTAATCAACAATGACAACATCAAGTTTTAAGTTTTTACTGGGTATGTTGTAAGTTGCACCACCAAACCCTTCACACATCCCACTACTTGGCACCTCTCTGGAGTCCATGGTAGTGCACTTCCCATATGCTGCTATCACTTTGATGTCTAGCTCATTCATGACTTCCAAAGGCATGACATTGCATGATGCCCCTGAGTCAAACATGTAGTTATGCAGCAATCTATCTTTATGATCAAAGTGGTGAAGAATGGATCCACATTCATCTGAGAGTCCACCAAGGATGTTCCCAAATAGACCTTAGGTGGTTCATCTAGCTCTTCTGATGTTGGTGGTGCTTCTCTGGTTCTTAATGATTGGTGGAGTCTCCACAATGTTTACATTTCTGCCTAGGGCAGTCTTCTCTTCTTTCAACCCCAAGTATTCAAATGCTCTCTTTTTGTGCTCAGGGATCCTAAGCAACTCAAAATTGGGACAGAGACTTTGATTTGACTCAACACTTGGGAAATATCATATGGGACATTCTTTGGCAAGGTAGTATTGGAAGGAAAGCCAACACACTCATTAGGTGGTATAAGATTTTTGACAACTTGGGCATGGGAGGGGTATGATTTTTGTTTGGAACTACAGGGCTTTTGGCAGATGCCTCTTTCTTGGGGAGCCTCTTTAGGAATGTTTGAAGTAAAGGAGCTTTAGGCTTGGCTTGAGGCCCTGCCCCTTTGACAACCTTACTTCTTGTGTTATATTCCTTCTCTTGAGCCACAACAACATTCAACAGCTGTCTATCTTCCTCATATGGGATTCCTCCATCATACTTTTTATCATTAAAGCCCTTAAATATTCAAATTCATTATTGGGAAATTCAAAAATCTTGTACATTATCTACTTCTAAAGTATGAGAGGGAGGAAGAATAGGTACCCTATGAATGCAGTCCCAAAAAGTGGCAGCAATTCTAGCACTTATCACCTCAGTTGAGGTTGCCCCTTGTTGTGAACTAGTGGAGCAACCCATCATGCATACATCATCATCATTATCATCATAGCTTCTTCTTCTTCATGCTGATTTATTCACAAGGAGCATGAGGCATGAAACATCTATCACACCAATCAATGACATCTGTCTCCTCCACCACAACAACTCGGTAGCCAAAGGATCAGGCACCATTCTATTTTCTCTGCCTTGGGGCTGCCTATTTCCAAACCCAACAGGTCCTTTGCCTCTGTCATCAGTTCTTTGATGATTTGTGAATCTATCTTGGCCTTGTTGCTTGTGTTGTCCTTGTGAACTCTGCCCAACTCCTTTCTCAGCTGGGCTAGCTTGTAGGAGATCTCCTTGACAGCCCCTGCCAAAGTTTTCACAACTTCTTCTAAATCAGCAAGCCTTGCTTGTCTGGGTTTTTTGGGTTAACCAGCTTTACACCTTCCCTCTTTGGAGGCTTCCCAATTTCCTTGATGTTGTTCTCTATTTGTAAAGCCATGGTGAAGGCCTGCCTCAAATTTGTGGGGTTCTTGTCTCTTAAGTAATATGCAGCCTTTTTATCAAATGCATCAGTATATTTGATCAAACATGACTCATCACAAGGCCTTATCCTGATAGGAAATCTCCTCAAAGTTTTATTAAACCTTGTATTGAAGTCATGTACTGACTCATTGGGGTTCTTCTTGATGTTTTCAAACTCTGATAGAAGAAACCTAGGGTCAGTCCTATCACCATATTGTAATATGAATGCATTGTTCATTTCAGCCCAAGAATCAATAGAGTTATCTGGTAATGCTTTATACCAGTCCCTGGCATCCTCTTCTAAAGTGTGGACAAACAATTTGATGTATACATCCTCATGCTCAATTTCAAAGTCTTCCATCATATTGAGAAAGAGCTTTAGATGTTGGTCACCAGTTATAACATTGTTTCCCTGGAACTTTGTAGCATTCTATTCCTTACATCTTGAGGTACTGCATTTGGGTAACCAGCCATTCCCACAAAATTTATAGGTCCAAAGGTGTTTACAACAAATGGAGGCCTAGGTTGAGCCATATTGATTCGAGGAGGTGATCTTGGGGAGAAAAAATTGATGAGGGGAGAGGGCCCTTGGAACATAGGAGTATAATTTTCAAAATGGATACCCCCTAAAGGCCTAGCTTCTTGGAAATCCCTATTAACTTCTGAAAAGATAGGGGTAGAATGGAAGCAAACCTTTCAAAATCAAATGAAGGCCCCTCTCTCAGTTGGAGAATTCAATTCCACAAATAGGCTACCTGATTTAGAGTCACTTGAATGGAAATCTTCAATGATAGGCCGCTCACTTTCATCAATGGAGATCCCTCTTCTTGTCTACTGTTCTCCCACAACTCTCTAGGATTTTCTTCCTTCTAACTTTGCTTTTCCTAACTTAGGAAACAATGTCCTAGTAGGATCTCTAGCAAAGAAAGATCTTCTTCCTTCCAGCTTTGCAAATATTAGTAACAAATCTTACTTTGACAGAGGTTTAAGACACTAGTCCTTATCAAAATCAAATCAATCAGGAGTCACCACTAAGGATTTCCACCTTAGTTGTGCAAATGCACTAAAATATGCTCTGTCAAAGCACTTATAAACTAGAGATGAAAGCTCTGATCTTCCTTTACCAAGATTTATCAGTGAGTACCAATGCAAAATTTGTAGAGACTAGAAAAGTTGCATGCAACACTTGTAACTTGAAATTTCATACAGGACCAAACACAAGATAATATTTAAAATAGATTTTTGGCACTTTATAGAGCACTTTAGAAATAGAATGTTTACGGCACTTTAGAGCAATAATCAAGAATGCCACAAGTGTTGGTGTTGTTGATGGGCTAAACAGATATGGACTGGAAATGAATCAACAAATCAATCTTTCAATGAAACTCCAGATTAAAAAATGGTGCCACAAGTGTTGGTATCCAAATTTGTTCTCCTTTTCAAGCCAAACAACAACATAGATTCAACATGGAGCTTAGAGGTAGCTAGATCACAAATATATGTCATTTTGTAGCCGAGGAGAAATCTAACTGTCCCTTTGTTACTTGGATTTGTGGAGAGATGGATAACACCTTCAAGAGGATTTGATCTATCCTCACTATTTTAGGTTGTGCCTTTCAACCAAGGTAAGAGAACCTATTTTGTAACCTCTTTTATTGAAGAACAATGATAAATCCTTCTTTTGCATAAACTTTTAGAGAAGACCTTGAGAAAATATGATCAACACACCAGATCTGACTCTCACGAGTTGTCACTTCCAGATCATGGAGATATTTCACAACAAGGCAAAGGTTACTAAAGACATTTGAGACCCTGCTTGCTTTTGCATGTTTAGGTGATGAGGATTGTGCATTGGCATACACACATGACAAAATAGGGGTAGGATGGGTAAGATTAGTTGTTTTTGAATGAAATTTTGGTGGGAGGTGGGGTAGGTGAAACTAGATTCACCAGATCCTTGAGGAACCTTACAAAATGGAAAGTCAGACCAACAAAATGCCACAAAATAGCTAAAATGTTTCTTCAACTAGAATATGTGCTTCAATGGAGGCCCAAATTAGCACTCTTTCACACAATCTATGAGATTCTATCATGAAGGCTCGAGTTAGAAAACCCAACAAAGCATCAAGGTCTAAGCCAAATCATGCCTAAGGTACACCCAAAGGCTTACAGACAATCTCTGTCAACAGATGAGAGAAAAGTGATTTTAAATTGTTTATTCCAATCCCAAATGAAAGCTCTTCTAAGAAATGGAATTGTAGATGCCACTAAACTATCACAAGGATTGAGGCCTATGTGATTGAATCAGATTTTAATACAAGATTGCAACAGAAACAAGAAAAACTATTTGCATACATTCAAAAGTAAAATCAACACATTTTCTCAAGACAACACAAAAATAACTCAAATTTGATTAAATCTATCAGCAGGGAAAGTTTCTAGAATAGTCTCAGAGCTTGTCAATGGTTGTACACTTGCAACCACCTTGACATGATCAGATTTTAATACAAAAGAGATATACAAGCTTCTTGAATGGTTTCTCAAAAGGGATGGGCTCTATCAAGCTTTTGATTAGAAAAATCAGTCCAGACCCCTCACACTCCAACCATTTGCATGAAAAATTCATGCCATTTATAGCATTTACAATAGAGCCTCCTCTCCCCAAAAGACAAAAATGTTTAATGCACCAGTGCTCGCCATGATTCTTTCGTGATTCTCAGAATCAGATCTGCAAAAGTCTCCAGGTGCTCGAGGGGGTAGATTTCATCGAATGCCTCCCGCATTCAACTCCTTGCTCTGGTAGATCACTCTTCCTTCAATTTTCCAACCACTTCCACCCCTAATCTATCAAATCTGGCCCCTTGCATGCTCGGGAGAGGAAAAATAGAAAATCCGATCGGGCATGAAAGTCAGACCATTTTAATGGTGAAAAGACGTCCTCTAGATCTTCCCACCAAACTTAGATATCAACATTAACTTCCTTCTCTGCTTGGTGTGTAGAAAAGACCAAGAAATCATGGAGACTCACACTTCTAGATGTGTTTCAGAGAAAAAGGGGGAAAATCAGATTTAGATTCATAGCTACATTGATCTTTACTTTGAATTTGGGCCATCCATGTGGTAGATTTCAAACTTTAGAAAAGACCGGGGCTTCCCTTGACTTTTTACAACTTTTTGAAAAAATGGAAAAATTTCACATTTTCTCTCACACCTCCGCCCTCGGGAAATGAGCTTGACATGTGTCCAAATATGATTGGAGTGGAACCACGCTCAAATTCTACCATTTTACTCTCTTTTTGGAAAAAGGAAAATTTTCCAAATTTTCCCCAGCTCCCACCCTCGAGAAACGAGTCGACATGTGTCCAAATGTGATTGGAGCGGGCCGCACTTCCTTTTTACTTTTGACTCTTTTTTCTCAAAAGGAATTTTTTCCAAATTTCCCGAGAGCCCGCACCTCCGCCATTGACTAGGGTAAAACATTGACTATTTCCCTCATCGGGCTTGTAGGCCATTTTGAAATTTTAATCCTTAAGGGAAAAAAATCCAAGTTGCCTCCGATGGTCCACCTCCCCACCTTTTTGAATTTTCAAACTACCACATGTCACCATGGCACACCTTGAGGTGGTCCCAAAATTTGATACCTTGAATGAGTGCGGCTCGCCACATGTCTTGCTCCGGCAAGGTTTGAATGAATGCTTGAAGCTTAGCGAGAAGGTGCCACATGTCATGCTTTGAGGCAGTCTCCTTTTGGCCATTGAAAAGTCTAAGTAAAATGCAAAGCAAGTGGAGGCCTCCACATGTCATAGCTTGGTGCTTCTTTAAATTGAAACTCAAGGGCTGGTCCCCGAACATGTGTAGTTCCTCCACGTGTCTTCATGGCACAAATTCAAGATGGTGCCCAAAGCGGAGACCCTGAATGAGCGTGAGCTCGCCACATGTCTTGTTCCACCAAACTGCCCCAACTACATGAAAATTTGTCTAAGTCGGGCCAAGCAGCGGAAGCCTCCACGTGTCCTCCCGGTGCTACTCCAAGGCAAAACCAAAAAGTAGATCTTCAAATGAGCGTCGTGCTTCCACATGTGGACACATTTTGAGTTAAGGCTTTCCATGAATTTTTCTAAGTACCCAACTGAGCCGCATCAACCAAAAGGTGCCACGTCCCTGTAGATATAAGGATGTAAATTTGACTAGGAGAAATGCCCATCAAACCATAAAATATGAAAAAATGACCATTTGAGCTTGGGAATGAAATTTTCTTCAAGGAAAAAGTTTGGAAATGTTACAAGGGCTTAAATATGTTTCTGAGATACATCCATTCATTTCCTTCAAGTATCTAGGGAAGAAACAATAAGGAGACAAATCCACTGTGGAGAACATAAAGCATGAGGGAATCAAGTTTTTCGATGAATAGATAACAGGAGACCCAAATTATGAGACCCTTAATGATTTACAACCTAGGAACCAAATAAAAATGGCTATGAAGATTAACCAAGCACAACACGGGGAAGGGGAAAAAATAGAGGCCGTAAATTAATAAATTTTCAAAGGAAAATTAGGGTGAGATCATTTTGAGCACCAACACTTTGAATGTAATGTATATGGAAAATAGAACTAGGGCTATGCTTATTGGGGTACTAAAGGATGCATCTATTATAATTCAGGGAGCCAAGTTTACTGGGGACTTTGAAGTATTAGAGCTTATCGAAGTGGATAAATTCCTAGAATTACTTGGGCGACACTAGTATTATGCCAATAATGCAGATCTATGCTTCAATAAGGGGTATTTTAGCTTTTATAAAAAGGACGAACATGTCATTATACCTTTGAATGATGCAAATGATTCCTCGTATGTTGAGCCCTTGAGTGAAGAGGACTTGAACAAGATATATGCATTCATAATCGAGACCCCGAAGTAACTCGAGCCATTTAAGGAGGGAGTGATATAATGGGATGATGCTCTATCGAGTTAGTGACACTAAATTTTTTTCTTGTGATAAGCGGGTGCATGGCACATATGAAGTGGTAGGTAGAGATATAAAGAACATAGTTACTCACATGATCAAGCCACACATGGTTAGGCACTTAGGAAACAACCGGGTACTAAGGTACACTAGTGAAGGGAATCTTAACACATTTATGCATGCCATGGAGACTCAGTGGTAGAATGAAGGGGATAGAAGAAATATGTTGGTCTATACTTTGTGTGGGATTGTAGTGCGTTGGTGGGAAACACATAGAGATGGTATTTTGGAATGGTGAGAAATGAGGATCACCTTTTCTACTAGGTTCAATCAGAATAATGTACCTACACAAACTTGTGAATTCTATGAGAAGTCTCCTGCCTCTCATCACGTCCATGATTGTGAGAGAACATGGGTGTAAGGAAAGGATGAATTACCATCATCACTCTAGGGTGAATAAGTTCTAATCCACCTTATGTGGTTGTGCGCGTATGGTATGTCCATGCTGAGTTGAAGAGGGAAACAAATAATTGGAAAGAGATGACCTCAGGTATGATTCATACTTTTGATTATTTTTCTACTAAGCCTCCAGTCAATGAAGCACTATAGATTATGAAACCCCTTACATTGGGAGATAACGCGAAGGTGAAGAACTTATCCTATAATTATTTGGGGAACATGATCTTGAAGCACACATGGATCTTAAGGAAATAGATGAAGAAGATATGATCCACACTTGGAAAGAAAAAGAAAAGGGAAAACTGGTGTACATGATAGATGATGAGGAAGTTGATAACCTGGATTTTGACCACACTAAAGGTATGCGTGAGGTAATTGACACTTTATATTAGAAGGTGCACACGTATCATGCTTTGATGAAGACAAATAAGGTTAACATTGGTACAGAAGAAGATCCTAAGGAGGCCATTATTGGTGATTACTGGTCAGAGAAAGAAGTGGCTAAGATTATTGAAAATTTGCATGAATTCCAATACTTATTTCCATGGGGATATCATTATTTATAGGGAGTATACCCTTCTTTAGGTGAGATGAAAATCAAGCTGAAAGAAGGAGCGTGTCTGTTAGGAAGATGCCTTACAGGATGAATCCTAATCTGTGTATAAAGGTAAAGGAAGAAATTGATAAAATGCTCAAGTCTGGAATCATTGAGCCTATTGAAGAATTTGAATGGGTTATCCCCATGGTTATAAGCATTAATAAGGATGCGAGGATAAGGATTTGTGTTGATTCTAGAGAACTTAATGGCACATGTGTCATTGATCCTTCACCTCATTCAAAGAAGAAATTCTTGAGGGAGTTGTTGGGTGTGAGATTTATTCTTTTACAGATGGATTTTTAGGTTATCATCAGGTACACATCGTAAAGGAAGATTAGGAAAAAAAAACTTTCACCATGGAATGGGGAAGTTTCACGTACACGGTAATGTGATTTGGATTGAAGAATCCACATGTGGTGTTATAGAGCATTGTTGTGCAGGCCTTTCAGAACTTTATTCATAAGTTCTTACATCTATATCAAGATGAATGGACTGTGTATGGCTTATTCAAGGATCATTGTGTCAATTTGAGGCTCATGTTTGAGAGGTGCAATTAGTTGAGAATCTCTCTTAACATTAAGAAGTGAATTTTTGCAACACCTTTTGGTAATTTACTTAGGAATATAATTTGCAAAGAAGGATTATTGGTAGACCCAAAAAAGATAGCTGTCATATTGGGTTTGGAAGATCCTACCAATCAAATTGAAGTTTGTGGATCTCTAAGACATACATGGTATTATAGAAAATTTATTAAAGGCTATACAAAGGTAGTCGTGCCCTTGGAGGAATTATTGAAGGCTAAGGGAATATTTTATTGGGGTGAAACACAACGAGAAGGTGTTTGAAAAATTTAAGGAAAAGCTAAACATTGCACCTATTTTGTGCTTTCCTTCACGGGACAAATCCTTTAAAGTTCATGTTGATTCTTCTAGGATAAAAATTGGCACAATGTTGGTGCAACTAGGAGATGGAATTGTAGATCATCCCATTTGCTTTGCAAGTAGAAATTTGACATCCATGAAATAGAATTATACAACCATTGAGCGTGAGGATTTTTCTATGATCTAGTGCTACACAAGTTATGATAGTACTTGTCCAAAACACCATTTATTTTCTATATAGATCATATGGTGCTTAAGTATCTGGTCAACAAGCCTCTTTTGTAAGGGAGCATTTATAGATGGATACTTCTATTTCAAGAGTTTAAGTTTATAGTTGTAAAATAAGGAAAGAGCAATTCAGGGCTTGGCCATTTGTAAAGGATCAATTTTGGTGAGGACGTAGAGAATTAAGGACACAATGCCATATGCTAAATTTTTTAGGTTAAACCATGCACCCATAGAACTAGAGGATATTGTAGTCTTTTTGTGTATTGGAAATGTGCACGAAGGTACGAAGACATTAGAAAATAAAAATCTTTCCATACATGCGGAAACTTATCAGTTGATAGGTGGAGATTTATACAAACTAGGCCATAATGAAGTTTTGCACCATTGTGTTCTAGAGCAGGAGTGTGAGGTTATTATGGATGAAGCTCATGGTGGGAATACGGGGAGGGAATTATGCTGGTTGTGCTATAATGCACAAGATTTTGATGGTTGGAATTTGGTGGGAAACTTTTTACAAGGATACTAAAGAATATATCAAGGCGTGTGATCATTTTCAGAACCTTGGGAAGCCCTTGGAACCAGAGATGAGATGTTGTTGCGACTTATTGTAAGTGCTGAACCTTTTGAGAAGTAGGTGATTAACTTTGTAGGTCCTATTTCCCCACCCGTGTGTAGGACTAGCGCGCTCTATATTATTACTTGTACAGAATATCTGACAAGGTGGGAAGAGGCAACACCTACAAAGGATTGTACAACCAAAACAACAATATTTTTATTAGAAAATATCATCAACAGGTATGGATGTCCATTGAGTTTGAAAAGTGATAGAGGAACTCATTTCCTTAATGAGACAATTAGAATTATTTTGGCAGAGTTTATGGTGGCACACCATAAGACTACTCCTTATCACCCACAAAGCTAATGGTACTACTGAATATTTCAACAAGATTTTGGGACAAAAATTGACAAAAATATGTGATGTTGGAAGGAAAGATTGGGATGATAAAGTATCTGTGTACTTTGGGCATATAGGACCACTTATAAGAGGTTGAATAAGGCCACACCTTTTTAGTTGGTGTTTGGCATAGAGGCTGTATTTCCTATTGAATTTATGTTACCATCCCTACATATTATGAGTGCATGTGGACTAGCTGATGAACAAGATGTTGAAGAACATAGTGATAAATTGATGTAGTTAGATGAGCAAGTACACCATTGCATGTTGGAGCCAAAAGACTGAGAGAGTGAGACAGAAGGGTTGACATGATAGGCACACAAGGAACAAAAAATTTGAAGTGGGAAAGGTGGTTATTTTGTATGATTCCAACTTTATGTTCCACCCAAGAAAATTAAAAGTGCATTGGTTGGGACCTTTTATAGTAATCAAGATACTTAAATTAAGCACTTGTTAGTTGTAGGTCTTTGGATGAAACCTTATTACTGGTTACTTTAACGGGAGTAGCTTAAAGCCCTATTATAAATAAGGATTCTTGGTGTTTGTAATAAGGTAGTGTTTCTATTTAGATTAGGTTTCCTTTTATGTGTTTACTTTCAATTGCCTCTTCGGTTTAGTGTTTTGTTATAATAAGTGTGCTTGTGCTGAATGCGTATACTATCTATTGAGTTCATGCGCAGAGGACCACGAATTTTAGTGTGGGGTGGAACAAATACAAGAAAAATGAATCTATTAGAACTAATATTCAAATATATATTGGCACAAGAGAGAAAGGTGGTATACGTGCTATTAATGAAATTGCTCTATATAAATTTTCTCAAGTAAAAGACAATGCAAGAAGAATGATCATGTAGTGTAACACGAGGTAGGAAAAAGGTTGGGAAACTACTTAGTATGAGGTGTAGAGGGTTAAGCAATTTGGTGCATCGAGGCACACGTAAGGAGGTATGTGGCCGAGAACTAGTAAGCGTGCAAGAAGGTTATCAATACAACGCGCAAAAGGAAGTCATGAAATAAGGAAAAAAAAAAGTGAAAAAGGTACTTTATTAAGAAAGTGACTTAAAAGTTTTAAAGCGATAAAAAGTGTGTGTTAAGTGGAAAAAATTGGTGGGGTATGAAAAAGTATAAAAAGGGGGCAAGTCAAAGTCATTTGCTACCTTGCATTTGAAGAGAACTTAGAACAATTGAGCTATTGATTGTCTTTGTGTGAAGAGCGAGAGAAAAGAAGAACAAACCAGAGCAGTGTGCATATGAAGTTGAGTTCGAGTTCCTTGTGATGAGATGCATTTAAGCCAATAGTTAGAGCATGATGAGAAGGGTTTGTGGGTGAATTTGAATAGCTAGGGTTTACAACGCTCGGATAGAAAAGTGTGGTGAGACAGAGTACCTAGGGAAAGAGTTGTAGGAGAAATAGAACCTAGAAACGGAAGGAAGCACTACACAAAGAGGGTTGAAGTCAAAGTGGAAGAGCCCCTGAAGGATATATAATCGGAAATGCAGTACCCATCAAGAGTTCTTATGGTTCAAAATTAGAAGTCTCAACTTCCCAAGTGTAAAATTAGTGAATAAAACCATAAAGCCCCAGGGCATGAAGGAAAGTTGAAGGTAGACATGTTGCGAGAGCTACCGAGAACAAACAAAGAAGAGAAAGTGCTGGTCGATGAATCAGTTGGAAGGAACTTGGAGAAAGTGGGAGTTCTATAATTATTCAAATTACCCTTCTTTGCAAAGCCCATGCATTTATTCCAGTGGCTCATGTCTAGGGTGCATGAGGATTTATTTTATTTCATGGGCTAGAGGATGTAAATTACAACTCAACTTATTGAGTGTGTCATGATTTAAGGAGTACAAGAGAGGACATGGGGTTGGACTTATGCTCCAATGCAAAGATTGATGAATTGATCATATCATTGAATTATGAGAAAGGAGGAAGGGCCATGCTTATTTATAACCTCACATACCCTATAATATGGTTGCGGCCAGTTAGTTAGTTAGTCGTAAGTTGGGTGCCTCAAAACGGTGGACTAACATGAACAATTTTTTTGTACAACTGCGCATAGAATTGCGAACAAGGCACACTACAACATTGCACAATACATTGTTGATGGAATTATTGAGAGGCGAGGTGCAAAATGAATAAGGAGCAAAGATAACTTGGGGATGTTAGGAATAATATATGTTAGTGCTCACATCGGTATGGGTTAGTATATTAATGTTGTGTAAATTATTAATAATGAGTTAATATAACTCATATTAATAATATAGTGTGTAAGTTTAAATAATGTAAGTGAGTTATTTGGTTGGTAAACCAACTCACGTAGATAATTTTGTGAGGATATTGTGGGATGGGGTGTTGAGAGATTCTAGGAGAAGTTGAGGATTCTATGGGATTCAAGATGAAGGTTGACTCCTTGTTTTAAGGAGCTGCTCAACCTATATAATTGTATACTCTCCATTGTAAATCATCCCAAATATATTGAATATGGTTCCATATGATTACATAAATTATGAGTTTTATTGAATGTATATTCGTATCAATGTTTATTTGCATTAGTTAAAATTATATTTTGATCCTCCAATTATTAACATTGGTATCAGAGTAGGTATACAAACCTACGAATGGATTTTTCATGATTGAGCAAGAGTGTTTTTTTAAATCCATCGAAGAATAGATTGTATCTTTCGTTTTAGGATCTAGGTTTCCCTAAAATTTAGTGGGTTTCACGATCTATGGGTGAGACAACTACAAAAAAATTTTAGGTGAACCCAGATAACAGTTTTGGAGAAAATTGTGATTCATTGCATCTACATTATGCAAGTTGGAGCTTCAGTAATTTCTTTTTGCTTCAAAATTCTGCAATCTAATGCCATTCAGATTTGTGCATTACATAATATATTGCTCTTGAGTTTTGATCTCCATGTTGCAAGTCATGTCTACCTTCCACTCATTCGTATGACAGTCTATTATCTAGTTACTCCTTGTAACTGTGTGCAGACGTCTAGTAGTTCCTACAAATATGTGCCTTCCAAGCATATCATGTTGGAGCTGTTACTTTGCATGCACTAGAATTTTGTCTCTTCCCACGTCTATTGCTCATTGTTAACTCATCAAAGATGTCCCTCACGTGTTCCTCTGTGCCATGCAAGATAGAATTTTTGCTTCAATCAAGCTCATTTATGGTATTTGTTCACGTCTCGGGCTTCATCCATTGTTCAATGTCTAGATAGGAACTATTTTAAAAAGAAAGGTTTTTCTTTAGATTGTGTAAAGTCACGTTATATATATATATATATATATATATATATATATATATATAAATATATATATATATCAAGTGTCAAATGTCTAAAGTAATTTAGTGTTCAACATCAAAGGTCATATTTTTAGATTGTTTATTATAGTCTTTTATGTGAACTTTGTCATTTGTGCATAGGTTTGTTTACGTGTATGGTCTTTTTAGGATGTTTAATATGTTTTGTTAAATTAAATTTTATTTATAAGTCATAAGTCTATTGTCTAGATTTTTATTTATTAAATTGAGTCAATGTAATGTTTATAATCAAAATTAATGATTAGTGTCATTCACGTAGTTTTTTATTAAATTGTCATTTTGTCTTTTATCATTCGAGTTCTTTTTGGTGTATTGTATTAACACCACCAATTTTTATTTAATTAAATTAAATAGTCTTGTAAATTTTTTTTATTGTCGTGTTGTGTCAAATAGTAAAAAAAAAAAAAAATTGCCTCACTTTTAGCTAGATACATTTTCGGTGTAACTTGACGTTTGATTTGTAAATGAGATTCAAAATTATATCTTGCTAAGTTAAGCGGTGACATGATCGAGGATAAAGGCAATGAAGGAAGGAGGTCAATTAGTGACCTCTCGCCACCCCCAGCGATGGGGCCGCACAATAAAGTTGTGGCATTATTTTTTCAGTTGTGTGTTTGATTTCCGCTATGTGAAAATAAGAATAGATGGATCATACATTCAAAATTGTAATGTGTGAGAAATTTCTTATATTTTCCCCTTAATGTAAGAAGGTGATGAGAGATGAAAGAGTACTATTATATCTAGGTTGTTGGTTGACCTTATAAAACCATAATTTGTTATGGTTGTTGGTTAACCACATGTAAAACCATCATTTGTTTGTAGGTTGTTGGTAAACCGAGTGTAAAACCATCTTGTTTGTATGTAGGTTGTTGGTAAACCGAGTGTAAAACCATCATGGGTATTTGTAGGTTGGTGGTTAGCCGAGTGTAAAACCATCATTGGAGTTGGGTAGCAGTACAAGATAATGTTTTCCCATGTTTGCACTAAGGGGGGAATGTTAGGAATAATATATGTTAGTGCTCACATTAGTATGGGTTAGTATATTAATATTGTGTATATTATTAATAATGAGTTAATATAACTCATATTAATAATATAATATGTGAGTTTAAATAATGTAAGTGAGTTATTTGGTTGGTAAACCAACCCACGTAGATAAATTTGTGAGGATATTGTGGGATGGGGTGTTGAGAGATTCTGGGAGAAGTTGAGGATTCTATGGGATTCAAGATGAAGGTTGACTGCCTATTTTAAGGAGCTGCTCAACCCATATAATTGTATACTCTCCCATTATAAATCATCCCAAATATATTGAATATGGTTCCAAATGATTACAAAAATTCTAAGTTTTATTGAATGTATATTCGTATCAATGTTTATTTACATTAGTTAAAATTATATTCGAACCTCCATTTATTTACATGGGATCGATCCTTCTTCTTATCATCTTATGGGAGATTGGAGTTCTAGATGACCCACATGATGATATATGGGTTTACCCACCTATAAAGAAATATCCCATTTATACAGTTTGCTAGCTACACCTATGATGGTGCAATTTCAAATATATACAGATTCCGAGAATTGACAAGTGGTATAACAGGTTGTGTGGGGCTTTTGAGAAAGAGTGGCACATTCCACACGAATTACCCATGGAAGTTGGAGAGAAGGAAAAGTTTGCGGTGGATCAACATTACCGTATTTCATGGGTCCTTCAAGTGCAAGATACCCTTCACATTCACTTCCCAATATTTCCAATGTGTTGTAAACATAATTAAACATGTCTTGAAGTTAACCTTCGATCTTGTTAAGGTTGAATTGGACTTGCACATCTTACGTGTGACATACATGTATGATGGGAGGCCCACATACTTGGAAATGATGGGTCGACATGTTGGACTTGATCCCCAAGCTGAATGTTACCATTAGGGGATTGATAAGCAAAATATTTGTGTAATTGAGGTGAAGAATCGGGGAGGAGTTGAGATGGAAGTTATAGATTCTACCCTCCCACAACCTAGAATACCGGTGGTGATACCATTAAAGAGAATGCATGAGGACACTCCTGAAGAGGAAGAAGGAGAAGAGGAAGGTAAACTGATCATTCATGACACAAGAAGATGTACTACACAAGAAGAAACAACGGTGGTGCCGGAACATCTAAGCCACCACAGGACAACAAAGAAGGAAAAATTCAAGTGCGAAGGAGAGATAATTGTCTCTAGCTTAAAGGCAGGTGATGAGTTTGATTTGGAAAATAAAGGAGGAACTTTATGTGAGAAAATTGAGCATGAGTGAAATTTGAGAAATTAGAGAAAAATAATCGAGGATCGAAGTAGTCACACTGATAGAGGGAGAGGTGAATAAGTGTACGCCCCAAGGAAAAAATGCCTATGGAAGAGGAGGTGCATGGAGAGAAGGTGAATGATGAAACTTATGTTATCAAGGAAGAAAAGGGCATAGGATTTGGGACAAGTGCAGGTGTCTCTACCTCGAAGAAGAAAAGGACAAAGGTGAAGGTACAAAGGAAGAGATGGACACCTCAGGTCACCACACATGGATTTTGTGGATGACCCTAAGAAGGTCTTGAGGACACATTTTTAAAGAACAATGCCAAATGAGAAGTTGTATGCTTGGGAGTTGATGGAAAAGCATGGGGGAGTGTCACAAACTAGGAAGATGTTGAGCTAGAACTTGCACAATTTTGCTAGAAGAACCGAGTTTGAGGTAAGTAATAACTCCATCGGTGTCATTGAGTTAAAGAATGAGTTAGGGAGGAAGTATAAGGTAGTTGACCCCATGTATCTAACTGATGAGCAGGTGTGCAATGCCTTGAACAAGTTGGATGTAGATGTTGGGTGAAGAAATTTGGATGCAGGAACTACTATGAAAGTCTTGGTAGTAGATAAGAAGGAAAAGTAAGATGAAGTCGATAATTTGAAAGATCTCTAGGGAGAACAAAAAAGAGAACAAAGGATGTGTATGATAGGGCCAACATATTGGTGAAACAGATCTAAGCCAAGTGCCCAAATTTGGTAAGCCAATCCATGTGTGATTACAATGATGAGATGGAGTACTTGGAGGACCTGGTTGGTATGCTTTTGGAGAACATAAAGAGTGGCATAGGGCCAACAACGAAGAAATTGTAAAGGAGAAGGAAGCTAATAAGGTCATTGTTAAGGCAAGAATTACCGAGCTTGAAGATTTGTTCGTGAAGCTCAAGGAAGCAAGTGGTAAGGCTGATGTGGCCTTTAATAGGTGCCAGAAATGTGAACATATTCTTGATGCACGCATGATTAATGAAGAAGAAATTCTCAAAACTATCTAAGAGAAGACACCCACAAATAAAATTGAGCGCACCCTAGTTATGGCTGAGGAAAAAAAATAGAAAGAAGTGAGTAAGGCCAAAAAGGTGTTGGTCCGAAAATCATGCCGCGACAGACGGATCTATAGATAAACGAGCCAACGCAGTGTGCGGGGCTTAGCCCCTGTTTGAGTCAGCAAAGTGAAACTGGTTTATTGCTATTCTACCAGTAGGAATCTATGCAAATCTCACAGATTCTGCCTTCGGGGGTTTGGGATCTCATCCCAGTAGAGTGTTTTCCGGCTGCGAAGAGAAAGGAATGAAAGAGGGAAAATAGAAAGAACAGATCCGAAGGAAGAAAAGAAATGAATTCCAAAGCAGAAAGGTCAGAAGATTTATGTTTTTGGGTTGGTAGTAAACAGAGCCAAACCTACTTGCATAAATAAACAAAGCAATACTGATGAGAAAATGACAGAAAAGTAGATATGAATCCAACAGATTAAACACATACAGATCTAACATAAGAAAGATCCAATGCATAACACAGCTATTGAGCACAAAGTCTTAATATTTGTATTACTGTTTTCTTCTGTTACAAGAAAGCTCAAAGTCTTTCTCTCCTCACTTCTATTTTCATCTAAAAAATGTTCACCCTTAATACAACAAGTATTCCAGTATTTATAGAAGAGAGGAGAAGAAAAGCAAAAAGGAGCCAACAAATATTTACAAAGATATTTACAAAATATCTAAAAGTCATGTTGACTTTTGATAACTTGATGGATGACATCATCTCATGATGTAACATGGATGATGTCATCCTTTGTATCAACTTACTTCAGATATTCCAACAAGAAAGTCGGAGAAGAGAGAGAAGAAGAAGAAGAAGAAGAAGAAGGAGCAGCTACTCGTCGTCATCATCCTGCGGCCGAAAGGGGGTTGCCTGCTTCTGATGCTGCTCAGGAGATGATATGTGGAACTGAGCGCGGTATTCCAAAAACTTGTTAATCATGGGCCCAAATTGATCCTGAGAAGGATCCTTGTGCAGCTCGCTGATTGCTTCGCAAGTCTCCCGCTCATCTATGAGCTTTTCTGGGAGTTTGGAATAATCCTTCTCCGCCTCAATGAGGAACCCGACGAAGTCCCTACAGGCCAGCAGGTTGTTGATAGATTCAGTGTCAAATGTGACCTCTGGCCCCGTTCCTTGAGAAGCGATCTCCTTGAAGATCCGGATAGTTTCATCAGCTGACCTAAAGGTGAAGGAAGGAGTGAGCAACCCTGGAGACATGTTGAGAACAATTCGCTCCATTTGATGCATTGCATCCAGGGCTTCTTCCTTAACCTTGTCAATTTTTTCAAGAATAAATTCAAGCTGATCTATCCGATAGTCCAGAGTGGACATGGTTTTGTTGAGGGCCCTTGGATGGCCGAAGACACCGAACTTGACCAGATCTTCGACTGAACAGTCGAACATTTGTTGAAAGGTCTCGTGTTGGAGTCTAGCATGATCCAACTCTTCTGATATGGGCCCTGCTAATACTTGGAGCTCTTTGTTCGTCTTTCCGATGTTCAGATACAAATTGACGAATTCAGTGATCACTCTTTCACTGTCCTTGAGGATCTGGCTCCTCCAAGCAGAAACGGCCATACCCTGCTCGCCGATCTTTGAATATTCATTGATTTTCTCCTGGCTGAGAAGCTCAGAAGTCTCGGCGGCAGTCGTGGGAGGTGCACTACCCATCTTCTGTAAGGCTTGAAGCAGATATTTGTTCTGCTCCTTCAGTAGCCTTTTCTCTTCTTTTATTTCTTGAAGCTTTTTACAGAGGGCATCGACTGCGGAAAGAGCTTCCCCCTGGAGACTTTCAGAAGACGTCCCCATTGTGACTTGAGTCACAGTAAAATCTGTCGGAGACAGATCTTTTTTCTCCTTGAGGGGATCAGGGTATGCTATTTCCATAACTCTCTCACCTGCAGCACTTTGAGAGAAGCGTGTTACAGGCTTTTGCTTCTTTGCCCCTTTGGCTGGAATTACTGAAAAGTCCATCGGAGCGATGGGAACTTTCCTCTTTGCTGGCTCAGCTGCTGAGAGATCCATGCTGGTCCTATAGAAGAAGGACCAGAGACAGAGGAGGGGGCAGCTGCAGTAGAAGAGGGGAAAAACGTGGAGACACGCGGCGGCGGCATTGAGAGAATAGCCGGAGAAGCGCCCACGAGAGGAAGGGAAACTGCAGCTGCGGAAGACATAGGAAGGGAAGGGAGCTCGGAGATGAGGGAAGAAATGGAAGAAGATAAATCAGCGAGGGAGGAGAAGATAGACGAAGAGGCGGGGAAAGAGTAGAAGAAGGGACAGAGGACGCGACCAAAGGGGTGGTCACGTGAGTCACTTGAGGAGGGGAAGGAAGAGAAGAAGAAGGGATAGAAGGGACTTCTGTGGTTGTAGCAATGCCGACATCCTGAGTGGATGGGCGTATGGGACTATCCTCTGCTGCTTCTTTCTCTGGCGAATCCAGAGTTATAACCTATTCTGGCGTTGTGGAAAGAGGACTTTCAGGGGCTTCTTCCTGAATGGTGCTAGATTCACCTTCTACACCTTTGCCTTTTAGCTGCTTCTTGGACCTTGGAGGTGCATTGCCCAATGGGGAGGTTGTGAAATCTACCCCGAGGTAGATCAGCCCGTTCATGCGGCACCAGTGCTTTGTTCTGCGCATAGTCTCCTTGACCCTCTCCTCAATTGTTTGAGGAGCCTTGCTTCTGTCAATGGCCGGGAAGGGCCAATCGTCCCCTTCCGTGTCATTATACACCTTGTCCACTTCATCTTCCGTAGTTTGGAAGCCTTTGGGGACAATGGCCACTCCGTATTGGATAATTTCCGTCAATGCTAAGCGAGAATGATCCTTTCTTCTGAGTTCCACCTCGTGGATGACATCAATGTACATATCCTCAATTTGAGGGACATGGATCGGATCAAGCTTAGCCCTTGGCAGGCAGCTCCTTGGGTCAAAGGTAGGCCTGGCTGGGAAGTCATGTTTTAAATTGAGCAGCTCCAGCTCTGCGAACATTTCCTTCGCCTTGTGATGAGTGGAGCATGTGTATCGGCCTATTGTGAGGGGGAAAGGAGTTCCGCCCTTCTTTCTTTTGAGGCATTTCTCATGGTATGTGACCAGCTGTCTTGATAGCTCTAGTAGAATCAGCTTAGGTCCAGCATACCTCGGTAGCCTGGTTGGCTCTCCCAAAAAGTTGGCAGCCCTCAGATAGGTAAATGTGGGAAACTGGGTGAACAGGGCCCCCCACTTCTCCACGGTTGACACAATGTTTTTGGTCATATGACCATGGGTTAGATTTGGCCTCAATAGGCAGATGGTGTGATAAAAGAATGCATCGTTGATTTTGGCGAATTGGGCGATGCTATTCTCTAGCCTCAATTCTGGATAATACTCATATATTTTGACCTGAGGCCAAACTCCACTTCGTGCTAGGCCCGGATAATCTCTCTCTGACGCTGCAGCGTAGACCACGTAGGAGTTCATATGGAATACTCCCGTTGTGCTGAACTGTTGTAGCTGCTCGGAGATGGTGCTGCTTATTATTTCCCCCCAGCAAAAGCGCTGATCGGGCAAATTTTTATTCATTGTCTCCAAGTACCTCAGCATCCATTTATGAAAGTAGTGGGCGCGAGACAGTCAGAAGACTCGCTCAGAAAGTAATAGTATCTTGAGCTCTTCTGAGAAATCACTGCGGTGGATAATCTGGGGCCACCGGGTTATCACGTTCTTGTTCTTCAAGTAGACTTCGCTCATCGTTGCATGCATTGGTCTTCATTATCTTCCCGAGGCCTTGATGCACTCTTCTGGTGGCCGAAGTATCATCTCAAAGTGACGGTGGTGAGGATGCCAAGTATCATCTCAAAACCATCATGAATTCATTGTGCTTGATGGGGATTCCTCCGCGACGTGGAGGGCACTTCCTATTAATTTGTCCATCCACGGACTCCTTGTAACCTTCGAGTTCTAACCCGAGAATTCTTCCATGTCAATGTGACCTAATTCTGAGTCTCTGACATCCATACTGCATTTCACTGTGATTCGGGCATCCTGACCCGTTGATATTTGTACTTCATCTCTTCCTCTCGTAAGCTTCGCCTTTCCTTTTGATTTGGTGGGCCTCTTCTTTGGATGTAGACATATGTTCTTCTAAGTTTATCCGCGATCTGCATGAAGAAGAAGCGAGACCCAATCCGAAAAGGTTGAATTAGCCATTTGATCTTCCATTAGAACGGCAAGCAGAAGAAAGAGTTAGAGATTTTAAGGCTCGGGCGCGTGGGGCGCATGAAGACTGCAGCTAACAGGCTAAATAGACAAGGTGCGCATGAAAAGGAGTGCTGCAGAGGTCAAATCGGCGCCAAAGGCGCATGGCGCACGGAGGTTGCAAAGTGCATTTTATAGAAGGGCGCATGAAAATTGTGTGTTACATTGGGATTCGGTGCGCCAAAGGGATATGGCGCGGCGCATGAAGGGTTTACACAACATGATGTTGTTGCGATCGGGGATGCGCCGCGCCTTTATTGCTTCATACTTGCGCAGATAAAGTTTGTGTTGCATGGAAGCTGGGTGTGCCCTTTGGCACATGAAAAGAGATACAACATGGACGGATGGTGCGCCATGGGCGCAGATTTTGCTCATGTAACAAGGAGGGTAGATGCGCCATGGGGGCATGGCTGTTCTTAGTGTCGTAGTAGGACGCCGCCGATGCGCCAAGGGGAAAAGAGACAGTGAACAAACCTTCTTTTCAAAGGGGGTTTCTTTATGATGTAGGTTCTTTTATCCCCGACTTCTTATTTGAAAGGCTCGGTGGGTAAAGCGAAGCGGTTTAGATCGGGAGGGCTATAACCACCTGTTTCAAGAAAACGTCCTTCTCCAAAGCAGATCGGAAAGAGGGAGGATAGCATAGGGGAGGCAGCCAACTTAAAACATATATTTTAAAGACCAGACCAGCAAGCATAAAAACCAGACCACAAAAATACCAAGAACCGAAAACACCAAACGCACAAGGGGGAGAAGAACCTCTTACCTGATAAATAGCAAAAGTGTGCAATGGGTCCACAAGGTGAAGAAAACGATGGGCAAGGAGAGCGACGTGAGTTTAGAAAAATCACGTGCTTTGTAATAGTGAAAATGACATTGGGTGCACAAAACACCTATATATATAGGTAAACTGCCATCAATGCACCAACCACTTTTAACGGCGCATGAAAATCGTTGTCGACAGGAGAAAGCGTGCATTTATTTAGCGCATGAGAACATTTGCCGTGAGGACATTAAACGCGCCTTTGGCGCACCAAAAGCAATGTCGACATGTAGTTATGTGCGCCTTTGGTGCATGAGAACTTTGTGTTGCAGTAAGATTATGTGCGCCCATGGGCGCACCAAAAAGTGGCACAACAAAAGCAATGTCAACATTAAGGCGCATGAGCTCATGGCGCACGCAGGAAGGTTCAACATTCTTTGGCGCACGAAAAGATGTGTTAACATTGAAAACCATGCACCAAAGGTCATTAAGGGGCACCAAAAGTTAGTGTTACAAGGAAAATACATGCGCTGTACCAAAAAGGCTCAAAAAGACTAAGTTCGAAAACTAGATTTCCGGGAAGGGATTTTAAAACGTTTGACGCGGGGATCCTAACGAGGGATCGGAACAAAATTTTCGGTATGGTTATCGGTAAAATTACCCTTGTCAATTTTACGGGATAACGGTGGCTCTTTCTAGGGACTATCCACGAGTAAAATCGGGGTAGAGAATCCCGATTCTCATGTGCCTATCCATTGGGTATGAGAGTCAAAAACAAGGGGGACCGGAGGGAGAACAAAAGAAACACACGACAAACCAAAAGCAAACACACGACGAAAGCAAACACAACTAAAAACAAATTGTACAAAGAAGAGAGCAAGCTCTACTTCACGAAGATCTCCAGATGCTTCCCGCTATAAGGAAGCGGGAGCTTAGTTCCATCCAGATACGAGAGATAGAAACTATTCTCTCCATTGAGTTGCTTGATTTTGAAGGGCCCTCTCCATAGGGAATGAAACTTTCCGTGCATGCCCTTTGGCTCTCTTCGCTTGTCCCACAAAAGGACGAGATCTCCCACTTGAAAGTCTCTCTACTTGACCTTCTTATCGAAAAGCCTCTTAACTTGATTCTGATGTTCAGTGATCCTATCGATCACCTTCACTCTCTTTTCTTCAAGTTCTGCCAGATACATGATTCTCTTTTCAAGAGAACTTTGGAAAGTTTCATCTTCAATGGCTCGTGCCAAGCGCAGAGCAGGAAGTTCCACAGAAATGGGAAGTTTGGCATCAATGCCATATAACACTTGAAAAGGTGACATGCCGAGAGATCTCTTGGGAGTAATACGATCCGCCCACAAAGCGTCGTATAAGGACTTGTGCCACATCCGCTGATTCTCATCTACTAACTTCCGTATGATGGTCACCAAGTTCTTGTTACTGGATTCCGCTTGACCATTTCCCTGAGGATAATAATCGGATGCGTGAGCCAAGGTTATCCCATATTCATAGCAAAAACTAATAACTTCTCGTGAGGAGAAGTTAGAAGCATTATCAGCAACGATTTTGTTTGGAACGCCGAACCTGACAATGATATTTTCTTTAATGAAATTGCAAACCACCTCAGAAGTGGCATGCTTGACAGGTATGGCTTCCACCCACTTGGTGAAGTAATCCGTTGCTGTAAGGACATAGCTATGTCCAGCACTCGATTGAGGATTGAGTGCACCAATAAAATCAATTCCCCATTGTCTGAATGGTTCATTGATAATGATTGGCCTTAGGGGAAGGGCAGCGACTTGGGCTTGCAACAAAATTGTTGGTAGGGTTCACATTTCGCCACCCAGGTGGCTGTATCTTGAAAGAGCGTCGGCCAATAATACCTGGCTCGAATGATCTTGTGTGCAGTTACGGATGAAGAGAAATGCCCTCCACAAGCTGAATTGTGAAAACTTTCCAGTAGTTTTACTTGCTGGGGCTTGTCGACACATCGCAGGAAGATGCCATCTATCCCGCGCTTATATAAGCCGTCATCCCAGATGACGTATTTAGCCGCCCTGAGCTTTATAGTGCGCTTCTCCTTTGCAGTTAGGTGCATCGGGCATTCACCGTAGGTAAGGAAGAAAGTGATGTCGGAGTACCACTCATCACTAGTTGCAACAAATAGAACCAGAGGCAGAGAATCAGGCCCTTCTTGCCGGTCCTGCGCTTCTTCGATGTAGTCACCCCTCTCATCAGGATTTTCTGAATCTTTGTTTTCAGCCATTAGCCGATGAGCCCTTGCCTCTTACCAGCTTGGTTGGTTTAATATCCAGGTCATACTCCTGGACCTTTGCGATCCAATTTCCTCGCAAGCTTCCTAACTCCTGCTGAGTTAGAATTGATTTCACCGCCGTGTCAGGGACCAGCACCACCGTATGCGAGTTTAGAATGTAATACCTGAAATTCTTCACTGCTTTGACAACGGCAAAGGCATGCTTTTCCAACTGAGTCATTTTCAGTTCGTGAGGCTTGAGAGGAGAACTCATGAATGCGATTGGAGATTCAACATCCTCCGAGTTCTTTTGCATTAAGATTGCGGACACAGTATGCTCAGATGCATAACTATACATGATGAAGTCCTTGGAGAAATCTGGACATACCAGGACTGGTGCATGAGCAACGAAAGCTTTTATTTCTTCAAATGACCTTTTCCCTTCTTCACTCCATCTGAAAGTTGGTGACCCCTTCATCATGTTCAATATGTGACGGGTCTTCTCAGCAAAGTCAGGAACAAAACGCCTAAGAAAGTTCACCTTTCCAGAAGAAAGAATGAACACCAGTCTTGCTTGTAGGCAGAGTAAGGCTTTGAATAGCCTTAACTCTTTCAGTATCTATCTTTGTTCCTTCTTTGCTGACCACATGGCCTAGCAACTTCCCTTCCGTGACTCCAAAAATAGACTTTTTTGGGTTTAGGGAAATCCCATGTTCTCGGCACCTGGCCAACACTTGCTCCAAATGATCACAATGATCATTTCGCTGTTTAGAGAACACGGTTAAGTCATCTAGGTAAACCACGATGACTTTTCCCATCATACCTTTGAATGCAAAGTCCATGGCCCGCTGAAAAGTGGCACCAGCATTAGTTAGGCCGAAAGGCATCCTGCTGTAGGCAAATGTACCCCAGGGAGTAGTGAATGTTGTTTTGAATTGATCTTCAGGTGAAACCTCAATCTGATTGTAACCTGAAAAACCGTCAAGCATGGACAGCATCTCTGATCCAGTTACTGCTTGCAGAACTTGATCCATTATCGGAAGAGGGTAGTTGTCTTTCAGCGAAGCTTGATTCAAATTTCGAAAGTCTACGCAGATGCGTATTTCACCGTTTTTCACTGGCACAATATTTGCTACCCAAGTGCTGTGATGGATAGGGAAGATGATTCTTGCATCTAGCATCTTCTGAATTTCGGCCTGGATGGTACCCGAAATCTTGGGATTATAGTGCCTCTGCTTCTGGCGGAAGGCTTTGACATCGTCTTTCAATGGAATATCGTGCTGAACGTCCTTTGGCTTGAAGGACTTTAAATCGGCATAGGACCATGCCAATACATCCATATATTTTTTCAGCAACTTGACAAATTTCCACTTTTCTTCTGGCGTGCAACATTTCCGATGTTCACAAATGCGGATGCGCCTTCGAACCTAAATTGACCGGTTCGGTCTCGGGGATGAGTCGGGATCATCCCGCCTCTTCTTTTTCACAAACGGTCATGCTCATCAAACAGCGTTCCAGAGAAACTAGGCCTTTTGGAATTTTACTTCCTTGAGGTGACATATGCCATCGTTCTCCTTATTGCTTGTGGTTTTGACCGTTCATTGATTCACGGCATGTAGAGGTGGATCCTTCAAAATACAACTCGTCAAAAATTTCTGATTTTTCCAGAAAGGCAATGAGTTGATTATCATCGTTGAATACTTGCCAATGCTGAGAGTTGTCTGGTACGCTCGGGCGGAAAACCACCTCAATGGTGTACTTGTTCGTTTTCAAACCTGGGTGTGGGAGCATGAGAGATGCTGAAACAGCCAATGAATCAGCCATGTCATTTTGGGCTCTTGGAATAGATTCAATTGAAAAGGCATCAAACTCTTCAATGCTGTCCCATACCGCATTACGGTAATGTCTGAGCCTTTCATTCTTTACTTGGTAAATCCTTTTGACCTGATTTACAACTAGCTCAGCATCACCTTGTACTTTTAGATTTTTAATTCCTCTTTCTTTTGCAGCTTGCATACCGAGCAGTAAAAGAGACTCATACTCGGCAAAGATTGTTAGTGTTGAAAAACTGCAATTTGAAAGAGAGAGGAATGACTTCTTCCTCAGGAGATATCAGCACGGCCCCGGCGCCACATCCACTAGTTGCACAGCTGCCATCGAATTGCAATGTCCAGATCTTATTAAGATCTCCTTCTTGAACGAGGACACCCGCTTTATCCGTCTCGGTAGATAAGAAGTAATTCCCCATCCCTGATGATTCAAAAAGGATTTGGGCTTTGGGGTCTTCGTGAGAGTGTAACCAAGTACTTCTTTTGGGATTTACGGCTCCAAAGTCTGCATTATGCCTTTGACTGGAATTCTAGCTTTGGACCGGTCCATATGAATTTCTCCACCAACTTCACTGCAAAAACTCCTTCCCAGCAAAATTCCATAGGCTGCCGGAATGTCAGCAACGAGGATTGTCATTTTTACTCTTTTATCCGGGAAGGCCGCAAACGCAAATTGCGCGTCTTTGATTTGGCCAACCAACGGAACTTGCTTAGTTTCCAAAGAATAACATCTGCCGAAAGGCTTGGTAAGAGTGAGGCCCAAAGCATGGGTGACTTTTTTACGGCATGACGTTGTCAGAAGCCTCGGAATCAATTATGCAATTACTTAGCTTGTGTCCATTGATCAGCAGAGAGAGATAGAAAGGTTCTATCTTGCCCAGCGCGATGATGTTGAAGCTACATTTATATGGGATTCAGGGGAGTGGAAAGGATTCCTTTTGGGAAGCTGATTAGATGTAATGACTTGACTTTGGATATACTTAGTCAATCTTACAAGTGTTTGGGGTTTGATGAAGATACTCAGCTTCAGACATTTGGATCTTGGTCTTTTTTGCATGATCTATAATATCAAATGCGGCCAAGGGTTGCGTTGGTAAAGGAATGAGTCCCTCACCTCGCGATGATGGAATAGGATTGGTGGTCTTAGTAGGAATGTGAGAGGACTGATTTGGAGGAGAGATAGGGGAAAAAGATTTCTTTGTGAAAGACTTGCCAGGGAGTTGAGTAGGAAGAGGATTACCTCTTTTAGCAATGATCGGAGGCGCGTTTGACACGGCCTTCTCCTGCTGGACATGGGCAGCAACTTCCACTTCTTTTCCTTGCGAGTGAGTAAAAACGACAAGATATGATCGCTTGCGCTTGCACGTACCCACAGGTACCCTCTTCTTCATCAGATTCTTCCTCATCAAATTCCATATACCCGATAGTAGAGTCGCCAGTCGGTTCACCGACATCTTGATCATCTTCGCCTTGAGACGAAGGTTCTTCATAATACTGCTCTTCTTCTTCAATCTCGGCCAGAGCATTGACCGGAGGGGCCTCAAGTGCCAACCGCGGAGCAGCTGTAGGTAAGCGCGGTCTTTGTGAAACATTGTTAGGAATGAAATTCCTCCGCGGAATATCCCGGTATGAGGAACTGGGAGAGGCCTGGGCCAACTGCTTCTTTAATGCGAGCAAATCGTTTGCCATCTTTTGGAATGCTGGATCAGACGAAGTGGTGGGCGAAGGGCCCAAAGATTTAGGCTTGGCTGATTCCTTTTTTAATTCACCGGATATTATCAGATTATCCTCTATGCGAATGGCAGCGGCTTGGGCGAGAACCAAGGTGGCAACTCATTCCTGAAGGAGCAAGAAACTAACTTTCGAGCTCATAGCGTTTACGAAGAAACACTTTTGATTTTCCGGCGTTGGAAGCATGGCAACAGGGACACGGTTGATTAGTGCATTGAATCGGGCGACAAAATCGCGCATGGTCTCATTTGCCTCCTTCTTCAGGTGAGTGATTCGTGATAATAATGCAAACACATCTTCTGAAGGCTTGTATCTGTCTTCGAAAGCATCCCGCAAGGTTTCCCAACTGGTGATAGATCCGACCGGCAAATGCTGAAACCATTCAGCTGCAGGTCCTTGTAGGGTTTCCAGAAAAAGGCGAACCGACATATCTTCGTGGGTTACATCCAAAATACTGCATGACATGATGAATGCAGATATGTGGGAATCCGTGCTTTGATTTCCGCTCCCGTCGAATTTGGGAAAATTCTTTCGATTTCCGTGAGGGAGAGCGTGAACTGGATGTGGTAAAGCCAAAGGACCCATCGCGTTTCCCCATGGTACCGCCATCTGAAAAGCCGGAAAGAGAACACGAGTTGGAAGTGTAGTTCCACTGAGTAGCAAGGCACTACAAAGGGATGTGGATGCTCCTTGTAAAAGACTTTTTCTTCGTGGAGGTGAGACACTCCTGGATGACCGGCTAGCCGAGCTTAGCGCTGAAAAACGTGCCGGTGTCATGCTGAAATTGTGCCTTTGAAGCAGATCGAAAGTAGGATCTGGCTTCTCCACGGGCTCACTGCTGCGCGTAAAGGTTCACTCGCAGATGTACCTTCCAGATCTGCAATGTTATGGCGCAGATTTAAACTTTATTTTTGGTTGTACTGGCTGATTTTCTGGTTTTTCTGACAAAAACCAGCAGCAAATACTTTTTTAAATATTTAAAATTATCCTCTTCAAAACCGATTCGGTTAAATGACAGATGATAATGAGGATAAGAGTGGAGGAAGATAGTAAGCTGATTTTGGATCGACTTTGACTTTTTCCAGAGGGTTTAAAACTTTTTGCAAACAGTCAAAACTCGGATCTACGACAAAACACTCGATTTTTTCAAAAACTCAAATGAACTAAAGATCTATAAGCTGGACCGAGATCTATGACTCTCGAAGAAAATTTTTCGATTTGAGCACTTTTGCAACTTTTTGGGATTTTTAACAAAAAGTTGATTTGCAAAGCAGTAGCAATCTTTTGATTTTTTTCGATTTTTATCTTACCACCATCATAGATCCGACAGATCTATTCGTTCCCAATGAGTCGTGCAAAAGCTGTTGAGTCCGAAAATGCATGCTGGACGGATCTATGGATAGACGAGCCAACGGTGTGCGAGGCTTAGCCCCTCTTTGAGTCAAAGCAAAGCGGCTGGTTTATTAGTATTCTACCAGCGAGGAATCTATGCAAATCTCACATTCGCCTTCGGGGTTTGGGATCTCATCCGAGTAGAGTGTTTTCCACTGCGAAGAGAAAGGAATGAAAGAGGGAAAATAGAAAGAAGCAGATCCGAAGGAAGAAAAGAAATGAATTCCAAAAGAGAAAGGTCGGAAGATTTATGTTTTTGGGTTGGTAGAAAGTGAGAGCCAAACCTACTTGCATAAATAAACAAAGCAATACCTCGATGATGAGCAAATGACAAGAAAAGTAGATATGAATCCAACAGATTAAACACATACGAGATCTAACATAAGAAAGATCCAATGCATAACACATGACTATTGAGCACAAAGTCTTAATATTTGTATTCTTGTTTTCTTACATACAAAAGCTCAAAGTCTTTCTCTCCTCACTTCTATTTTCATCTAAAAATGTTCACCCATAATACAACAAGTATTGGGTATTTATAGAAGAGAGGAGAAGAAAAGCAAAAGGAGCCAACAAATATTTACAAAGATATTTACAAAATATCTAAAAGTCATGTTGACTTTTGATAACTTGATGGATGACATCATCTCATGATGCAACATGGATGATGTCATCGTTTGTATCAAACTTACTTTAGATATTCCAACAAGAAAGTCGGAGAAGAGAGAGAAGAAGAAGAAGAAGAAGAAGAAGGAGCAGCTACTCGTCGTCATCATCCCTGCGACCGAAAGGGGGTTGCTCGCTTCGATGATCTTTGCTCGGGAGATGATATGTGGAACCGAGCGCGGTATTCCAAAAACTTGTTAATCATGGGCCCAAATTGATCCTGAGAAGGATCCTTGTGCAGCTCACTGATTGCTTCGCAAGTCTCCCGCTCGTCTATGAGCTTTTCTGGGAGTTTGGAATAATCCTTCTCCGCCTCAATGAGGAACCCGGCGAAGTCCCTACGAGCCAGGAGGTTGTTGATAGATTCGGTGTCAAATGTGACCTCTCGGCCCCGTTCCTTGAGAAGCGATCTCCTTGAAGATCCGAATAGTTTCATCACGGTGACCTAAAGGTGAAGGAAGGAGTGAGTAACCACGGAGACATGTTGAGAACAATTCGCTCCATCTGATGCATTGCGTCTAGGGCTTCTTCCTTAACCTTGTCAAATTTTTCAAGGATAAATTCAAGCTGATCTATCCGATAGTCCAGAGTGGACATGGTTTTGTTGAGGGCCCTTGGATGGCCGAAGACACCGAACTTGACCAGATCTTCGAGTGAACAGTCGAACATTTGTTGAAAGGTCTCGTGTTGGAGTCTAGCATGATCCAACTCTTCTGATATGGGCCCTGCTAATACTTGGAGCTCTTTGTTCGTCTTTCCGATGTTCAGATACAAATTGTGAATTCGGTGATCACTCTTTCACTTGTCCTTGAGGATCTGGCTCCTCCAGCGAGAAAGCGGCCATACCCTGCTCGCCGATCTTTGAATATTCATTGATTTTCTCCTGGCTGAGAAGCTCAGAAGTCTCGGCGGCAGTCGTGGGAGGTGCACTACCCATCTTCTGTAAGGCTTGAAGCAGATATTTGTTCTGCTCCTTCAGTAGCCTTTTCTCTTCTTTTATTTCTTGAAGCTTTTTGCAGAGGGCATCGACTGCGGAAAGAGCTTCCCCCTGGAGACTTTCAGAAGACGTCCCCATTGTGACTTGAGTCACAGTAAAATCTGTCGGAGACAGATCTTTTTTCTCCTTGAGGGGATCAGGGTATGCTATTTCCATAACTCTCTCACCTGTAGCACTTTGAGAGAAGCGTGTTACAGGCTTTTGCTTCTTTGCCCCTTTGGCTGGAATTACTGAAAAGTCCATCGGAGCGATGGGAACTTTCCTCTTTAGGGTAGCTCATTTCTTTGAGAGATCCATGCTGGTCCTATAGAAGAAGGACCAGAGACAGAGAGGGGGCGGCTATAGAAGAGGGGAAAAACGTGGAGACACGCGGCGGCGGCATTGAGAGAATAGCCGGAGAAGCGCCACGAGAGGAAGGGAAACTGCAGCTGCAGAAGACATAGGAAGGGAAGGGAGCCCGGAAATGAGGGAAGAAATGGAAGAAGATAAATCAGCGAGGGAGGAGAAGATAGACGAAGAGGTGGGGGAAAGAGTAGAAGAAGGGACAGAGGACGTGACCAAAGGGGTGGTCACGTGAGTCACTTGAGGAGGGGAAGGAAGAGAAGAAGAAGGGATAGAAGGGACCTCTGTGGTTGTAGCAATGCCGACATCCTGAGTGGATGGGCGTATGGGACTATCCTCACTCTTGCTTCTTTTCTAGCGAATCCGGAGTTATAACTTTGTTGAGCGCTGTGGAAAGAGGACTTTCAGGGGCTTCTTCCTGAATGGTGCTAGATTCACCTTCTACACCTTTGCCTTTTAGCTGCTTCTTGGACCTTGGAGGTGCATTGCCCAATGGGGAGGTTGTGAAATCTACCCCGAGGTAGATCAGCCCGTTCATGCGGCACCAGTGCTCTGTTCTGCGCATAGTCTCCTTGACCCTCTCCTCAATTGTTTGAGGAGCCTTGCTTCTGTCAATGGCCGGGAAGGGCCAATCGTCCCCTTCCGTGTCATTATACACCTTGTCCACTTCATCTTCTGTAGTTTGGAAGCCTTTGGGGACAATGGCCACTCCGTATTGAATAATTTCGCCAATGCTAAGCGAGAATGATCCTTTCTTCTGAGTTCCACCTCGTGGATGACGTCAATGTACATATCCTCAATTTGAGGGACATGGATCGGATCAAGCTTAGCCCTTGGCAGGCAGCTCCTTGGGTCAAAGGTAGGCCTGGCTGGGAAGTCATGTTTTAAATTGAGCAGCTCCAGCTCTGCGAACATTTCCTTCACCTTGTGATGAGTGGAGCATGTGTATCGGCCTACTGTGAGGGGGAAAGGAGTTCCGCCCTTCTTTCTTTTGAGGCATTTCTCATGGTATGTGACCAGCTGTCTTGATAGCTCTAGTAGAATCAGCTTAGGTCCAGCATACCTCGGTAGCCTGGTTGGCTCTCCCAAAAAGTTGGCAGCCCTCAGATAGGTGAATGTAGGAAACTGGGTGAACAGGGCCCCCCACTTCTCCACGGTTGACACAATGTTTTTGGTCGTACGACCATGAGTTAGATTTGGCCTCAATAGGCAGATGGTGTGATAAAAGAATGCATCGTTGATTTTGGCGAATTGGGCGATGCTATTCTCCAGCCTCAATTCTGGATAATACTCATATATTTTGACCTGAGGCCAAACTCCACTTCGTGTTAGGCCTGGATAATCTCTCTCTGACGCTGCAGCGTAGACCACGTAGGAGTTCATATGGAATACTCCCGTTGTGCTGAACTATTGTAGCTGCTCGGAGATGGTGCTGCTTATTATTTCCCCCCAGCAAAAGCGCTGATTGGGCAAATTTTTATTCATTGTCTCCAAGTACCTCAGCATCCATTTATGAAAGTAGTGGGCGTCAGAAAGTCCGAAGACTCTGCTCAGGAAAGTAATAGTATCACTGAGCTCTTCTGAGAAATCACTGCGGTGGATAATCTGGGGCCACCGGGTTATCACCTTCTTGTTCTTCAAGTAGACTTCGTTCATCAGTTGCATGCATTGGTCTTCATTATCTTCCCAGGCCTTGATGCACTCTTCTTGGCTGACGGCCACAAAGTGCCGGTGGTGAGGGATGCCAAGTATCATCTCAAAATGACGGGCAGTGAGGTTTATAACCACCTCGCCCTTGCTGTTTTCGACACATCTTGTGTCCTTGTTATAAGACTGGGCAACCACCATCATGAATTCATTGTTGACTGTGCTGACGGGGATTCCTCCGGCGAAGTGCAGGGCACTGCCTATTAATTTGTCCATCCACGGACTCCTTGTAACCTTCTGAGTTCTAACCCAGAATTCTTCCATGTCAATGTGACCCAATTCTGAGTCTCTGACATCCATACTGCATTCAGCCTGTGATTCGGGCATCCTGACCCGTTGATATTTGTACTTCATCTCTTCCTCTGTAAGCTTCGCCTTTCCTTTTGATTTGGTGGGCCTCTTGCTGGATGTAGACATATGTTCTTCTAAGTTTATCCGCTGATCTGCATGAAGAAGAAGCGAGACCCAATCCGAAAAGGTTGAATTAGCCATTTGATCTTCCATTAGAACGACAGCAGAAGAAAGAGTTAGAGATTTTAAGGCTCAGGGCGCGGGGCGCATGAAGACTGCAGCTAACAGGCTAAATAGACAAGGCGCACAGAAAAGGAGTGCTGCAGAGGTCAAACCGGCGCCAAAGGCGCATGGCGCACGGAGGTTGCAAAGTGCATTTTATAGAAGGGCGCATGAAAATTGTGTGTTACATTGGGATTCGGTGCGCCAAAGGGATATGGCGCGGCGCATGAAGGGTTTACACAACATGATGTTGTTGCGATCGGGGATGCGCCTGCGCCTTTATTGCTTCATACTTGCGCAGATAAAGTTTGTGTTGCATGGAAGCTGGGTGTGCCCTTTGGCGCATGAAAAAGAGATGCAACATGGACGGATGGTGCGCCATTGGCGCGGATTTTGCTCATGTAACAAGGCGGGTAGATGCGCCATGGGGGCGCAACTGTTCTTAGTGTCGTAGGACACGCCGATGCGCCAAGGGGAAAAGACAGTGAACAAACCTTCTTTTCAAAGGGGGTTTCTTTATGATGTAGGTTCTTTTATCCCTGACTTCTTATTTGAAAGGCTCAGCTGGGTAAACGAAACGGTTTAGATCAGGAGGGCTACAACCACTGTTTCAAGAAAACGTCCTTCTCCAGCAGATCTGGAAAGAGGGAGGATAGCATAGGGGGAGGGCAGCCAACTTAAAACATATATTTTAAAGACCAGACCAGCAAGCATAAAAACCAGACCACAAAAATACCAAGAACCGAAAACACCAAACGCACAAGGGGGAGAAGAACCTCTTACCTGATAAATAGCAAAAGTGTGCAATGGGTCCACAAGGCGAAGAAAACGATGGGCAGGAGCTGACAGGTTTAGAAAAATCACGTGCTTTGTAATAGTGAAAATGACATTGGGCGCGCAAAACACCTATATATATAGGTAAACCTGCCATCAATGCGCCAACCACTTTTGAACTGGCGCATGAAAATCGTTGTCGACAGGAGAAAGCGTGCGCTGTTTGGCGCATGAGAACATTTGCCAGCAGGACATTAAATGCGCCTTTGGCGCACCAAAAGCAATGTCGACATGTAGTTATGTGCGCCCTTTGGCGCATGAGAACATTGTGTTGCAGTAAGATTATGTGCGCCCATGGGCGCACCAAAAAGTGGCACAACAAAAGCAATGTCAACATTAAGGCGCATGAGCTCATGGCGCACGCAGGAAGGTTCAACATTCTTTGGCGCACGAAAAGATGTGTTAACATTGAAAACCATGCGCCAAAGGGTCATAAGGGGGTGCACCAAAAGTTAGTGTTATAAGGAAAATACATGCGCCCAGCCCAAAAAAGGCTCAAAAAGACTAAGTTCGAAAACTAGATTTCCCAGGAAGGGATTTTAAAACGTTTGACGCGGGGATCCCTAACGAGGGATCGGAACAAAATTTTTGGTATGGTTATCGGTAAAATTGCCCTTGTCAATTTTACGGGATAACAAAAGGAAAACTTAGAGCTTTGGATAGGTCAATTTAAAAATATAGTACTAGACCACATGGATGTGATTGAGGGTGGGCGGGCACAGAATCGAATGTGGTCATTTAGGAGCTTAAGAGTAGGGGTGAAGAGTTGCACTTTGACCAAGTTCAAGGCATTATATAGGTGGCACCGAGAAGGCTATAACAAAACTTGGTGAATGGAATAAGGTGAAGAGTGAGATAGATCTTTGGAATTCCATAACTCTTCTAACCAACCGAGGCTGAGTTGGTTCTTGATTGGGCATGATGATTATTTTTGGGAATTGAATTCTTTATTCTTTTTCTACTATTCATACATTCTTTGGAGAACAAGTTGGATAGAAGCATTTCCAAGGGTGACAATCTAGTTAGTGTGGGGTAATGTTACACGACATAATTTCACTAAGTATATGCTACGTGCGAGGATGTAAGGCATGCACAAGGAAGACACTAAGGGGAGTGTGTAGGATAGAAAAAACAATGTGCAAACTCTCATGCCAAAGAAAGAACTATCTCAAACTTAGCCAATTTTGGAGCCATGGGCTAAAAATAGACAATGCCAAGATTGAGTGGTGTTCAAGAAACGTTCTAGATTTAGAAGAAATCATGAAGACTTAGAGATAAAGGAATGAATATTTTGGGAGATAAAGCACATGCATGTGAAGATCAAAGGTCATGCATAGATCAAACCATGAATAGGAGTAAAAAAAGATTAATTATAGGACCGATCTATTATTAAGCCTGTAGAAAGCATGCATGCTATATAGATGCTTTTGTATGTACGCATGGCTATTTTGAGCATGCAAGATATTTTGGGAATGCATAGGTGGTGAAGGAAAGTACCCACCATATATATATATATATATATATATATATATATATATATATATATGTATATATATATATATATATATATATATATATATATATATTCTATGCATTATTTATGTATTCATGTATGATGTAATAGAGTTATCTTTGCTCACGATGTTCTAGCGCACATGACTCTCTGGTGACTATGGTTATGTATTCATCTTTTGTTACGTAATATTTTGTTTATAAATGGATAATTGTGCTTGGATTTTAGTAATGGATGTAAGCTCGAGTATGGTGATCATGAAATGCAATTGATCTTAGTAATGGTTTGATCTGTTATGTTTCCTTATTACATGTGTTTCTTTATGATATTTGTAATGATATGTGATTGAATGAATGCTTACTATTGGTAATCATGAACATGCATGCTAATGTCTTGAAAAACCATTACAAAGGAGGGACCTGGTAGCTTCGTGTGCTTTAGGTGAAGGTTAAGTTTTGAATAGATGAAGTGCCAACGCGCCTAGGCAAATAAGTGGGCTAAATAAGTGAATAAATTTTGGTTATGTTTCCGGGACCTCTTTTCAAACAGATTTGTGAGGATGTTGCATGCGAGATGGCGTCTTGATTTACTTTTGAGAGGATTGAAAGTTGGGTACAATCACAACATCTACACATGCTCTTTCCTTAGGGTCACCATCAAGTGACATCAACAACATGTACAATTGTGACATCTACGCATACACTCTTTCCTTAGGGTCATCATCATCACTTTTTTACTTCCCTTGCTCTAGCTTATGTGCTTCACTTTTTATCACTCCATGCTTTTCCTTATTTATCAACACACTTTTTCCATCAATCTACATGGTTTTCGTGTACACTTCTCTTATATACTTTATGTTATTGAGTATTCAATTAATAACATAAAGTGGGGGAAAATGTAGACACTAAATCACGCACTTTGGGTATCTATCTAGTCCTAATCACATACTACTATTCATATGATTCCTAAGTAAGAAAATTACTAATTGACCCATGTCTTTGGCCACTTATCTTACTTTTTTCTTCCTCTTTTGTTATTACACTCCTGATTTCCTAGTTTTTCTTTTCATACTTTGGCATTTTTCATTCTGGACACCAGTAGCTTAGGCGCCCCCGTCCCGTTTGGGTGGCCATGAACTCTTTGTATTTTTCTCACATCTTTTGGGTCCCATTTAGCTGTTTGGGAATCTTATATTTTTGGTAGCTTGACCTTTTTGAGGTTAATTATGAAATTTAAGCAAGGGAATCATATAAATATAAAGTTATGTGACCATAATAAAGGACCAAGAACTAAGCATTAACTATCACCACCTAAGGTTGCATCTAAAGGCATTATCAAGAGAATTCAAACATCCATCTAGCATCCACACAAGGGAAAGGGACTACATTTTTTTGCATACACTTCATAGGAGGGGAAGTTCATTCTTTCATACACACATCTATTTACATATTTTACATCTAGCTACTTGCTCGCTATCAAGTGTGACATGCACAAGAGCCACCTAGGGAATTATTTCAACACACACAAACATAGAACTACATTGGTTTTGAGATGTAGTGCAACAATCAGTCGTAAGTTCAATTATTTGATAATTGAGGAAAGTCTGACCCCTCATTTGCATTATTGTTTTTTGGGATTTGATGCGCTTTTGAGGGTTTTACTGAGTCACTTATCTATTTCGGGATACGAGCGACATCTACGAACTTAATGTGACAGATATCAAAGGAAAATGAATATATCATGACCCTCTCGAAGGAGGTTTTCCAAGGTTCTCGAGAAGTCATAAGTGCCTAGAGCGAGTCTTGGTGCCCGCATGAGACACTCCTAACCCATTCCGGGTGCCCTAGTCAGGAAGATATTGCGTTACACAATTTAATGAGCTTATGTGCGACACTTAACCCCTCTCTGTTCATTAGTTTGTCGGTTCGACATAGTCTAGGATTAATTGAAAATAAACTAAGTCTTTTTATCCCTTCTTTGAAACTAGGGTTTCATAATTTCTATCTTATTTTCTTGGGTCAAATATGTATTTCATTGCATATTTAATTTTTAGAGTTGTTACATAATTAGTATTAGGAATACATTTAAATCAATATTTGCTTAATCAATGATAATAATAAGAATCGTATGGCTTAGAATCTAGTTTCTAAACTACTATTTTTAAAAAAATGGTAGAGATTATAAAGTTCAAATGTGGTGCACACAAAAAGTGTGCTTATTTTTATCCCAAAAATGTAACATAGCGTTGTGTGTGTGCGCCTCCCAATTTATTGAGTTTCTTAAACTATTTTACAAATCCCTTAGGTAGAAAGTTAGCTAAGACCATGTATGAGGTCCCACTAAATTTTCATATTTTTGGATGAATATATATATTTTTCTATTTTTCAAAGTGAACACATCCCAAAAATGAAATATTTGTGTGTTCACCACCCTATTTTGAGAAAAAAGTTGTTTATTTTTATTTTTAAGTGTGTGTAGAATGGAGTTTAAATCAAAACTATTTTTTTGAAATTTGAATGAAAAAATCATAAATTATATAAAAAAATTATACATGTATTTTGGCAAGGAAAGCATGCACAAGTAAAAGAAAATAAGGATGAGAGTCCTAAAATAATCGTATTTTAGAAAAAATATATTGTCACAAACGTAAAATAGAGTCTAACGTCATAGTTGTAGACACCATAAAAATACATACATATTTCTATCTCGCTGTTATCTAATTAGAATTAATAAAATTAATTTTATCTTACCGAAATATACCCCTTTGGAATTAAATAAATATATTCCATCAATTAAATACCCCCTACTAAAATTAATTAATTAAATTCTATTTCCTATGTCACATTCCCACTCATTAGAATTAAATAAGTTAATTCTACTATGCCTTTGGAATTAATTTAGTTAATTCCTATGCCCTTAGCTAATATAATTAAACATTTAATTAAATAAATGGTTAATTATTAACTGACAATTAAATACTAATTAATTTAATTATTTATTAATTCCTTTTATCCACTCATGCTGCACTTCACTTCCAAAAGCCTACAATGGTGGGAGGAGCAATAATGTACGTGCAACCACTTCTCGGATGAATTAAAAGATAATGATTTCCCATGTAAAGCAACAACTGCACATCCATGGTCATCGTACTATTTCAGGTAATTATAATTATTACCTATGGAGGCAATTAAGCCCAAGATCCACTTCTCATGAACTCACCCTCATCTATAAAAGTTGGCCATTTCCTTTTAAAGCCATCCCTAGAGCTTTGAGAAAATTGCATCCAACTTTTTGTTGAATTTATTCTCGCATCCTTATGAAAATATGCTCGTAGCATCTACAAACATATTTGGGGAATAATATTAAGAGCATTTAAAATCCAAATATTTAACCAGAAAAAACAAGTCTAAGTGCTTCTATGGTCTTATCTTGAGGTTTGTAAGAGGTCTACAATGAAGGTAATCTATATTTATTTGTTTATCTTCTTTGTCTGTGATTTTACTTGTTTACATTCTGGCATGCCGGTGGGACTCCCACGTTATTTCTTTCATTTTAGTTCATCTTTTTTGATCTAACTTTATCTTTGTGTTTCTCATCTCCATTTAAATTTGTTGTTAAATTTTTAGGCTCTTAGGTGAAACACACGAGCTTAAAAATCATAAAAATTAGTCTCTTGGCCGTATTTCAACATTTTTTTATTTTCCATAATTACACGTGCTAGTGTGCACGATCTCTCGTACTAGCATTAAATTGCTTGTGCTAGTGTGTAAGTGCATGTTCTACCATTAAAATTACACATATTTCCATCAAAGTGCATGCGTTTTCCATGCCAATGTATACGTGTTACCTTTACAAACAAACAATTTTGTTTTCACACTAGTGCACACAATTGAACGCTAGTGCATGTAATAAAAATCCTTTGTTATATTAGCGTGTTCACATTGCATGCACTAGGTATCACTGTGTACACTAACGTAACCCATATAATGGAGGCTATAATTTTTTCTCTTGAACTTGAAACGACTCCATTTTTTTACGAAAAGGTTTTGAGTTGAAATATGCAATGAATACATCATTTTTAGATTTAACATGTTAGAAAATTAATGGTTTTATTTATCCTAACACTTGTCATTTTTGTTGCATGTTAGGTTTTTATTTTCTCTAAATTACTAAACCTTGTGTGTATGTTTCCATTTTTGTTTTCTAATGTCAAATTGATCAAAATAGTGCTTGATTTTGAAATATTTGTCAAGGATTTTTTTGTTTAATCATAAAAATAACCATATGCTCTTTCCTCACACTTTCAAAGTGATCTTCAAAAGCAAAAACATGATGATTTTATTAGGTAATTTTTGGGGAATTAACATTTTTATTTTCTTAATAAAATCTTGTTCACACGTATGCTCTTTCCTCATACTTTATAAGTGACCTTGGAAATCAAAAACGTGAACTTGCTTCTATCATCTTTTCCTCTACCTACCTTAGGAAAATATTCTAATATTTGTTTACAGGACCAACTCTTAAAGGAGGATATAAAACATTAAACTACTAATTTTAGGTTGCCTTGATCAAAGACTAAACTAATTTAATAACTACAGTCAGTTCTCACAAAGACCAAAGTGGTTAAAAAATCTCATCTCTTAATCAAGATAAAATGAACACTACACACTATATTTGCAGTGTGGATGACAAGGCTATTTCCCAACCACTATAATGTAGGGAAGTACTTTTGCATAGCAAAGGAACCCCAAAGTAGTCAACACATTGATGGAATTGGATGACGAAACATGTACCTTTTGTCCCAATCGACTAGTAAAACCTTACGAGATTAGAGTCACGTATATCCAATAGTGGCAACCCCAGTGTGATTCATTCTGAGCAAGATATTTTCTCAGGGTTTCAAATGGGGTAAATTAAAGCCAAAAATAGAAATAACACCGTGCTTAGGGTATACTTATGACACTTGGTCGAGACAACCACCTAGGAAGCCACACATTATCCAAGCCAATATAAGGTAGAGGCCAAAACATCTGTAAATAAATATTTTGTTTTCACTTTTTCTTTTCTTTGTTTCCATTTTAGTGAGTTGTGTTCCACACTCATATCTTACATACCCACTTGCATCTCATTCTCACTCATTCCCAAATAGTCCTCATGTGGGTTCATTTTTGTCTCTCTTTTTGTGTCTTGTTTTCAATCTTTCCCAAATACTCCTCATGTGGGTTCACTTTTGTTTTCTCTTTTTGTTTCCAAATAATCCTTATTTGGATTCATCTTTGCATCCTTTCAATCGTTTCCAAATACTCCTTATTTGGATTCCAAAACCACATCTTTTCTATTTTACCAAATAATCCTTGTTTGGGCTCATTTTCACCTATTTATAAACGAGTCTAAGTCTTGAGTTGTGGATATCCATATCCACACTTAAGCATTTTCATCCTTGTCATCTAAGTCTTAACATCGTGATACTCACTTTATCACAATCGAGCACCATCATGATCACCATAATCTTTCATCTTTTGTAGTCTTATGTTTGACATTACATTGTTGAGCTTCAAGTAGTCCATCATCTTACATCATCACAATTTAACATTCACTTTGTTGAATTGTTAACATATTCAATAATATTTTTACGTATATTTTTAAAACATTCAATTTTCTCTAATTTGAGATCCTTAACCAATAAATATCCCCTCGTATCTCACATTAAATTTGTCGAGATTTGAGATTTTATTCATCATGTTTTCACCTCTATAATTCGACAATCACAATGTTGTCATTTGAGTATTATCCTTCATTTGTGTAGTCTACTCTTTTAATACCCATCTTGTTACGAGTAAAAAAATCATTATATTTTTAAGTATCTCCTTTAACACTCCTATTTTTAAAGTGTTGAACATATTTCATTGTGTCTCTAAGTATCTTCTTGTAGCACTCATTTGGTCACAAGTTGAGCAAGCCAACCTCTTTCACCTCTTTCCACTTTTCATTTACTTTGTAAAGGATCAAGAAGCATTTAATTCCTTTTTCATCTCTCTTATCATTTATTTTGTTAAGAGTCATCTAATTAAAATTTCAATCCTCTCTTCCTCCTTAACAAAAATCATTTTGTTAAGTGTTGTGAAGTCACCCCATTTCATTTCTTTTAACACTTACCTCGTTAAGAGTTACACATTTTGAACCTTTTCATCTCTCTTAACACTCATTTTGTTAAGAGTTGATCACTTCAGTTTCCTAAGCCTCTTCTCTTTGAAACATCCATTTAAAATTTGAGAAAAATAACATTTTCAAAGTCTCATCTCTTTTGTACATTCACTTAGTCAAAAGTTTGAGCACATCACTTAACTCATACTTTACTTCTCCCAGCTTAGCGTTTATTTTTTCCGAGAGTCCCATAATTGGAATTTCACTTTCAAAGCTTCTTCTCTCCATTCATTTTGAAATTCACGTTGTTAAGGGTCGAATCTAACAATATTTTCTAATCCCTCGTCCCTCTTAACATCCACATTGCTAAGGGTCGATTCTATCAAATCTTTTTCAATCCTCTTTTCTTACATTCACTTAGTAAGGATTTTGGTAATATTTTGTCATCTCTAAGTATCTTCCACCTTAACATTATTTTTTCAAGGGTTAAGAAACTTTGTCAAACTAATTCTTCCATATGTACATTCACATTACAAAGGGTTGATTAGTCTATCATGATTTCACATTTTGCCCATCTTAGCATCCACATTGTTAAGTTTCAAACAAATCATTTTTTTCAATCTTGATTCCATATTAACATTCACTTTATTAAGGTCACGTTGTTTAATATTTTTCATCATATTTTATAATATAGCATTCAATTTGATATAGGTCGAGTATGTTGCTAAAATTTTCACCTCTTCCATCTTGTCATTCACTTTTCTAAGGGAGGAGATTTCAAACCCTTTCGCCTCTTCCATCTTAAGCAAATCACTTTGCTAAGGATCGAGATTTCAAATATTTATCCCTCTTCCATATTAACATTCACTTTGCTAAGGGTTTATTTATTCATCTCACCTTTATTCTTTCTCCCCATTTTCATTCTACAATGGTGTATTCACACAACTCATCATTTTATCAAGAATGGCAAATGATGAAAGACACCATTGCGGGTATACAAAAACAACACAAACAATTCAACTTTGATGAATTCTATCCTTACCATTTTGGTATGGACATATTACATATAGCCTTTCCAAACTCTTTCAAGACACCCAAATTTGAAAAATACAAGGGAAAAAGCTATCCTATAAATTATATCAAATAATTTTCTGTAGCATGCCTCGAAGTGCCATATAACGATATATTTATTTTGTTCATTTTTTCTATAAGTCTAGAGGAAAAGTTTTAGAATGGTTATTACACCTTCCAAAGGGATCTATCATCACCTTCACAGACCTCTCGGAGAAGTTCACAAATATTTTTCTTTCAACTTCAATCACAATCATAACAATAACAACAACCCTAGTAGTCATCCCAATCAATCTTGGTATGTCAACTACAACTACAATGTCATCAATGATGGTGTTACAAATAATCAAAACATGCACAACATGCATGAACAATCAACCAAAAATCCAATCATATAACCTAGAAAAGACACCACTCCATGCAAAGTTAAATGACAATTTACACCCCTAGAGAAAGTCTCTCTAGTGTTTTTCAACAGCTAAAAGAGGCTAGGATGATAAAATATCTGCTTACAAGACCTTGGGTTGAAGGAGAACCTAATCCATACTGGTAAAAACCTCATACATATTGTGATTTTCATCGCATTGATGGCCACTCAATAGATAAATGTGTGTGTTTTAAGAATTATGTCCAAGACTTAATTGATGACGACGAGAGATATTTATATAACACGACGACAAAGATATCGCAATCAAGACATGTAAACTACTACAAATTCTCAAAAAGAGTTGAATGTTGTCCCCACTTATGTACATAATGAAATTCAATGAGATCATAATGAAAATCAAGTACCTCTCAATCACAACCAATCTATCTCTTTTACATATTTTATTCCTTTAGACCCAACAAACACTAAACTTGTTTTAGACAACAACCTTCCAACATCCAATGAGAGATTGAATTTGATTCAAGATTACCTTTCAACCCTTGATATAATTTTATAATATATGGAAGAGGGTTCATCATCAAGCACCATTGAGCTTGATTATATTATTTCACTACTAGAACCTATGCATAACATCTCTAGCCTTGTTGTCGAAATACAACCAAAACAAGTTTGGATGATTGCAATAATGCAACCATCCGAGTCCGCAATACCTCAAAAAATAAATCCTATAGGAATCTCTTTAACAAAGGTTATTACATGTCAAGATAGTTACGTGCATGCACTCCATGAGTTTTGTATACCTAGGAATATCCTTACACAAAATTTTCAAGCTTTAATTATGAATCTTTCATCAAATCAATTAATCCACAACCTCAATAGAACAACATTGAATATTTTTTCTCTATGGTATATAAAGAGCCTCAGGTGTACATCTAAAGATCAACCCTTATTTCTTCACACTCTTCCACTCACAGATGAATATGAATCTCAAAATATTCCTTGACTTGATGAACCTCCTCTAACATCGCATAGGTCTTCCAATCTAATCAAAGACTTATCTAATCCAACATCCTTTGAATTGGACCTTGTCCACCCAAGTCTCATAAATCAGGAATTTTTAAATATTTTTTATTCAATCCATTGATTTAGACCTCGTATTCCCATGTCTTATATCTTAGGACTCATTGAATATTTAGATTTCCTCATTTGACTTGGACCTTTTTTGCCCAAGTCTCGTAAATCGGACTACCTCAATCACTTATTCATTGAAAATATTTCGATCCACTCCTTTGAATTGGATCTCATCTGCCAAAGTCTTGTAAGTCAGGACCATTCCATTTTCATAAACATGTAACTCTCTCATGTGTGTCCATCATAATATCTCATGCATTAAAATTCAGAAAAATTCAAACGCATAAAAAGAAAATAAAACTCCGTATTTAACCTTTCCTTAAAACACTATTTGAAAATAAAAAGTAGAAAAGAAATTGTAAATAACGTTAAGTATTCCATCTGTTGGAAAATATATTAATCATACCATTATCATATCTTCACATTCTTCACCTATAATGACCTAGGTTAAGCTTGTTCCTATTGGGAATTGTGTGTCTCATCATTTTTTATGGTTTCTACCATTTTGGATCTTTTTATCTATGGTTTTGTATTAAAGCTTACTGATGGAAAATCCTCATTTAAAATAATCTCTATCTTTAACCAAAATCTCAAACTTCCTTACCTTTATCTTTTTATCATGCATCTCAGCCTACGGTGTTGAACCCTTATGTCTTACTAGTTGCATGCGGATGAGACTTGGGGGCGGAATGTTCCTTCCAAATAAGCACACTATCGATAAATAAGGAAAAATCAATTCAATCATAAAATTCAAAAAATTATAAATCAATCATTATACCTTTAGTCCTTCACAAAATTTGGTGATAAGCCCATACTTCTCACTAGTAGTATGAGACTGGGAATGGAGGTAAGCGTATTCGGTGTTGAGCCCTTGTATCTTCTTGGTGATATAGGGAAACATATAGGGGGTCCTTTAAAAAAATTAACAAAAAAATCCTTTAAAATCAGAAATGCTTAATCAAAAACATCCCAAGAAGTAATTTAGTTTCTCATGTTAAAGAGAGACAACAATTCCTTCAACTAGATTTTGCCAATCAATAGGCCATCAATAGATCTAAGTCTAGTCAAAACCTATAAAGAAGAATCATCTTGGAATCATTCAAATAATCTTGAATAAAGATGAGATACATTCTTCTTACATGGATCATTATTACACCTTGTGTCTTAACATCTATTATCTTCACCTTCATATCACTATTCACCTAGTTTTCATGTCCTTCTTGGCTCTTAGTGGCGAGCCCTCACATCTTCCTAGTTACGTGGAGTCACAAGAAGAGTGAGACATCATATCATTACATCATCTACATTTCTACCAATGAAATGGAATGCTTACAATTGTTTGCACTTGAGTTCAAGTTGTGCAACCCCTTTTACTAAGTTAAAAATCAAAACATTCAAATATGTTTCACAAAACTACAAAAACATTCAAATATGTTTTGAAAAATACAAAAACAATAAAAAATTGTTCCAAACTCCAAAAACAATATAAAATTGTTCCAAAATCAAAAGCAATATAAAACTGTCCAAATAAAAACATTCAGATAATGTTTGACAACCTTTTAGCAACTGAATAACACAATTCAACAATCTTGCCATTTGACGACGCTCCTCATGATCATTTTAGATCATCTTTTGATAATAATTTTTATTACCCGTGGCGTATATCTATGGTTGAGGAAATAAATTATCCCTTTTGCAATTTAAATTTTCTTAGGGCACACTTGGATTTCATGTTTTGAATCCAATATAGATCAAATTTCAATGGGATCCGACAAGAGTATATTTTGGAGTATCTAAAGCATCACTCCACTCTTCGGCCCAGTTGCAAGAAATTATTGAACTCCTCCGAGACACTGGGAATGCATTGTAATGAAATTACTAGTATAATTGATTCACAAAACTACAAAAACATTCAAATATGTTTTGAAAAATACAAAAACAATATAAAATTGTTCCAAACTCCAAAAACAATATTAAATTGTTCCAAAATCAAAAGCAATATAAAACTATCAAAATAAAAACATTGAGGATAATGTTTAACAACCTTTTAAAGAATATTTGAATAACATAGTTCAACAATCTTGCCATTTGACGACACTCCTCATGATCATTTTAGATAATATTTTGATAATAATTTTTATTACCCGTGGCATATATCTATGGTTGAGGAAATAAATTACCCCTTTTGCAATTTAAATTTTCTTAGGACACACTTGGATTTCATGTTTTGAATCCAATATAGATCAAATTTCAATGGGATCCGACAAGAGTATATTTTGGAGTATCTAAGCATCACTCCACTCTTTGGCCACAGTTGCAAGAAATTATTGAACTCCTTTGAGACACACTGGGAATGCATTGTAATGAAATTACTAGTATAATTCAGATTATGAGCAGCAATATAACACCAAACAACACAATATTTCAGAATAATGATCTCAATATGCAATTGTAATAGCTTCGCCACTTCGAGGGGACAACCTCCAAACCATATAATAAGACTCAAATGCTCAAATGATAATGAACTACTACCTACAATCCTCTATATATACTATTCATACATTATGGCCATTACCCAGGCTGACCTATTAAGCATGAGAAAGTATAAATGATATAATAAAATAATATGGTAAGCCACAAGTTGGATACTCATATCCTAATACAAGCAATAGGTTAAGGGCGTAACATGCCCATCCCCTTCAAACCAACGTTGTCCTCAACATTGAATAATCCTGGATGTTGCTGCAAAAACCTTCATCCTCCCAGGTGGCATCTTCTATGCTCAGATTCTTCCACTTGATCAGATATTCCTTAATGTCTCTGCTTCTCAGCCTCTTAGTACGTGTTTGTAGAATCTTTTCTGGCTCCAAAATGATTCTTCCTTCCTCATAAAGTTCTGGTAACTCTATCTGGGCTTCAAATTTCTGTCCAATAACCTTCTTCAGGCATGAAACATGGAATATTGGGTGTATGTGTGAAGATGGAGGCAACTCTAGTTTATAAGCAACACTGCCAATTTTCTGTAGAACCTGATAAGGGCCATAGTATTTAGGAGCAAGTTTGTTGTCCTTTTTCTGTTGCTTTAGAGACATCTATTTGTAAGGCTGGAGACGTACAAAAACCTAGTCACCAATTTCAAAATGTCTTTCACTACAATGTTGATCTGCTTGTTGTTTCATCCTATTTTGTGCTAATGCTAAATTCTCCTTCAAACTAGCCAAAACCTGTTGTTGATGTTGAATGTGTTCCTCAACATCTTTGACCTTAGTTTGCACCCTCAAGGAGGAAGTGATAGAAGGTGGATGGTAACCATATAATGCTAAAAATGGGGTCATTTGAGAAGAGGTATGAAAAGATGTGTTATACCACCATTCTGCAAGTGGTAGCCATTTAATCCATCTTTCCTGCTTATCTGATACAAAACAACGTAGATACCCCTCTAAGCATTTGTTGACCACTTCCATTTTCCCATCAGTTTGAGGATGATAAGATGAACTGTGAGCTAGCTGAGTACCCAAACATAAAATAATTCTGTCCAAAAAGTACTTGTGAAAATAGGATCACGATCACTTACAATTATTTTTGGGGTTCCATGTAGCCTTTGAACTGTCTCCAAATAAATAGTTGTGACTGTACTAGTTGCAAATGGATGTGATAGGGCACAAAAATGGGAATATTTTTTGAGCCTATCCATAATCATGAAAATAAAATTCTTACCCTCTGAACAAGGCAATCCGGTGATGAAATCCATGGAGACCTCCTCCCATCTCTGGCTAGGAATCGGTAAGGGTTGCAAGAGACATGGTGTCTTAATTGTTTCCCCTTTGTTCTGTTGGCACACTAAACACTCGATACAAACTTTTTACCTCCCCTTGAGTCCTCCCCAAAATAATTCTTTTTATTCTATGATATGTCTTCAAGAACCCAGTGTCCTCTAACAAAGAGGCATGTAGCTCTGCAAGAATTTTATGCTTCAACTCAAAATCTTTACTCAAGTATAACTTGTCCTTGTACCATAGGGCATTACTTTTCCACACAAAATTGTTATATGTCATAGATCCTTGCTTGATATTCTTTATTAGAGATTGTGTATCCTTTTATTGATCCCATTCCAATCTTGCTTCATCCACCCAATTGGTCATCAACATGGACATTCCACATAGTAAGGCATCTGTGGATGTATCCCTTCCGGACAACGCATCGCTACTACATTTTCTTTACCCCTTTTGTATATGATTTCAAAATAATAACCCAACATTTTGTTACCCACTTTTGTTGTTCCTCGATGATAACCTTTGCTCCAAAAAAGTATTTGAGACTATCATGAACAATTTTTACCTTGAAGTGTCTACCCATGAGATAGGGCCTCCATTGCTTGACTGCATGAAGAATAGCCATCATTTCTTTCTCATATAATGGTTTGAGCAGATCTTTTCCTTTGAATTGACGACTCTAAAATGTAATTGGTCTTCCTTCTTGCATTAGAACTACTCCCAATCCACGATCCTGAAGCGTCACATTCAACAATGAAGGTTTTGAGAAGTTAGGAGTAGCTAAAAATGGGGGTCTTTGCACAAGGCTTTCTCAATTGCTCAAAGGATTTAGTGGCTAAGTCTTGTCCAATAGAAGGCATTCTTCTTTAGCAATGCGGTGAGTGGGGTTGCTATTCTACCATATCCTGCACAAATCTTCCGTAGTACCTGTTAGTCCTGTAGGAACCCACGAAGATTTTGAGAGTTTTGGGCCATGGCCATTCCACCATAGCTTTGATCTTCTGAGGATCAAATTTTCTATAAATCGATCTACTCCTTTTTTGAGAACCTTCTACATCTAATGAGAGCTAATAATTTATGGAGACTTATCTACCATCCCATTCAATTGTATTGTCCTTCCATCCGAATGAAATCACACGAGTAATTCTTGGAAATTCATCTCTATAGTACTAAGGTTCCGAGCCAATGGACACCCAAAACAATATCTGCCCCTCCCATAGAAATAGCAAACATAGGTGAGTCTAACATGTAGTCTCCCATGGAAAGCTTGATACTATGGCACTTTCTGTGCACTTGATTTGTCCCACCATCTGTAATCATAACTTGCATTTACGGAGCTAGGTAAATAAAACAATTGAGGCGGAAACTAACTTACTATTTATGAAGTTATGAGTACTCCCAAGTCAATCAACACTTTGTCACCTTCTATTTTTGAGATAGCCAATAACCTTGAGTGTTTGAGGAGTACTAATACACTGATAATGCATGGCAATAAATTGTAGGTTGGTGATCCTCTACTTCCTCTTCTCTTTGGTTCCTCAGCCTCTCCTATAATTTCAGCATCCTCATCATCCTCATTACCTTCATCAATATAGAACAACTTCTTCTCAGCACATTTGTGTCCCGGTCCATATTTGCTATCACAGTTAAAGCATAATCCTTTTGCTCTCTTTTCTTCCATTTGGTGAGGAGTCAGTCTAATTAGCCTAGAAAATGAAGGGGAAGAGATACTACGGTCTTTTGTGTTAATGAAATGCTGCCTCCTACTACAAAGAACTTTTTCCTCTGCTCAACATGCCATGATAATAGAATCAGAAAGCTTGAGTGGATTAAACATACGTACCTCATGCTCGATGTGGTCCTTAAGACCCCCAAGAAATAGGTCATTCAAATTCTCTTCTAGTATATTCTCCACCCTTAAGGATAGGTTTTGGAATTGATGCACATAATCTTTGACTAATCCTGTTTGTCGTAACTTTGCTAATTGACTAAAGTAGTTCTCTGAAACACTAGAACTATAGTGTAGTTGTAACTCCTCGATAAAAATTGTCCAAGTGACACCAAGACCATTCTTATGCCTCTGAGCACATAACCATCGATACCAAACGAATTGGTCTGGTTCAAGATACAGGGATGCCAATGTCACCTTTTGTCATGATGGTGTTTGATGTAGCTCAAAGAATTTATCCATTTGATTTATCCAATTCAGGGGATCTTTACCATCAAATTTGTGCATATCCACTTTCGGCATCATGTTCGTGGTTGCGAATAAGTTGGATTCTGATTGGGTTGGAAAAGTGATCCAACATGGTTATTTTTCCATGATTTTGAACTGAAGATCCTCCTTGGTCGATATGGGATGGATTTGGGCCATACTGTTTACCCTTTACATGTTACATGATATCATCCAACCGATGATTGATTTGGGCTATGTCTCCTTTAGAGGCCATCTCAGATTGTACATTTCGCAGCTCATACTCAAGTTGACTCACCTTATGATCAACTAAAGTAAACCCTAGTGTTGAGGAATCTGTATTTACCCCTTCTGAATCCATCTCTTCAATCACTATCTCATCTTTATCTGGGGTTTTACCTGGAGTAACCGGATTCTTTTTTGCTCTTGTGGAAGGCCCCGCCATGATATCAAACCTTAGGGTTTAGGGTTTCGATACAAATTATTCCGAACAGGAAAAAATACAAAGAAGATACTAATACTATTTTTTTCAAAGCTTTCCGAAAATGTAAAGAACTTGAAAAAATTCCACAATTTGCACCCTAGGAAGTGATTTTATGAAAAACCCTAAATTTATAATAACTTGTGAAAAATAAAAAAATGTTTGAAATTTTCAGGGAACCTTACTTGAAATGTTTTTCAACTGTGGTAAAATATCTCCCACCAATTCACTTTGGTTCAAAATATATTATGGAAACAAAAATTAGGGTTTTTGCCCTAATTTTGGCCCAGATCGCAACTCTGATACCACTTGTAATGAAATTACTAGTATAATTAAGATTATGAGCAGAAATATAACACCAAATAACACAATATTTCAGAATAATGATCTCAATATGCAATTGTAATAGCTTCGCCACTTTGAGGGGGCAACCTCCAAACCATATAATAAGACTCAAATGCTCAAATGATAATGAACTACTACCTACAATCCTCTATATATACTATTCATATGTTATGGCCATCACCCAGGCTGACCTATTAAGCATGAGAAAGTATAAATGATATAATAAAATGATATGGTAAGCCACAAGTTGGCTACTCATATCCTAATACAAGCAATAGGTTAGGGCGTAACATGCATGGATTTTTAGAGCAATAAGTTGCCGGTGAACAAGAGCCTCCTAAAGAGGAGATGGTTATGGAGGATGAACCTCAAGAAGAACACCATGATGAAGATGAACAACATGAAAACAAAAAGACACAGATGGCAGTAGAACTATCCCAGTGATATTAAGAGGATAAATCCACTAAATTTTGACATAATAACCTTGTGAGATGGGGTTGAATCATGGCTGAGTGAAATGGAGAAGTATTTTAAAATAAGAGACTTATTAGAGGAGACTAAAATAGTTTGGGAGATTTTCAGATTTCCTGAGAAGCATCATCATGGTGGGATAACAAGAAAGTTGAACTGGGACTGGATACTGCTTCTATATCATGGGAGCAATTTAAAATTTACTTTCGTCAACACTAGTTGCCCTAACTATACTTTGATCAAAAAAATGACTGAGTTCCAAAACTTAACACAAGGGAAGCTTAGCATAACTTAATATTGGGAGCGGTTTACAAGACTTCAAGTACGTTCTCAATATCAAAAATATGAAAAAGTTCAGGATTAGGAAGTTCATTATGGGACTCAACCCAATCATAGGGGGTGAGGTGGATGTGCATGGTCCATCTACTATGGAGGTAGTCTTTGAGAAGGCTATTAGGAAAGAACAAAAACTGAAATCTATCTCTGCAATAGAGAGGAAAATAAAAAGAAATTTAACAACACTCCTTCAGCTGGTTTTGTTAAAAATCCATGGGTAAAGAGAGAGGGAAACAAGCCCAGGTTTTTCCAAAGGAATGCAACAAATAAAAAATGTTGTAAACAAAATTTTAGGGTAGTTTAAGGTTCAAATAACACTCAGAAATATGAAAATAAAGGTTACGTGGTGGATGTTTCAATTTTGGATGTTAGCACTATGCAAACTGGTGCCCACAAAAGAAACACAGAGCTTGTTTCTAGCACTAAAAGAATGCTGATAAGAAAATTCATGTAACTGTAGGCAATCGTGAGGTGAAAAGCAAGCTACACCAATGGAAGTGTCAAGTAAGTTATATGGTCATTATGTAAAATTTTTAATTGATACTGGAGAAACTGAATGCTTCATTTCTAAAGTTTTAGCAACAAAATTGCATAGAAAAGCTAGTCATATGGAAAACACATGGACAATACAGTTTGGAAACAATGCTAGGCATAAGGTAGAACAATGCTTGCCTATGGCAGCATTAGAATTACCCAATTTTACAACTGAAGTGAACCTTTATGTAGCTCCATTATAGTCTTATGATGTAATAATAAAATTCAATTGGTTGTATGAACATCAAGATATTATGGAATGCGTAGAAAAAATGTAAAATGCCTTGATGAAGAGCTAAAACAAGCCATCATTCAAGGAATAAAAAGGGGTTTTTCAAGTAAGGTAGATTTCAGCCATGCAGCTAAAAAAGGTGAAGAGAAAGGGATGCACACTCTTTGCTGTTAAAATTGATGATTTAGAGGAAACTACTAAATTACCCTTGGCTGATTCACCACTTTTGCAGAGCTTTAGTGATGTATTTCCAGAGGAGTTACCTAGATTACCTCCGTAAAGGGAATTTGACTTCACAATCGACATAAAACCGGGACTGAGCCTATGTCAAAAGCACCTTATCGCATGATAACAACCGAGCTAATTGAGTTGAAGGCTCAAATGCATGAGCTCATCTCAAAGGGTTTGATAAGACCCAACATGTCACCATGGGGTGCACCGGTGATCTTCGTGAAGGAGAAGAACAAAACCCTTCATTTGTGCATAAACTATAGGATGTTGAACAAGGCAACAGTTAAGAATAGGTATCCTTTGCCATAGATTGACGATCTCTTCAATCAGATGAGAGGTGCCGTGATATTTTCTAAAATAGATCTAAGGTCGGGATATCACCAATTGAGAATCAAAGAGGAAGATATTCACAAAATGATGTTTAGAACACGCTACAGGCATTATGAGTTCTGATTCTTCCTTTCGGACTCACTACGCTTGAAAAAATTTATGAACCTCATGAAAAATATCTTTCGCTAGTATCTTGACAATTTTGTACTCGTGTTCTTAGATGATATACTCATATACTCCAAAAATTAACAAGAGCATAATGTACATCTGGAAATCATGTTAGAGATTTTGAGACAGAACAAGCTTTATGGAAATTTGGCTAAGTGTGCTTTTTATTAGAAAGAGATACAATATTTTGGTCATGTAATCAATGAGAATGGAATCTTCATGGACCGCTTTAAGATAAGAGCCATTGCACACTAGCTAACACTTGAAGGATGTGCACGAGCTAAAAATATTTATGGGTTTAGTGGGATATTACCTGAAAATTCGTGAAGGAATTTTCAAGATTGGCTGGTCCAATAACGTCACTTTAGAAGAAGGAAAAAAGTTTGTGTAGATTGATAAATGTGAGAAAGCATTTAATCAATTGAAGGAGCATTTGACAACTGCTCCAATCCTAACCATTCTTGATCCAAACAGAAATTTTACAATTGTTATTGATGCATCCAGGGAAGAATTAAGAGGGGTTTTGTTGCAAGATGAACATGTTGTGGCATATGAGGGGAGAAAATGAAGGATTATGCCCTCATGATCCGGAATTGGATGTAATAGTTAATTCATTCTGAGTGCGGAGGCATTATTTGATTGGTAAACCGTTTGTACTAAAACCCGACCACTTGAGGCTGATGTTGGCGTAGCGATTGGTTAACACGATGAGATCCCTCTCCACCAAAATTTTTGAGCTTTTGGTGTAACAGAAAATCGTACATAGTATTAGATCCAGGAAGTTAAGAGCACTGGCCCGGAGTAGTACTAGGATGGGTGACCTCCTGGGAAGTCCCAACGTCATTGCCTCTAATGTCGTTGGGCCTAATTGGATGAATACATGGCGGGCCTAGATCTAACATGGCTGCATCTAGCTCCATTATGTGGGGTTGTGTTGGCATAATAGTTGGTTAACACGATGAGATCCCTCTCCACTACAAGTTTGAGATTTTGGTGTGACGACAAATCATACGGTTGAAGTATATCTTCACGTAACCCAATTTGAATGCACAAAAACATTGATGGTTGGAGTTTTTGTCACAATATGACTTTGATATCAGTTATATCAAAGGAAATGAGAATAGGGTAATGAATGCCTTGAGTTGTAGGAAGTACATAGCCATTGTTATAACCTTGTAAACAAAATTCAAAGAAGAAGTTATGAAAGATTCAATTGTAGATCCGTACTCTTTACAAGTACAAATAGTTCTAGAAGATGATCCGAAGGATAAAAGATACACTAGTTTTATTTTTGATAGTGATAAAATTATGCATTTTGAAAATATAATTTATGTTCCGGAAGAAAAAGAGATTGGAACAAAAGTGTTGGGAATTCCATGATGCACCATACTCTAGTCATCCGGAATAACCAAAATGACAATAGACGTAAAACAACAATATTTCTAGAAAGGAATGAAAAAGAGCATCACATCTTATATTTCGGCTATTTAGAATTTTGAAGGGTAAAGGTGGAGCACACACACCCTGTTGGACTGTTGTATCCACATAGTATTCTGCACCACAAATGGAAAGTCATTAGCATGGAATTCATCCAAGGGATACCCATGACCAAAAACCGACATGATATGATTTTGGTTGTAGTGGAAAAGTTAACAAAGGTAGCTCACTTTATACCTGGGAACCTTATTGATGATTCCTTGATTCTTGCTAAAAGGTTTGTGCATGATATATTTCGATTGCACGGTGTTCCAGAAACAATCATTTTGATAAAGATCCAAGGATGACATCTCGATTCTAGAAAACATTAAATTTAGGTTTGGGTACTAAACTGAATTTTAGTTTAGCTTATCATCCGAAATGGATGGTCAAACTGAGCGTGTAAACCAAATGTTGGAAGACATGCTTTGCATGTACTACATGGATCACCGATGCAGTACAGGTGGGAAGAATACTTACCATTAGTTGAGTTTGCATACAATAACTCATATCACTCTTCACTAAAAATGGCACCATTTGAAGTGTTATATGGAAGAAAGTGTCGTACTCCTGTAAGTTGGGACAACATAGAGGATAGAGAGGTGGTTGGGCTAGAAATGCTAACTGAAATGGAAAAACAAGTTAAGAAAATACGGGAACACTTGAAAGAAACAACAGATCGTCAAAAGAGTTATACGAGATCTATATAGGAAAGAAAGATTATTTGAGAAAGGAGACAATTTTTTTCTTTGTGTTAAGCCTAAAAAGAGTTCAATAATGTTTGGGAAGGCTACCAAGTTTTTTGTGTGCTATGTTGAACCATTCTAAGTTCTAGAAGTTCTTAGTTCGGTATCATACTGACTAGCTTTGCCTCCTTCATTGTCAAAGTTACATGATGTTTTCCATGTTTCTTTATTAAAGAAGTATGTTGCAGATTTTTCACATGTACTTAATTGGGATTCACTGCATGAGTATATGGAACCCAAAATTGTCGCCGTTTAGCCCATTAGAGTGTTGGAAACATGTAATTTGCTTTTGATAAATAGAGAAATTTTACAATGCAAGGTCCAATGGGACCAGTATTTTGAGGACAACACAACTTGGGAGAATCTGGATGAGTTTAAAACTACTTTTCTGCATTTATTCACTTAGAAAATTTGTGATGAAACTCTTATATTCACAAAAATACTGGTTTTTACTTTTGAAAACTTGAATAATTTTGGTTTATAAGCATGGAGGTCAGTAAATTTTTATATTTTACAGTGAATAAGGTTGTTTCAGCCATGTTGTTACTTTTAATAAGTTTGATTATGAAATTTGGGATACTAAATTAAGGTTTATTTGGTAAAAATTTCAGTAGCATTACTTTTTCTGTTTTTGTGAAAATAGAAATTAATTCATTAGGGATGATGGATCATTTTAGCAGAGAGAAATGTAGCATTCCGATAATTAATTCCTTCTTTTCGAAAATTTAATTAATCAAATAAATATGAATAAGGGAAGTGGATGCTTATTCGATTAATTAAGTAAAGTTACAGATGACAATACTTAGTTATCTAAGTACTTAATTAAAGATTAAGTACTCAAATAACTAAATACCGCCTATTGGTATTATTTAATACAATATGTAGTTATTACAGAACTTTGGTTGCATTGTGTTGGTTGTGTCATTATTATAATTACATTACGACTATGGAAATCATTTTAAGCCTTTATAGTTTGGAAAAAATCTCTAAGGCTTATAAGCCTAGTTGAATGGATTTGTAACATTAATGTGTGGCTCTAATTTAATATTATTGTTATTAAATGTTGGGGCATAATGCCACACCCATATAGTTGATAAGAAATGTTTTGAATGACTATTATTTGACTTCAATAATAATAATAAGGTGATTGAACACCATGATGGTAAGCATATTCTAAGGGAATTATTATTGTTTGAAGTCAATTTGTAAAAGGTGTTAATTATGTTTTTGATTCAAACTTTAAAAAGGGGTAATGATAACCCCAAACTTTGCATGGAAAAGTTTTAATAATTAGTAATCCACAAAAGTGGACATTCACATTGGAAGGAGATTGGGAATTATTTGTTTGATTATTTTGTTTAACTTTGAGGATTTTCCCCCTCCCACGATGGCATAAGGCATTGCAAATCATCCACTTGGCAGTTGGACAAGGAAGATTGCTAGGGTTTTGGGGATGCATGGAGAGGAAGGGGAAAGGAGGTTTATTTTTGTTTTTGCATTCATTTTCACTACCAATTAACTCCTCTTATGGAGGAACTCTGGCAAAATTTTCTACATGAAGAAAATTGATTTTCCTTGGAGAACTGTATAAATATTTTCGGGGAATGCAAAATGTGGGTTTTGTTATGGGTTGAGATGGAATTTTTACACTAGAGGAATTGATTTCATTCTGGGGTTTGATAGAGATTAGAAGAGATAAGAAAAATATGGGAAAATTGTTTTAGGAAAGGGTTTTTCTCCTTGCTTCTCTGAGTTTTTGATTTTTAAAGAGATTGTGTTATTTATTTTTTCCTAGCTTTGTTTGTTGAATGAGAAAAGTGGAAAATACTTCAAATCTGGTTTTTTTAGCTTGTGTTCTTGTAGCAAAAATTGTTTTGCTAGATGGGTATTATTATTTAGATGATCAAATCGATTTTGTGGGTTTGCATCTGAAATTTTTAGCAATAAAAATTGTTGGCTGAAATGGGTTTGATGATTTGGTTGTGCAAATCAATTTTTGTGGTATTCAGTTAGTAATTTTTGCATGAAATTGATGGTTGGGTTTGGTTTTGAGTAATGATCTCTGAATCTGTTAATAAAATGGTATTCTTTTGTAAAAAAATGAATGGCTGCTCATATAGTTATTTTCCTAGCTGAAATGAAATGATTCTTCTTCTAATTTTGGAGGGTTTAGTGAAAACTACGGCTAGGGTTTGAGAAATTTATTTGATAAAGTTTGTGGTTTTTACGATATTGTATACATGCTTACAAGTGGTATGGTTTTTGGGTTGGGATGTAACTTGAAAATAAACTTGGGGATTTTCTTATTTAAGTTTTGTCCTCAAAGTTTCATAGTTGCACCTGTGTTCATTTTAAATAGATTCATTTATCAGTATTGACGGGTAGGAAATTTGCATGGTCTCTTCTTCTTACCTTACCAACATATTTGAAATGGAAATATTATTACGTGTGTGTTATAGTGTTGACTGTTTAAGATACTTGGGTTTCTTAAGCTAAAAATGGTAATGGAATTTGTTAGTCGGGTGTTCTTTGTTCAATAATAAAATATTAATACTTATGTTGGGTTGTTGATTCAGTGAACATTGACCGATTGGTCTTATTGCATGAACTTGAAATCAATTGAAATGCTTGTTTTCCTATGTTGTAAGAATTGATGTGAACTAACCTTTGAATAAAAAGGAAGAAATGGATGATGTGGCTCTTGTTTCAGCTTTATATGTTTGAAACCCCCTTGCGGGGCATTTGAAAAAAAAAAATACATAAAGGTATATGGATGCTGAAATGGTCGTTGGGTAAGAACATTTATGTCATTAGTTCATTTCATTTCTTTTACTTTTCCCAAGATTTTTAACTCGGAGGGTTGGATCACTTGATCCATATCTTTTATTTTAAAGCATTTATTTTGTTCTTTGATTCAATATAGTTTATTTTGATTGTTGGAAAATTTTAAAAGTGGAAAATACAAGGGGAAACTATGGAATTTTTTTCCATAATTCTATACTTAGTCATTTTTCGATTAAAAATATATGGTTGAATTTTATGGCATGAGAATTAATCTAAAATAATGTCGGAAGCAAAACAAATTTAATTCCTTGAATTTTATAGTTTACATTCATTGATAGGATCATTTTTGTGTGTGCAATAATAATGGATCCGACACAGTTCAGAATCTGGTATCCTCCATCAATCACATGGCTTGTGATTGAAGATGCGGGAGGAATATATACAGAGTGGTCCTTCAGAACACTTCATATATATTCCCCATGTTTCTTCCTTCACCAGCTATGGGATTGTTGGAAGATTTCAACTCCCTAACTGTTGTGGAAGCATTACTATTACAAGGTAGATGAGATAATTTTTGATGATTAATCTTATTTATGTGTCAAAAAATTAGTTTAGCAAGTAGAATAACTCTTTTCAATTCTTTGAACTGATACCCCCAAACAAACAATGTCACATGTTTAGTAACGTTGATTGGACCATCTTACTCCTAGCTTGTGGAGATCGGCGTTAGAATGGATGTTTATATTATGGATCTTGGATCCAATTGTAATTGTACTTATGATTAAATAAATTTTCCTTGGGAAATTATACCTTGTAATAGTCCTTTAATGGATGATATTTGTTATATATAAATGAGATGGCTGATTTGATTATGTATAAATACTTGTTGTACTACAGGTTGGGAAATGAACGATTTAATTGTTAAAGTTAAGGAATCATATAGTTATGTATCTTATGCCTTAAAAGATTACAATTATGAAACTAAAGATGTATCTCATACCTAGTTATCTTTCCTTGGTTGTAAAGAGTGAATTTGGGTAAATGGAAAGAATATAAAGTGAGATATGAAACTGAAAATTGAAGGGAAAATCATGTGAAGTTAGTCTTAACTTTGTAAAGGATTTAAGGTTCCTCATAATTTACATCACTAAGAATAAATTGTTATGAGCTATGTTACTAAATATATACTCAAATTTATGTAACTATCTATTTCCTTATCAAGTTAAAACTGGGTAAAAATAAGGTTTAACAAGTATGTATTAAAACTGAATTGAAATGGAGTAAACTTGCGAGACAATAGTCTTATCTTTATAAGATGTAAGTCTGAATTTGAGTAATAAATTGGCCAATCCTTAGCTAATTATGAGATTAATCATAAAGTAATGAACAACTAGTCCCTAAATGTTACTAGTCTAGTCTAACTTAGTTGAAAGAACTTTAAGGAGTAATATGATAAACTTAACCTGATAAGTTAGTTTATTACTTCTAAGATGTAAGATCATATTCAAGAGGTCATCATACCTCACATTACAAAATAAATATACCATAAGTGGGTACTACCTAGCTTTAAACAAGTTAAAGATGTAAGTGTAGTCCTAATAATGTAAATATCCCCTTGATTAGTGGGTATAAAATCAGGATAAACTATGCTATGACTAATTAAGACTTGTAGGACCTAATGAGAATCTTGATTAAGGTTAAAATATCATTTTATATCAAAAGGTATAGAATGTATGTAGGGGAAACAAGGTTATAATTATTTCGTGTCCGAAACCTCCCAACCAAGGTAACTAAATAATTATTCTAATATCCGATAAGTAGTGAATTATACATGAGTGTTTTGATCCTAACAGGAACTGATTTATCAATGCATGATGTAGGTGCTGCTTACGAGTAGCCCATCGGTTGCCTAATACAATAATGTATTAAGCAGTAGATAGGCCTCCCGTAGGTAACTAATAATGGGCATTGGGGTTCCTCAAGCTTGCGTAGATGAACTCGTTAGGTAATAAGTGAGTCTTAATAGGATCATCTACTTAAGCTTAATGAATCTAGATAACTGTGATGAGACGATAGTGGGGTGATGGGAAGACAAGTTTAGACGTGTTGTGCACTCATTTCAAAATTTCGAGTCTTAAGTGTTTTTCTACGAGGTGCCTAAGTCGTGAATTCGAAAAAATCGTGTTGCAGGTCGTTTTGTGTGATTTTCGGAACTGTCGGAACTTTTTTTTGTCCCAATTTGTCCCAAGTACGAAAGTGTCTTGTTCTCCGATCGAAACCTCGAATTTGTCCCATTTTCGGGCTGTCGGAAGTTTTTGTCCCAAGTGCCCCAAAGCCAAAAATGCAAAGCTGTTCCATTTCGGCCGAATCATCCTTCCGCGTACTTCGCACTTTCCTGTCCCGAATGTCCCAAGTAAAAAGTGCGAGTCGTTCCATTTTCGCCCGAACCGGCCGAACCGCGTACTCCGGAACTTTTCGTCCCGAATGTCCCAAGTCCAAACGGGCCCGCTGTTCCATTTTCGGCCGATTCACCCGATTCTGTCCCGAGTTCCAAATTGCTCTGTTCCATTTCCGGCCGGTTCGCCCGGATCGCGTCCTTCGCGCAATTTTGTCCCAACTGCCCCATTTAAAAAAGTGCGAGCTTTCCCTATTTCGGCCGAGCCGATCGAGTCGCGTACTTCGGAACATTTTGTCCCGAATGTCCCAAGTCCAAACGGGCCCGCTGTTCCAATTTCGGCCGAAACACCCGAACCGCGTCCTTCGCGCATTTTCGTCCCATTTGTCCCAAATACATTTGTGCGTCTTCTCCTGTTTCGCCCGAGCCGCGTGTTTCGCGCATTCGCGTCTCACTGTCCCAAGCGTGCAAGTGTCATTCACACTTAGTTTTCCTTTCGACCCGAATATCTTTGTTTTTCAAAAAAATAAATTTAAGTTGCGGCTCACGATCTTTATCAATCAGAAGATCAAATTTCAAGAAGCGATTCTGAAGGACGAAACTTTCAAGGCGTCGGTTACATCGGTTTTCAAAGATATCCTTGACATCTTCAAGATGAAGCGTCGGTGTGTCCCTCGTGGCAAAGACGTGGCTGAGACGTGGAAGAAAACTCAAGCGGCGGTTTCTGAAGACAGTGGGTCCTTCTCAGAACTGGACACCTGTCTCCTTCTCCTTTCTTTTCTCTTCTTCCCTTTCTTTTCGTATTCCTTGTAATTAGTTAAGGCATTGCAATTGGCGGTCCTTAACTACTCTTTAGTTAAAAGAAACGGTTACGAAGAGTAACTGACTTGTAATCTATATAATGGCCTTTCCACGCCATTTTCCGAGGAGGAAGAACTTGGATATTTGCTGAAAGTGTAAATAGACCTTAAAAGAAATCAATACAAAAAGGGCTTTCCGTTCTTTGTCTATCTGATTCTTGTTGTCTCTGTGTTTTCCTTTAATATTGTGAAGATCATTTTGTTCTTAACTCGTTTGGTCTCTCTGATTGCATCTTGTCGGTTTTGCAAATACTGACGATCTTGTCTGACAAGAAGGAACTTTGTGTCCTTGACTAATAAATCCGAAGAAGGTTATTTATGGAACTTTGTGTCTTTAAATTTAATCTCATTCAAATGATCTTGTCTTAAATCTTTTGAAGCTTCGCATACACGAAGAATTATTACGCTATCTATAATTACAGAATGTTTAACATTACTGCTCATCTTCTTATTCTTTTTCCTCGTCCTTGCGTAGTGATGATCTGGTGAAAAGCACTTTCGTAATATCCAAGTTTAACCATAAAATAATGTTACGTATATTTGTAAATAAGTTCGTTTGAGAATAAGGGAACCTCTCCCATTAAAGAGGAGGGACTTTTCGTCCCCTATCTATTGCTCTCTAAAAAGTCCTATTTGACGACCAACAGTTTTTGGCGACTCCGCTGGGGAGGAAATTTGCATTCCAGCTCCGCTGGGGAAAATCGCATTCCAGTACTGCAATTTTTCGATCATCCTTTGATCTGGCGACTCCACGTTTCACTAGAGGGAGAAGGGCCCTTGGTATCGAAGATTCTCAGTTTCAGCTTTTGGAGCAACAGGGTTTTCCTTTCCCTTCCAATAGAAGAACTCGTTCGACGAGCACTCCACCTGTCCAAGATAGAAGTCCTGCGGGTGGTATTCCTTCAGAGCCTGCTAGTCCTAATCTACGAGCTTTGATCCTTGCCGGTGTTACAGTTCCCCTCCAAGCCGTATTTCCAAGAATGGCACAATTACCATGGGGTCAACGTGTCGGGCCCCTGGCTCTTGCGCAGCCTTTGCATGAGTTACCTAGAGGTAACCGAAAGAACTTCCCAAAATTTAAAGGAGATGGCAAAATTCACCCTGATGAACATATTGCAGCATTCATAGTTGCCTGTGGAGTCTTGGGGGTTGAACATGAAGACGTCTCAGTAAGACTGTTCGTTGAGACGTTACAGGATAATGCTGCTGACTGGTTCTATCACCTTAGGTGGTGCCATCACCGGCCCCGGAATACTGATGAGAACTCAATTTGAAAGCCGTTTCAAGCGGCGGAAGATGTGCATGCCCCTTGCTTGCCCAGATTTCTCGAGATAAAGAAAGATCCATCGAGAACCTATGAGAGAATTTGTGGCTCGGTTCAGCAGTTGATCAACAAAATTCTGTAAATACTCGTAGGTTGATCAAATTCAGAAATGTTTCTTTTTGAATGCCCAAACGCCTAAAGTCAGTTATGCTCTAAGAAGGGCTAATCTCGGAACGTTAATTCTAGATCAAGAACTGGCTGTTAGTGTCGAGGATGACCTGATCATGTCAGGGAAGTTGAGAAGAGATCCTCCTAAATCTAAATCTACTGCTTCTTCCTCTTCCACCTCTGGACCCAATACTGATCCATTAGTCCAGAAACTTGCAAATGATCTAGTGGCTATAAAGAAACAATTAGCCCAGCATGCACCATATGCGCGGGCGTTCCGAGAAGAAATTTTCAACCCGAAACCGTTTGCGGCTCCCCACACAAGGCGGCACTTGAAGGACCTCCTGTCAAAGTTCCGGTGAATGCAACTTGTGAGGTTGAAGAGCCAGAAGATGATAATGAAGCTTGTGAGGAGTTCCTGGAGGAATTCGATGATGAGGCAGAAGAACTCGAAGGATCTCGAGTCAATTTCTTTACCACTGAAGGCATTGATGATGGAGATGACTATGATGAAGTGGTAGCAGACATGAACAGTGAATCATTTCTTTGTCATGACTCGAGAACAGACAAGGCAGAAGGAGAAGGTGACACAGCCCCTAAAGAAATCTAAGGAGCAGCCGGCAACTATCCCTGTAATTGCCAGAAGAGGATCTCCTATCCCTACCTCATCTGCACCAAAGGTAAGTACTGTCAATCCTGCTCCCAAAGTTGCTTCTTCTTCTTCTTTTTCTCCCAAAGTTGATAAGCCTAGAATTTCAAATGATGATGGCCCATCCACCTCTGGATCCTTTGATATTGTTGATCACCTTAAAAGGACTAAAGTTCAAATTTCAGAAGCTGAATACTACCAAACCCACCCTAAAGCTTTTTCCAAGATGATCCAATTTGTAAATTCCCATTCCAAGACCACCTCTAAAGGCCTTTTGCCCACACCTCATACGCACCACAACCTAGCACAGTATTGCTTTGTCACCTCACTGGAGACAAAATCAAGCCTTTTTATGTAACACTCCTTATAGCTGGCCATAGGCTCAGTAACTGTGTCATAGATTCCGGAGCCTCAGATAATGTGATGCCTGCTAAGGTAGCTCATGCTTTAGGCTTGACCCTTACTCGCACTTATGGATCTTGCTACTCCATGGAAAGTAAGGAAGTACCTTTAGTTGGAAGGATTAAAGATGCACAAGTGGCTTTTCTTTGCTTTACGAGAAGAAGGTCTTGGCTACCATCCTAGTAGCAGACATTCCTCCTTCCTATGGAATGTTGCTAAGTAGGAACTTCTGTAAAGATGTGGGTGGAGAGATTCAAATGGATTGGTCACACGCACTCATACCTGTCCATGGACAAATGAAGAAGTTACTACCTGAGAAGCAGTCCGAGTACATTGTGCAGAAGACAGATGATCCCAAGGCACAAATACTCTATGAGGACAGGGGCCATGGTAATTACATGATTTTATCCCCTGATGAAATCCGACCCTGCAAAATATCACCTAAAGATCCCAATGGTGTCTGGATTTTAGAATTCGATGGCAGTTGTTCCTCAGCTGGCTCTGGAGCTGGTGTTCTGCTAATATCACCTGAAGGCTGCCTGCACCCCTTTTCATTTAAATTGCAGTTTGAGAACACTAACAACACAGCAGAGTATGAGGCTCTCATCCTTGGACTGCAAGTGGCCAAAGAACGAGGTGTTAAAAATCTTTTGGCTCGTGGTGATGCAGAGCTGATTGTGAAGCAAGTCAGAAGCCTGTTTCAGGTAAAGAACGGGAGGCTGAAGCATTATCGGAATCAGGTTTGGGATTCAATTGAATTCCTTGATGCCTTCTCCATTGAAGCAATTCCCAGAGAAAAGAACAGCAGAGCTGATTCTTTGGTTTGTCTCGGGGTCTTTGTTGATTCCTCATCTGAATTTTCTCGGGATAAGTTCACTATTGAGATGGTCCACCGACCTAGTGTCACGACAATACTAATAAGCGGCAAGTCTTCAACGGCGACCAGCATTTGCTTTCCTTCACGGAGCTCAAGGGCAATTTTGAACAAGCTGTATTTGAAGGAAGTGACAACTTTGCCTCGTGAGAGCGTGTCTTCTGACCAAGCCGTCACCCAAGGAGAAGAAACTGATCAGGAAGGGTGCATTAAGCTCAAAGGAAATAAGATTCCCAAAGGTTTAGTGAGTTTGGAGGAGTTGTTTGATAAACATGACAGATACGTGAGATCTAAAGCTTCCACTGGACCTCAGCAATCAGCTGAGTATGATAAGATTGATATTGGAAGTTCTGATGGCCCGAAGCTGGTAAATATCGGGAAGTGTTGCACATCAGATGAAAGGAGAAGAGCAATTGACCTTCTAAGGAAATATAAGGATGTGCTTGCTTATTCTTACGAAGATCTAAAAGCCTTCAAGCCAAAAGAAATGCAGCACTCTATCCCTCTCAAGCCAGGAATCAAGCCTTTCAAGCAGAAGCAGAGGCAGTACAACCCAAAGATAGCTGACACCATATTTCAGGAGATTCAAAAACTGCTGAAGGCTAAAATCATCTTTCCCATTCACCATTCGACTTGGATTGCAAACATTGTACCTGTTAGGAAGAAGAATGGTGAGATCCGCATCTGTGTTGATTTCAGGAACCTGAATCAGGCCTCTCTGAAAGATAACTACCCTCTGCCTATGATGGATCAGATTTTGCAAGCGGTAACAGGCTCTGAGATGTTATCTATGCTTGATGGTTTTTCTGGATACAATCAGGTAGAGGTTGATCACTGGCTTGATCAACATAAGACAGCCTTCACAACTCCTTGGGGTACCTTGGCGTACAAGAGAATGCCTTTTGGGCTGATTAATGCGGTGCCACTTCCAGAGAGCTATGGATCGGCTTTTGGGAGCTTGAAGGGAAATGTATTGTGTATACCTTGATGACTGACAGTGTTTTCAAAGACAAGAAGCGAGATCATTTCGATCACACTGGAAAGCTTGATTCTGAGAGATGTAGAGAGCATGGAATCTCCTGAATCCTAAAAAATCATCTTACGTATTTATAGAGGGAAAGCTATTAGGACACATTGTCTCAAAGGATGGCATCAAGATTGATCTGAGCGAGTTCAAGCCATCCAATGATTCCTCTCCCTTAGTAAAAGGCGTGCATTCCTTTTCGGTAAGATCAATTTTCTAAGAAGATTCATCCACTGATTTTGCTGAATTAACTTTGAATATTTCTCGGATGATGAAAGGAAAGCAAGCATTTGGTTGGTCTTCGAAGGAAAGGAATCCTTTGAGGGTATCAAGAAAGCTATTGCTAAAACTCCGATTTTGGCACCTTACGATTTCAGCAAGAGATTTCATTATCTATTGCTACGCTTCTGAGATAGTACTACTCATTTCTTGTCTTAACCAGGAAGATCTGATAAACATGAGCTACCAATTGCCTTCATGAGCTATATCTGAAGAACCATGAGCTAAAGTACACCATGATGGAGAAGCATGCCTTTGCGGTAGTCAAGGTGTCAGCGATTCCGTTTCTATATCCTCAACTCTCACTCTACGGTCTTTGGTCCCGAGATACATTGTAAAGTCAATTCTCACGCAACAAGAATTTGGATCAAGAGGGAAGCTGGGTGGCTAAGGTCGGGAGTATGACCTTGATATCAAGCCAACCAAGCTGGTTCGGGGAAAAGGTCTTTGCGAGCTCATTGCTGAAGGAGCCCAACATGAGTTATTGGAGAAGAAAGCTGACCTTCCTACTGTTCTATTCCTGAGTTCAGTTGATGAATGGTATGCTGACATCGCCCATTTTCTCACCTACGGGGAATGCCCCTCTCATTTAACTGCTAAAGAAAAGAGGACTGTTAAATTGAGATCAGCACAATATGTATTGTGGGAAAATGCCTTGTTCAAGCGTGGTTTGGACGGGAGATTTCTGAAGTGTGTAGACAAGGAACAACAGAGAAAGTTGCTCTCAGCTTTTCATGATCAGGCATGTGGAGGGCACTATTCATCTACAGTCACAGCTCATAAGATACTCCGTGGAGGGTATTACTGGCCTTCCTTGTTCAAAGATGCATCCAAGTGGGTGGATAAATGTGAGGCCTGTCAGACTTTTGTGGGAAGACCCAAACTGGCCGCTTTGCCTCTCAAGCCAGTTGTGATCGAGGAACCATTTCAACAGTGGGGTCTAGACTTCATTGGTACACTCAACCCTGTTTCTAGTGCGGGACACACTCATGTGCTAACTGCCACTGACTACTTCACCAAATGGGTGGAAGCTATTCCAGTCAAGAGCACCACTTCTGAAGTAGTATGCAACTTCATCAAAGAGAACATCTTGGTTAGGTATGGTGTACCTAACAAGATTGTAAAGAATAATGCCTCAAACTTCTCCTCAAGTGAGATAATGGATTTACTCTACGGGTATGGCATCTCTCTGGCTCATTCTTCAGATTATTATCCCCAGGGAAATGGACAAGCAGAATCTACCAACAAGAATCTGGTGACTATCATAAGGAAGTTGGTCAACGAATCTCAGCGAAACTGGCATAAGAAGCTTTATGATGCTCTTTGGGCAGACAGGATCACACCTAAAAGAGCCATTGGAATGTCCCCCTTTCAAGTAGTGTATGGAGTAGAGGCTCGGTGCGGTGGCGGTGGAACTACCAGCCTTGCACCTGATGAAGGCCATTGAAGACACTAGTTTCAGTGATGCTCTGGACAAAAGGATCATGTACCTGCACAAACTGAACGAGGATAGATTGGAGGTTGCTGACAGAATATCTGCCCACCAGCAGAAGGTGAAGATTCTGTTTGATAAGAAAGCTAGGAGCAGAGAGTTCCAAGTTGGTGATACCGTGCTGTTGTGGGACAAAAGACATGAACCTCGTGGTAGCCATGGAAAATTTGATTCTCTGTGGCTTGGTCCTTTCAAGATAAGACACTTTGCTGGTAAGGACTCTTTCTATCTTGATTACATGGATGGTTCTCCCCTCCCACTTCCTTATAGTGGGCAGTATTTGAAGTTGTTCAAGTCCTAGGTGACTAGGGAGTCCCTTTGTATATTATGTACAGTGTTTTTGCTTTTTCTGCTTTTGGTGTGTTTCCCTTCTGTTGTGTGTGTTGCCCTCTGTATTGGTTTGTTTTCGACTCCGTTGCCCAAGGGATAAGGCACTGGTCTGCTTCACCGAGTTCTCTAAGTTCTTGCCTTGTCTCATTTTTTGAATTTACACCAAGTCATCCCCAGAAGGAGCCAGCTGTTGTCCACTCAAAATTCCCCGCTCTGATAAGAGTAAAATTTCAAAATTTCGAGTCTTAAGTGTTTTTCTCTGAGGTGCCTAAGTCGTGAATTCGAAAAAATCTGTGTTCTGGGTCGTTTTGTGTGATTTTCGGGCCTGTCGGAACTTTTTGTCCCATCTGTCCCAAGTACGAAAGTGTCTTCTGTTCTCCGATCGGCCGAAACCTCCGAATTTGTCCCATTTTCGGGCCTGTCGGAAGTTTTTGTCCCAAGTGCCCCAAAGCCAAAAATGCAAACTGTTCCATTTCGGCCGAATCATCCTTCCCGCGTACTTCGCACTTTCCTGTCCCGAATGTCCCAAGTAAAAAGTGCGAGTCGTTCCATTTTCGCCCGAACCGGCCGAACCGCGTACTCCGGAACTTTTCGTCCCGAATGTCCCAAGTCCAAACGGGCCCGCTGTTCCATTTTCGGCCGATTCACCCGATTCTGTCCCGAGTTCCAAATTGCTCTGTTCCATTTCCGGCCGGTTCGCCCGGACCGCGTCCTTCGCGCAATTTTGTCCCAACTGCCCCATTTAAAAAAGTGCGAGCTTTCCCTATTTCGGCCGAGCCGATCGAGTCGCGTACTTCGGAACATTTTGTCCCGAATGTCCCAAGTCAAGCAGGCCCATTGTTCCAATTTCGGCGAAACACCGAACCGCGTCCTTGGCGCATTTTTCCCATTTGTCCCAAATACATTTGTGCGTCTTCTCCTGTTTCACCCGAGCCGCGTGTTTCGCGCATTCGCGTCTCACTGTCCCAGCGTACCAAGTGTCATTCACACTTAGTTTTCCCTTTCGACCGAATATCTTTGTTTTTCAAAAAAATAAATTTAAGTTGCGGCTCGATCTTTATCAATCCGAAGATCAAATTTCAAGAGCGATTCTGAAGGATGAAACTTTCAAGGCGTCGGTTACATCGGTTTTCAAAGATATCACTTGACATCTTCAAGATGGCGTGCAGTGTGTCCCTCGTGGCAAAGCGTGGGTGAGGCGTGGAAGAAAACTCAAGCGGCGGTTTACGAAGACAGTGGGTCCTTCTCGGAAGCTGGACACTGTCTCCTTCTCCTTTCTTTTCTCTTCTTCCCTTTCTTTTCGTATTCCTTGTAATTAGTTAAGGCATTGCGATTGGCGGTCCTTAACTACTCTTTGAATTAAAAGAAAGCGAGTTACGAAGAGTAGCCCGACTTGTAATCTATATAATGGCCTTTCCACGCCATTTTCGAGAGGAGGAAGAACTTGGATATTTCTTTGAAAGTGTAAATAGACCTTAAAAGAAATCAATACAAAAAGGGCTTTCCGTTCTTTGTCTATCGATTCTTGTTGTCTGTGTTTTCCTTTAATATTGTGAAGATCATTTTGTTCTTAACTCGTTTTGAGTCTCTCGATTGCATCTTGTCGGTTTTGCAAATACGGACGATCTTGTACAACCAAGAAGGAACTTTGTGTCCTTGACTAATAAATCCGAAGAAGGTTATTTATGGAACTTTGTGTCTTTAAATTTAATCTCATTCAAATGATCTTGTCTTAAATCTTTTGAAGCTTCGCATACACGAAGAATTATTACGCTATCTATAATTACAGAATGTTAACATTACGCTCATCTTCTTATTCTTTTTCCTCGGTCCTTGCGTAGTGATGATCTGGTGAAAAGCACTTTCGTAATATCCAAGTTTAACCATAAAATAATGTTACGTATATTTGTAAATAAGTTCGTTTGAGAAACCCTTACGGTTGTACAAAGTTTATCACTATGTTATAGGATGGATTAAAGTTTTAATACATGATGCGTAAACTATTTTAGCTTGTTACATAATTTAACTACACAGAGGAATGTTTACTCATTCGAAATTAATCGACTTGCTACATTAACTAGATGTAGCTAGTAATCTGATTTGTAAATGTAGAGGAATTTGAAATGCTGTTATAAAAATAATTTTCCAACTAATTTGGGTTTAAAATTCTAGAATGTTACAATCCCCACCTTGGGAGCATTTTCATCTACTTAATCATCATTATGGCACACATTAGGGGCATAATTGATTGTCTTATTTTTCGACGTTGTGTTGCATTGTTGATGTTTACTTCTTGGACCAATTGCAAGTAGTGTGATAACATCTTGGTTCCTTTATAACCATGATGCCTGCACCTACTGTTCATATTGGGCTTGTTTTCCTTTTCTCTTTTCTTTGTTGTGTGTGTGTTTGTTTACGCACATATGGGTTAACCATATTGATTCCTTAATAATCATGGTGAAAAAAATATTGTGCAATAGCAAACTAAAGGTTGATCTTATATTCAAATTCTCTAAGACTCCAAATGGCACTCATGCTACGAGCACACTCCTTCCTATCCTTGTTCACTCCATTTTCCTCCTATCAAAAGGTTGTCCAACATTTTTCGCGTCACCCACCAGTTGAAGGGGCATTTCCTTACCATCTTATATTTCTAGAGCATCCAAATACTTCACCGCTTTTCACTCGCTAATCTTCATGAATCTAATATCTTTAAAGAACTATTACTTTGCAATAACACTTTACAAAGGGAAAATGTATACACCCTAAAAATATATACATATTTATATCCCACTTCTATCCAATTAGAATTAATTAAATTAATTCTATATTACCACAATATACCCCTTTGGAATTAATTAAATTAATTCCATCAATTAAATACCCCCTTCTAGAATTAATTAAATTAATTCTATTTCCTAAGTCACATTCCCACCCCTTAGAATTAAATAATTTAATTCTACTATGCCTTTGGAATTAATTAAATTAATTCCTACACCTTATAGCTAATATAATTAAACATTTAATTAAATAAATGGTTAATTATTCCCTCACAATTAAATACTAATTAATTTAGTTATTTAATTAATTCCTTTATCCACTCATGCCCCACTTCACTCCACTTCCAAAATTCCACAATGGTGGGGAGCAATAATGTACATGAAACCAATTTGTTAGAGCTCAAAATTACACCTTGCCCTAAGTCATAGACAACCCAAGATTTTGAGGCAACATGGGACTGTCTCCAAGTTATGGGACTTGCACTGTGAGATAAACCTCCGGATAAGATTGGTTCCTCTACCTAATCCTAATGCTAAACTACTCATAGGAATTAAAATGCAACTATCTAACTCTACTCTATTATTCCAAAGGACCAGGGTGAAAAGGAGATGCATAAAACATAAATCCTAAGCTAAAGAGGTGATAACATCAAGAAAAGGGGGATGAATGCTCTATGAGGGAAAATGGGGAAAAATAGAGAGAGAGAGAGAGAGGGCGAGACAAAAGTGTGAAAACTCAAAATAACATTTAACTTGCCACTTTCACATGAAACACAATCAAAATGGAGCCTGCAAATGAGAGAGATATGCACAACACATTACAAGAGTAAAAGAGAGGAAAGATGCAAATAAAACACAAGTATAGGACATCAGAGAGCTATAAACACCGATTTATTTCTTAAAAGTACTAAAATAGAAGGAAAGAACACATCTACAAAGGACAAAATGAAGGTTCACGGCTCACAACTGCTTAGGAGACCATTTTTACATGGTTCCTTTATAGATTAGAATGTCCATCCTTTGGAATAAGCATCATTTTACAATATATAGAGAATGAGAGAGAGAGAAGAGGAAACAAAGAGAGAAAGAGATCAGATTTGATCTTATAATGAATGAAAATCTCTATCTTTCCCTGCATGATGGATTTCAAGCTATCAAATGCACCTCCCTATGTCTTTTTACTTGTAGAAGAAGGAAGGAGACCAAATCAAATCAGATTTGGGTGGTTGAGCTAATTGAATCTGCACATTAATGGCCCGAACCATTTTTTTTTCCACTAATCAAACTCTACCAAAATATGATTTGATGATTCCAAATTAAATGGCTTGATGATACCTTTTCAATGAGACCAATTTTGCATGATTTGGAGTGAAAGATATGGACATTTAAATATTTACGTGTTGTGGAGCACAAGAATGTGACACGTGACAACATTTGATGGGCTCGGGGATTACCTTTGCTTACGTGTTACTTGCTTAGTTTATTCCACATGTGGGCATTTCATTGTTTATGTGGTCGAGGCCTTATGAAACCTCCATTATCCATCGCGAAGATTAAACCAATGAGAAAGCTCCACGCATGTCTCAATGTTAGTCTTCATTATAAAGACCTTATTAGAGTGTGAAGCACAAACCGATGAGAAAACTCCCCTCTCCTCGCAATGTTAGATTGTTATTTTACCCTCACTGACAACCGCGAAATGCGATACAATGAGAAAGCTCCACGATTCTCACAATGTCGGTATGTCTTACTTTCGTGCTTGTCTTTCATTGGTTACACCTTCACATTGTAACTTCTATTTGGCGGACTTAAAATTGTTGGCTCCATAGAAATGTAGCCATGTATAGTTCCTTGAGCGACCTTGAATACCGAACACGAAGCCTTTATTGAACTTGTTTTATTTCGTAGACTTGAGGTCCGCAAAATTCATATGCCTTGAAGAGTTTCAAAATGGTGATACATGTCCATTGTCGATCATTAATCTTATGTCATCTTTCGTTACCTTCACCGCCGCATGTTTCCTTTGAATTTCGCTAAAGTTTTCTCGCCTGTCGTGAGCCCGAAATATTATGGAAAGTATATTATTCTGCAGGTATCATATTCATTGATGCCAAAACCTTTGAGGAGATTTTGAATCCTACCATGTGTCCCGCTAATCGATGTTTGATGTTGAAATTGACAAAAAAATGAACGTCATGTGGCCTTTTAAATATAACCCGATATTTTTTAAACCTTAGCCTCCAACAGGTTTTTAATGCCAATGGCTAGTGATTTAAAGAGATGGAATTTGATGGCCATTTAAATTTCCTAGACTTGTTTAAATGGCTAAGTCCATTTTAAATGAGTTATCCAAATTAAAGCGAGAGGGGGTTAATTTTTGATAACACACTTCTCGGATGAATTCAAAGATAATGATTTCCCCTGTAAAGCAGCAATTACACATACATGGCCATCTTACTATTTCACGTAATTATAATTATTAATCGTGGATCCAATTTAACCCTGAATCTAGTTCTTATGGCCTCACCCTTAGCTATAAAATCTGGCCATTTCCTTTACAAAGCCATCCTTGGAGCTCGAGAAAATTTCATCCAACTTCTATTGAATTTTTTCTTGCATCCTTGTGAAAATATTCTTGTAGCATCTCAGTAAACATATTTGGAGCATAATATCAAGAGCATCCACAATCCAAATATTTAACAAGATGAAACAATTATAAGTGCTTCTATAGTATTATCTTGAGGTTTTCAAGAGGTCTACAATGAAGGTAATATGTATTTGTTTGTTTATCTTCTCATGTCGTGATTTTACTTGTTTATAATAGTCATGTTGTTTTTTGCAATATTAATTTATAACACATGAAAAATTGAGGCATAGACTTGAGATTGTTATGTTTTTATGCAAAACACAAATTTATTCATGGATTACACATTCCAAACCTTAGGCTTAGATATCCAAGCCAAAGGGTGGGTGGTTTCAAGCCAAAGAAAAAAAAACACACTCAGATTATAACACGCTCACGTTTTTATTTTATTTGTGAGAAATTCAAATTTACATAGTTAAAAATACATTCATGTTATTAGCGTAATAACACAAATGTGTTATAACGTGAGCGTGTTATGGCTTGGAAATTCCAATCCAAAATGTGCGTGCATTATAATGCACTCATTATATTTCATGGTCGTGTTATAATGCGACCAAACCATAATGCACTCACGTTATGTGTAAAATGGCCAAAAAACATATTTTGGCCACTTTTTGGTCCCCCAATCTCCATGTAAAAAAGAGAAATGTTTACTACATTTGATCAACAATTAAGTGGATTTATTCTTCATTATCATCGATAAAATGTTCAATTTCATCTCTCTTATAACCAACCATCTCCATAATGTTCTACACAATTGTTTCCTCCTTTTTAACTCAACATTGAATGCATCACTGGGGCAGATGTCATTGACCAATGCATCTCTATTTAGAGGCCATATTCCAGTCCTCATAAAACTAGCTTTTATATTTGATGGAGTTAATGCTCTCTTAAAAGCCTTGCTACTAAGAGCTACAAATTTATATCTTCTCACATCTACTTTGTGATGTTTGACCATCTATTTAGATATTTTATCCTTGAAGTAAATTTTAAATATCGAATACATGCTAACATCTAAATTTTGTAGCTTGTGGTTGGTGAGCGTAGGAAAAGTGATTAGATCAATGCCCAATGCTCTTGCCTCTTAGATTATCTTACATGCCACGTGGATGTCGTGGCCATAAAAATGAGTAGATGTCTATTTGATGGTGAAACACCACCCATAAATGATTTAGAAAAGTGGCATAACCAATTCAAAAATAATTCCTTTATAATTCATGCATGTCATTTGGTTTCCATACATGCATTAGGCTCAAATTTGGAAATGTAGGTAGCTAATTTCCATTGTCCTTTAAAAACATAAAAACATGATATACTCTACCTGCTTTGCATTATCACAAAAAAGTATTGTGATCCAATCTCTACTCATTAGGAGTATGTGGGGTACACTTCTACTATCTTTTTTACAATCAATGTCATCCTACAATTCCTACTAGATTGCACACCAATTTCATCACAGTTCCATATCCTTTGTGGTATATATTTCTCAGTTTTATACATTTGATCCAAGTCATGTCATACAATGCATCAAATATGTCGAGCCTAAGCATAACTACCATATCACGATCAAAACCTTTAGTGGTCCTTAAAGACAAATTTATATGCATCTTTCGAGCCCTTCCCATCAAGATCTTCCAGACATACTATCAATAAATAAAGTAGTCTTTGTCTCACATATGTGTTCCATATGAGATTTTAATGATTTTATTTGAGACCATGATCCATGCTAGCCACATATTTAAAATATTACACAATTTAAAACTCCTCTTGAGATGTTAAAATAGTCGGGGTCTTTACATTTCATGGTTATGATATTATTAAGCTAATTTTGTCATTTTGTGTGTAGGGAAATTATCGAGAAAGAAGAAGATATCGAAAAGAAACAAATATTATACCTTCTATTTAATTCTTGTAAACCTCAAGTAATATTGTAGAGGCTCTTGGAATTTTTGATCTTGTTGATTTTGATTTGTGGGTGATCTTGAATGTGACCTCTAAACGGGGATTTGACAATTCTAAAAGTAGAGATTTGGCTTGGATATGGTTTTCAATATGCATATATTGGATAACAAAGTTGACAATGTTTTGTGCAACAATCCAAGAGTATTTGTAAAGGGGTTAGTATGCTCTTTTATAGAGGCTGAGTAGTGGTTGGAAGTTTAACTAAGCTCTAGGTTGATAATTACAATTACCTGGGAATAGAAAGTAGACTTGACAATATAAGAAGTAGATTTGGAGGGTATTAGACATTTTTATAGAAAAAGTTACATATGGAAAGTTGGTTTCATGTACAACTCAATATCCCCCTCATTTCTAGGAATCTAAAAGTGGAGTTCAAGTTGAGTTATGCGGGATGGTGAAGAGGAGTTCAAGTTTAGTTCATTGAAATGAGGAAGTGGCAGTTGATTAGGAAAATAGGTGTATTTTCCCAATTAAGTAACTAATTTAACTAGCTACAATGTGCAAGATAATTAGATAACTAATTAGTTAACCATTTATTTAATAAATGTTAATTAACTTAATGCTAAGATGGTGTTGTGGACTAATTTAATTAATCCAAGGGGTGTAATGTGCATGATTAATTAATTAGATTAATCAATCTTAAGGGGATGAATTGGGATAATACTAGGAACAAGTATATAATTTTGGGGTGTCTACATTTTCCGTCTTTAAAGTGCTATTGTGAAGTAATAACACTTGAAAGATAGAAGACACATGTAGATTAGCGAGAGGAAAGTGAGAAATAATTTGGATGCTCCAATGAGTATAATGGTACAGAATGCCCCCTCAAATGGGTGGGTGACAAAACACGGTGGTGGATGGACGCTTGATAGGAAGAAATAAAGGAAGTCAAACCGGGTTGGAAGGAAGTGTGCTCGTAGCATGAACGTCATTTGGAGAGTGAAATTTAGAACCTTTATTTTTGTTGCACAATTGAGTTTTCACCATGATTATAAAAGAATCAAGATGGGTAACCAAGATGTGCAAAAAAATACACACATAAGAAAGAAAAGAGCCCTAAACTTTACAAAGCATAAAATCATGACTAAACTAAACAAGGAAAGCTAACACCATTTCCATCCATCTAGCCAAGGTTCTAAGTCTAGGAATGTAACATTAAGATAGAAGCTTAAAAGAATGCTTAACTAGTATGAAAACAATACAAAATCTAACTAAACATGCCTACTAATATGCTTGAATTACCTAACATGGGCCTAAATAGACCTAAGAGGGAAATCAAATGGTTATGGTTGCTACTCCAAACAAGGTGAAATGGCCTCTCCCAATGACTACTTGGTCATTTTGGATATCCATCTACTAACCCCATTGAAGGCTTTAAGCAAGGATTGAACTTGGCTATATATCATATTTATTATATGAGATGCAAATCAAAGCATGGTGTAAAATATAAAGGAATGAGGTGCACCCTTTTTATAGTTTTCCTTTTGGGAGAAACTTGTATTTTGGTGCATGTGGGACTAAAATCCCCAAATTAGATTAGAATTTCTAATCATGATTAGGCCTTGCTAATCACAATTAGTGAATTACCAAGTGATTAAGAGGTGGAAGCCTTAATCAACCGCTTAGGGTCAACTAGGAGGCTAGGATAAGCTTTTGAAGCTTGTTGAGATGATGTGTGGAGGTGAATGGGGTGATTTTGAGTGGTTGGAAGAGGGGTTTGAGTCAATACTAGGGTATATTGACCAAAACAAGGGAAAAATAGGCTTAATTAGCTAATAAACGCTAATTTTATTTTGAAGAGGATTTTGACTTACGATTCTCGTAAAGTGGCATCCTGAATGTGAAAGGGGTTACACAATCAAAAAAGTGTTGTTAATTGGCTAAAGTGGTAAGAAATGTTAGTTAATTAGCAAAGATCACTAATTATAATGGAATTGGAAGAATAAGAGTGATTTGTGTGTGTTTTGGCAATAAGATTGCAAAAGTGGAATTTAGGTGTCTACATTTGCCCCTGTTTGAGGTGAAGTTAGTGACTTCACTTCAAACATAGTAGACAAGCATAAACAGGTAAATTTTTGAAGAAAAATTAGTAGGATGAAGGATGCCCCCTCGAGTGTCGATGGGGTGATAGAAGAAGTCAATCGACGATAAAAAATATGATCGAAATGGATAGAAGAAAATAGGTTAGAATGGGTGTGAAACCCTTAGGTATTGAGAAGGAATAAGGATAGGGATAAACATGGTTGTTTATCCCCTGAGGTGATTTGGAAGAAAAATTAGTAGTGGTAATAAATGATAATGGAGAAGAAATGATTAATGGAGAATATAGGACAAGCCAATCTTTGCATCCAACCTTTCAATAAGCAACCTGTTTATATCATTTTTCCCCTAGGTCTACATCATCGGCCTTTATTTAAAATAAACAAAAGTGTAAGATAACATGAAAAGCTAAATTACTAACAATTGTTTACTGCTAAAAATATGTAACTCCATGCAACATACATTATGCAATGCAATACGAGAAAGTAAAATGATATTTAGCTCCATGCAACATACAAAATGCAATGCAATATGAGAAAGTAAACCAACTAACCTAATAGAAACTAGTACAATCACACGTACTCAAACAAACAACATTTAAGACAGTTGCACTAACACCAATGTTTTTGTTATCAAGTTGTAGTTCTGAATGTTCATGTTGTAATGAAAGGGTTAAAAATGATGCCCCAAGCAATAACACATGCAAGGGAAAAATGGAAGGACACAAGTAGTCCCATGGAAAAGATATTTTGTGCACTATGACACAATCCCTGACAACTCTCATTTGCATGGGAGTACCGACATAAGCATGTAACCTAAGCTTTTGTTAATGGATGTAGATCATGATGATCCACAAGTCATTTGAGACTAGAACAAACAAGAACCTTAGAAAGATGTTTTTGTAGGACAAATTTCAATGTTCGAGGATAATGCAAGTGATACATAGCTTTAGCTATGTATATGTTGTTTACCATTTTTTTGTTTACCAATTTTTTAATTTTTTTTTTTTTTAAATTTTTACATATTTTTTTTTTTTTTAATAATTTTACCATCATTTTTTTTATTTTTGAAACATATTTGAATGTTTTTATTTTCTAGAAGTTTTCTAAAGCTATGTATAGGAAACGAAGAAATGTGGATGCCCCCAACGATGAGATGGGATGTACAAGGGTAGAATGCCATGCACATGCACAAGAAAGTGAAGATGTGAAAATGCCCCCAACATTAGATGGGAATATACAAAGGAAAACTCTTCATCATGCAAAAATGGATCAAGGCCAATATGGATAGGTTCAACATGATGATGAACGTAACCCAATGACATGTTAGGAAGGAGCAAGGATGCCCCCAGCGTAAGTTGGCCAAGAAGCACATGATAGAAAGAAGTGGAAGTTTGTTTTGAGAAAGGGTACAAAGGTGCCCACAAACATGGAAAAAGGAAATCTTATACACATGGATGTTTTGAATGAAGTAGAAGAAAAATGTGAATGTTGTGAATGTAGCTTAGAAGCCTCATGATGAAGAAGTGGTTAGCCAAAGGCATGAATGTGAGACAAGATACATAGAGTAAGAGTTTGAACAAGGTCAAAAAAAGACACTTGGTAACATACTAATCTTGTTTGCTCATGAGATCAGTGTGTGCACGTGGAAATTTATTACCTCTTGGAGGGAAGATTTGATAGACAACAAGTGAAGACACCCTAGCCAATGTGTAGGAATGATTTATTTTTCAAAGTTGATTTTTTTTATGGATGGATTGTGGAAGGTGAGCCGTACATTGCTCGCTCACCAGCCAAGCATCCATAGCCCTCAATGGAGATGCATTTGATTCTAATCACAACATTTCTCTACTTGCAATTCAGGCATCCATATCCCCGTAGAGATTATTGGAAATACCCCAAGAGAGAGTTATATATCAATTTGCTTTTGCTTTTAGCATTTTCTTTTAGCTTTGTGCTTTTTGATTTGATTGATTCTTTTGCTTTTTAAAAACTTATTTCAGCTCTCTTGTTTGACAAGGGGTTAAGAACCACTGATGGCTTGATGGAAGGAGGTGGAAGTGATTGCGATGATGACATTGGCTAGTGTCAACAAATATGTCCAAAATTTCTTTCACAACAAGTTTTTTAGATGTTGATTGTGATAGGATCTCTAAGAGGTCAGTCATTCTTTAATTTACCAAGGTGATAAAAGACCAAGGTCAAATGGATACCATAGAAATAAATGTCACAAAATGTGTGTGAATGGCTAACCAAAATATCATCGAAGGGATGAAAATGGTAGGAAGACTTGTAGAAGAATAACAAGGAAGGGAAGAAAGAACATCCATGTGTATGCAATACCTGATTGTAATGTGTGTTTGTTTACCTTTGATTTTTTGAAATGTTTTTCTTTTTTTTTGTATTTTTTTTTTTTGAAAGGTGGGACTGACAAGGTCACTTGGCATGATAAGATCCAACAACAATGTTAGAAATTTCCTTGATAAGGAAGACTAGGCGTGTTTTCTTATCAAGAGTCATATTATCCCCGATCTCAATGATCGTGGTGAGCTCATACTCAATATAGATGATTGTGTTTTATCATGAAAATGTGGATTTGTGTGTGGGATATTGAGGTCCCTATCCAGAGGTTTTGTACTTTACGCCATACTTGATGGGTGTGTTGATGTGCATTTTTGAAGCACGTTTGATTCTGAACTTTAAGATTTTTAAATTGTTGTGAGCTTTGGAGCTCTTGGAATTTTTGATCTGAGCCTGATGAAGGAACCATTTTGGTTTCCTATAAGCTACTACGTGACTTTTCGATCCCGAGAAGTGGGAGAAGAAAGTGGATGAATAGAATTGATGTGAGGAAATGATGGTGGGTTTGCCACAATCATTGATAGAAGAAAAATATGATGGACACAAAGGGTATGGTCCAAGAATTGAAGAGGATGGGCTACCGGGAGGTGTCCCATAGACTGAAGATAAAGGACTACAAGGATGTGGCCCTAAGATTGAAGATGAAGGACTTCTCCTGGTGGTGTCCCATAGAGAAGATGATGGGATACTAGGATGTGGCCCAAGAATCGAAGATGAGGGACTTCTAAGATGTGCCCCCAAGTATAGATGAAGATGGGCTGCCAGGAGGTGAGCCACATATAGAGGATGTGGGGCTACTTGGAGGTGGCCCACATATAGAAGAAGATGATGGGCTACTAGGTGGTGACCCAAGGTAAGATTGTGATGGAGGAATCCTATGATAGATAAAGAATGATTAGGTAATGAGAAGATAGGTCATGGATCAATGCTAGACCTAGGATTTCATCACCCAATGAAGAATGTGAAGATGGAAAAATAAGAGGAGGATCATGTTCGATGGTCTTAGGGTCTTCCTATATTTTTTGACAAAAGGCATCAATATCTTCCTCCCAATACGTGAACGTATCGAGGTCTAAAGAGGTTTCTTTCTCACAAAATTCTAGAGGAATGTCTTCATGTACCCTCATAAATTCTCTAATTTCTTCTTCATCCTAAAATGAATCAATCGGTGTGGGTATTTTTTTTTACCATAAGAGGTTGATTGAAGATGAATGTCCAGACATGGGAGTTGAGATTGAGATGATTGATTAGAAGGAATTTGATTCGAGAGATCTTTGATGGAAGAAGGGTCATTGAGGTGGTGAATAAGGGAGGTCCTGCAAAGCAAGGGAGGACTGTGGCTCAAGAACCAAATTAGAATTTTCAGAAGATCTAGGTGAATATGAAGAATCAAAATAATAGTTTGGATAGAGTCAGAAGAAGAGTGGGAGGAACCCAAATAATAATTTGGATCAGAAGTGTCCAAACCATACCACCAACTATGAGATGAAGGTGGGGAACAAGGGTACCCGAATGGGATCTCTAGCATGAAGAATCAAATGAGGTCTAGTTGTGATAGGCATCCTTTGATGGGAATGTTGAAACCTAGGTTCCTTACTATCATAAGTATGTGGAACTATGTGATGATAATAGTATTTTTGGCACATGCCTAGACATAGATAGTCCAGGGATATCACAGGGGTTATTGTGTTGACATTTTCAACATGTGTATCTACACAACCAATGAGGGCATCAAAATGATTCTCCTCATTAGACACATAATTAGCATTCTTGTCCCGATTATGTTTAGGAAGAGTCTTCATATTGGGGGATTTTTAGGAGTGGATGAATCCATCTCCACATCACCACTTTGATTAAGTCCTGGATGTAGTGTTGCAACTTCAAACACTTATTTGTTTTTGTGACCTTTAACATGGTGGAATTGGAAATATTCATTATCTCTAAACCATGATGGTTTAGGCATGTCATCCTCATAAGGCGTAGTTTTAGGATATCTAACCATATTAACCACCTCTAGCTGTTTTAGTATTGATGACATTGAGTCGAAAGAGGAGTGAAAGTATGACGTTTATACTCCGTAGGTGGAGCTCCCTTTGTAAGCTTCAAAGGTGTGTGTTTTGAATGACTTGTACTCATTTAGAGTCTACTATCCCATCATTAAAATTTTTGTTCTTATTAGGAAAAAACTTTGTTTTGTCGTTAGTCTTGGAATCATTATGATCTCTTGAAAAGGGCTTTAGGGTCCCTCTATTTAACAATGCCTTTTCAATTTGACTCCCTTTTTCTATTACCTCTTCAAATGTGTTACCACAATGCATTTGCAAGTGGAATGTAATGTCTGGATGGAGGTTGGGAAAAATATGCCTATCAGCTATTTTTTGGGTATGGAGCAAGGAAAAACTAGCTAACCCTCTCCATCTTTGTAAAAAAATGCAAGTGAAGTTTTCGTTGTTTTGTTGCTTGGCATTGTAGAGATCTAACATGGTAACATCATTTTCTATATTAAAAGAGAAGTGTCATATAAAACTCTCTGCTAGTTTCTAGCCATGTTGATATGGATCCCTTAGGGATATGCACAAACCATTCTAGCATCATTCTCCTAAACTTTGTGGAAACAAGTGCATAAGATAATTGTCATTGAATGCCACCTCTTGACATGCCATATAAAAGTCCTTTATATGATCATGAGGGTCACCTTTTCCCTTATATTTATCAAATTTTGGAAAATCAAAATGTCTTGGGAAAGGTACTTGTAGCATGGCTTTGTCAAATGGGTAAGGACATAACTCATCAAACCGATACTTCTTATTATTGCTACCGGTTTGGCCCTCTTGTAATGCTTGAAGGGTGTTCTTCATTGTTGACCACTCTTGATTAAAAAGTGGATCTTGTGTGGGTGGTGGTAGGTCTATACAAAGGGTTAAGCCTAGGTGTATGCCCACCCCGATTTGTTGTGAGAATCTCTTCATAAGGATCTCTTTGTGCCTCCCATCGAGGAGTGTTTATTGGGAATTCGTAAAATGAAGCTTTAGGTTTTCCTTTGGTATAGTTTGTTTCACAACTTTTGGTTGTTCCTTTTGTATATGTGAAGCCAAACTTTCCAATTGATGAGTGAGGGCTTGGACCTATTGTTCTAACGTAACCTCTTTAATAGGTATTTCATGATGATCTTCGTTAGGAGGAGGTTGTGCATGATGAACATGTTCTTCATGGTCTTCACAACAAATTTTAATAGGAGGAAAATGATAGTCTCCATCATTTTCAAATGGTATCTCCTCATTATTTCATGCAGAAGTAGAGGCATGACCTAGATTTAAAATTTTGTTAAGAGTGTGATGAGGGAGGTCTACTTCTTCTTCTCCCAAACCATGTCGATGATAAGAGAAGGGTCTACTATGGAAGGTAATTTGGCTCCTAGTTCCACAACCCACATAAGAACTTCATGTTTGTTATGAAAAATGTAGTCATCAAAATGGGTGGAATGAAGCTCTACATCCGCGTGAGGAGACTCCTCCTCTCCACCACTATGGTCAACCATGAGATTATCCTCCAAAAGAGGGTTGTCACCTCCAAATATATTGGCTTCTAACTTTCGTGACCCCATTCTCGTAGTAGGAATTACTTAGAATAGAAGGTACAAAAGAAAATATTTCCACTAAGGTTTATTAACAAGGGACCCTAGTCAAATTTGTGCAGCGTAATGACCCTAAGTTGTTAAAACAAGGTGACTATAGAATAGCCACAAAAGTGATAGGTCAAAAAAAATGTAAACTAAAGAATAATGAACAAGCTACCCTAGCAAGGTAATATATGACACAAGTTTTCCTTAGAATAATACAATGATGTACAATGCTCAAAATTTAGTTTACACCAAATAGTTTATTCTCTAAGATTTCATCTAGATAGGTTTGCAACCAAATAGTGACAACACAACATCACCAGTTAGGTCAAGTTTGCAACAAACAAGGCCTAAATGATAAGAGAATGTTGACGTGATCTTCTAACAAGATATACTAAAAACTAGTTTCTAAACACTAACAAAGTCCAAGTCTCGTAAAATGGATGATAACAATGTGAGCAGTGTAATGACACTATTTGGACACGTGAACCAAGATTTTGGGAAAGCAAGATTTCTAGTGTCAAAATGATGTTATCGTGATGCTAACAATGTATCCTCAACACTCACAAAACTCAAGACAAAGTTAGGATGTAAAAACTATGTCTAAGTATAACAAGAAATTGCTATGCATGTGAACAACGTAACTCTACAATATAGAGATTTAGGCCTAATTTCACAATGGAAACAAGACGTAAATATCTCAATTGTATGGCTACAATGTGGGCAGCGTAACAACTCAAAAGAAGACAAGGATGAAATCACCTAACTATGATGATAATAAGTCTCAAATATGGGTTTTTGAGACAAGGGGCCTACTAGATCGTGAGTACGTACCATGCACACTTTCAACACTTGTGCTCGACATTGCAACCTAGTCACGCAAGTAGAATACAAAAGTGGTGGACACATGATATCTAGTGGTATCCATATATGTTGTTTCCTTTTGTCCAAAAATGGGCAACAAGAAAACAAGGGTGTAGACCAAGTGGTGTTGAAATAAACTTGGTGTTATTTTGGTAGAGTTTCCTTGTCTTAAGACAAGTGAAAAACTAGGAAAAAATGACACTAAGTAGATTTCATGATGAAATGTCATGCGGTTTCAACTTTAAGAGATTCTTTCCCTTGTTTGAAAAACAAGAGTTTGAATCTAACAAAGTTGTCACTTTGTGAGAGCTCTCAAGTATACTATCTAAGACAAAAACAATGGCTCCAAGCCGACAATCTTCCTAGGTGGTTCTCTCTCTAGGTGTCACAAGATATCTAGAGTGAGCTTGATTTACCCAAAAATTCACACTAACTAATTTGGGAGTATCTTGGATTTACTTTACCCCCTTTAGTATAATGAGCACAAAGTGTGTTTAGTTATACTTTCACTGGGGTCACGATATGGATATCTTTGACGCTAATCTCACCAAGGCGTACTAGACAAGTCGGTAGTGTGGAGCACTTTCTGTTTCATTCACAAGGTTCCCTCTTGCGTGAACTACTTTAGGGTTCCTAGGACCACCCCCATTGTTGTAGCTTAAGGCTTATGCCAAAGGGGTTATGTCCTAGTTGAGTGGATGAGCCTAGCTCTTAACCGAAACCTGCAAATACAATGTGATGATTGTGGTGTATTTTTATCTTTTAGACTTAATGTGGTTTTTTTCGTACTCCTTTTGGAAACCTACAATCACACGTGTAGTTAGAAAAATTTTTAGGTCCTCCTTTCTTTGACTAGTTAGGTCCTTCACAAAATGGTTAGTAGTTTCAAAATAGATTCACAATATCATAAGAAAATAACCATGAAAAATGCTTGTAAATCAACTAACTACCATCAAATTTTGCAAAAACAAGGTTTATTCCCAATTCATCCAAGTGATTTTTAATGAAAAGACTAAAATTTATTTTGATTCCCAAGATCACACTAGGTGCAAGGGAAGAGCATACACAAATTCTAGCCTTGGTTATTTAGCAAGTGAAAAAACATTTAAACTAAAAGATGATTAACAAAGTTTCCTACTTACTCTAATGATAGCAAAAGAAGGTTTAAGAGTGCTTTTGATTCTCTAGATCACATGAAGTGCAAGAGAAGAGCATACACACCTTAACCCAAACTCATACAAAGCATGGAAACAAGATTAATTCCTTCAAACCCTAAGTGATTTTATAAGAAAACTTACTCTAAATCTATGAAATTGACAAAAATGGCATCTAAAAACCTGAAAAGTAACATAAATCCTAAAAACCAAAAATGGAAACTTTGAGTTTGTAGGAAAAATTTATATAGACACACTTGCATGCCCCTGTCGTGTGTGTGCACACCTATTTCAATGCCTACTGCATGCCTCTATCAATGCTTGTGCTCCCATTGTAAAAATGACTAACAAGTTGAAAAAAAAATGAGCTAATGTGTGTGCTTCTAGAGAAGTGGGTGTGCACTGTTTCAATGCCATGCTCCCCTGTCGATGTGTGTGTGCTCCCCCTTGTAAAAAAATGACTAAAATTTGAAAAAAATGAGCTAACGTGTGTGCTTTAGAGAAGTGGGTGCATGCTTGTTTTAATGCCTGTGCTCCCTTCACATGTGTGTGTCTCCCCTTTGTAAAAAATGACTGGAAGTTGAAAAAGATGAGCTAACGTGTGTGTTTCAGAGAAGTGGTGTGTCATGTTTAATTTCACTCACACGTGTCCCTCCTGACATGTTGCACTCTCCTTCAATCCTGTGCTCCCAGTTCAAACACACACTGTTGCCCTTCACTGGAAGTGGCCAAAATTCAAGTTTTGACAAGAATTTCTTCAAAAAGGTCAAATATTTGGTATTTTTTGGCAATTTTGATAGGGCTTCACCTCCTTGAATCCTAAAAAGAAATAAAAACACAACTTCTACCACTAATCTAGTTGAAACAACTTTCAAAAATGGAAATTAATCTATAAAACTTTGAAAATTACTCTAAAACTTTGAAATTAATCTAAAAATCTTGAGAAACTAATCTAAAAAGCTTGAAAGTACTCTAGAAAGCTTGAAATTTAAACTAGAAAACTTGAAATTAATCTAGAAATTGAAACTGAAATTTAAACTAGAAAACTTGAAATTAATCTAGGAAACTTGAAACTAATCTAAAACTTGAAATGAAAAACTTTGAAACTAAGTTAAAAAAGCTTTAAAAAGTGAATGCAATGGGGTATTGTCCCACTGAGTGTGCCAAATGATGACACCCTAAACTTTACAAAGAAAATTGCATGACTAAACAAGGAAAGCTAACACCATTTCCATCCATCTAGCCAAGGTTCTAAGTCTAGGAATGTAACATTAAGATAGAAGCTTAAAAGAATGCTTAACTAGTATGAAAACAATACAAAATCTAACTAAACATGCCTACTAATATGCTTGAATTACCTAACATGGGCCTAAATAGACCTAAGAGGGAAATCAAATGGTTATGGTTTTTACTCCAAACAAGGTGAAATGGCCTCTCCCAATGACTACTTGGTCATTTTGGATATCCATCTACTAACCCCATTGAAGGCTTTAAGCAAGGATTGAACTTGGCTATATATCATATTTATTATATGAGATGCAAATCAAAGCATGGTGTAAAGTATAAAGGAATGAGGTGCACCCTTTTTATAGTTTTCCTTTTGGGAGAAACTTGTATTTTGGTGCATGTGGGACTAAAAGCCCCAAATTAGATTAGAATTGCTAATCATGATTAGGCCTTGCTAATCACAATTAGTGAATTACCAAGTGATTAAGAGGTGTGAAGCCTTAATCAACCACTTAGGGTCAACTAGGAGGCTAGGATAAGCTTTTGAAGCTTGTTGAGATGTTGTGGAGGTGAATGGGGTGATTTTGAGTGGTTGGAAGAGGGTTTGAGTCAATACTAGGGTATATTGACCAAAACAAGGGAAAAATAGGCTTAATTAGCTAATAAATGCTAATTGTCTATTTTGAAGAGGATTTTGACTTACGATTCACCGTAAAGTGGCATCTTGAATGTGAAAGGGGTTACACAATCAACAAAGCGTTGTTAATTGGCTAAAGTGGTAAGAAATGTTAGTTAATTAGCAAAGATCACTAATTATAATGGAATTGGGAAGAATGGTGTCTACGAGTCTATAATGCAAGTAAACAAAGTACAACAAAATGAAAAACTTAGAGAAGCAAAAACATCGTCATAATGTTGAAAAACCTCAAAAATACAACAAAATTCTGGTGATGACATCGATGACATTATGAATGTATTCCATATTGAAGAAATAGACATATATGAATGTCCCTCGAGTGATAGCTTAGAACACGGGAGGATTGAATCAAGCCAAAGAGGGAGAGTGACACTTAGATACTCCAAAAGCAACTCTTGTCGGATCCCACTAAAGTTTGATTTGTATAGGATTAAAATGTGAAATCAAGTGTGCCCCAAACAAATTTATATTGCAAAAGGGTAAATGATTTCCTTGAGCATAGATATACACCACGAGCAAGAAAAGTGATGATCTAATATGAGTTGGAATGATGATGAAGAGTGTCATCAAATGGAGAAAATGTTGAAATGTGTTATGCGATTCTTTGAGATTTGGTCAAACATTTTTAAAATGTTTTTCTTGTTGTTAGTTTTCTACTACTTTTGGGTTTTGGAACAATTTATATTGTTTTTGAATTTTTGAAAAAATTTATATTGTTTTTATATTTTTGAACAATTTTATATTGTTTTTGAATTTTTGAACATATTTGAATTTTTTAAATTTTTTTGAAACATATTTGATTGCTTTTATTTTTGACTCGATATAAGGGTACAGTTTGAACACATGCGAAAAAAATTGTAAGCATTCCATTCCATTGGTAGAAATATAGATGATGTAATGATAGGATGTCGCACTCCACTTGTGACTCCATGCAACTAGAAATATGCGAGGGCTCATCACCGAAAGCCGAAGCACGTGAAAACTAGGTGCATTGTGATATGGCCCGAATGTGATGGATGCTAAGACATAAGGTGTAACAAGGATCAATGCGAGAAAAATGTAATGTATATCTAGTCAAGATTATGTGGTGATTCAAGATTATTCAATTTGAGTTTTTGACAAGAATTAGATCCATGGATGGCCTCTTGATTGGAAAATATGGTTGAAGGAATTTATGTCTCTCTTAACAAGAGCATATAAATTACTTCTTGGGATGCTTTTGATTAAGAAATTTTTATTCATATTTTATAAAGGATTTATTGATTAAATGTTGTTGTGAAGGACCCAGACATCTTTCCCCATGTCACCGATAAGAGACAAGGATCAACACCAAGAAAAAAATGTAGGTGAGTAAGGACACCTTCCTACGTTCCCGAGTCTCATATTACTAGTAAGAAGTATGGGATCATCACTTTGAAGACTTTGAAGGATAAAAGGTGTAATGGTTGATTTATATTTTTGTATTTTAGATTTAGGTTTCCTTATTTATTGATAACATTATTTTTGGGAATGAACATTACGCCCCAAAGTCTCAACCTCATGTGACTAGTAGGACGTAATGGTTCAACAACGTAGATTGAAATGGGCGGTCAAAAAGGACTAGGTAAATAAGTTTTAGCTGTCTATTAAAGAGAGAAATTACTTGAAAGGAGGAGTTGCCATTAGTATGGTTCGAGACAAAACTACGAGGTAAAAATATCGAAATGTTAGAAACTATAACAAGGATGATACACACAATTCCCAATAGGAACAAGTTTAACATGTGTCATAGAAGATGAAGAATGCAAAGATATGATAATTTTATGATTAAAATATCTACCAATGGATGAAATAATTAAAATTGTTTATTCTATGAGTTTAAACCGTGCAAATGACCTTCCCTAGTGTAGAGAGAACCCATGGAAGAAGATGTTTCTACTTCTAGGTTTTTGATGTTTAAAAATTTATTTAATGATGGGTTGGATATGAATTTTTATTCTCTTTTTATGCTTTTTAATGTTTCTAAACTTTGGTGAATGAAGGTTTGCAATGGACTCATTAGGAGAGAGGTCCATGTTTATGAAAATTGAATGGTCCTAATTTACGAGACTTGGGTGGACGAGGTCCAATTCAAAGGAGAGAATAAAATGATTTGATGAGTCCTAAGATATGAGACTTGGGAAGAAAAGGTCCAAGTCAAAGGAGATAATCCTAAGATTCAAAGAGTCCTGATGTATGAGACTTGGGCAGACGAGGTTAAATTCAAAGGATAGAATCATAAGATTTAATGAGTCATGATTTATGTGACTTAGGTGGACAAGGTACAAGTCAAAGGAGAGAATCCTAAGATTTGAAGAGTTCGATGTACGAGAATTGGGTAGATGAGGTCTAAGTCAAAGGATATACTCAAGCGATTTGATGAGTGCCGATATACAAAACTTGGTTAGACAAGGGCCAAGTCAAAGGAGAGAATCGAAGATTGAAAAGTCTTGATGTATGAGAGTTAGGTGGAAGAGTTCCAAGTCAAAGGAAGTATGATTAGATAAGTCTTTAATGGGATCCAAAGATGTATGTGATATCGGGGAAGATTTTCGATGTGGGGAATATGTTGAGACTCATATTCACATGTGTGTGGAAGAGTGTGTGGAAAGAAGGATTGATCTCTAGATGTATTTCCAAGGTTTGTTGTAGACCGTAGATAGAAAATATTCAATGCTTCTCTATGGAGGTTGTGGATTAGTTAATTTGATGAAATATTTACAATTAAATCTTAAAAATATTGTATAAAGATATTCTGTGTATACATACCTTGTAGAATGTACACATGTAGATGTATTGATACATATGAATCATTATTGATGATATTCCTACAATATTGACTGTTTTAGGTATAATAGACATGAGAGGTTACATTTTTGCAAGTGTACGAATTTGTGGTTGTGATTCTACAACAAGACTAGAGATGTTAGGCATATGATCCAACGGTGAAAGAATAAAATCAAGATATACGGTGCGTGGTTGATGATGGGACCTCTTCTTGAGAGTCAAATTTATATAAAGGGTTGAAAAGGAGTCTTGAAGCAATGTTAAAATCTCGTGTGATGATAGAATGATGTTTTCCAAAATAGGGTCAATGTTTGTTTGGATGAATGGAAGAAAAAATTGGAGAAGAAAATGGTTAGTTTTGACTTAGAGATACTTGAATTTCATCATTGTGATCTCATTGAGTGTTAGTATGTATAAGATGTTAGATAATATTTAAATCTTCATTAGAAGTTTTGGAAGTTAACATGTCTTTGGTTTTGATAGCTTCATTATCAGTCTCTACAAAAATGACATCATCGTCAAGTAAGTCTTGGATGTAATTCTTAAATCACACACATCTATCAAGTAAAGTGTCATCAATGTGATGAAATTCATAGTAGGTATTAGGTTTATACCAATATGGCTTAGGTTCTCCTATGGCAAAGTTTTTTTATTAGATAGCTTATCAGTTTAACCTCTTTTAGTTGATGAAAGACACTAGAGAGACTTTCTCAAGGGGTGTAAACTGATGTTTGAATTTGCGTGGAGTAGTGTCTTCACTAGGTTGTATGATTGGATTTTTGGTTGATTGTTCATGTATGTTGTGCACATTTCAATTATCCATGACACCATCATTGATGACATTGTGGTTGTGGTTGATGTACCTATATTTATCATGATGAGTGCTAGGGTTGTTATTATTATTATTATTATTGTGCCCATTGTCTTTATAATGAGGCTTGATTAATCCTATAACAATGAGTACTTATGCAATTTGAGTTCCTTTTGTGATAAATTTCTCAAAAATGTGGAGGAAATACAATTGCACATGAAAGGATAATTCACTGTTAAGGTTTGAGATGAAGATGTTAACCATTTTTTTTTCGGGGATTAAACATGGTCCCAATTGCAATTCCTCTCCATAGCTGTAAAGAGTGTGCAAAGATTTAATTTGGTCATTGTTTTGCATTGCAAAAATCCATCATTGTGACTTTAGGATTGAGGTTGAAAGAAAAATGTCGACAAACTTCTCTAAGAGGTCCACGAAGGTGATGATAGATCCCTTTGGAAGGTGTAAGAACTAGTCCAAAGATTTTCCTCCTAGACTTCTCGAAGAAATAAGGAACAAGAGAAAGATATTGTTAAGTGCCACTTCATGGCATGCTATGGAAAATTCCTTGATATCCTCTCTTGGATCAGTTTTTCCCTTGTATTTATTAAATGTGATTTTATCAAAATATTATGAAAAGGGTGTGTGTAAGATGTCCATGTCAAAATGGTAAGGACACAATTCATCAAAGTTGAATTATTTGCGTTGTTTTTGTAACTTGAAATAATGTCTTTAATCATTTTCCATTCCTGAGAAAATTATAAATTGAGTGAATCCGCCATTGTAATAAAAAATGGGGAGAACAAAGAGAGATGCAATGAAGAACTCAACCCTTAACAAAGTGAATGCTAATATGGAAGAGATGAAAATGTTTGAAATATCGACCTTTAAAAAGGTGAATGCTAAGATGGAAGAGATGAAAAGGTTTGAAAGCTCTACCCTTGAAAACATGAAAGATCTGATGGAAGTAGGGATGAAAAGTACTCAATGTATAACAAAGTGATTGCTAGAATGGAATAGACGATGAAAAGTAATCAACCTCTAGCAAAGTGAATGCTAGAATGGAAGAGGTGATGAAACGATTGAACGATGTGACCCTTAGCAACGTGAATGCTAAAATGCATGAGGGATTGAAGAGATTGTTAGATTTGACCCTTAACAATGTGTATGTCAAGAAGGATGAAGAGAAAAAGTTTTGCATGCAAAATTCTGATTATGGAACTCTTAGCAAAAGAAATGCTAATATGGGAGAATTATTGTATGAGTTAAGTGATGTACTCGAACTTTGGACAAAGTGAATGTACAAAAGAGATGAGATTTTGACAAGGTTAGATTTCTCAAATTTTAAAATGAATATTGAAAAGAGAAGCGACTTAACAATATGATGTGATCAACTATTAACAAAAGGAGTGTTAAGAGAAACAAAAAGGTTTGTGTTAAGAGAAATGAAGGGTGTGACATCACAACACTTACCAAAATGAGTATCGTTAAAGCAAAAGAAGAGATTGAAATATTAGGTAGAGGAATCTTAACAAAATGAGTGTTAAGAGAGATGAAAAAGGAATGAAAGTTCTCTTGATCCTTTACAAAGTGAATGTAAAGAGGAAAGAGGTGAAAGAGGTTGGATTTCTCAACTTGTGACAAAATGAGTGTTACAAGAGGAGACTTGAAATCACGATAAAAAAGATCAATTATTAAAAAAATGACTACTAAGAGGGAAGAGACTTAGAAATATGGTGAAGGTGCTCACATCTTAAAAATAAGAGTGCTAAGAGAGGATAAAAAATAATGGAAGGATAACACTCAAATAACAAAAAAATTGAATGTCGAAATATAGAGGTGAAAAGATGATGATGAAAATCTCGAATCTCGACAAAGTGAATGTGAGAGACGATGGGAAAGTTATTGATTAAGGATATCGAATTAGAGAATAGTGAATTCTCTGAAAGAGATGAGTAGAGAAGTGTGAATACATCAAAAATTCAATGAAGTGAATGCCAAATTTTGATGACGTAAAATGGTAAAATGCTTGAATTTCAATAATGTAAATGTTAAAATAAAGAATTACAAAGATGATGAAGGATGCTCAACTCTTAATGAAATGATTGTTAAGAGAGGAGAAAAAACAATAGAAGGGAGCACTCAAATAAGGATAATGTGAAGATAAGATATGAGGGGAAAGTGATTGATTAAGGATCTCAAATTAAAGCAAAGGGAATGATTTACAAAGAGAAGGGAAAATATGTTTTGAAGAGGTCATCAATTCAAAAAAATGAATGTTAAATTTCATGATGCAAGATCAATGAAATGCTTAAAGTTAAACAAAGGTAAATGTTGAACTTAAGACTTATTAAAACAAGGTATCAAGGTGATCATGATGGTGTTTCACCGTGATAAAGAAAGTATTGCGATGTTAAGAATTAGATGAAAAGGATGAAAGTGATCAAGTTCGGATATGGATTTATGTAACCCAAGACTTAGATTCATTTGTAAAGAGGTGAAAATGAGACAAAAGTGGATCCAAATAAGGATTATTTGGAAACATAAAAGAGATACGAAAGTGAACCCAAATAAGGAGTATTTGGGAAAGTAAAAAGATGCAAAAATGAACCCAAATAAGGAGTATTTGGGAAAGATAAAAAATGAGATGAAAGTGAGAATGTAAGAGATGAAAAAAATGAAAACAAAAGTTTTTATGGAAGTTTTGGCCTCTACCTTATATTAGATTGGTCGGTGTGTGTCTTACTAGGTTTTTCTCTATACTAGGTGTCGTAGTATACTCAGAGAGAGTGGTGCTATTGCTAGCTTTTGGCTTTACTTTACCCCATTTGAAACAACGAGCAAAGACCTTGCTAAAATGAATTGCATTGGGGTCTCCACTATGGATATACGTGACTATAATCTCACAAAGGAATACTAGTCAGGTAGGATGGGGGTACATGTTTTGTTAGCCAATTCCATTAATGTGCTAACTATTTTGGGGTTCTGTGGTACTCTTCAAATGTGTTTTATGGATTAAGCCAAAGCACTTCCTGATTTATAGCGGTAGAGGGCGATAGCCTTGTCAACCACACCTATAAATAAAATGTGAATGGGTCATTTTATCTTGATTAGAGATGAGATTGTCTTAACCATTGTTCTTTGATTGATGCAAACTGGAGTTAGTAAGCTATTTTAAAATTTGTTCAAGATAACTGTTCTAGTATTTTGAATGTTGTATAGCATCTGTAGAAATAGTCATGAAAAAGGATTCGATATGTTTTTACGAGGTAGAGAGGACAAGGCGATAGAAACAATCCCATGTTTTTGATTTCCAATATTGCATAGAAAGTGTGAGGAAAGAGAATATGTGTGAATCTAACTTTGATTAAAAAATGAAAAAGGTTAATTCCCAAAAACACATAAGAAACAATTATGATTATGATTTCCAAGATAACTTTGAAAATGCGATGAAATATCATACGTGTGATCGTTTCGTGACTAGCCTCACAAAAATGAAAAATGACAAAAAAACAAACTACCATAAAGCGTTAGTAATTATGCAAAAATGATGAAATGTTTATAAAAATGCCGAAAAAATGAAAATAATTAGATAAAAACATCTAATAACCCTATAGAAATAAGTTACACAATTAACCTATTTAACGAAATTGCTGAAAAATAACAATGAAAAGACCTATTTTAGTTGAAAAAGGCCTATATTAATTAAACAAACTAATTAATTACAACTAAATAATTTGGATTAAAAGGGGACTAACTAAATTGTTAATTGAAAATAATCTAAGGAGATTAAATTAAAAGTAATAAAAAATAAAAAAGTTAGAGCATATAAGACATAACAAAAGTTAATAATAAAGAAATGTAAATCACCCTTAGAACCTAAGTTCAAAGATAAGTTAGACTGAATGGGATGAAATCCTTTTTTAAAAAAAAAAAACCCTAAAAATAGAATGCTTTGTGTGGAGGCTTAGGTTGATTTGTTTTTGTGTAGGCTTTGGGCGTTATTTTTTGTTTTTTTGAGTTTGGTTTTGGGGTTGGCTCAAATTTATTTATGTGGTGCAATGTTTTTATTTTTGGCTCTGCAGAGATGCGAGTCTGGATTGAGCTCTACGTGTTAGAACGTTTTGACGGGAGGAGGCCAATGCACAATGGGAGATCGGTGAGGATGAGATCGAGTGGTGGCCATGTGGACACGACGGTGGCCAGATAGGACTCAAAAATGCGAGCTTACCAGGGGATCCGTAGGTCACAGGGAGGGACGATGGGGAGTGGCTCAGGGTAGATTGTGGGGAGGGTACGTGGCAAGGTTCATTTGGGCTAGGTCGAGGGAGAGGGAAAGGGGTCGGGATCAGCTCGGTCGAGTCACCACCTAGTTGAGGCTGAGAGAGGGGTGGGAGATAACACAAATGAGGTGCCGGGGGTAGGGGAGGGTAGACCTAAGTTGGAAGATTAGTTAAGAGGTGATCTCGTAGGGGGAGAGGGCTTGGGAGTAGGGATATCAAGATCGAGGTGGGCTTGGCTTGGTCGTGTCATTGCTGAGTCAGGCCGAGGGGTCACAGGTGAGTTGGAGGGAGGAGGTAGGATGAATGAGGTGTTAAGGGGGTTTAGCTCGGTCAGGTGGGTAGGGAGTTGGGGCGAGCTACATGGTAGGGTTATGAGGAGAGAATGAACATAATTTATGGCGAAGTTTTTTAGCGAGAAACAACAAAGATTTTTTTTTTGGTTTATTGATTCTAATTTTCCAAAATAAATATTTTTCCATCTAGTCACACACCTATAAAACGGCTGCAAATATTGTCACAAACTAGCACTAAAAATGGCCACTAAAGATAGTGATAAAACCCCAAATGATTTTTTCTTGATTTTTAAACTAATTTTTGCACTCATACGTTGTTTACTTGTAATAAGCACCTATAAAATTGCCACAAAATTATATGAATAACCAACAAAAACATAGTTATTTTGGTGACTTTTAAAATGAAGATCTACTTAGCAAACCATCCCCGAATACATCCTACAAACACAACAATACGCAAAAAAACAAAAATACACCAAAACAACAATATTAAGCAATTAAAACCACATTCACAAGATGTTAGTATGGATTAAAAACTACATTTAAAAGGTGAATAATAGAAGAAACAAAAATGAAGGAAATTTTGGGTAGGTCCCACCGAGCGTGCCAAAATGTGTGTGCAAGGGAAATTTATAGAACGAAGAATATAAAAGAAAACAAACATATATTATAGTTCTCTGTAATTCTTAAAAACATCAAGTAAGATCTTAGAAGCTCTTGGAATTTTTGATCTTGTTGATTTTGATTTGTGGGTGCTCTTGAATGTGACCTCCAAATGGGGATTTGAAAATGCTATGAGCATAGATTTGGCTTGAATATGGCTTCCAATATGCAGATATTAGATAACAAAGTTGGCATATTTTTTTGTTCAAGAATCCAAGAGGATTTGTAAAGGGGTAAATATGTTCTTTTATAGAGGTTGAGTAGTGGTTGAAAGTTTGAATGAGCTTCAAGTTGATAATTCGTAATTACTCGGGAATAAAAAGTAGACTTGGCAATAACAGAAAAAAGATTTAGAGGGGTAGTAGACATTTGTAATAACAAAAATTACATCTAGAAAATTGGTTTCACATACAACTCAATAACCCCCTCATTTATAGGAATCTAGAAGTGGAGTTCAAGTTGAGTTTTACGGGTTGGTGAAGAGGAGTTCAAGTGTAGTTAACTGGAATGAGGAAGTGGCAGTTGACTAGGAAAATAGGTGTATTTTCTCAATTAAGTAACTAATTTAGTTAGCTACAATGTGCAAGATAATTAATTAACCATTTATTTAACACATATTAATTAACTTAGCTAAGATGGTGTTGTGGACTAATTTAATTAATCTAAGGGTGTAATGTGCATGATTAATTAATTTGATTAATCAATCGCATGAGGATGAATTGGGATAATACTAGGAACCGATTAACTAAAATTAGACTAAATATGTAGTATAGGGATAATTAATCTAAGCTATGAACAACTGTGATAAAGTAAATAAATGTAGTAAAGAAGTATTCAACTAAGCTAAAAACTATGCAAAATGAAATGCTAACCCTAATGTGCAAGAGAGAAGAGGAAAGAACTCATTTGAATAAAAGATTCCTATTGGACAATGTCGATTAATGTCTAAAAATATAGAAGCAAGAATGAGCATGTGTAGAAGTCCTGTAAAGGGTGGAGCAGGAGGATCTACCTAGACTAGAACACCTAGAAGGGGATGGGGTGCCCACAGTCTTTGTGGTCTGTAATAGGGGTGCACTGGTCTATGTAAAATCTCTAAACTGATCTTGAGAGGGTGAAAGGTGATCCAAAACCCTTTGTTTGTTGCATGAACTAAGCTATCGTGTGCAGGATGTTTCCAATGACTCAAGGTGAAAGAAAGATCTACAAGATCCCAAAACAAGCATCAAACCCTAAAAATGAAAAATGCATATAAAGGGGTGGGCCGACCTCGGTGCCACAATGGTGGGCTTACTAATTGAGTGTTGCACCACATCTCAAACCCGATGTAGTTCTATGTGTCAAGTGTTTGTGAACACGCCTAGGTTGCTCTTGTTCTAGTCACACTAAGTAGTAAGAAATAACTATGAGTAGAAAATATAATAGAATTTGTGGATGGAATAAAATAGAATCCCCCCCTATGAAGTGTGATGTAGATGTCCTAGCCTTGTGCCTTGATGATGGAGCTATGTGGATGCAAGTGATCTCTAATGCAATAGATGGATGTAACTATAGATGGGGTGATAGTAGTAAGTGATGCTAAGTCCCTCATTATGGTCTCATAACTTTATATTTATAGGGTTCTCTTGGTCTAATTTCATAATTAACCCCGGAAAAGCTGACCACAAGAAATATAAATATCACAAATGGCTAGAAAGAGCCCAAAAAGAGGCGAGTAAGTGCAAAAAGGACCGAGACACCCTTAGTGGGACTAGGGCACCCACGGGTGCCCCAGTACTAATCTGGGCACCCCAGTCGAGGCTAAAATGATGTGGGATGACATAATTTGACTAGGCATATGGGTGCAAGAGGTTGGTAATGAAGAAATAAAGTAAAACAAGATGACTAAAATATGGGGGTTAATTAGTACTTTCTTCACTCAAGAACCTTCTAAATAGTAGTATGAGACCGAGATAAATAATGTCTAAAGTGCATGATTTTGTGACTACATTTTTCCCCCACTTTATGTTGGTGAGCGAAATCTCGGTAACATAAAGTAGATAGAGATGTGTACCTGATGCCGATGTAGAGTGATGAAGAAGGTGTGCCGAAGGACTAGACAAAGTATGGAATGAAAAAAATATGGAGGACCATGGAAACAAAAGATGAAAAATGCGTAAAGAAAAAGTGATGAGAGTGAACCTAGGGAAGAATGCGTGTGTAGTTGCCGATGTGTGTGATGTACCTACATGGTTAGTAAAGCGTGTGATGTTGCAAAGTGTTGTTGTTGACGTTATTGTTGTTATTTTTTCCCCCATTTGATTGCTTGTTTCTCATACAGCCGGACTTGCAAGGAGAAAATGATCAAGTAGTCAAATATGTATGTATGTATGTGTAAAATTCAATGTAAAATACACATGTATATGTAAAATATGCAAATGTAAATGGAACATGTGCACCTGATCCATGTTGAGAAAGAGAGTGTAGAAGGATATCATGTACTGTGAGTTTTTGGGTGATCCATACCACCCTGGCCTAAGAAGTGTAGGGAGTAAATGCTTTGTGTCCTTCAAAATCTAACTACTTCCCTGAATGTGTGTGAAGAGATCTCTAAATCATCCTTGTTTTTGGGTGATCTGACACCACTGGACAAAGTAGTGTAGAGAGGCACACCCACTATAACCTCCAAGCCTTTAACTCCTTCCCAGAATGCTAAAGAACATCATGTCCTATAAAAGCCACTTTGTGTATGGGGTTTTGTAGATTAGTCCGGATGCACTCCCTATATATAAATGAACCGAACCAGTGTAGAATCTCTGTGTTAGTATGTAAAACCCCTAAATGATGCCCCCATCTTTGAGGTTACATGCAACATTGCTGATAAGATAAATGTGGCCCAAAAAGAAGACCAACCGCATGTACTGATGTAACTCTACGGAAAGTGCTTAGTAAAAACCAAGTCACACACAAACAAGAAGGATAGCCAAAGAAAAGTGTAAAAAAACATACATGTATATAGAAAACAATGTGTAAGCTATGCAAACAAGTGTAAGAAAAGCAGTAATGTAAACATGTAAGAAGAAAAATTAAGCCGCACAAAGTGGGCTGCAAACATGGGACATCACTAACAATTTTGCAAGACACGCAAGGCCATCATGGCCGCAAACAAGAAAACAAGTGTGCACACCAAACAAAGGAAAGGCCCACAAACAAAATCAAACAATAAACAAGTATGGAATCCAATATCCCTATATAACAAATGTTGCACATGAAGCACCCATTAGCATGTTAGAAAGATAACTAGTATGTCAAAAGCATGTAGAACCAAGTAATGTAAAGTGCTAAGTACAAAATGAAATAATAACACCTATGAGAGATGAATGTGGATGCCCCAAGCAACCAATGTAGGAAGGGTAGAAGGAGAGAATTCATGCTGCATGTAAGAGACTTGCATCTGTGATCACAACTAGACAAAGGTGTGAATGAGCATGTGTATGATATAGATAAATGAAATACAAGTAAGCTACATAAAATGCATAGTAAAAAGACCATGAACAAACAAAATAAAGTAAGAGTATAAGAAACCATAATATGCAAAGTATGTTGTGGATGGATGGAATGGAATGCAAGATGGAGTGATAGGATTCATGTGCCCCCGAGTGGATGGAAGTGTATGCAATGAGGTTCATTTTGTTTTCCCCCTTAGCAATCAAGAATGAACCATAAACGAGAGTGCGTCATCGGGAAATGGTCGAATAGTGTGTGTTGTGTCTAACACACTGTGATGAATGTGTAGGTGTAGTGATGAGATGTGACCTAACGACAATGTATGCGTGAACCCTATAGCCGAAGCATATATCATGACTAGATGAACGTATAAGTGATGATTTATCCTAAGTGTATATCACTATAAGATGAATGGATGAGTGATGATTTAGCCTAAGTGTATATCACTATAAGATGAATGGAGGAAGTGGTGATGTAACCTAAGGTGTATACCACTACAAAATGATAAAAGAGGTGACGATTTAGCCTAAAGCGTATGTCACTACAAAATGTAAAGAGGGGGTGGTGATGTAGCCTAAAGCGTATACCACTATAAGATGATATAATAGGTGACAATTTACCCTAAAGCATATATCACTAACCTATGATTGTCACATAATTAAAGGTCAAATACTAGATGTGTGATGAGTGTAAAGTCCATTTGATTTGTAAACCCTGGAAGCCGAGTATGGAACAAGGAACTAAAGTGTGTCATCGGGTAATTAGTGTGTAGTGCATAGATGACAATGTAGTATGCACAACGATGAAAGATGACCATGTGATGGGTAGAATATGCAAGTACGCAATGTGTAAAATGCAATGCAAAAGTGTAGAAAATGTGATGTATAGGGTGTCATATAGTGGATGTATATAGGCTAGTAATGTAGGATGTAAGAGGATGTAATGCTAGACTCATATATAATGAAGAATAAGATGATATATGCGGTGTAAATGTGCAAATGTCAAAATATTGTAGCTTAAATGTAGAATGTATGGTGTATGATGCGTGATATGTGATGAAATGCAATGTGTAAGACCTATAGTGCAGTGTGTGAGGTTCAATGTAGTAAGCCGTCAATAGTCAAGTGTTAATTGAAACACAAGAGTGTGTCATCGAGTAATGATGATGTTAGAATGTATGATGAAATATTCCCATATGAAAATGTAAATATGATAGACACTATGATGGAATGGGGGAAAAGGTTCATTAGGTGCTATGCCCCCAAGTATATAGAAATGAGTAAACTAACCAATGATAGTGAAGGACGAAGGTCCTCCACTCGATGTCTGCGAGGATAAAATAGTAGGAAGATGGTATAATAGTGGTGGTATGGTAGAAAAATGCTTTAGTGGAAAATGAAGTATATATATGTGCGAGGGATGAATATATGAAGGTTTTGGCATAGTAAAATGTGCTAGTGATAGAGATTGATGTGATCTTTGAGGGTGAAGGTGATGAATATCTACACAAAATAAAATGATGTGGTGATCGATGCCGAGATGCGGTGAATGTCTTAGGAATGGGCCTATGATGATTTGTAGGACTAGTGGAACAATGCGGTGGTGTAGACAATACTAGAGTAGGTGATTTAGGAGTAGAGTGCTTTGAGAAACATAAAATGAGATGCGCTAGATGAAGTAGGTGATATGATAGATATTATGTGAGGGGATGGTGACCCAAACTAGATGGAGGGACACAATTGATAGAGATGACCTAATTGTTATAAATAAATTTGAGTCGTAAATGATTCATAGAAATAATAGATTGAGAGTGACAAACCAAATTGAGGCCGAGGAGCATGTCACAACCATCGACCATGTTTCCAACAAGGAATGATACAAGCATAGTAAGAGGACTAACCATAACATGTAGTTTTACAATCCCAAAGGGTTTTGTAAAAGGGTATTCGATTTGGGATGGAGGTACCTGATAGCCTTGAGAAGTGAAATAAAACATGCCGCTAATGGGCCCTGATGGGCCAACCTTAATAGTATTGATGGGGTCGAGCCAATATATGCATGGATGTGTAAATGATTATATGTAAACTTAGTGTGATAATTGATGTTGGAAAAAGAAATGATTGGTGGCGAAGCTTCAGTGTTAGCAACTAAGAAATCCAGAGCTCCTAATCTAGGAGGTGACACCACATGATGCGCGTAATTAGCAGAAGAGTCTGATGTCTTATTGTCATGTTGTTGAGAGTAATTGTTAAAGAGCTTGAGTTTACCCTTATTGTTGGTTGGGGTAGAGATAGTAGATTCAAGGAACTCTAGTTTATTGTTATCAATTAGGTCTTGGATGATTGTTGAGTTTTAGGCATCTATTTGTAGAATGTCCCACACATTGATGATAATCACAGTGGAATTTATCATTGTAGTTCCTACCTTTTGGTTATGATAGGTCTAACTCGAGTGGTGGGGAAGGGTAATAATATTTATCTCAAGCATTTGTTTCAATATAAGATGTAGAGCCATAGTAAAGGTGCTAAATATGCACTGAGGTTTCATGAATGAACATCGAGTAGGAGAGCGATGGTGTTGATAGTGACTTGACCGTCGGTTGGTTTAGTTGTAGAAGGTTTAACTAGTGTATTTCTAGGAAAACAAGTGGAAGACGAAGTTTGTTCTTGATACTTAAGCTTTCGATGGATAAGAGTTTGGTCTCACGAAGCTTAAGAGTATGAAAAATATGATTGAACGAAGGAGAGGTCTCAAAGAGAACACTCTCTTGTAGAGGTGGTAAAAGAATCTGAATAAATAAATCCTAAAGCTCATAGTCGGAAAGCACATTTTTCATCTTAGCTAGATTGTTCTTATACCTCAAAACGTAGTTGGCTAGGTGTTCATTTGGGCCTTGTTTAAGTTGTGCTAGCTAGGCATAAGAAATATTAGAGATGATATTGATGGAGAAATGAGTAAGAAATGCATTATCTAGATGTGTGAAGGAAGTTACCAAGTGAACAGGTAAGTTGTAGAACCAACACATTGCATAATCATGGAGACTATGAGGAAATAGCTTAGCTAAAAGTGTATGATCATCAACGAAGTCAAGACAAGTGACATGAAATGCTTGAAGGTGTTCTTGTGGGTCACCATGCCCATTGAAAATGGGAAGCTTAGGGGTGAAAAAACTAGGAGGAAGCGGGTAAGTAGAGATGACAGGTGCAAATGGAGTATGCAATAACAAGGTAGAATCTAAAGATGGTGATGCATGTGAAGTGGCCTATTGTAACTTATGAATTTGAGCTTGAAGATCATGATAAAGAGAAGTTAGGTCTTGATTTCCAACATATGAGACTTTCCATACATGAGAAACTAAGGGCGGCGTAAAATGATTGGTAGGAGTAGGAACATAAATGGGAACAATAGAAATAGGAGGAAGGGTAAAAGAAGGAAGGAGGTTGAGTGTTGAAAAAAATTGGTATGGTGGAAGAAGCAATGAGTTATGCAAAGTTAGTAGCTTCCTCATGAGAAACATGTAAAAGTAAATCTAGATCTTGAGGATGTTCAACAAGGTGATCATTGATGGCCTTAAGATGAGATTCATTAAATTCCTCATGAGAATGAGCCATGGTAAAGGAGAATAAACCCTAGAATGATAAAGGTAAGAAAGAAGAACCTAGAAGAGTGAATGATTGAGTCGGGCTCACCAAAATGACTAACTAAAATTAGACTATTTAGTATAGGGATAGCTAATCTAAGATATGAACAAGCTGTAAAAAGTAAATAAATGCGATGAAGTATGCAAGTAAGCTAAACAACTATACAAAAGGAAATGCTAACCCTAATGTGAAAGAGAGAAGAGGAAAGAACTCAATTTGAATAATGATGCCTATTGGATAGTGTTGCAAAGTAATGACTAGAAAATTCAGAAGTAGGAACAAGTATGTAGAAGTCCCGAAAAAGATGAAGTAGGAGGATCTAGCTGGTGGAGTTCTGGTAGGGGACCGGGTTGCCTATGGGTGCTCTAGTCTACAATTTAGGTTCCCTGGTCTATGAAAAATCTCTAAAACTGATCTTCACAGGGCCGAAAGGTGATTTGAAACCCTCACTATCTATTGCATCAAATTCACTATCTCGTGCCGGATATCGCCAATGACTCAAGATGAAAAAAGACCTGCAAGATCCCAAAACAAGCATCAAACCCTAAAAAAGAAAAATGCATATAAAGGGGTCGACTGACCTTAGCTACCACAATGGTGGACTTACTAACTAAGTGTTGTACTACATCTTAGACTTGATGTAGTTCTATGTGCAAGTGTGTGTGAACATGCCCTAGGTTTCTCTTATGCCAATCACACTTTGTGAGGTAGCGAGAAATAACTATGTGTAGAAAATGTAATTGAATGTGTGTATGACATAGAATAGAATCCCCCCCTATGAAGTGTGATGCATATGTATTAGCCTTGTGCCTTGATGATGGAGCTATGGGGATGCAAGTGATCTCCAATGTAATAGATGGATGAAACTCTAGATGGAGTGATAGTAGTAAGTGATGTTAGGTCCCTAATTATGGTCTCATAACTTTATATTTATAGGGTTATCTTGGTCTAATTTTGTAATTAACCTCAAAAGGGCTGACCACAAGAAAGATAAAGATCTCAAGCGGCTAGAAAGAGCTCAAAAATAGGCCGGAAAGTGCAAAAGGACCGGGATGCCCCTAAAGGGACTAGGCGCCCACAGGCACCCCAGTACTAATCTGGGCACCCCAGTCAAGGCTAAAATGGTGTGGAATGATAAAAGCGGACCGAGCATATGGGTGTAAGAGGTCAGTAATAAGGAAATAAAGTAAAATAAGATGGCCAAATGATGGAGGTTAATTAGTATTTTCTTCACTTAAAAACCTTCTAAATAATAGTATGAGACCAGGATAAATAATGTTTAAAGTGCACGATTTTGTGACTATAGGAAAAAGTATGTAATTTTGGGGTGTCTATATATTGCACAATTCAAAATTCCTCTTGAGATGTTAAAATGGTTGGGAAACATTGCATTTCATAGTTGTAATACCATTTAGCCAATTCGATAATGAACCCATTTGAGACACCTCTGTTTTATGTAGCAACTCTAATGAAATACCCATTCTCTTCAACATATGTTGTTTCTCTAGAAATGTCTTCAATCATCCAATCATTTTTGAACAAAATTTTTAGATGATGTTGTGTATTTCAGCTAAAATTACTAGTTACCTCCATTTGTGGTACTAGTTTTAACTCTATTTTGTGATTTTGACTAGTCTAAAATTGTTGTTTTTTTATTAGCTTAAACCGAATCTTCCTCTCGAGTTAGGCATATAATCAAGTTTGACACCCCTTTTTAAGGGTCCATTCACGAATTGCTCCTTCCCACTCTCCTCTTGTATACCATGTTGGCTTCATAAGTATTTAAGACAAAGTAAACTAAATAACCATGTGTAGAAACATCATAGTTTATGTTGAACAAAAGATTAAAGAAGAACATGTATAGAAAAACCACAATATAGAATGAATATATATTTTTGAAAATGGTATTATTAGATTAAATAAGAACATGCACATAAACAAATCAACATATAATGATTATACGTTTGTGAAACCTGGTATTACTAAGTTAAATACAAACATGCACAAAAATAATTCAATATAAATTGAATATATGTTTGTAAAAATGGCATTTCTTTCTAATGCACTCATTGTATGAATCATGGAGAGAAAAGTTCCAAATTATGGAAATGGGCTCACCTTGTGACCCAAATGGTGATTGTAAGATGGTTTAGAGGGGCCTTTGGATCCATTGTAAAAAAATACGGAGGTCACAAGGCCTCCGGTCTTTGATTTTGTAGCATGGTGCGGGAATGTTTAGCTTCCCAACCCAAAATGTGCACTCCTAAATGTAGAGCGAATGCACTAAATGGTTGCATTGAATGAGTTATTAGCGCATAGTGCGGAGTGAAGGTGGAGGTAGGTAGAGTGGTTAGAGATTAAGTGAAGCTAATTTAATGTGTTCTTTTTCGATTAGGTGCAATGTTTTCCACTTGCCATGTGTGTACATGTAGTTTTTCCTGTGGGAAAAAAGAATTTTGGGTTCACTATATAAATTTATTTATTTTAATGGGTTTCATGACGGGGTATTTGATGTTCACATCACCAAAAACACATAATGCATTCAGATATTACATATACATTGAAACTACTTGAATATACATTGAATATACAAGTTGAAGGTTAGGAGTATATACGTTGAATTGAGAGATTTTGTGGCGATATGAAGATTGAATATGTAGACATTCTAAAATTACTAAATATACATTAACTATACAATTGTAATTTTATCATTTAATGCATTTCTTGAATTTACAAAATTACCATCGTATATTCAATAATTTCTAAAAATTTAGTTTTTCTTCAATAACAACAATGTATATTCAATAAAAGACTATATTCTTGAAGCGTAAGACACATGGGTGAAAAAAAAAGTTTTTAGACATTTACTAGAGCATATTAGTAGAGTTAAGTGGGAAACAGAGGCGTAAAAAATGCACAAAAATAAATTAATATACACTAAAAACAATAGTTCATCAAACATGATTAAAAAACAATAGGTCTTAACGAAACCCATTACTCAATAACAACAATGTATAGCCAATAAAAACACCGTAGTCTCCTTGGTAATATAAGTGTTTATTTAATAATAACAATGTAATAAGAACATGTACTCGACTAAATCTAAGGCGTTCAATGCATATTCAATAATTTGAGTGCACATTAATATTTTTAATGCATAATAGGAATTTGAAAAAGTTAGAAGCGTATCCTTAATGTATGTTCAATAATTTCAAAGTGCACATTAATAGTTTAAATGTGTAGTAGAAAATGACAAAGTTACAACCATTTAATCAATGTAGCTTTGGTATCTCCAATATATATTCAACTTGGTCATTTTAAAGTTAACAATTGATATTCAAATATTAACTACACAAACAAAGACAACACTATATATATATATATATATATATATATATATATATATATATATATATATATATATATATATATTCCCAGAATGTTAAGGTAAGTGATTCACATATTCATTGCATATGTATAAATTGTTCACATATTTGACATTATGTTTATTTAATGACATTCTTTACATATTAAGACATTATTTGAATATTAAAAAGATATATGTTATTTATAACTTTGAATATGTAATCTCCTTGGTAATATAAGAATTTATTCAATAATAGTAGAATAATCGAACGTGCACTAAACTAACTCTAACATATTCAATGTATATTCAATAATTTTAGTGCACATTAATAGTTTGAATGCGTAGTAGAAAATGACAAAGTTACAGTCGTATATTCAATGTATGTTCAAGAAATCCATTAATATATATTCAACTAGTCAATATAAAGTTAAACGTGGATATTCAAATATTAATTGCATAAACAAATACAACACTTATTTATATTCAAATATTCCTCAGATGTTAAGGTAAGTGATTCACATATTCATTGCATATGTAGACATTCTTCATGTATTTAACATTATGTCTATTTTTTTATCATTCTTCACATATTCAGACATTCATTGAATACTTTGAATATTAAAAAGGTAATTGTTATTTACTTTTTGAATTTGGTATATAACTCTATCAGTTGTGTGCTCTGTCAACTATTTCCACAAAATAATTCTTAACCATATTCATCTAATATATAATGCTACATCCCATTTGAATTCAAATTCTTATATTTTGAAGGGATTATTCAAATTTTGCAGGGATATTTATTACTTGACATTAATTTTGATTTTTGTAAGAAAAATGGTGAGTCTAATACAAATCATTTTTCAAGCGCAACAATTGACGAGGAAAAGGTAGCAAAAGGAAGGACGGTTATGATAAAAAAAGCTAGTGAAATTTATTTTCCTTAAAATTCAAATGTGTTTTAATTTCATCTTGGAAACTTGAAAGGCTGTGCATTTAAGTGCATGAATGTGGACACAATAGTACTTGAATATATGTGAAATGGGGTAAATGTGAATAAGTTTGTTCTTATACATAAATAAGTGAACTTTTGATTGTGTACACAAATGTAGTTATTTTATTTATGTTGACATTTTAATTTTGTAGTTATTTGATTTATGTTGACATTTTAATGCTGCAGCTTGGCTTTTGTAAGGAATTCTCAAACATGGGATTCTAAATGTTAATGCTCCCAATGTGTCACTTCAGACATGAGATGAATTAAATAATGTACTAATTGTATAATTTTTATAAAGATTTTGTAACATATCAAATTTGTGTAAATGTGCACATTTATTGGGTCCCCTCAACTATATTAATTTAAAATTACTAGTTAATTTAATGCACCACACCCTCATTAAAATGTGCATATCTATTGGTGCATGTTCGCCAATTGGTGTCTTCCCAATTACAATCAAGTACCTCACAAAAGTTACAGTAAAGAAATATCATTGTATTCATCAATTCGCTCATCATGATATGAATAGTAATGTGCAACATTAAATATCCCCTGTTTGGAACTTTTATTTTTGTAAATGTTTTCAGATAAATGAATTTAACTTGGTATTCCACAACTCTTATTTTCACAACTGCATGGTTCTAGTGCGAGGTGTCTGAAAATCCAGTTAAGGCGATTTGTATTCTTCTCCCTCACTGGAAAAAAATCAGAATGTGATGATGTCTAGTTCAAATTCACAATTTCTACTGGGAGTTTTTCTTTTGTTGGCACTAACGCCTATGGTTTCAGTATATGGTATTATTTCACACATACAGTAGTGTGGATGGCCAACAAATATTAATCCATCAATATAAGGTATTCAAAAGAATGGAGACTTACTACTATTCGAGGACCAACACCACATGTCAAACCATGTTTCTCTTCTCAGCAGCCGAAATATGGTGCTCCACAACTCTTCTGGAAAAAGTTTGATTACCCAACCGATACGGTTATTCAAGATCGCTAGAATGTTCCCTTGCACTGCAACACCAACTACAAGTTCCACAAAATGTTTTATCAGAGAAGGGCACAACAAAATCAAATAAGTATTCCCATGACATCTTTTCTTCAAAAATTGAGATCATAAGGATTGTTTTCTTGCCACTGAGATGGTGGTTCTTAGTCGAAGTATTTCCTGATGCCGATGTGTATAATCGACAAGGTTATTTTGCTAAAGCTTGGTATGGTCCTAAAACAAACTCCTAGGTGCTAAAACCATCAGATAGAAGTATTTGTTGTTTCCATCTAGACCCCACCTTTGTTAAATATGAAGTGTATGTTTGGTACAATGTCTCCAATGAATTTAAAAAAGATTCAAAATTTGTCACCTACATTATTGATATGAAATACAGCTAACACAAGAGAATGCAATGGGTACGCAAATATGGAAAGGAAATGTTAGAGTAAGAGGGGATAATTGGGGTGAATTAAAGGAGAAGGGGTGGAAAGGATCTCGAAAGATCTTTTCAATTAGGGGTAAGAGTTTAAATTAGGGGATGGCCATATGAATAAGTTGCTCCTCCTCTTTTATCATGACGTTGATCATATGGGAAAGAGTCAATTTGGAGAAAATTTAGAAAGCAAAAGGAAAAGATATATGCATGTCATGGAGGCTACAAATTGCGGAGAAAGATGTCTAGTTAAAGAGAAGAGTGTATATGTCTAGTAGAAGAGAATATGAGAATGCTGAAATTGAAGTGTTTTATGTTTTTCAAATTCCAATACAATGAAGATATAGACAAAAAGAAGAGAAAAGGATGTAGTGGGAGAGGGAAGGAGGGTGGAAGAAAAGAGAATCGTGAAGTAAGCATAACCTTTTGATCTTTGTAAAGAAGAATTTTCTGTTGCAATTAGTCATCATAGGGTTTCTTTGGGATTTTCATCTTAAATATATTCAACAATAGGGGAAACAAGGATGGTGAAGGTGATCGCTAGGTTATGGGTTCCAATCCCTCTCAATAATGCCACCACGTTGTTCCTTTAATGCTTGGGAGGAATAAAATGATTGTGGCATTTCCTCATCTTGTGCAATATTTATTCTCTCAGAGAAATGGTGTGCTACTCAAAGAGTTCAGCTATGTGTGGAGCGAAGAGCTTGAAACAAGCAAGGGAGTAGTTGAGGAAATATAAGCCCTACGAAACAAAACAAGAGGAAATTGAGTTCAAGAGATGGTAAAGAAGAAACATCTAGCTATGATTATGGCCTTGCACGGAGGAAAATTACTAAAGTCTTTTAAGAAATCATTTATCCTTGCGGTGGTTGATTTCCTCTCAAAATATATGCACTTGTGTTGTTTAGAAAACCATTTTAACACTTCCATAGTTTTCTTATGTCTAAGAGTCAATTGTATATGTCCAACATTCATCGTAACTTGTGTTAAAAAGATTTTGTTTTGATTATAGGGCCTATCTTATGTGTGATTCAGGAAAATTTTATGAATCCAAGATTTTAAATAAAGAAATTTGCATTGATATAAATAGAAGGAAAATTACTTGACAAAATGCTTAACAAGGGAAAAAAAATTGCTTTCTTATCTTATATTAATGCAAATATTAGTTCCTTAACTTGATCTATTAACAAGTCAAATTATTTTAATTGATCAATTAGACAAATTAAAACCTTGAAAATAGTACAAATTGTTACAACTAAAAACCATTATTATTATTATTCCCTTTCGAATACAAAAACGTTACGAAAAATATCAAATGTCTTATAAAAATTGTGGTAAAAGAGAGATAAAGTGTCATAGCACAAACATTATCAAGTGGTGGATATAGTGTTCAACATTTTAATATTTATGCTAATATGTATTATATAAAGGCACTAGCGGTAAATTTAACATTCATTTGATTGTCACAAAAATTTCAACCTTAAATTTGACATTTGTTTAACATAACTTCAGAAAATGTTTATTTTGGGGAAGTCAACCGAAAATTGTAATATCCTATCCATACTTTAGATTTTGGAGCCCATTTTCCTCAAAAAGGTTTTTTTGATCTTGTAGACACAAAATCTATGCATTTCGGTACATTTCTAGGTTTGAAAGCATACTAATGTATACATGATTCCTAAGTAAGAAAACTAGTGGTTGAAAAATCCTTTTGGTCTTTATGTTGCTTTATCTCTTGCACTTTACCGGATTTACACATCTTACAACTCTGTTGGCACTTGAATAATTTACCTTTTAATAACCTTGGAAACTAGTTCCCAGTTAGGATGAAGCACCAAGGTGCTCCTATCCTTCTCTCTTGCTTCTTCTTAGTATTTTTGGGTCCTTTTTTATTCTTGGTCACCTTTTAACACTTTTGGTCAAGCATTTCGGTTTATCGGTTATGAAATTCAAACAAGGGAATCATATATATATATATATATATATATATATATATATATATATATATACATACTTAGTTACTTCTTCTAAATAAGGTGCCAAACACTATAAGCATTATCTATCACCACTTAAGCTTGCACAAAGGCACAAAAGAACTACAAAGCATACATCTAACACATTCATACAAGGGACAAGGGATGCATTGGTATGCATACATTACATAGGAGGAGTTCATTCTATTCCATCACACACATTTTGCATATTTGGGACAATCTAGAACTAGCCCACTATCATCGTGCAACCAACACATGGGAAAATTAAGGCACAAGACCTAGATACACACACACACACACACACAAACTACATGGAGTCCGAGATGTAGTGTAGTGCCAGTCGTAAGTTCGGTCTTCGGGTGACCGATAAGGGTAGTATGACTCCACATTTAGCATATATATTTTTTTATTATATTTGATGTGGTTTGTGGGCATGTGTAGCTAGTCATTTTTGAAGGTTACAGTGTAATAGATGATCCGACAACAAAACTAGAGCGACAAATAATGAGTAGCAACGAAGACCTTCCGACCCACAAAATACCATATTTCGAGCATTTGAGCAGACACAGGTGCCTAGATAAGTCATTAGCACTTGTGATGCTCATATCCTCCTATGAGTGCTTTTATCCTATAAATTCCTAGTTTATGAACCCTCATCGAGCCTTTGCGACATTTTTTCCTTCCCATTCCAAGGGATACACAGCCCTGATCATTCCCAGGTTACACAGAATCAACTAAGTCATCATCTCTCTTTCATTTTCTTATGGTTTTACATTATTGAATGTTTAGTGTTAGCACATTCTTTGTACTTAATTATTTGAATATCAATTATTTAAGTAAGTTAATCTAAAATAAGATTTAATTCAAATTAGATTAAATTATATCCCAACATATTAATGTAGAAAGATAAATCTCAATAGTCACCACCCAATGGGAAATTGGCCAAGAAGGTAATTAATATGGTATGTGAAAAATCCAAGATAAGAACCCTAAAATGGATATCTTTCAGTTTATTTTTAGGTATAGATGTATTTAAGATATATTGTCGAACATGTTGATATTCATCGTGACACACCTCTTTCTCCCAAAGCACCAACGATGTTGATGCTAAGAAGGAAAGATGGGTGCACATGAGGATAGGAAACCTAGAAAAAGATCCATGCAAATACATAAGGCTATACCACTCATGCAAGGAAGACACATATGAGGAATAGGATTTCACAATAGATTGTGCATGTAGGGATCTCCCCAATATTTACATACACCGTGTTCTTGGTATCTATAATAGTTGTTGGGAATGGCTCAAGGAAGCTCGTCAAGTTATAATTTTTCAAGGGCGTTTGTTGGTTCAAACCTAATCAAAGGAAACTATGGCTTGAGAATAAATCTTGGGAGAATCGGTTTAAAGGATGCTAGAAGCAAAGATAATTCATTCATATCCTAATTATTATTTTTATGAATATCTATATATGAGCATCACTTGTAATGTATGAGTTAGATTTATGCATGGATTATAAGTTTTAAGTTCTATTCTAATATAATTCTAACCAAATTTATAAAAAGTGCAAAAGAAGAGCATGAAAGGGAAAAAGAGGAATAAGTAGAAAATATGTAAAAGAAGCAACCAAGAGTTGGGGGCAACTCCATTGGAAACATAGGAATAAAAATTCTTCTTGTTAAACTGAATGATATTGCAATGGAAAAATAAGGTGGTTTCCTTAAAATTGACTCCAAGTAAAATAAAACATAGATAGTTACTAACTTAGACTAGAAATAGGGAAAGTAAAGAGGGACAAAGAAAATGCATCAAAAATTCTGAGAAGATTTTATATTCCAAATTATAGGATTTCTCTGAAGAGTTTGATATGGGTATTTATTATATGAATTCCTAACCAATGAACAATGTTACAAGTATTAATCTCCGTGTAGGCTTTGTCATGGACCAGATTTGATAAATTGATTTCATGGTGGGTGCATAGTTCAATCATATTGAATTCTAAGTTATCAGATTCTAATGTAGGGTGGCGTGCATGTCATACTTGAAAATATAATTCAAATTTCACATTTATGTCAATCGCCTCTCTTATGATATGGCATGTTTTGGGATATATATATCTAGACAAATCATATAATCTTATGACAAACATACATTGATTACGTCTCCCCTATTTTTGGGTGATTTGACTTGTCTTCTAACTGACATGACATTATGTTGCTTGACGTGTATTCAGGTTTGTGGGATAAATATTTTAAATCTATGTGCAGAAAATTTGTGTGGTCCTTTTATGCCTCTATGTGCTTTTACATCCGTGTTGGTCCAAAAGATGTCATAAGTGCGTGTTCTTCATCTTGGGCACAAAAAATTAAAATAAAGTTAATTACGGGTGTGCACAAAAAAATCGGTTGAGGGAATAAATACTTATAATACAATTGTAATGTTATGCACAATCTCTTAGATATTAGCTAAATACAATTATCCATCATCTTCATTACATAAAACATCTACACGATACATTACAAAATTTTAGGGGTGCACATTGGCACTTAAATATTTCTCAAGGGCTAGTGCACAAAGTTGTGGCCCACTTAGTGACAACTATAGGGGATTCAAGATGATTGGCGAGAACTTCTTATGTTACACATGAAACTGTTACGGTTGTAACCTTGGAAACTTGATGTGGTCTCTCTGTGGTATCTAGTATTACCACCATAACCCTTAGCATTGTAATACTTATGGATCTAACAATCCCTTCATTCATAAACCCAAGTTTTGGGCCCATTTGTTATTACGTTGAACCTTAGTGAGTGTTGGTAGCGGATACTATTGGCTAGTGTTAGAAGTAACGAGTGTTGACATTAGAAAGTATTTGTAGTGACGAGAGCAAGCAAGAAAAGATTAGAAATTAAAAATTTAAAGTCGAAGTTAAATCACTTTGTTATTTTTTTAATGGTGGATGGGTTGGCAGTTACGAGTGTTGGCATGTAAAGATTAGAAATTATTTTTTTAATTTAAAGTTAAATTATTTTTTAAATTTGAAGGGTAATTTAGAAATTTGATTTTGAGGTAATAAATGTATATGCAAAACTTCCCCATTCAGTGGTGAACGTTATCTTTTCCTGGTCTTCCTTCGTGATGCGCACCTAGTGATAACCTAAAAATCCATATGTGAAAGAGTATATCTCGTGCCCAACAACTCCCTCAAGGATATCCTCTGTGAATGGGGTGGGAAAATGATCAATAACACATGAAGCATTGAGTTCTCTGTAGTCCACACAAATCCTTATCCTCCCATCCTTTTTAATGCTTATAACCATGGGGCTAACCCACTTAGATTCTTCAATAGGCTCAATTATTCCAGACTTGAGCATCTTGTCAATTTACTCCTTCACCTTCATGCGTAGATTAGGGTTCATCCTGTAAGGACTCTTCCTAACTGGGAACACAACCTCTTTTAGCTTGATCTTCATTTCTCCCAAAGAAGGGTGTACTCTTTTTAACTCATGATAGCCCCACGGGAATAAGTTTTGAATTCATGCAAGAGTTCAATAATCTTAGCCACTTCTTTCTCTAACCAGTAATCACAAATAATGGCCTCCTTAGGCTTGACATTTGTACCAATGTTAACCTTCTTTATCTTCATAGGAGAATGGTACGTGCACACCTTCTCATCTATAGTATCATTTACCTCACGTGTACCTTCAGTGTGGCTAACATCCAAGTTATCAACTTCCTCATCATTAATCATGTATACCAATTTACTCTTTTGTTTTTCCTTCCAAGGTGCGGCCCATTTGTTCTTCTTCTGTCTCCTCCAAATCAAGGTGTGCCTCAAGATAAGATTCCCTGAACAACTCCAACATGTGAAAGGAATGATAAGAAGATTGTTCCAAGCCGCAATCTCAAATTATAATAGCACACCACATTAGATTTGCAAAATAGAAGATCTAAAATACCATATATGGAAATCCATCATAATCCATAATGCTCAATACATTTCAATGCAATGACTTGAATTACTCAATAAGAAAGATGTACATATAGGAGGAGGGAAGTGCAACTACTACCTAAATCAGTGGTGAAGAACTCTCACTAAGCGATACTTGGTAGTAAAGCTAACTCAAAATACAAGTCACCTAACTCCACGTGAATCGAGAAACTAACTCAACACAACTAATAAGCTAACTCCACACAACTAGTACACCTAAGAAAGCTAACCCAACAAGTGTAGGGCTAACAAAAGTGTAAGAATTATCCTGATAAATAAATAAAAGGATAAATAATAACCTACACTAACACCCTCTCATAAGCATAGCTTAGGTGAGCAAAAAGAAGGTGGGTCCCAACAACAAGGCCTGATGAGGTACCCACGTATAATAATCAAGAAAATTGGATACCACAAGGTACCCAAAACTAGTAATAACAAAGTAGAGAGAGAAAAATCCTACTATAAGATATCCTAAGAAGCTCGGCTCTAAAAAAATGTACAATGATGAAGAATTTTGGTGCGCATTGTGGTTTGAATCCATTACCCAATCATAGAACTCAATAACAACTCGACACTTTGGCTTCACTAGCATAGCTCTACACAAGGAGACCGCCAATGGAGTGATGTCAAAAGTGTAAAAACACCAAAAATAATTTGATCAACTTCTACAAATAGGTGTGCCACAATCTAAGAACAACCAAGGCAACGAGGCAAGGACATGATATCCAAATAAATAGGAGTGCCATGATCCAAGAAAATCCAATGTAACAAGGCAAGGACACAAAATCTGAAGAAGTAAGATCAATTGCTACAAATAGGTGTGTCATAATCCAAGAACAATAACCAAGGAAACAAGGCAAGGACACGAGATCCAAATAAATAGGAGTGCCATGATCTAAGAAAAGCTAAGGTAACAAGGCAAGGAAAAAAAAAAAAACCCAAAGAGATCAACACATAACAAGGAAAGGACACGAAACCCAAAGAATCAGTATCAACACCACACCCTCCCATACTGCTGAATGGGTAGAGTGACACCACAGATCTGTATGAGTTGTCAAAATCAACTACTCAAACACTGACAAACTAACACTAGGATTCACCAGAATAGCTCCCCACAAGAGAGACTGTCAACATGCCAAAAAAAAGTGTCAAAAATACAGATCCAAAATATCTCAACAAATAAAAGAGATATAAATGTATACACCCATAGATACAAGAATGCAACACCCAAAATTTTAGGATTTCGGACTCAACCGAAATTGTGTCCACAAATGATTACAACACCCTCCCAAATTTGACACTTTATAATTGAGTGCATGTAAATATTACAATGAGTAAAAGTACCTTTTACATTTAAAATAGGTGTATAAAAGTTTCACCAATGCGTAGATCCCAAAAAAATACACAATTTAAAAAAAGATCACCTTAATCGAGTTACGGATCAAAAGTTATGAGATCTAGAAGGTTTTGCTATTAAAATAATATTTTAATATTGATGAGTTTTTTTAAAAGGTACTTGTGACACCTAAATGTCCAAAGGGTAAAAGAGTGCATCCACATGATATAAGCTTGCGACCAATGGATAAAATTTTGCGCTCAAAAGCTCAATGTCCAAAGGGTAAATCATTGCATTCGAAGGGTACATGTCTATATCCAATGGATAAAATAATGCACCCAAAGGGTGCATATATGCGTTTAGTGGATAAAAGACTACATCCAAAACATAAATATCTAAAAGGTAAAAAAATGCATCCATAAGGTACACACTTATATCCAATGGATAAAAAAATGTACCGAGAGGGTGCATATCTACGTCCAATGGATAAAAACTGCATCCAAAACAAAAATATCCAAAGGGTAAAAGAATGCATTCGGAAGGTACACACTTATATCCAATGGATAAAAGAATGCATCAAGAGGGTAAAAATTTACGTCTATATTTGATTGTATCAAAACATGGTCGAGTTTGATCAATTCTATGGTTTTTTCACCTTCCAAATCAATGATGCACTCCGTTTTGCATAAAAATACATGCTACGTAAAAGTCCTCAAAAATTGAATACATGAAAATTATAAACCCTTACTTGCAAATAAAAACTTACGGATGGTACATCGACATCATTTATCGCTCCGATACCATGAAAGGAACGATAAGAAGATTGTTCCAAGCTATGATCTTAGATGATAATAACACACCACATTAGATTTACAAAATAGAAGAGCTAAAATACCATATATGGAAATCCATCATAATCCATAATGCTCAATACATTACAATACAATGACTTGAATTACTCAATAAGAAATATGTACATATAGGAGGAGGGAAGTGCAACTACTACCTAAATCAGTGGTGAATAACTCTCACTAAGCGATCATCTTTGGTAGTTAAGTTTACTCCAGAAGACTAGTAAGCTAACTCCACATAACTAATACACCTAAGCAAGCTAACCCAACAAGTGTAGGGATAACACAAGTGTAAGAATTATCTAAATAAATAATAACCTACACTAACAACATGAGCTCTTCATCCTTAGTGATATCCCCCAAAGTGACGTGCTTCATTATTTGCAATGCTTCATGAACTAGAGGCTTAGTAGAAAAATAATCAAAAGTTTGGATCATACCTGTAGTTATCTCTTGCCAATTTGTTGTTTCTCTTTTCGATTAAGTATGGACATACCATGCATGTGCACAACCTGTAATGTGCAGTAGAAATTATGTACCCAAAGTGATGGTGGTAAGGCATCATATCCTTGTACCCATGATCTCTCACACTCATGGACGTGATGAGAGGAATGAGACTTCCCATGAAATTCACATGTTTTTGTAGGGCCATTGCACCAAGAAAACCTAGTATAAAAGGTGATTATCACTTCTCACCATTCCAAGAGGCCATCTCTATGTGTGGCCTAATATCGCGCTGCTATCTCGTGTAAAGTAAAGAAAAACATATTTCTTCTATCCCATTCATTTTGCCATTGAGTCTCTATCGCAAGAAAAAATGCATCAGGATTCCCTTCACCAATGTACCTGGTACTGAACTATTCCCAACCACTTCACCATGCGCGACCTAATCATTTTGGTGAATCTTCCTTTGACTTCGTGCACGACCATTTCATATGTTCCATGAGCCAGGTTATCAAAAGTAACACCGTGAGTGTCACTTACGGAATGCACGTATTCCCACCTTTGAAGGATGCCTTCCTTTGATGGTTCTATATTCTCTGGATCGTGTACTGTATGAGCATAGATTCTATTAAGTTCCTCTTTACTCGGAGGCTCAAGATAAGGTTCTTCCTTTTTATCTTGCAGGGTATGACCACACACTCTTCATCATTCACAAAGCTAATGTACCTTTTGTTAAAGTGTAGATCAACATTGTTCACATAACACTAGGGCCACCCAAGTAAAACCGGAAATTTTTTTCTTCTTCCGCAAGCTCTAATACCTCAAAGTCCCAAGTAAACTTGGCTCCATGAATGGTAATAGATGCATCCATCACTACCCCAATAGGAATCACCCTAGTTTTTTTTTCTATATACAAAAAATTTGAAGATGGATACAATTTTGGTCTACCCATATGACTCTATACATCTAGAGTCAACACATTCATTTCCACACCAAAGTGTCAATCAAGTATGTTGCGTAACAACTAGCCATCAATTTCTCGCATCCAAAGTGTAATTTTTGTTATCTCTAAGAAGTGCACTCTTGTTGAGAGATGAAAACATCGGTTCTAAGCTTGATTTATCTCTCACTTTCGTAGATACAATGGAAACACATCAGGTCTGTGGGTATACCTATTGTTGAGGTGAGTCTCTAGTATCAAGGCCTGGTTCCTTATTGATGTATCCTAAACTAATTTTTCAGGGTTCGAGGGTAAAAAGATTCTTCATGAATGTATTAAAATGGGGTGATACACCAAATTGATTGAGGGCTTTGAAATATTACATGCAAAACAAAATTGAGAAACAAATTGTAGATGCATGAACCCATGGGTTTCAATTTGATCCTAAGGAAAAAAACTTGTATGTTGAGACATAGATCACAAAAACATAGAGATAACATGCAACCTAAGACTGAATAGAATTACCAAATTCGCAGCAAGGTAAGATGATTAATTAGGGAATTGAAATTCACAAGAATTAATGTAAAGATAGACACCATTGCAAATAATTGGAAAGGAAATAACTGGTTCTCATTAAAGGAAAAACTACAAAAAATATGCTTCATCACTCCCGTGTCTAAAAATTCCTATTGTTGCTTACTAGTGCACAAAATATATAGCAAAAATACTTTACCCAACCCCTCATAATAATAGACTATAGTTTGTACTCACCCATGCATGCTAATTTTACCCCTTTATCATGAATAAATAAATGAATAAAAATAGACATGTTGATTACAATGAGGCATTAATAGCCTTAGTTACAAAAATACACTCTAGTCAAAGTGTAGTTGATTTTCTATTTTTAATACAATTAATATACTTGGGTGAATATCTTTGGATAATATTAGCTCTTCTTTGGTCTGCAAGCTTCCTCTAATGTGCATGCAACTATTTTCTTGGTGTTGTAGGTGATGATTAAATAATCATATTTAATTCTCGGATGTGACACTTGTATATTCACCCACATTGCAAAGGAAATTCTATCTTTTTCTATGTTTGTCCTATAGTGAAGGCATGCAAAAATACTCATGTACAAAAAATGCTTTTTTTTGTATAATGCAAAATACTATATCTTCACCGTGGGGAGCACTTGTCCATGCGCACATGCTAGAATAATATTCTCCTTTGTTTTGATATGAGGATCTTTTGGCAAGATTAAAGTATATTTGTTTTGTTTAAGATAATCTTGACTCCTCCTTTGAATTTATATGACATAGACATCATTTGATTAATAATCAAGTTTGATTATTATCAATGTTTCATATAAGGTGATGTATAATCATTGTTTCAACCCATGAAAGGACTTCTCTTTGACACAGTCGTTGAAAGGTTGATCATCTCCACTTGATGATTGGCTATGATGACTTGGGTTTGGTGGGAATCACGGTGGCATAGTTGACTTGGCACATATTATTGTGTTTTGGACCTTATTAAAGGTCAAATTCTAATCATTTAATGGGGTTGGCCCACTTTGTACGATGGATGGACCCTTGATGGTAATGTCATCGACCCAACATTGTTAGTTTAGGGTTTCTTGCTTCTACAACACGTATGCATCCTTTTTGACCTATAGTCAAGTTACCGAAATCCATGGATAACTTGACAATTTTCATTGTGCACCATTTGACATTTGATCATGTACTTTCAATATGTGATTTTTGATATCGAAATCTAGGGGTGAGTTAGGCGTAGCAAAGATTATCAAACCCCAAATTGATCATTTTGTTTTGTCACTCAACTTCAAGCTAGGTAGGATCTGTAGAAAATTTTGTGCCGCCATGAATGGATTTCTCAATATTTTAAAGACTAACTTGCCTCCATGGATGAAGTATGGAGTTACGGTTTGGATAGTACTTTACTTCTACATTTAGTCTCGAGTGTGTTTTCCTTTCTTTCCAAGATTTGGGTTTTCTTTGAGCTGTCATAACATTGCATCATCTTGAGGAACTATGTGCTTTCTTCAACGAACACCATTGACAGAGTATGGGGCTTTGGTATCATCCTCAATGGCTGCCATTCTCTTAAGGTGAGTTCAATTTTTGGGAAAAAATTACTTTTTTTGGGTTTTCGATTTTGAGAATCAATCTCCTTCTTTAACCTTTGCTATAAAGGAGGACTTGTTCGACTATAACTTGCCATTTCATTATTCACACTCACTACATCCATTGTAACTTCCCTTTTCCATTTTTATTTCATAATATGAATAATAAAGGGTTTTCTACTTATTTCATTCAAAAGATTTCTTTATATTGGAGCTTGCTCGATTCATTGTGTTATACCCATAACCGCCTTTTAAAATCATTATATGTTTGCATTGAAACACGAATCTGGAATCTTGAATGAGGGTTTGACATATTTAATGGCCGTTGTTTGGGAATGAGTACTTTGTTTTTGGTAAAACCCCTAGGGTTCTTATTTTCTATGATATAGCTTGTGGTTTTCTCTTACTTGTAGCCATTGTTTTGCTTTGAGTACTCTACCCAAATTTTATTTGAATGACTCATTTTATCTGTTTTTGTGATTTTGGGAAAATTGGATATAGATGATGAGTTTTCGTTTCGTTAATTCGAGGTCAAAACATGCTTCTTCATTGGATGACTATAATTGCTAGTTTTGTTACTTGCTGATTCTGAACTTTTCTAATGTGGGTATTTTGAAACCTACTCTATGATTTTATTATTGGCTGAATTCTGTGCTAAACAAAGATTTCTAAGTTTTGCATCATTTTTACTCTGAAAAGTGAGTATTGGCTCTAAAATCGACAAGGGTTTGTTTTCTTCAACCCCAATTGTTAAGCTACTTATTTTATTTTTGTGTGCCTCTATAAATATTCAATTGAGTTTTTGTACTTTTCACTAGAACTCAAAATATCCATTAATGGGTTTGTTTTCCTTTAATCGATTTTGAAAATCATTGATATACATGAATTTAACACTATTTGGGGCTTTATTTGTTCATGATTTACCACTACAATTTGATTTTGTAAACTTTTGTTCATATTGCAAATAAGACTTTTCATGTTTGCCAAGCTCAAATTTGTTCAAAGAATTTCTTGAGTTGATTCATGTTATCTTCCATGCTCAGTGTCTTGGGAGCCCTTTGTGTTTGTACCTTTTGGCTATCCTCTGTTCGAATATTATTTTACCTAGTCTAAATTTGTGGTGTCTCATGCTTCATTGCCAATTTGTGAATTTCTAGCTGAAAGAAAAGCTATCAATATTAACTTACTGTTACTCTAATGAATCCTGTAAAATTGAAATTTATAGAATCTTGAATTATTTTATTCGTAGCTTATATTTCTTGCAACATTTACAAGGATTGATTGTGACTTTGTGGAGGATCTCATTAATCATTTATTTTGAAAAAATGTCGTTGTAAATATCGATAAAAATTGCTACTGAGCAATAAAAGTTGTACCTTTCGCTCTCTGTCTTCATACCAGATTTGTAGAAATTTGAAATTCCTTCCATATCACTGGTTGTTACGGAACTATACTCGATTCAAATTAACCTTCATGAACTAAGAATGATCTCATTATTTGATTCTTTACTTAGCTATTCTCTCCTTGCAAATTTGTATTATTATAGTAGTCAGGAAGCCTGAAACTTGTAAGCTGTTGTCGAATCTTGATGATATATGGATCTAGAGATCTTTCCTTTAATGTTTTGAAGTTTTGGATTGGAGTTATGTTCTTGAATGAATATGCTGATTTATTGTGATTTTAGAGGTGAATCTCATTCACCGTCGTCATGACACGATAAACATTGTTCTTCTTTTAATTTTCTAGCTATTTGATATCTCAAAGAAAATAAGAAGGAAGACAATGGACCAGATCTCATGTGTTTTCTGTCTTATGATGATTGTATTCTTTGTACTTGGTATGTCTAGACCATTGATATGTGCGTATATGATTTACTTCATAAGATTCTTTTGAGCTAATGGAGAATCTAATGTAAATGCTATATAAATTAATGAAGTACTTTAATTTATTCTCTTTCCAAAAGTTGAACTGTATCATTTTTCTATACATATGGATGCCCTAATGTTTTCCAATATGAAAATATGCTTCATACATTTGCATTAATGCAACATGCAATTCTGGTTGTAACTTCTAGCTAAATTGGTACTGATGTCATATTTCATTCTATGGGTTTGGATATTTATTTGATCTTCATTAAGTAATGGTACCCCCTGTAAAATGCATTCCTTGTTTCAAAAGTAGTGCTTTGTGAATCACGAAAAATTCTGAAATTTGCAACCTCTGAAAATGTTGAGTTAATTCCTTTACTTTCTCTATAACTTGTAACTTTGTACTTGTGCTGATTTATCTTTGTTTGATTAAAACTTGTGCTTATGATTATTTTGCAATATCTATGGGTTGTACTTTTGAATGCATGTATTTCTGAAGTTGGAAGTATAGTGAGTTGAATCAAACCCTGAGCTCAACATTGACATTTTTCTCTTTCTTTTCCATAGGTACACTATTAAAGTTGAAGAGGAAAGATGGAACAAAATCAGAAGGAGGAAAGCCTCTTCAAGGCAATGATGGGGTTCCCTTACCTCATTCTACTTTCAATTTCACAAGTACATACATTCCTTTTGATTTGTGTAAACATAAGTTACATCCCACGACTTGTGTGGGAAACATTGAATTTGCTCATGAATAAATGATATTATTTCTATAATTGAGTTGTCTACTTCCCTTTAGTTTAAGCTCTTATGATATGTAATGATTGTACGATGAATTAAAAGACTCAATAATATACTTAATAACAATTAATCCTAGGAAATAATTAAATTGAAAATACCTGTAGCTTAATAATGAACATATGCAATGCAAACAAAAAATATGTTTGTTAATTTGGAGTCCAAATCCTCAAGTCTGCATCTATCTCCACTTTTCTCAAGGATGTACTTTAGTTCTTAAGAGATTTTGTGCATCTTTGATGAAAGTGAGCATGAAATATTAGCATACGTGAGGTGTTGCATTATGCAATATCACACATAGATACATTTTGCATTGTTGATTCACTTAACTAAAAACACAATTAAACTACATATTCCACCCTAGTCAAGTTCATTCATCAACTCCTTCCATCGAAAACAAAGTTTTGAGTAGCCCATTTTTGCACAAGTGCAAAAGTTGTCAACATTTCTGGTGATCCTATAGGGAAATCTTCCTACTAGCTTGTAAGACCAATGCCTTACTCTAGTCCATTTTGCATGGAGTAAACTTGAATATAACCAAAATCTTCCTTTTTGAAAAACCGATCCTTGCGAAAAACAAACTAAAGCTGGGAAAGGATCTGATAAACAGATCACGTGCACGAATGCACTTATTGAAATTGAAAGCATTGCAATGTGCATGAAATGCACTTATTGAAAGGGAAATCCTAATCTACCCTACTCTAACCAGCAACAAATTGAAGCTAAATGAAAACTGAAACAAGTAGTGGAAAATAGATTCCATTTCTCCAAAACCGAGGCCATGAATTCAGCTCTACAAACCGGCAAAGTGACAAAGTTGGAAAAAAGATATGTACCTTTATTTTGTTCACCAAATTAGTCCAAGAACTGGGAAACACCTCTATCGATCTGCAAGATACTCGGAATGATTTGAGGCTTGTTGATGAGAACATGAAACTCTTATTTATGCTCCAAAATAGGCATGAAATATGGCACTGCTGTAACCGGATGAGAATCAGCCAAATACCGAATAGGACAAGGCCTCCTAGCAGAAAATAAGTTGACTATTTTGATATGATATGAATCATGAACATCCTTTTCAACCATGAGTTCTTTCTAAAGTTGTTTTGAAGTTTTTCAGCCTCTATAAGTTGTTGTTTAATCTCTTTGACATTATAAAACTGATCTTAAAAGCATTCATCTTCTTCTGCTGCTATAGCTCATCACCCATGACATCGTGAAGTTGATTTAAGGATTGTTTTATCTCTTTAAACTAATTTGAACTTGTTTCATCTTCTACAAGCTACTGTATCACAACTGTCATGATTAATTTTTCAACAATATTTTCAAGCTCTTCTTCATTATTCAGATCCTTCATACAATATGAAAACTTAAGATCATCTCCTTCTTCCTCATAGGCACTATCCAGATTGCTTGTGTAGTCTAAAAACTCAACGTCATCTCCTTCTTCATAAGTAGCTATAAGAATTTTTTTCTCTTTATCGTCTTTTAGGACATTCTAAAGCTGATTTGAACACATTTCAACTCTTTCAAACTATTGTTCTAACATATTCTCCTCCAAAAATGATTCTTCTAAAAGGGAAAGAAAGGGTTTGTATCCAATGGAGCTTCTTTCTCTTTCCTAAGTGCAGAAGAGACCTTAGCAATAAGAGGCTTTGTATAACGGAAGGAAAATGATGAAACTACAACATCGGTGAGTTCTATAGGTTTTTTCTTCACCAATGAAAACTTCCAAATATATTAGGAAATCAACCTCTTTAAGTTGTAAATCTGCAGCATACTTCCTTTCGATCTCATCCTCTTTTTTATTTGAAAATGATCCATCCTCTTTTGATAATAATATAAGCTGTGTGAGTATCATGAATTTTTTTGCACACTACAACTCGAATATGCAGATTCTTTGATCATATTCCAAATGCTTTTGATCTTTGTAAAATCAGATTGTACCTTTTCATGGGTTCTTTTTTCAACTCGGAATATGATCAAACTGAAACCTAGAAACCCATTACTGCATGTTCTATAAAAAATCCAACCTACTATTTTCTTCAGTCGGCTACCCATACTAAATGATATTATGATTCTCTCTTTCCTAGGACTGGAAGTACGGGTAAAGGAGGAGGAGTGGGCTTAATTTCAGCCTTAACTGGAAAATTTTGAACAAGAGGTTAGGGTACAAGGTATGCATTTAGAACAAAATATGAACGCCAACTTGGACACTTAAATTTGATTTTAGTACATGATTGTGAGGTAGAAAGAGTAGAAAATGCAATAATTTGAGGATTTGGAAGGCGAGGAATAAGATGAATAAGCTATGAAGAAAGATATATGGGCACTAAATTTCGATAAACTGGCGCCCTTCATTTTCTTGTTTGTAACTTTTCATAATGTTCCTTGACAACTAAAAATGACTGCTTAAGTTCCTAAAACTCAATCTCAAGATCTCTTTTCCTTTCACAATCAACATAACCCTCTGCATAAATTTGACCTTGAATAGTGTAATGATCATCATATTGATAATCATACTGATTTCCAAGATTTGGTTCATAAGGATATTCATTTTGATAGGGGTCATAAAATTGATCTGAAGGGAGAATGGATAAAAGGGTTGCTAGTTTGGCTGATAATACTATTGAAATGAGGATTCATGGCTGTTGGACCTCATAAAATATTGAAATATACAAAATAGGTATGTTGCTCACAAAATAGTTGATAACAATAAAATAACAAATATGATTTTCTTGAAAAATACCTGAAAATTGCAGCTGAAAAATTTGATGATGTTGAAAAGTGTTGTACTGATCTGAAATCAGATTTACAGAGTCGCTAGATGAATTTGGATCTGAATCTTCAATTGTCTGAATTCATCAAAAGTAGTTCTTATCCCACCGGGCGTGCCAAAAACTATTATCTCTTAGAAGTGCACCCTTGTTGAGAGATGATAACAAGGGTTCTAAGCTTGCTTTATCTCTCACTTCATAGATATAATGGAAACACCTCAAGTTTGTGGGTATACCTATTGTTGAGGTGAGTCTTCGGTAACAAGGTTAGTTCCTTATTGATGTGTCCTAAACTATTTTTTTGGGGTTTTACAGGTAAAAATATTGCTGTAACTGAATTGAAATGGAGTAATACACCGAATTAATTGAGGGATTTGATTGAGTACATGCACAATAAAATTGAGAAAAAAATTGGAGATGCACAAACCAATGGGTTTCAATTTGATACTAAGGCAAAACACTTGTGTGTTGAGGGATAGATCACAACAACATAAACCTAACATGCACACTAAGACTGAGTAGAAAGTACCAAATTTACAGCAAGGTAATATGATTAATCAAGGAATTTACATTCACAAGAATTAATGTAAAGATACACACCACTGCAAATAATTGGAAAGGCAATAACTGGTTCTCATTCAAGGTAAAAACTGGCAAAAATATGCTTGAACACTCTTGTGTCAAAAATTCCTATTATGCCTTGCTAGTGCACATAATATATAACAAAAATACTTCACCCAACCCCTCCTAAAAATATACTACAGTTGGTACTCACCCATGCATGCTAATTTTACCCCTTTATCATGAATAAAAGTCAAAGTGTAGTTGACTGCTATATTTTTAATTCAATTAATATACTTTGGTGAATATCTTTGGATAATATTAGCTCTTTCTTGGTTAGCAAGCTTCCTCCAATGTGGATGCAAATATTTCCTTGGTGTTGTAGGTGATGATTAAATAATCATATTTAATTCTCTAATGTGACACTTGTATATTCACCCACATTGCAAAGGAAATTCTGTCTTCTTCTCTATTCTGTCTAGTAGTGAAGGCATGCAAAATTACTCTGTGCGAGAAAATAATGATTTTGATTTTATATCTGCAAAATACCCCATCTTTACTATGGGGACCACCTGTCCATGTACACATGCTAGAATAATATTCTCCTTTGTTTTGGTATGAGGCTCTTTTAGCAAGATTTAGGTATATTTGTTTTGTTTAAGATAATATTGACTCCTCTTTTGACTTGATATGGAAGAGACATTATTTGATTAATAATCAAGTTTTATTATTATCAATTTTACATATAAGGTGATGTATAATAAGTTTTTCAACCCACGAAGGGACTTCTCTTTGACTGGTCATTGAAAGGTTGATCACCTCCAATTGATGATTCAACTATGATGACTTGGTTGTGGATCGGGAATTTGGTGGCAGCGTTGATTTGACACATATTATTGTGTTTTAGACCTTATTAAAGGTCAAATGATAATCATTTAATGGGGCTGACCCCTTTATGCGATGGATAGACCCTTGATTGTAATGTTGGTGATCTCAACCATGGTTAGTTTAGGGTTTCTTCATTGCGATACATATGCATCCTTTTTTACCTCTAGTCAAGTTACCTAACTCCATGGGTAACTTGGCGAGTTTTCATTGTGCACCATTTGATCTATAATTTCAATCTATGATCGTTGATATCAAAATCCATGGGCGAGTTAGGAGTAGAAAATATTATCAAACCCTAAATTGATCATTTAGTTTTGTGATCTCAACTTCGAGCTAGGTAGGATTTGAAGAAAATTTTGTGCCACCATGAACAAATTTCTCAAGATTTTCAAGACTAAGTTTCTACCATGGATGAAGTATGGAGTTCTGGTTTGGCTCGTACTTTACTTCTATGTCTGATCTGTGCATTTTCCCTTTCTTTCCAAGATCTGGGTTTCCTTTGAGCTTTCATAACATTGCATCATCCTAAGGAAATGTGTACTTGCTTTGAAAACCATAATTGACAGAGTATGGGGCTATGGTTTCATCCTAAATGACCGCCATTATCTTAAGGCGAGTTCAATTTTTTGGGAACAAAATTGCTTTTTTGGGGTTTTTGATTTTGAGAATCAATCTCTTGCTTCAACCTTTGCAAGAAAGGATATTTTTTTCATGAATGTGACTCATCATTTCATTATTCAAACTCATTGCATCCACTTGTAACTTTTTTTCCCCTTAGCTCGATAATATGAATAATGATGGGTTTTCTACTTATTTCGTTCAAAAGTTTTCTTTATCTTTGGATCTTGCTCGATTCATTGTAATATACCCATAACCACCTTTGAAAATCATTATATGTTTACATTGAAACAAAAATCTAGATTCTTGAATGAGGGCGACATATTTAATGGCCTTCATTTCACGAATGCATACTCTATTTTGATAAAAACCCCTTGTGGGTTCTTGTTTTCTATGATATAACTTGCGATTTTCTCTTACTAGTAACCATTGTTTGCTTTGAGTAGTCTACCTAGATTTGGTTCGAATGACTCATTTTCTCTATTTGTGATTTTGGGAAAAGCTGGATATAGATGATGAGTTTTTGTTTCGTTAAGATGGGTTAAAACATGCTTCCTACTAGATGAATGTAATTGCTAGTTCTATTTCTTGCCGATTTTGAATTTTCTGATGTGGGTATTTTGAAACCTACTCTATGATTTTATTATTGATTGAATTCTATGCTAAGTGAATATTTCCGAGTTACGCATCATTTTTACTCGAAAAGTGAGTGTTGGCTCCTAAATTGACAAGGGTTTCTTTTCCTCAACCCCAATTGTTAAAGCTTGCTTATTTGATTTTGTGTGTGCATCAACAAATCTTTAGTTGAGTTTCAATACTTTCATCCAGATCTTGAAATACCCATTAATGGGTTTGTTTTCCTTTAATTTATTTATGAAAAACACTAATATACATGGTTTTAGCACTATTTCTAGCTTACTATTTGTTCACAACCACTATCATTTGATTTTTCAAAGTTTGGTTCATATTGCAAATAGGACTTTTTATGCTTCACGAGCTCAAATTTGTTCGGAGAATTTCTGAGTTGATTCGTGTTATCTTCCATGCTCGATATCTTAGGAGCCCTCTATCTTTGTACCTTTTATCTATCCTCTATTCTAAATATTATTTTACTTGGTCAGCTATGGTGTCTTATGCTTCATTTTCAATTTGTGCATTTTCTAATTTGAAAGAAAAGATATCAAGCTTAACTTATTGTTACTCTAATGAACCCTGTAAAATTGAAATTTGTAGAAGATTGAATTATTTTATTCGTAGCTTATATTTCCTACAACATTTACAAGGCATGATTGTGACTTTGTGGAGTCTGCATTAATCATTTCTTTTGAAAATTTCGTTGCAAATATCAATAAAGATTACTCCCTAAGGAATAAAAGTTGTAGCTTTCCACTCTCTATTTCGAGTACTTGTAGAAACTTGAACTTCATTCCATCTCAATTGGTCATTTTGGAACTATACCTAATTCAAGCTAGCCTTCATGAAGTAAGAATGATCTCATTATTTGATTCTTTACTTATCTCCGTATATGATTTAATTCATATGATTCTTTTCACTAATGGAGAATCTAATGTAAATTCTTAGTAACTTAATGAAGTACTTTTATTTCTACTCTTTCCAACAATTTTACTTTATCATTTTTCTATACATATGGATGCCACGATGTTTTCCAATATGAAAATATGCTTCATACATTTGCATTAATGCAACATGCATTCTTAAGTTGTAACTTCTAGCTAAATTGGTACTGATGTCATATTTCATTCTATGGGTTTGGATATTTATTTGATCTTCATTAAGTAATGGTACCCCTGTAAAATGCATTCCTTGTTTCAGTAGTGCTTTGTGAATCACGAAAAATTCTGAAATTTGCAACCTCTCGAAAATGTTGAGTTAATTCCTTTACTTTCTCTATAACTTGTAACTTTGTACTTGTGCTGATTTATCTTTGTTTGATTAAAACTTGTGCTTATGATTATTTACTGCAATATCTATGGGTTGTACTTTTGAATGCATGTATTTCTGAAGTTGGAAGTATAGTGAGTTGAATCAAAACCTGAGCTAAACATTGACACTTTTCTCTTTCTTTTCCATAGGTACATTGATAAAGTTGCAGAGGATAGCTTGAAGAAACTCAAAAGGGAGGAAAACATCTTCAAGGGAATGACGGGTTTCCCTTACCTCATTATACTTTCAATTTCACAAGTACATGCATTCCTTTTGATTTCAAGTAAACATAAGTTACATCCCATGGCTTGTGTGGGAAACATTGAATTTCCTCACGAATAAATGATATTATTTCTATAATTGAGTTGTGTACTTCCTTTTACTTTCAACTCTTATGATATGTAATGATTGTACGATGAATTAAACAAATCAATAACATACTTAATAACAATTAATCATAGGAAATGATTAAATTTAAAATACCTGTAACTTAATAATGAACATCTCGTAATACAAACAAAAACTATGTTTGTTGTTTTGGAGTCCAACTTCTCAAGTTTGCACCTATCTCCACAATCCTCAAGGATGTACTTTAGTTCTTCGGAGCTTTTGTGCATATTTGATGAAAGTGAACATGAGATAACAACATATGTGAGGTGTTGCATTATGCAATAACACACATAACTACATTTTTCCTTGTTGATTCACTTATCTAAAAACACAATTAAATTGCATATGACCCCCTACTTAGGTTCATTCATCAACTCCTTCCATCAAGAAAAAAGTTTTGAGTTGCCCATTTTGTTACAAGCGCAAAATTGTCAACAATTTCCTTATCAAATTCATGGTTTGGAGGTCGTAGATTTTCGTGAAGTATCCATCTCTCATGCTTAACTCTAACACATGGTACCTTTTCTCATATCCATTCCCCTAGTAAAGGAATGATATTATCCATGTGAAACATCCTGCACACCTCCTTTAAGTCATCCACATCATTTTGCAAGAGCTCAAAATGTTGTCCATGTTCTCTCTTACGTGCTTGTTCCTTCAAGCACTAAATTTATCCCTGAAGCTCTCGAATGACTCCCAAGGTTTCTTGATAGAATTCCTTCTTATGTGCAACATTTGGACACTTAACATGTATCACTTATTCCCTCGTAATGAGTGACTTATCCTTCAAAGGATCACGAGTGAGTGTAACCTTAACGTGTTAGTTACCATCATAGTCTATAACTCAAGATTAGGTGTCTTCATAGGCATCCAATGATCAACAACAATGCATCGTACCTTGATAATTCCTACACCCTTGTCTTTTATCCTAATTTTATTCAATAAATATGGGAATTCTTCTAACTTATGCTACTTCCCACACCATGATCAAGTTTTATTTTGAGTGCGATCACATTGATAATGACCAGGAGATCTAAAAGTGTAACAAGTTCCATGCGTGAACTTGCCTTTACCACCATCGCGATCGCAACCTCAATATCCTCCTCAAAAGACTTAATTCCTATTTTCCCCATTGAGTGCGATCTTCATTATTTTGTCCCTCATGTTCCTTAGATTTTCTTTCCACACTAGTTTGACGCACCCCTATCTCAATGGCTTCATGAATGTGATCAATTAGTCTATAATCGACGATTGCTGTCGTGAGTATGGGACTTACGAGATCTTACAATACATAAACACCTTCTTTTGAATGTCACACTACAAAAGAGTGAAACCACGAACATCATGGTTCGGTGTGACAGACCTCACAATCTAATAACAACACGTAAACTAACTTATGTGGGAAATTATCTTTAGTATGTCCTCCAACCTCATAATTTGTGCACCATATACCATTACGCGTATATGAGCTGAATTAGCGAAAGATTTTCTAGGCGCTTCGCCATGGCTACAATCGCACCTCTAGAAATGGGCTCACTCCAATGTTAGGACTCCTAAGCGCCTCGACACATATGGATTCTTCCAAGGCCTTATGCAGATCCACATGAGTCTTATGAGAGAACACTCGTTTCAACAATCCACTATCAAACCACTGTGTATATTTACTGGGATGGATATCATAAGAGAACTTGGACAACATTGTTTGGACAACTTTGGAATATGAAACTCAACTAGAAATATAGAGCGTAAAGCATCATAATCCACTTGGTCGATGTGGATCATACTTCTTATACCAATTATGCACGTGCCCTTGAAGAGTAGTAGCAAATTGACTCGCCTTTCTATCTTAAGTTATGATTCCTTTAGCACACCATAGTAGCTCAAGCTTGTGTACATGCTCTACTGCATCTTCAATACCTCTATACTTTGGCAAGTGGAGAGAAATATCAAAGTAAAATTAAGGTGTCTGATGTGGTTGTAGAGGTTATTGAGGTGGATGCTGTGGGCATGGAATTTTCCCACCAGATCTAGAAATATAACCTCCACTAGTATTTCCTCTATCTAATCCACCGATCCTCCTACACCCCCTACGACGGGATGTAAACCGGTTGATGTACTTCCTTCCATCCCGGTTGTATTCTCGAACTAGACACCCATGGTCTATGTGGTCATAACACTTACAAAAGTGCCCAATGGTCTACACACCAATGTTCTGTCTCGAGGAAACATCTAAAAACAACCATACAATTGAAGTCATAAACAACGATGCACTCTGTATTGCCATATTTGTATCTTGTTTCGATGCACTTGTAAATTCACCACAAAATGACATCTACCTGTCTCTTCTTGCCTAATTGTACTATCCTACTTCTCAATGACTCTATCTGGATATGACATGCTCTCATATGAAGCTAAAGGGGATTCTATGTTGTGCTTACCTAATGTGGGGAGTACATGATGTTGTGGCTCCTCATCTTCCATAACACATTTAAAATCCTCATAAGCCATCATTCTCCTCAACTCCATTTCCTCTGCAACCTCCCTTGCATGTGCCATGTCCCTCTCTCATGCTTCATTAAACTTGAGTCATCTTTCCTCTCTCTTCCTTTTTGTGGTCGGGTCTTCCATCTTTCACACACACGATCCGCCCCTATGCATGGTGCTGATTTAGCTAACCACGGGGAGGCCTTTGTAAATCCTGGGGTTCGATCATCAACATCTTAATCTCAAAGGGTATAACATGTAAATACAATCCTCTAGGTTTGCGTAAGAACCTAAATTCAGCCTCCTCTAGACACAAGCAAGTAAAAAATAATGTACTCCAATGTATAATTACAAAACACACCAGCCCACCAATGATCTACAAATCTAGTCCACCCCACATCAACACCAAATAAGGTCTGGTTATATTCTTGTGTCCAAATCTTCGGCCTATATCCCCAATCATCCCCTAAAGCATACGTTTCTTAGCCACTCATATAATTCTACTAGAAATAAGTGAAGAATTTCTCATAGAGATATTTATATATATTTTCTTCCACACACCATCATGCATTGAAATCAGGTCAAGTGATATACCTTTGTGCAAACTTATCTTGTTTTTTGACAACCCAACTTTCAATTCTCTCAAGAGTCAATCGATACGCCATCTGCATGCAACATCCTGACAATTTTTTTGAAAAGAGGTGTTGAGAACGGAACCAAAATTTATATCTTATATTTCACCTAATTTCTATGCGCTCTGACACTTCATTCAGATAGACATGAATGCTCACCGGGAAGCACGTGAAGCTACGGAGTCACTCCCTTGCTCCATATTTTCAAGATGTTAGCATGCATATCCATAATAAATCATATCAAAGCATACATTCAAGTACATATCATTACGATGTCATAACATAAACTTAGAATGGAAACACATGTAACAAGGAAATATAACACATCAGATAACCATTAAGATCAATTACACCATGAATTCACCATACTCAGATACATCTACAATCAGGATCCAACCAAAATGATCTATTCATAACAAAAGTATTGCATACTAGAAGGTGAATACATAACAATCATCACCACATAGTCATGTGCACAAGAACATCAGAGCGACATAACCCTATTACATCATAGCATGTCTAATACAATGAAGTATAACAAGTATATATAGGGGTGGGGACTTTCCCTTCACCACCCATGCACTTTCCTAATAATAGGCGTGCTCAAAATAGCCACGTGTTAATAGTTGCATGCTTTTACAAAGGAGATAATATTATATTATCCTATGAATAAACCCTTATTTAATCCTAATAATAGCTTGATCAATCCATGACATTTCATCTTTGCTTTAAATGTGCTTTATCCCAAAATAAGACATTCTTTGGTATTCAAGTCTCCTCACTTTTCTTTAGATCGAAACAATTTTTGATCGACACTATAACTCCTTGTCTATTTTTAGCCCGTGGCCCATAAAATTGGCTAAGTCCTTGAGATTTCCTTCTTAGGCATGAGCCTTTGCGTGTAACTCATTCTGCTTTGTGCACACACCTTCACTTCTGCATCACGCGCATCTTAGTTCCTCGCGTGCTGTATGTCCTTAGTGATTTTGGTCATGCAACAAAGTCCTTCATATGGGAGAGATGTTGAAACACACTAGTGTTTCTAATCCCACATGTCCTTTGTGTGCTTGTCTACTCAATTTCAAACATCTATTTTATTCATGCCCCCTTGTGCAATCTACCTAGTGATGCATTGTTTATTTATTATAGTCATTACATTATGAACCTTTTACTTGGAAAATAACTTTTTTCACTGACCACTTTAGTTGGCTAGCTAATAGAGCTTCAATACACATTTTTTAATGGGATATAACTTTATTTCAATTGTGGAAAACTAAGAATGTATCTATAATTACCAATGATTTTTCCTTATAGAAATTTTCTACTAATGACAAGGTTTATATGATTTAATGAATGTATTTTCATATTTAAGTCCATGTACAAATTTTGGTTCTTTACTATCCTTAGTAATTAATCAAGACAATTGTGGGATTTATCCATAAACTAGGAGCCAAGTTCCACTAGATATTCCAAGGGTGAGATTTTCGTCTGCTAATGTTATGCATAGGTGGATTCGTTAACACATTCATCACGCATTTGTAATGCATGCTCTTTTCTCCATTGTGCCACCTCCTCGAGGAAAGGTTGTTGTTGATTCATCACATTGGCCATTAAAAACTTAAGGGAGACACGAGGGTTCATTAGTTAGGCAATATCCTAGCACGTGGGTTCATACGGAGGTAATTAAAATTAATAAAATTAAATTCAATATACTGGTAGACATGAGGGGGTGAAAGGGTTTAATTTATTAATGTTTTGAATCAGGTATTGGGGGTAGGTTAGAGAGGTGGGCCAAAGGAAAGGGAGGTTTAATTTTAATATAAAACTAAAACATTTGAACCCTAGTTTTTAAAAGTAAATACCTTAAAATTGCAAAAAGAGTGTGGTCATAAATTAAATTATAATCTCTTTTTTAATAAAGAAATCTCAATTAAGAGATTCTTAACCAAGAAATAATAAGATGGTAGAAAACTAGGATTGAGTATGCTTTTCAACACAAGTGATATTATTTCACCATCTTAATTATTTGAAGAACTATTGATAAATGATTAAAGCTTGACATTTATAAGGTGATTTGTAATAGGTCTTCAATGGCTTCAAACTATCTTTTGAGAGGAAATGCATATTAAAAAAATTGAGTGAGAAATATAATATATTTTATGTTTAATATATTAGGGTATAAATAAAAAGGGGTAAATAAAATTGTAATTGAAAAATGGGTAAGGTACACGGAAAAATACGGGGTATTTTCATTCTAATAATATAATAGGAGGGGTATTATCAATTGAATAATTAGAGGTAGAAACTAGAACTAAGGGTATTCTTTAATACCCTTTGAACACACGTGTTATACCATACTTTTACTAAGTGAACCCCCTTGAAGGGAGATGATTATGTTTGGAACTCCACCTCAAGGTTGGGATATAATGTTTCCTTTATCTATTGAAGATATTTCTAAGAATCTTAATGGGTGGCCCATTATCAATCTTTAGGATCCCTCTATTACCTAACCTTCCAAAGATGATCCATTTTTTCTTGATACTCTACTACCTCATATTATGTAATCTGGTTTTCTTGGGTTGCCACCTTTGATGTTGTATTGGCGTTATGTGTTTCTCAAGCCTTCATTTTTTCCTACATGTGGCATTATTTTTTTCTTGTGTGGTATTCCAAACTTTTTTCATCCTTGAAATTTCTGAAAACTTTTTTATTGTAACCATCATGTAGCGATTATTAATATATTGACACATTCGATAAATAAAAAAACCTTAAATTTAATATCTCTAGCATTATTCAAATAAATATATTTAAAATACCTATATTCACATGGTATGTATGAAGTGTAAATAATTAGAAGAGATATTCCCTTGCATTGAATGTCACGGAGTTTACTTTGACATCATGCTATAATTTATGTGTTTGTATCGGGGTATGAAAAAGGATTTTCTTGAAAAAGAAGACTTGGACAAGAAGATGAGAGAGCTTAATATTCAGCTACTACACCTTCTAGACATTCATGAAGGGCTATCAAGAAAAGTTTATGAACTTTATGAAATGGATTTTGGTAATTGTATTGTGTTCATCTTTCTTGCTATAGTTATTCTAGTTCTTTTTCTCTATGCTTATGACTGGAGAAGCTATCACTTGTATGTTGTTTTCTTTGTTATGGTACCTCTTGAATAATGTCGGTTGATGTAATTATTTCAAAATTTCTAGTAATAAAAAAATCACATATATTGAAAAAGAAGTATACTAGAAATTGCACATGAGTTTCGAGATATGTCGGATGTAATGCAAATAGAATGGTCACATTTGGTTGTATGGTTTAATGTTAGTGCATTTTTAATATCAATGTCAATTGTCCCAACAAGGAACATTCAACAATCTTAAAACACTTTAATAAAACAAAATCTTAAAGGATTGAAGTTTATGTGTCTGTGTAGGATCCTACATTTTGCATACATATCTACCAAAGTATTTGTAGTTGTAACATCTATAAAATATCTTTCCTATTATTTTTTGATGGATGTTCACACCCATTTTGAAGCTAACCTTTTAACAACCCCATTTTTGAATATGTTGGCAAAGGTTTATTGATTGGGTTGAGCATCTATTATAATGTTTATAAGAGTATTTCATAACATCTTATGTACATATCAAACACGGAACACGGAACTACAACATCTAACAAAGAACACTTCCTAACATGCCTCAATGGATGTCCATGCCCCATTGCAAAGATCTTATCTTTCCACGGGCTGCAAGTATGTTGGGAAAGGTGAGATGATTGGGTTGAATATCGTTCATTGCATTTGGTGAAACAAATTCAATGGCTCCTATAGGGGAAAGGAACCAATGACCGTGCATGGGCCGATGACCCTAAGCGCATATGCGAAATAAAGTACCATTAGTTGTTTCAATTAAAGTGAGCACATGTTACTTTTAGAATTAAAAAATTAAATATGAACTAGCCAATAAAGCAAGTCACATCAAGTCATTAACCAATGAAATGGTGACGCATAGGCAATCTATAAATGGCAACTTCGATAGTGCAAGTACTAGGTCCCCTTAAATTTATTTGTATTCAAAAATACTTTATTTAAATCCCTTAAAAATATGCTTTCTGCACAATTTTAATGCTTAAAAGAAAATCTGTATATATTGAATAAATCACTATCTATTAAAAGGTATTTAAATTTTTTTTTTATGATAACTAAGTGGTTCTAACAACCTCTTAAATTGAGGTTCACCATAAGCGGTTCCTTTCCCTAAAGCATTTAGGCAAACAATTTTCATGAGTCCCACAAGAGGGCCGCCCATGACCTCCAACAATGGTGGCTCTTTTTGGAGATAGGGATGATGGTTGCAGATGTTATGGACTCTGGATTACACCTGCTAATTGCATTCACTTAAAAAATTCCCATGTCTTGTCAACATGAAACCCCATTTTATATATAGAATTTGAAGTATATTACCGTGTACCCTCCGCCTGTCATACAACTTGGAGAGTGTTGGTTAATCCGATCTCATTTAACACTTGCGTAGTCAGACTGAATGCGAGTGTAAATATTTTTCTGCATCTTTTTCTGCACCTCCCCTAAAAAGAAGTCCTGTGAAACAATAATTGATTGCAGATAAGTGTGAAGGGAAATGAAAAGATGGTTTACCGTTTAAGATTGGCAAAATGAGGCACTATATCAAAGAGATTCCAAAAAGCTCAGAATAGTCATAGTGCAGTGATATCTGGTCAGCTAGAGCAGTCAAAATCACATAAGCAATACTTATTTTACAAGGAAAGTTTGTCATTGAGATGTTGCTGTCATGTTCGGTTTCAGTATTCACGCACAACGATGCGTTTTCTGAATCAAGCTTTGTCTCTGAATCAAATAAAAGCTGACTTAGGGCAAAAGTCTTTAGTTTCCTGAAAAAAAAACCTGGAGTGCTCTCAATCCTGTTTTCAGTGGCCTCCAACCCTCAAAATTCTCCTCCACTTTCTACTTACATGTGTCAGAGATGTTTCGTGGGATTATTCAAGAAGTAAATAACTTACATGGTTTTCGATAAAATGAATCTCCCCATGGAAATTTCCAAGGTTTATTCTGTTGCAAAGTTATTTCTGGTGAAGGTGATGAGCATGAAAATGTTTATGAGCACTGCTCCTATGATCTACCAAGGTTTGGAAAAGTGATTTATGGAACCACTTTACTGGCTTGAATTTGAAACTGCAAAATACGTTAGAGATCCCCCATTGCATTGTTATAGTGGAAAATTGAATAACCATTAAACTATTCATATAAATAGTAACATTTTATTTCTTTTCGAAGAAAAGGTACCATCTCCACTCCAAAATATGTCAAATTTCTCAAAATTTGATAAGAAGCATGGGCCAATCTTGGATAGCAATATTATATATCCATGTTCATGTCTCTACTCTTATAAAATTATAATAAATTCTGGACAGTATTTGTGTGGCTACATTAGGGACACTTAGGATGAGGCATGTTCTAATATGTAAGGTTCCCTTTCAATAAAATCAGAGCTGAATTAAAGGTAAAGAGTGCCCTAGGTAATAAGTGAAGTGGATGTCTTTTTAAAAATTTTAGTTAATAATTTTTTCCCACTAAATAAATAAATAAAAGCTACATACATTATCATATTTTAAATTTGTATAAGGATTATAATAAATCACTAATTTAGAGAAATTGGTATACAAAAAGAATAAAAATATCCTATAAAATTATTAAATAAGGATAAGTAATAATCCATGGATGGAGAGAATTAATCACAGGTGGTGCTAAAAATGTAGCAAAAACAATTTTTTTATACAACGTTGGTTACTCGTCTTATTTACCAATATAAGGTGGTGATGGGACTTAAAATTGAACAAAGTTAATTTTTTTTTTGTAAATCAACAAAAAATATTAAGTAGTTCCCATAGTTTTGTGAAGAATGGTATTTGGACCAAGCCTATTAATTCCTCCATAAAAATAAATATTTCCCCTAAAACATTAGGATTATAGAATTAAATAATTGTTTCCTTCAATTATGCTTGCCTCTACTAACTACACAAATGACATTATAAAAATACATAAACCTTTTTCGAGAAAAATTACACACCTAAATTATATAGAGATACATTAAAAAATGAGTAAAAATACCAAGAAAATTGTAGTATGTGGTGCCCGACATAAAATACAAAATAATAATTTTAAAAAAGAAATAAATGAAATTAATGCATTTGGTTTTAGAAGTGATGGTGGCATGGAGGCGTTTTTTGGATGTGATGGTAGGAGTGGATGGGAGGTGGCGAGAAGGCATGGGAAACTCGTCAAGGCACATGGGCAACTAGAGGAAGTCAAACTTGCCATTCTCCTTGGACAACAATACCAAATATTTTTATTTGATATACGGATGCATAAACCATGATGAAACCCGAGTTCATGTTGTAAATCTAGCAGTAATTAGATAGTTGCAACGTGTATAGGAGATTAGAGTGAATGGTGCAAAATAGAGTGCTGGTCATTCGAGAAACGAAACTTCTTCTTGTTCTGTTCTATTTTTTCTATGCAAAAGTGAAGAATCCCACTACAAACTTGGATTCTCGGTCTCACGTGACCATTCCACATCAACCAAAATCTTGGAGAAACTCTCAAAGGACTCAATTTTGACATGGGAATTAAGGGTTTGAGTAAGCTGCTTGCCACTCATGCCCCTAAATATTTGGAGGAGGAGAAGTTGGACAACTACTGATGGAAAAGGATTACAACCGATGATGTCGGTAGAAGTATCTTTAAATTCCTTATTGTTGTAGGGAGAAATGAGTATGGGACACTCACAAACCAATTTAGTGAAGGGAAAAATCATTCGTAGGGCATGTCTTATTGGAAAACAAGATTGCTAGAAGCTGGAATGATGCATATGTTAGTTTTAACCAATACCAACAATTTTGGGAAACATACTTTTAACATTAGAGTTTTAGAAGTTGGATGGACACTATTTCAAACCAGATTAGATTTTTATCATCCATTTATTATTTCTTAATCCGGTTGGTATTTAGGAAATTGAGACATGTATTATGTTTGGTAGGTTTGTTTTGATGGAGAGCCTTCCAGATCTGAAAAAAGACCTCATGACAAGGCATGTTTTCTATTGTCTTATAGTGTACTCTGACCATCCTCTACCAGATCAACATTTCACACGAGGCTTCTTTTTCCAGTTATCTCTTCTAAGATATTATTCATTTTTCTACCTTGAGTTTTCTACCTTGAGTTACATGACCGGCTTGGATATGATGTCTTAGTAGTTATTTGATTGTTTTGTTATAGATTCCGACGTGTGAACAATCAATGGACTATGCAATACTGAGGCATCAAGTCAAATGTAAAGACAAATATTGCCAAGTATAACAAACCGACAGTTAAGATGGATTTGTCTCACGTACTATGGTCATTGTGGGGAATTCTGAAATATTTTTGTGCAATGGGTATTGAAGATTTCAAGAAAATGCAAAGTGGTGGAGTTGTGGATGCATGCGTACTATTTGGCAGAATGTTAAGATAGAGATTTGGAGCTTTGTGGAATGCTTGTGAACCCACCAGGAGCACCCCTTGCTTTACTGAGAGGCTAGTATTGCTAGGCATGGTCTCCTTACCTTCATATTTTATAATTCTCATATAAATTGGTTCTTCATTTGCAATATAATTGAAATATTAAACTATTAGATGCTTAAACCATTGGATATTCTAACCAAAATTTTAGTGTAAAACAATAAAACCTCACCTTGTGGTTTACATAACTAATTTATGCTTGACCATCATTTGCACTTTCTACCTCAACCTTATGCATTGCTAGACCAGAGTATCAAATTTGGTGCTCGTGTCCATTTGTATTGGCGAGACCTAGATGATTCATCAACTCAAACTACCATTTTTGTCCACCTTGCAAAGTTAGAAAATAACATTTTCTAGAGACGTGTAAAACAACCTCTCGAGCCTATAAAAGAGATGTCAAGCGTCGTATGTGTTCCTTGTTATGAGGAGAGTCACATAAAAATTTAGATTGACCCCAATCGACCATTCGTACTCCCTTGATGCTCCTCTTGGAGCTTTGTTACCCCGTTTTGCACTTTTAGGAAGTTAAAAATTGAAAAAGTTGCGGTTTTGTATCGGATCGCCGTGTGGGCCCTGGACAACGAAATGTTTGTCTACCTTCACAAACCCCTAGTATTTTTACTAGATAATTGCTTAAAACCTTTGGTTTAGGAAAGAAACTTCCACTGGTTAGTTTGGAAAAGGGGTTTTGTAGGCCTCTCGGTCACTTTGTTTGACTAGGTAAAACTTGATTGATTATGACCGGTGGCTCAGAAATCATTCACCAATTGTTCACCATTTGCTAGTTCTCAACTTTGTCAGTCCCTGTGGATTCTTGGTATATAGGTGGACACATAGGAATTCTCCGTCATGAATTTTCTTATCGGAAGATAGTTTTTGAATGCACTTTCTTAGCCTCGAGCCAAAATGAGACGTTTTTGCAACTAGTAGGAAAATGTAAAAAGAAAGTTGTAGGACCCCAGTCAAGTTAGCAAACCATCATGGAAACTTATTAAAACTTGTAAATAACTGTTTGAAAATATATCTTGTGACTTGTGTGAAATTTTGACTTTTGGCAAAATAATGCTTCTCTCTCTTCCCTTAGTTAAGGAATGAAATGATTATATGACCCTCACCATATCTTGCTACATGAGTATTTTTATGATCATGTAAATGGAAAATAAATAACATTAATTATGCTAGATTTAGGTGTATGCCATGCCAGCGATTCATCACTAATTTCATGCTCAAATGGTTTTGTAGGATGCATGTAAGATGGTGAAATGATGTGGTTGTGATTCATTGTATATTATTTTAATTTATGTATGTTAACGAAAAGATTTTTTTATGTATTGCTATGTTACAGTAAAGAATTATTATTGAAATTTGGTAATATGAATGAGATGCTAGTTTTAGGGATGTCTTGGGAAATGTGCATTTAACTATAGGTGTTCTTTTGATTCAGATTTACATATGGTAAAAGGGGAGGTTGGATATATATGATAAGTGAAATTGTAGATGATAGTTCAACATTTTTCAAAGTATTGAAAGGTTTATTAGTGAAGTTTTGTAACATTTTTAAGATGTTAGTGTTTAAGGGAAATGTCCGTCTAAACATGGGTGTTATTTCGATCCCAAAATTTGTATTGTAAAAGTTGGATAAATGTGTTAAATGAAATTGAATTTAATATCTTATAGTGCAATTCCAGTGTGTAATTGATGATTAAATAATTGGTGTGTGGTGTTTCTTATTTTGAAAATGTAATAAATAAATCTAACCAAAACAGTTAACCCTAGTATAAAATTTGTGCATAACTACCCTTCATGTGTGTTCCTTTCAGCATAGAAGACTAAGACCTTAGAATGAACTTAAATCCTTACACTCAATGACACCTTCTATCTTAAGTAAATAATATCCCTAGTTTGAGTTTATTGCCATAGCCTGTATGCTTAGCAACATTGTCGTAAACTCGAAAATTAGGAATGACATGGTTTAACTTTGTTCTGGTATATGTCGTCCCCTCATAGGATTGATAGTTGGGTGTGTAGTAAGGAGAATGTGTTCTCCTAGGGTAGGGCACCATAGGAAACCAACATTAAACATAGTGTAAAATCCTCTTGGACCGACATACATGTTGAGTGGTGAAGATCGCCAAATAACCTTGGAAGTCACCCTTAAGAGTTGGGATCATAAATGAACTCGATACCCAATCTCAATTGTCATTTTGGTTCTATGATGCAATACTAAGAGTTAATGGTGAAACTTAACAACATTTTAGTGTATGATTAGTTTGAGAAAATGTAACCATAAGATGATGTGCATGGAGAAAGGTGAATTTTGGATCATTCTTATAACATGTTTAAACCATATTGTGGTGAGAAAATGGATCCACATTGTGTAAAATCTAATGTAAACCTTAACCCCTTAAACAATGGACTACTCCATCTTGCTCTCCCACTTGTCCTAGTATGTAATGGATGTATGATGTGAAACTATGTGATCATGTTCTTAGAGACAAATCCCTTAAGATAGGGACTAGTGGTCTCATTGAGGATTCAAATGCCCCAATAGAAAATAGGTTACACAATTCATTACAAAAAGGTATATGAACCTAATTAGGAAAAGCCTCTTAAGTTGGATGTAAAATGATACTCAAGAAACCTAATCTAGAAAACAAAAAATAAGGAAGTATGTTGCCATGTTATGAGTCATTGAATCCTTAACTAATTGTTGGAGCATAACTATAGTAAAAATTATAATTGACGCTTTGCCTTGGGAAGGGTAATCGTGAGATGTTATTCCAGGTAAAGTAAAACATGATTTTCCTTGTAATATGATTAAATGCTCTTGTTGTGAATAAAGAACCTACCTTGTATATAATACTTATTGTGTATTAGATCAATTACCAATTTATAAATGAATGAAATAAACTTGACCCTAAATCCTTGAGAAAATGATGTGAACCTTCCCTCCTTTGGGCTCACACTTGTTCCGTTGCATAACTAAGGTATGATACAAGATCAAGATGCATGCCCTTAGGAGTGAATCCTAGGGATAATACCTAGTAGCCTTATGTGTAAATAAATACATGTTATCACCGAATCATAACACCCTCCAATTTGCACAAGTGTGTGTGCTTCAACTCATGGTGTGACGGGTAACATGATACAGGTACTATCTCCAAGTTATGGGACTCGCTACTTGAGATAGACTTCCGAGAGAAATCTGGTTCTTGCTCCTAAAATACCTGCCAAAATCTACTATAATGTAGGAAAAAAATTATGCGAGTTTGAACTTCGGGGTCGGGTGTTCCATTTTCCCTTTAGATTGTGGGTATTGCGGGTTTTTAGGGAACTCACATCGCCACGGTACTTGGACCGTGCGGGCCTCCTTTCTCCACATCACCCGACTCGGTCTCTCCCTGTCCTCATGCATCCACCATTGACTAGGCTAGGTGGGCTATTGACTGCCAACTTCTCTACCCTTCACTCTCTATGGGTATTTTCACTTTTCGGTTCCACATGTCTCATTTGTCGGGAAATTTTCTCCACTATCTCCGCACTTCACTATCTGTGGCTATTTTAGTTTTTTGGGGCCCATGTGTAATTTCATCCCAATTATTCTGTGGACCACGGAGGACATTTTTATCCACTTTTTCTACATTTTTGAGCTCCTTCGTTGATTGACAACTTTGGTGATGTAGGGAGTGGTGGCCTGACCAAACCTATGCAAATCGGGGACACTGGGAGCTGACTTAGATGCAATAAACTATCTCCTTGGCAAATCAGACCCGAACTAGGTATGACAAACCCCTGGTATGATCCGCATTGGTTCCATCCACAGGACCCCAAACCTGATTTGCACTAAAATAGGCCCTTGACTTCTTTTTTCAATTTTTGTAAATTTTCACTAACTCCTTGGATTTTTCTTTAGATAGGGAAGTTAGAGAAAAGCCAAGGGATCCCTCAAAACCTGATTTTGGGCCTCAAACCATTTCTTCTTGCTCAAGCCTAAAGAAATTGTGCAAGTTATCAAAATTACCTTGGGGGTGAATTTTGGATAACAATACCATAATAACAAACGAGTGAATTAAACAAGTAATTGAAATAATGTAGATGATCCTTATTCAATGAGATACTCGAAAGTTAAATGTTAAACAATATAGAGGAAATCTAACCAAAAGGAAAAAGGGAATGTATGATTCACATATTATGAACCTTTCTAGGACTTAAGTTAAAGATTGAAACATGATTGTAATAAATGTGTAATCCTAAAATATCGTGTTGTGGGAAGACCCTATCTATAAGTGTGTCCTGTAGTTGAATCGTTATGTTGTGCCTTGTTATAAAAAAAAGTGACCTTGATGTGCATCATGTGGTTCATGTTACCTATGTGGGTTATTGTTTGTGCAAACATATCTCATGTTGTGCGTTGTTCTGAGTGATCTCTTGTAGTGTCGTGTATACTATAATGTAAGTCAAAAAGGAAATTATTCGGTATTTTTATTGTTGTATTTGTGTATGTAAAATGTGTGCGTTACATAGTATCTTTAAAATATGCATATTTATTTTTACTTACAAAATTTTTATAGTACCTTTTTATGTGTATACATGAAATTTCGGTTGCTTTATTATAATATCAATAAACGATCAATTAATATTAACTTCAGGTAAAAATAATAATATTAAGTTCTAATAATAATCAAAAATAATAAAAATCATTAAATTTAGGTTCCCACTAACTATTGGCACCCTAGGTAGTTGCCTAATCTACCTATGGATTAATTCCCCTTGAATAAAATCTCTTCATAATGAAAATAACACAAAAAGGAAAACTTATGATTAATTTTGTTATAAGATAGAATAATTTTATAATAATAAACGAATATTATGATATAAGATTATAAACAAATATTGTGCTCAATTTTAACTTCCCACATGGTTTGAAATCTCCTCTTTGCTCTTTAAGGTCTTGAAACTTTATTTTCCATTAATATTTTCATACAAAACTGATCTATTCAACAAAAGTTCATATCTATAGTTGGGAATTTAAATAAGGATGGGGTTTCCAACACACCTTTTACGATCCTTCAACCAAACGACTACTAAAAATTTGCTCTATGGGAAGGCCTATGCTAGAAAGCTGTCAAATTCGAACAAAGTGCTTCTTAGATTAGTCTTTCCGGTTATCTACCCAAAGTATCTTCCTATTGTTCATGCTTTTGTACTTTTCAACCCTTATTTTTATTTGTGCCATGTGAAAATTTCAATTCCATGCATTTCCCTCAAAATTTTACTACATTTTGTAGTCTAACAATATATTGGAAGTTGTAAAGGTTGTATGCTAGGAAATTCAATATTTATTTGAATTAATTTAGTATCTCACTCAACATGATGCTTGCAACCAACCACCTTCCTAGATTTCTATCGCGATGTTTGAATTTTTGTTTCACCATGTTTGAAATTAGGTCTTGTGAATTTTTTTGCTCATGTTGTGAATTTTTGAATATTGTGCATGGGCAGGGTATCGATTATGGATTTGAGCTATTTTGAGGGGGGAGAATGTAATTTTAACATTAAGGAGGAACTGCAAGCGATGGAAATGGAGTCGAGGATCCCTCCTCAACCCATAGAGGGCTTGTAGAGCACAAGTCCGCTTTTATGTCTAACAAATACCTACGAAATGGTGGAATACCCTCGGACTATTTCGGTGGTGTCAAGGAACACTAGTAATAATAGCTTCATAGTATTTACATATCTATGTAAATACATGTATGTTATGTGTGAAAGTTTGATAGTTTCTGCAAAATGTTTGACCAAATGAAATAATGAGACAACTTCTCATGGAATAAGATTATGATTGCGGATAAAAGAAATGTGTTTCCTCAAGAAACACTCACTATTTCACTATATGCAACAAATAGGTCTCTAACTTGTTCAGTTTACATTTTCCAACGTACTCCCTCCATATGCTAAAATACGAGATCTGGAATAGGGTGTGGACATCCATCAAAGCATAAAAGACATATATTTTGTCAGATGTTGTAGTTTCAAATAGTTTGGTAGACATGTATGCAAAGCGTGAAAATTTACACATGGAACATGAAATATTTGACAAAATGCCTCAAAAAACTTGGTTTCATGAATAACATTGATTGCATTATATGCATAATGTAATTAGAAGGTGTTGAGCCAAATTCCACATAAAATTGTAGTGGCTATGTGGAAGTGGTTTCTTAGTTCTTGTATATCACATATGAATATAGGATTAGGAGTAATTATAGATACAATGCATTTTGATTTGGATCTTAAAAATAATGCACCTTATTTTCTTCTCTCAAACATCTATGCAAAAGTGGGAAAATTATGCGGAGATTGATGAAAGATAGAGGAATTAAAAAGATCTCTAGATATAGTTAAATATAAGGCCAAGTAAACATCCTAAATAAAAATTGCATCTACAAATTGATAAGGAATATGCAAAGTTGGAGAAATTGTCTTGGGAGATAAGGGAACATGTTATTTATCAGATTAAAGACATTTAATTAATTATGTGAAATTGGAGGAAAAAGAATTATTTCCTTTCCATCACAAGTGAAAATTTGGCAACTACATTTGGTTAGTTAAACATGCCCCCTGGAACAACTATTACGGTTGTACAAAACCTTCGGGTATGTTCTCATTGCCACACTCCAATATTGTTATAAGTGAAATTGTTGTGAGAAATGGGAGCCATTTCCTTCATTTTAAAAAGGGTGTTTTTTTGTGGTGATTATTGGTGATGCTAAATGAAGCAATGTAAAAAAATAGGCTTGTATTATAAGAATATGCCATGTGCTTGATTGTTCTCGATTTCTAGAATTTTTTTATTAGTTTTGAGTATTTAGAAATCTAGACCACACATAGAGAGAAATTCGAGATCAACTCCTTAAGATTTATTGAAACTATTTAACCAAATGTAATAGACAAATATTTAACTAGATCAACTCAACTTTGCTAGCGTATTCACATGTTTAGACAAGACAAGAGCTTTTGCAACAGGTATGGACATCTATCAAGGTAAAAATAGGAAGTGTTTTTTTGTCAAATATTGTAGTTGTACTACATTTTTTTCTTCCCACCATCACAAAAATGTGAAAAATTGAAGTTTTCATACACTTCGCTGCAAATTATAAAATTAACAAACAAAACATTTTTATCTTCTCTCGCAATATTTGCAACTCATGTACAAGTCCTTGTTTGTAAATCATTTATAGGGGAAGTAAAACAACAGTTTCCATGTATCTTATTATTTTGTAGTCAAAAAATGGATTTTTCTCTATCAAAGACATTGAATCACAAGAGGATTTAGAGTATATATGATGCACAATATGTATTACTCGTGTACAAACAAATGAAAAAATAATTAACCTATGTTTTCTATATGCAAATGATGCATCATGGAAATTGACATCGTAAGCTTAGGATTATTAGATTTTCAAGCTGTCCATGTATTCTAAAGAAAAAGGGATCCAAAATTTTTGACTCTAGCAGCATGCAAGATAAGTGTAATGTAAAAGTAAAGCATTCAATAGATGGTGTCCATTACGAAGGATTAGTGAAGTCAAAACTTTTTTGTCTTTGGTGTGTCTTTTGAATAACTAAATTAGAAAAATTAAGCTATAGCTTATTGAAATAAATAGGAAATACAAGTTCAATATGTTTGAAATAAATAATTTCAATTAATATTTTTACAACACTTTTGTAGACTTCTTTTTTCATCTTCTTACAAATAAGGTTTTATACCCATATTTGTAACTCCCTTACAATTTTTTCTCAATCTATTTTAAGACATTTTTCCTAAAAATTGTTTTCCCTAATTCTTATATACATATAATTAAAACTAATATTTTCTACTAAAGTTACATGTGCATGCATGCAAGAGCGAGTCGATGTTTATTTCCAACACTCCCCTTAAACATGATTTTAAAATAATAAATAAACTTATACATTTCTTTCAAATATTCAAACACTCTTGTGTTAAAGGATTTATGAACATATCTAATCTAATTTAAAGTTTGGCATTGTTGACAAGTTCTCGATGAAATGATATCTTGTTTCTATATGCTTGATTCTCTTATAGTCAACATGATTATATAAAAATGAAAAAGATGATTTGTTATCGTAAAAAATCTATGTTGCTTCTTCTTGGGAACGTAAAAAATATGAGAGCACTCTTCACATCCAAATGACTTGACATGATGTGGATGTGGGTACCACATACTCTATTTTTAGTGAAAAAATAGTCATGAAAATATACTTGATCCAAAATTAAATATGTATTTAGAAGTGCTCTTGTTCTCATCTTTTCTACCAACACAATCATCATCTATATAGACTGTTAACATGGAATCTTCTCTTATTTCGTATGAAATTTAATATCTTATTTATCTTGTAACATGTCTTAAAATCCTCTTTTAATTTTCTATTTTGATTCCTTTGTCTACTTCATGAATATTGAGATTCAACTTACTCCGTACATGATATTTTGCCTCGTGGTCATCAAATACATTAAACTATAAACAATTATTGTATAAAAAATGGAGACTTGGGTTGCAAGGCTATTTGGAGAGAGTAACCAAGTGCATGAGAAGATATCCCCTTCATGGAAAGATGTGGATCCGCAACTAGAGATCCTTGGTTCTATTATTGATAAATCCATGACAAGATTCAAAGTTGTGCTTTTTGGTAGATTCGGCGGCATTAGACCAAATATCGATTTTGTAAGAGATTGGTGCAGAAGGAAATGGATTTGCAAGGTTGACGTAAGGGAAATTACGGGTAAGGATATTTTTTTGTTTCCAAGATGAGATGGCGTACGAGATGGTTCTGCGGGAGATTCCATGGTTTTATGGCTCCATTACTTTTAGTCTTCATCGTTAAGAGCTAGGTTTGACACATGATCTTACATACAGAACCTTGTGGTTTGGATCCACCACCATTCTCTTCCTTGGAGTTATGTGATCTCGAAGTAGTCCTAGGAATTGTAAGATCTATGGGTAGGTGACCATTGTTAACCCTACCACCGTTTTGGGCTCAATCCAGATTAGTGTTTTCTCGGTTTTCATTACTTTGTTCCTGAAGTTGCTAAAATATCCGAAAGAATATTTTTGAATTCTCCCATAGGAAAATGGGAGCAAAATATTTAAGTGGAGAGCTCTCCTATTTTTTGATAGAAAGTGCAGGAAAGTATGATATGATGGAAATACTTGTTGTGCGGAGGAGCCTCTCCTAGAAGGTGAAATCACCCAGCTAGTAAATGAGTTGGACGAGATGAAATCATTGGCTAATAATGATTTATTTGTGGGGGAGGGTGATGAAGTGACTAGCTCCATGACAAACTTGGTCACTGCTACGTAGGATTCATGTGCTAGGTTGGATGCACATGAGACAATAGTGGAAAATACTTGGTGATGGTGACTGACCATCATGCAGGTCCAATGGGTGGGAGAACCTAAATTCAAAATTTGAAACTTGGCAGAAATGGTTGATGGTCACGAAGGACAAATGGAGCATGAATTTGGATTGTTGGAAATTAGGGATCTTAAGAATGATGTGGAAGGGGTTTTTTTGTTGACCTTGGGAGCTTTGACACACTCCATGGGGGTGTAATGAAGGGTTCAACGTATCCGGTGTTGAATGGGGATGGGTGGATTATGGTCCTCCCCAAAAACCATGCTCGTCGTGTTACTAGGAGTTGTTCTAGGAAAACTTCCTAATTCGTCTTTGGTTAAGATTCCTTGACATTGCTTTTTCCCTGTTGCGAGCGAGGGTTGTCTCTCTCGTGTTTTTACGGATGCTAGTAAAGTTTGTTTATTCTTGTTAGCATTGTTCTATCTGTCCTTCTTTGTTGTATTTTATGGGTTCCCGGGGCCGCTCAAAAACAATTTTTATTACCTTATCCAATAATGATAATAATAATTGTATACAAAGTGAGATCAACGTTGAAACCCATTATCTTCCTTACATAGGTTAGCTCATGTGGAAAATGGAGTTGGTGTTGGCATGTTATTCAACATTCTAAACCTCTTCAAATAGCATTTTCGTAATTTTTCTAATAAATGAAAATTCCATCTTCCGAATAATTGAATTCGATGCAAAGAAAATACTTCACAAGACCCAAATATTTCATTCTTAAACTTGTTTTTCGTTATGTTCATGAATTTTGCTTTGAAAATTAGATCATTAACATATAAACATCTGATCAATATTTGACCTTATGCATTCATATTTATATATAATGGAGGATCACTATTTTTTCTATTAAACTCATTGACATTTTGTATGCATGAGTTAGTATGACTATAAGAAGCTCTTTTTTCTTTCTCAAGACCACGAAGAGTTTGCTTCAATCTATAAAATTTGCGTTCTAAACCTAAAACTTTATAAACTAGTGGTTTTTGCACATACACTTCATCTTCTAAGAATCCATTCAAGGATGTTGATTTTTCATGCACTTGATACACTTTTGAATTGTATTGTACTTCTTTTTCTAGCACCTTTGTTATAAGCGTATCATGTGTTGTTTCTATGGAAGATGTTTCATTATAATAAACTCTATATTTTTGTGCAAATCCCTTTGTAACTAAGCTTGGTTTATATTTCTCAAATTTTCCTTATGCATTATATTTGGTCTTATACGACCATTTAGAACTAATTACATATCTTCCTTCTAGAATTTTCACTAAATCCCATATATTATTATTTTCAATTGAATCAATTTCATCATCCATTACATTCACATAAATTTAATCCTCTACTAACTCTTCAAAATAAACAATATCACGAGAAACAATACCAGATAAAAATACACTTTGCTGTCTTTCCTCTATGTAAGCTTTGTTTCTGTTGAGCAAGTTCTTCCATTACTGATCATTTTTTCCTTGCTATCGCTGGAGCTTTCACGATTCCGTTGGAGTGCAACTACTTTGTGGTGCCTCATTTCCGATTCGATTCTCGCAAACTCTTTTCATGGTATCAGAGTTGAGATCGGGTAAACGTGCACTCAATTTGTTTTTTTGTTGCTATTACTCTTACTTGGTTTCGTTATTTTACTCTGCATGCAAGTCCTTTGATCACTATTTTCTAGAAATTATCTTGCTAATATCTCTAACAAGCTTTCTCGGAAAGTTTTTTGTTTTTTTCTTGTGCATGTGCAGGTTTTTTCAAAATACCTTGAGAAATCAGGTTTTTTAAACTACTTTTTTGTTGGATGTATCAAAATCCAAAATAGAGATTCCTTTCATTTATTAAAATGGAAGTGAATTTTTTTAAGCTCTCTAGTTTTTGTAGGATATGCATGTTGTCTGTGGTTGTAGGATCCTTGAGTTCTTCAGTTGTGGTTGCTCATCAACGAACTGCTGTCCCTCTGACCATTTTTGGACTATTCAAACTACCATCATTGTTCATTCACGCGTGGCCTACATTTTTTCTTCATTCCAGGGATTTTTTGGACTGTTCCAGGTGTTTTCTTGGACCTTCCAGGCGTTTTTTTACTGTTCATGCATTTTTTACCAACAACCACATTTTTTTGCTTGCAGGGTGTTTTAAATTACTCAGCCATGTTTTTTTGCTTCTGTAGACTTTGTGCACATTGTGGGGTTGTAATTTCTCTTGCGTGGACTATACCCTTGGTGCCCACACATCATCTAACTCCAAAACAACTTGTTCATCACGTTTTTTTTAAAACTCAGGAAAGCTTTTTTCCTTTTTCTAACTCATTGTCTTTTCCTAAAAACACATAAAAGTCTCTTTGAAAGCTTTTTTTAAAAACACAAAACAAATCAAATCTTTTGGTAAGTTTTTAAAAACATTTCTAACTTTAGGGTGTTTTTTATATGACAAGTTTCTAAAACCTATTTTAGCAATTTGTTTTTAGAAGTTTCTTCAAATATTTAAAAGATCTAAATTAAAATTCTAATTCTTTTTTTTTTTTAGATCTTAATTATTTCCTGAAATTAATTAGATTTAATTTAATTAAATCTATCTTTTATTAATTTCACATTATCTAAACACAATATTTCCTTGGCATTATAATTTGGTTTTTGGCTTGTTGTATTTTTAACCTTCCGTCGAGTGCCGAAGACGAAGGGTGAGGTCCGGGATTGGTAGGTGGCTAATCCCCCTCGCAATACAAACAAACCCTATCTCAAATTCCATGCCATTTCCAACGAGCATACATACGACACCCTTTGCATGCATTTAGGGTACTTTTTTAATCCATTTGCGAAGCTTCTTGGCTTTTTCTCATCAAATTCGCAGGAATTGGTTTTCGCTTATAACTTTTGACTCGTTGCTTGGTTTTGAGCACTTATTTAGTCAAAGTTGCATATTTTTCACACTCTAGATGATGGGATCATTAGATTTGTAAACGCACTAATTTTATAAAGTGCCGCATTCTGGGGGGGTGTCTTTGTGTTGCTTATTTCCGCTCATTCTTTTGAGCTTTGTTCAATTCCTTTTTTTCGTGGACTTGTAAGTGCATCCGCCATAGTCTTACAACAAAGGGATTATTTCATGTGACGTGAGATGCTTTTTCTCACCACCAGGGTTGGCTTTCTCCTCCTTTCTATTTTTTGCTTGCGCTTGTTTATGGTGTCCTTTTTTTTGCGCTACACAAAACACTGTTGTGGTATCCTCTCTTGCACATTATTACGCTAATTGCAAGATGAGTTACCAAGTGTTTCAAACCACACACACGGACCTGATTGTAATCAATGCACTAACCTAAAGTGCCGAAAGCAGGGGTTGTTATTGTCCTGGGTGGTTGTGTTTCTTTTCTGCATTTCTTTCTCTCTCTCTCACTATGGATGCACTTTCAATTCCTTTTCTTACACCATTCAAATTTTTTGAATGGAGATCAAAAATAATAATGAAACTAAGGGGTAAAGGGTTATTCCGCATCACCATGGGAACTGAGACTGAACCAGATGATGAACTTGAAAAATCTAAGTGGTTAAACCGTAGTGATGAAGCTTTAGGTCTTCTTTGCATGTCCGTTTCTCCCAACCTGCTCTTCCACATTGAGGCGTCTGAAACACCTACATCTATGTGGAAAATGTTGGATGCAATGTTTGGATAACTAGATGACATGAGAGCGCATGAGTTGGAAAACATACTACTAGGGTTAAATCCTAGTGACTTTGAAAACCTACAAGCCTTCTTCTCAAAATTTTTCCACATTAGATTATTATTAAAAGGATGTCAAGTAGAAAATAAATATTCTCAATCGATCTTGTTGATTCTCTCTAAGATAGGTCCCGAATATTCTATCTTCTTGTCAACTTTCTACACTACAAAAGTGCTTTGGGCGATACTTGGACAATGCCCTCCTTTGACTGTTTTTCGTCCCAACTCATTTGAGAATAGGACAAACTCATTCAAATGGGGTCTCTCAAGTCCAAGTCACATGCCATTGTAGCAAGTACTAACAAGGAAAGAAGACTGAAAAGAAGAAAGAAACTAAGGATCAACCTAAGAAAGAAACCAAGATCAAAACTAAAAATGACACAAACACTTCGACTTCGAACCTAGAGAGCGAGAAAAGCAAGTATTTGTGTTCTGTTGCAAGAAGTCTGGTCACAACGAGCAACATTGTTTTAAGAAATAGATTGATCACTTATCTCATTTACTTGAGAAAAATAAAATAAGTGTTCTTGAATCCATAAAACAAAATGCTCTTCCAAGAAGGCTGAGTCTTCTACTGCAAAAGGTACTAAAAATGATAAGAAGAAAGGAAAGGCCCTTGTAGCCAAATTTGATCCTTCATCGACATGGATTATAGATTCCGAGTGCCTTCGCACCACATGGGTTCTTTGCATGTTGATTTTTCTAACATCAAACCTTGTGGAATGTCCCAAATCATGATGGGTAATGACACGCAGTGTCAATTTCGGTAGTGGATCGAGTAGAGATGGACGGGGAACATTTAATCAAGTGTTGAGTGTTCCTGATCTCTCTACCAATCTCCTATTAGTTTACCAAATTACTCATCTTGGTGAAGGAATGCGAGTGGAATTTGGTCCTAACTCGGTGATTATTCGTGAGCTTAACAATGACACTACAGTGGCTGAGGGAAAGGTAGATCACCGTTCACGGTTGTACACCTTCTCCCACTTTACTTTTGATTCTATGCCCATTGCCTTGCTCACTCATGCAAATGAGGTTAGTAAGCTATGGCATGAGCATTTTGGACATCTAAATTATCGCTACCTTGAACAATTGAGTCAAAATGAAATGGTCAATGGGTTTCCTTGCATCAAGTTTTCTAAGGGTCTTTGTGAGGGTTGTACCCTTGGAAAGCATCCTGAAAAGAACTTTGACAAAGGAAAAGCCTAGAGAGCCACTTGTCCCTTGGATCTTGTTCACAACGATGTTTTTGGTCCATTTCCTTCTCCTTCATTTACTAGATCTCTTTATGTGCTAACCTTCATTGATGACTATTTGTGATATACTTGGGTATATTTTCTTAAGCTTAAGTCTGAAGTCTTTGAACATTTTCAGGACTTTAAGGCTCTTCTTTGAGAAACAGTGGAGCAGTCTATCAAGGTTCTTCAAACCGACAATGGAAGTGAATATTTAAAAAACGAGGTTCATGGATTTCGTACTTCAGAAGGGATCTCTTTTGCAACATACAATTGCTTATAGCCCTTCACGAGAATGGAGTCGTAGAAAGAAATAACCGTACTCTTAAGGAGGAGATGACCACTTGTATGATTCACTCGAAGTCTCTTCCTCCACAATATTGGGCCAAAGCAGTGAATTGTTTAAATTACATTCAAAACCATGTTCCACACAAGGTAGTAAGAGGGATGACACCCTTTGAAGCCTGGTTTGGATGCAAGCCTGATGTTGAGCACTTTGAGTCTTCGGATCCAAGGATATGGCTTAGATTCCCAAGAAGAAACACAAGGCCTTGGAACCACAATCTAAACCTTGTATCTTTGTAGGTTATCTTGATGGCGTGAAGGGATATCAATTGATGAATTATACTTCTCATGAGCTATATATTGAGAGAAGTGTTAAGTTCGATGAGTCTTCTTTGACTTCTACTTCTCTACCTATTGAGGTTCTTCAGCTCACTGATTCAGATTTTGACTCATCAGATGATGATACTGGTAAGCGTGCTCCTCTTCTCGGATCCTCCCGACCATCAGACCTTTGAGTCTTCTGATTCTGACAGTAGTGATGACGAGGACTATGTCCCTTCTCACTCAAGTGAAGAATCTTCTGACTCTGAGCCTGATCATCCTGGTCCTCTTTGGGCCAGGAAAACTTTGCAAAGTGCTAGAGATTTAGTTGGAGATACTTCGGATATGAGACGTACTCACTTAGATTTCGTTGGACCCCACTCTTTCTTCACCTCTACTTCTGATCCACATTCTTTCTAGGAGGCTTCTGGTATTCTTGAGTGGGATTTTGCCATGGATGAGGAGTATTCCTCTCTCATGAAGAACGATACTTGGTACCTCACCACTCTTCCGAAAGGAAGAAAAATCGTTCAGTATAAGTGGGTGTTCCGAACAAAGTATGGAGTAGATGGAGACGTCGAAAAGTTTAAAGCGTGATTAGTAGCTAAGGGTTTCTCCCAGATAGCTAGGGTTGATTATACAGAAACCTTTGCTCCGGTTGTGAAGATGACTTCTATTCGACTGACCCTAGCCATTGCCGCAACAAACAAATGGAAAGTCCATCAAATGGATGTTAAGAGTGCCTTCCTTCATGGTGACCTAGAGGAAGAGATCTATATGGAACAACCTCCGGGTTATGTCCAAGATTCCTCCCTCGTTTGTAAGTTAAAGAAGTCTCTTTATGGCCTTAAACAAGCCCCTCGGGCTTGGTATGCCAAGATGGACTCCTTCTTACTTACATCAGGGTTTACTAGGTGTCACTCTGATCCAAATGTTTATATTCTATGGCAAGATGACTCCATACTCATTCTTGTTCTATATGTTGATGACTTGTTGATCACAGGCAGCTCTTCCTCTATTATTGATTTTGTGAAGATCACCTTAGCCAACAAGTTTTCCATGACTGACTTAGGTCTGCTTCATTACTTCCTTGGGATCTAGATTTCACAATCTAACTCAGGAATCTTGATTTCACAACCTAAGTATGCTCTTGATTTGCTAGCTTGGTTTTAGATGTCCGATTGCAAGTCTTCTCCTACTCCTTTTCTTTCCGAGTTAAGTTGGTTTCAGATTGCTCTACTCCCTTGGTTGATGGTACTCTTTACCGACAGTTAGTTGGGAGCTTGATCTACTTAACTCACACTCGACTGGATTTATTGTATGCTATTGGGATCGTGTCTAGATTCATGTAGGAGCCACATGAGCTGCATTAGAAAGCAGATAAATGGATCCTTCATTATGTTTGTGGCACTTATGCTGATGACATTCACTATGATGGAGGGGTTGATATTGACTTGATTGGGTTCACAGATTTTGATTGGGCCGGTGACTTAGATCATCGGAAATCTACTTCTGGCTATAGTTTCTCTCTTGGTTCGGGTCCTATTAGTTGGTATAACAAGAAGTAGAATGTAATTGCAATATCATATACAGAGGTAGAATACATAGGAGTAGTTAACGCTACCACGAAGCTTATTTGGCTATAGGGTATTCTAACAAAGTTTGGCATCCACTTTGCATGACCTACCATTATCTACTATGATAACATGGGAACAATCTCTATTTGCAGAAATCCATTCAAGCATCGGTGGACAAAGCACATTAAGATCCATATGCACTTCATATGGGAGCTTATTCATGATGGTATCATCGACATTCAGTACATTTAGACAGCTGATCAGATTGCAGACTTATTCACCAAGCCTTTCACTGAGATGAAGTTTCTTCACTTACGGTCTCTTCTTGGGGTGAGGTCTTCTATAGCTACCCATCTTCTTAGGGCTATTTAGTCCTTCTTTTCTTCTTCTTCTTCTTCTAGGAAGATTGTGTTTGTATATGGGCACCTTATCAGGCCTTTAGTTGCCGGGCCCCATTGACACATCTTTCTTAGTTGTTTAGGAGTGTCTTCCTCTTCCATCTGACTCATCACAGCCACTACCCCAACTTTGATGAAGGGGGGTGTTAGTGTGAGTTATCATATGTGTCCTCCTCTCATGTTGGAGGGTCATCTCACATGGGTTAGGTTTAGGGTTTCATATGTGTCATGCACTAGGGTTACTCAGCACCCTATATGTACCCCTTTTCTATTCATTTATGAGCATGCCAAGACACTCCGCTATCTTTCCTCTATGCAAGCTTTGTTTCTGTTGAGCAAGTTCTTCCATTACTGATCAATTTTTTCCTTGTTATCGCTGGAGCTATCACGATTCCGTTGGAGTGCAACTACTTCATGGTGCCTTGTTTCGATTCGATTCTCACAAACTCTTTTCATGAATTGTATTGTACTTATTTTTCTAGCACTATTATAATCTGTATCATGTGTTGTTTCTATGGAAGATGTTTCATTATAATGAACTCTATATTTTGTGCAAATCCCTTCGCAACTAAGCTTGGTTTATATTTCTCAAATTTTCCTTATGCATTATATTTGGTCTTATACGACCATTTAGAACTAATTACATATCTTCCTTCTAGAATTTTCACTAAATCCCATATATTATTCTTTTCAATTGAATCAATTTCACCATCCATTACATTCACATAAATTTAATCCTCTACTAACTCTTCAAAATAAACAATATCACGAGAAAAATACCGAGATAAAAATATTGAACAAAATTTTGTTCAAACTTGAGAATGATCATAAATATCTTATATGATTTTTATATTCCTTTATATATCTCGAGATGGTATCTCACCTTTGTGGATAGTATAGGATTTGAATCATCCATGCCATGAGAATTGAATTCATTCCGTGGTACATCCTATTTATGAAAATCTATACTATGAGGTAAAGGTTTTACTAGAGCTAGATTTGAAGGTTTTTCTTGATCATCTTGCAGACCAATTTGAACTATATCATCATCATTATGAGGTATCATTGTGGAAATTATTATAGAATTATTAATATTCCCATCCCATTATTCTTCCTCAATAAATTTAACATATAGACATATAAGTGTAATCTTAGTAATGGGATTGTATAGCTTATACATATTTGAATTTTCATTATAACAAAAAAATAACGTTATACCTATTTCATCCATAATTTTCTTTGTTTCTTCTTTTTGTAGACACTAAAATTAGGTAACTTGTCCTTCGTAAATGCCAATTTTGGACATGTTCCTTTGTTTTAAGATAAATTCTCACATCCGTAATCCAATCATCATATGTATCTAGCACTTATATGACTTGTTTGCATTTACACCCAACTATGTTTTCATTTTAAGGAAAAATACTAACCAAATTAAATAATTTATCAATATACATCATGACAAAATTTGTATTTTGTACCATATTATTCATATAGAGGACCATACAAATGGTTAGGATGTTAAATCCTTTCTTGGATGACTTTTATGGTTATGATCTTCTGAATTCTTTAACTCTATTTTAAATTTAATATATTTCTACAATCAGTACACATTTGCATGGTCAACATTATTATAATATTTCATGTATGGAAGGCCATATAATAAGTTCAATGACACTTTATAAATCACTTGACACTCTTACAAGATCCTATTGTAAATATCATCCTAAACATACTAAAGGCTCTCTTAAATATTCCCTGATTAGTTCTACATCAATTAGAGTTGTCCCTACTACATGTATGAAGAAATAGACCATGTCAAAGTGTCTACGATCTTCAATTTTCAAGCATGTAAAGAAGATAGAGTCATGTATTAGTGTTGTCATGTTAAACGTCTATCATGAAATTTTTAAATTTTTCTTATGATAGCCAAACCCCCACTTGATATCTCCTCTCAAGACCATTGTGAACCATTCTTCCATCCAATCTATCACCTGTGTCATCCTCATTCTAGTTGAGAGGAATGTGATAACATGGTTTTAAAGTGTGGTTTATTTGCATGGAAGTATATCTAAATGGATTCGTGAAGCTACTAAGTTCTAAGGTAGAACAATGTTACCTAACAAAGCATTAAAAGGGTTATTTTTAGGTATTTTGCAAAAAAAACACCCTCTAGGAGATAACTACAATAGATCAACTCATCTATAGGTTTTACATAAGAGTAATGAAGATATCCATAGATTTTCAAGGAATTATTTGGAGGAATGTGGTTTCGTGGATACATCTAAGAGTCATTTTGGGTAGAAGGAATGTAAGCTTCAATGGAGAAAGTGACCTTTTCCTAAAGATTATGGGAATTCAAGGAGGATTTGTAAGCTAAATAAAAATTCAATAGAAAAATCTTACCTTCCACAACATGGTCAATGTATGAGTTTAGATCCTTGGCCCTACAAATTTCTGTGATATCCTAGGTCACTTCCGCTGCCCCTTTGTGCTAAAAGAGTGACTAGGTATGAAAATAAAATTACACAATATAATCTCTTTAAAATTATTGGAATGGATTCATCATGTTTTTAGAGTCAAAATCATATAATTTTATCCTCCAAACTCAAATATTTTATCTCGGGGCAGAAAAAGTAGTTTCTTTTTGTTCTATTCTCGCATTGGTAGGGTAATATTGACATGTGTTATAATCTTGAGCACACTTTTTCACCTCATATGCTGATTTTCCCTTGTTATTTTGTGTAAGGGGACATTAAGGACACAAAAGTGTGCCACCGCTTATTGATGAGTTAGTTTACATCACCTAAAACTTTATAACTTGTCTCTAAGATTATTTCACAATTCAAAATCATGACTCCTTGACACAATTTTTAACTCTTTCTTTCACTTCTCCCTTGTCCCTTAGTGAAAGGGAATACCAAGGAAAAAAATTGTACCCTACTTGTGATTGATTTAGTTTCTTCACTTGACTACAACTCAACTTGGTTATTAAGCGGAGTTACAAATTCATTTTCTCAATCACCTATCCCCTCCTCGTGATAAAAAGAATCATGGTGCACTTTTTATATTTTCAATCCAATTTCCCATTATCCAAATAAATAAGGGGATACTAGGGACATAAAGATGTGCACTATATCTCCTACTAAGCTCTAATCACATGCAAAACCTCTTGTCAGCCCCCAAAGACTCATTTTCAGCCCCTCCATCTCCCTCACATGTTTTCCCATTATGACACTTGGTACAATATAGTAAAAATGAAACTTTTGTGTCAATGATTTCTCATCACCTCATCTTTACCCTATTTTTTGAGCACAACTCACCCCTGTAATCCCCTACTAACACGGATTAAGCCTAGCTGATTTTCACATAAGTTAAGGTGCACAAAGGAGTGAAATGGTTAAATATAAACACTTAGTCAATTTTACAATTTTCAAAAGAATTATTATTCCTACCCAAACCCTTTTTTTTTGCAGTTTTATGCTTTCAAAAATTTCTAGGAACCCCATGCTTGAAAACATAATTTTTCTCATAACTATAAAACCCCAACTTAGAATTCCTTGAAATTAGCCTAGTTTCCTCCTTGATATAATTCCTTTCTATTGAATACAATTTACCCCCATTGATGGTCTAATTTAAATTTAAATTCAGAAAAAAATTCATCTATTGCACTTAATTTTTTAAGATCTAAAAAATATGGTGATTAAAAACCTCGAAAAATTGGAGTAGACCATCCTAGAGAAAAACACGAACTTTTGAGACAATTTTCATACCATTATAACATTAAGAGGACCACCTTATATAAATATTAAGTTGTACCAGGTCCTCACATTCTAAAAACATTAAGTTTAAAAATGAACCGCTTTCCATGTCATCGCCACTCCTTTAAAGAAAAAAACACTCAAAAGTAACAATTTGAGAAACTTCTCAAAAATAGACATTCATGGTGGGACATGTTAATAATAGCAAGAATTGGGATTGGGGTAAAATAATTCATGCTCATGCATATCCAATATGTTTCACTAACTCTAGTCATCATCAAGTTTAAGTAATTAGGTTTAGAGCCAATTTCCACACTAATGATTAAGAAAAATTATTATAAATGAATGAAATATGCCTAAATCACGATTACAACGTAGCGGTAAATAAATAGAAATAAAGTATAGAATGACAAAAGAAAATAATAAATTAATATTTAAAACCCTAAGTGAAAAGAGGAGATAATAGTACTTAGCTATTTCATAATTAATCTTGGGTTGTCTTTGATGTGACAAACCGAGAAATATGAAGTGCGAATGTCACAATAAAACCTTAAAAATGTGGAGATGGAGGAATATGGTGAACTATGGCACCTAGAGTTGGTCGGAGTGTGCATGTAGGCATTATACACCGATTACGGGCACTGTGACTCCTAAAATTATCATAAAACCATCTTTGAATGGGTGTAAGGTGTTTATTGTCCTTCGCTTCTTGTTCTAGTATGTTGTACGATGATCACTAATGGAACTGATAACTGCAATAAAGAAATGACCTATAAAACCCTCAAAAGGGAATCAAATCCCAAGAATAAAAGCATGCAAATGTGGAATTAGACTATCCTCAATTGTCAAACAAGTGATTTTATGACCGAGTGCTACACTACATTTCAAACCCAATGTAGTGTGTGTGTGTGTGTGTGTGTGTGTGTGTGTGTGTGTGTGTGTGTGTGTGTGTGTGTGTGAAGAATAACACCCTAGGTGGCTCTTGTGTGTGTCGAGTTGATAGTGAGCAATAGTTAGATGTAGAAAATGTAGAGAGATATGTGCATGAAAGAATGCACTTCACCTCCTATGAAGTGTATGCAGAATAATGCAGTTCCTTTCCCTTGAATGGATGCTAGAATGGATGCTTGAATGCTCTTGAATATCCTTTGGATGTAACCTTAGGTGGTGATAGCTAATGCTTAATGCTTGGTCCTTTATTAAGGTCACATATCTTTATATTTATATGATTTTGTTACTTAAATTTTATAATTAACCCTAAAAAGGATGAATACTAAAAATATAATATTTCCAAATGGCTAGAAAGAACCCAAAAATGTGATCAATGTACAAAGATGTAAGGGGAACCTAGAGGAGATGGGGGCCCTAAAGCGGCATCTTTATTGGGCATCAGTGTCAAGACTCATATAAGGTATAGGGTTGAAGGTCAAACTAGGAAAGAAGGTGTGTAAGACCAAAGTGACACCGAAATAAAACAAATATGGCCAAAGACATGGGTTAATTAGTACTTTTCTTACTTAGGAATCATATTCAAAGACTAAGTAGACAACAAAAATGGGTTTTAAATATGAGACATCACTCATGATGTCGTAAGACAATCAAGGTCGCAGTGGCTACAAGAATTATTTGTTGTAGAATTTGATCTTTTGAAAAGAAGCAACAGTTAGGGGACAACATTCCCTCCTCTTTATGGGAGAGGTTCCCTTATTGAACACAAAAGAGAAAAAGAAAAACTTATTAACAATATAAAAATTTGTTCAAGTATTTTGGTGGAGATTTTTATATTTTTATGCCTTAAAAATATTTTCAATACAAAAGAAAGAGGAAAATTTAGGACTGATATTCAAAAAAATTAAGGTAGAAGAGCACTTTTAGACATATAGATAACAGAGTAATATCCTACGATGCTTAATAAAATAACAAGATTTAAACTATGCATATAAAAACACAGGACGTGTATGTATTAGACACAAAGTTCCAAATACACCTATCAACTAAAAGACACAAAGTTCTTGCTTAAATACACATAGCTCGATATGGATCAGATAAGGAACAGAAAGAGATAAAGCATGAGAGAGGGTGAAAATTATTTTGTATTGAATAGTTCAATGTTATTTTACATCCAAATATAAAAATCTCGATCCTTTACAATGATAAGAAAAGTTCTTTAAATAACCCTGAGAAACGGTTACAAAATCCTTTTCAGTTTCCTTTCTTTTAATATTAAAGCTAATATCTAATTAAATATTACAAACTCAATTTATCCCTTGCTTTCATAACACATGGCCTAAAGGGATAAAATCATCTTAATTAGATATTTTTAAAATAAGAAAGGAAAATATAAACTAGGAAGTCGAGACGCTAGTAGAATCACTTGAAGTCCCATTTTCCTTTAGCACTTGATTTTTAATCATTTCAAGGCTTCAACTATGTTTATTCCTCACTCATGTAGAAGGTTTGAGTTCTATGAACATTTACAATTTCTCAGTCAGGTTATCACAAATGATTCTGTCAGTTCAAATTTTGCTTACCCTCACATATAATATTGATGTAGGGGCACATCCAATAGTGAAACTCATTGGTGGAGGGAATTCCCATTATCCTAGCCAGCAGAGTAATGACGTCTGAAAATTATTCATGGAAATCAACTCTAAACATTGTCTTGGGCAACCTTGAGGCTCCTTTCTTAGGGTTCTTGAACCAAGACTTGGCAACTCTGCTTTTGTACTTTTCACTATCTTGATCGAAAAAGAGCTTGTGCCTGGTCCTTGGTAAGAGTATTTGAATTTTCAACCATGGGAATTATGAGAGTAGTATGAATACAATCCTCATCAAGTTGAGCCACCACCTGACCTTGAGGATCAACAATTTCCTTTGTTTCTGAGTCAAAACTGGAACTGCAAGCTAATACTATGTCAACACACTGAACTAAAATGGGAAATCCCCCTGCCTCTATAATCCCACTTTCTTTGATCAACTAAGCCATAGGAGTAGGGTTTTGACAATTGATTCAGCCCAATAATCATCAAAGTCCGGTGTTGAGCTTCACTATCACCAATGTTTGGTTCAAGCGTCTCTAAGGAAGATAGGTGCTCAGGATTTTTAAAGTTGATCTTCATTTTAGGGAAGGAATAGAAGATTACTTGTTAGATATTTCCTTAGTTCCTTCATCAAAACCTTGATGTTTCATGACTTCTGTTTGCACCTAACGAATTAAAAATAATGGAATAGGACTTGACCACAACTATGAATAGTTTAGAGGATGGAATCTCGAGCGGTCGATAGCAAGATGCAAGTGAGGTAGTGAAAATGATCAATTACCTAAGTATTTATATGTATTTAAACTCAAGTAGGTTGGTGGGGTGAAATAAATGAGGTAATTAATACTCCATGCTCGATGTTAAAACAATGAAAATTGGGTAAGGTGGAACAAAAGTGCACAATTGTCCCATGGGACATTGGGACATTTGGGACGCGTGAGAGCCAAAAAAGCCGATTTGCGAAAAATCTGAAAAAACTTGCACAACTATCCCAAGGGACATCGAGATAGTCGTGGCACGCGGAGCCAAAATAGATGCATTGAGTAGGAATAAGAAAAAGTGTACTTGTGGGGAAAAGGTGGTAAAGCGGCACTAGGGACTCGGGACATAAAAAGTCAAAAACCCACAACATAATGAAAATCGAGATAAGTTAGAAAGAATTGATAGACTATCCTTGGGACACCATTTCTCTCGAAAAAGATGAGAAGACTGAAAAAAAAAAGGAAAATCAAGAGCAATTGGTAAAAGTGGAAAATTGGGAACAAACATCCATGAAGGAACTTGGGACATGAGGGACAAAAAGATGAAAACCTCACAAAACAATGAAAAAGCCTCAAAAATAGAAATTTTGAAAAGTGACTAACTATTTAGAACTAACTCTTTCTTAGGAGACCTTCACAAGGGTATCTCGATAGTCACTTACTTCAAAAAATTTAAAATTGGAGAGGAAAATTCACAACACTTGGGGAGGTGACAACAATTGGCTCTTTCTGGGGATATGGCTTGGATTGAGCACTGAGACAACAAGACATAGTATGAACTCCAAAATCTTAGGATTTCTAAAATAGACTAGTGCCTTATCCATTGGGAAAAATAGAGTCAAGGATGAACCAAAATAGAAGAGACACCCACAAAACACCAAAAAGACCAAAAATAAAAACTATACAAGACTGTAAAAAGGACCACCTAGCAACCTAGGACTGAAACAACTTCAAGTATTGCCCACTATATGGTAATGGAAGAGAGGTTCCATCCATATAGTCCAAGTAGAAAGAATTTTCTCCAAAGAAAGTGTCTGATCTTGAAAGGACCCAACCAGAGAGAATCAAATTTTCCATGACTTCCTCGAGGCTCCCGCCTCTTGTCCTAAAGTAGAACAATATCTCCAACCTGGAAGTCTCTAGGTTTGGCCTTTTTATCAAACAACTATTTTACTCTTTGCTGATGTGTAGCAATCCTATCCACCACTTGCAATCTATCCTCATCCAACTTTTATAGGTACATGATTCTCTTCTCCAAAGCACTAGTGAAGTTTGAATCTTCAATGGCCTTCATCAGCTGCAAGGCTGAAAACTCCATAGTCACTAACAATTGAGCTTCAGTTCCATACACCACTTGAAAAGGAGACATTCCAATTTCCCTCTTGGGATTAATTCTATCTGCCTAAAGAGCATCATACAACTTCTTATGCCAATTTCTCTATGATTCATTGACAATCTTTCTAATGATGGTCACCAAATTATTGTTTGTTGATTTTGCTTGTCCATTTCCTTGGGGGTAGTAGTCAGAAGAATGTGCAAGAGAAATTCCATACCCATAGCAAAAATCCATCATTTCATAAGAAGAGAAGTTAGAGGCATTATCAGTAACAATTTTACTTGGTACCCCAAATCTAATAAGAATGTTTTCCTTGATGAAGTTACATACCACTTCAGAGGTTGTGCTTTTTACTGGAATAACTTCCACCCATTTAGTGAAATAATCAGTGGCAGTTAATACATGAGTGTGTCTAAGCACTGGAATGAGGATTAAGAGTACCCATAAAGTCTAGTCCCCATTGTTGAAAAGGTTCTTCTATCACCACTGGTTTGAGTGGCAGAGTGGCTAGCTTAGGTCTTCCCACAAAATTTTGGCAAGCTTCACATTTACTCACCCATTTAGTTGCATCTCAAAATAGAGTTGGCCAAGTAGTAACCTACATGAAGGATTTTATGAGCAGTCACAACAGATGAGAAATGTCCTCCACAAGCTTGATCATGAAATGCTTTAAGCAACCTCTTTTTTGCTGCTCTCTATCCACACATCTGAGAAACCTTCCATCAATCCCTCTTTTGAACAAGGAATTGTCCCAAAGCACATACTATGCAGATCTCAACTTAATGGATCTCTTTTCTTTAGCATTTAGATGTGATGGGAATTCTCCATAGGTAAGAAAATGGGAAATATCAGCATACCATTCATTTGTTGAACTAACGAATAGAACAGTGGGAATATTTGTGCCCTCCTCGGGAGAGTTATCCTCAGCACCTGCAACAATCAACTCATAGAGCCCTTTTACATGTACTAATTTATTTGGCTTGATATCCAAATCATACTCTTGCACCTTTTCCACCCAATTTCCTCTTTTGGTCCCAAACTCTTGTTGTGTGAGAATAGACTTAACCGTTGTATCTGGGATAAAGACAATAGAGTGGGAACTGCGGATATAAAAACAAAAGCGCTTGATCGCCTTATCCACAAAAAAAACATGTTTCTCAATTTGAGTATATTTCAATTCACAACATTTAAAGACATAACTAATGAAAAAATGGATAGCTTAGATCCCTTAGGATTCTTAGTAGTATAGAAAAATATTAATAAATCCTTCTCAAAATCAAGGAAAACAAGAATGGGAGTTCAGAAATTTCCCTTTTGATATTTTCAAAATCTTCTTTCCCTTCTCATATCCAACCAAAAGAATATTTCCCTTTCATCATCCGGGCTACACTCATAGTTATTTCAACAAGAAATAGTCAGGGGACAACAATCCCTCCTCTTTATGGGGGAGGTTCCCTTATTGAACACAAAAGAGAAAAATTAAAAATATTTACAATAGAAACGTTTGTTCAACATTTTGGTGGAGATTTGGATATTTTGATGCCTTCCTCAAAAATATTTTCAATATAGAAGAAAGAGGAAAAGTCAGGACTGATATTCAGAAACTGAAGGTAGAAGAGCACTTTCAGACATATAGATAACAGAGTAATATCCTACGATGCTTAATAAAATAACAAGATTTAAACTATGCATACAAACACATAGGACGTGTATGTATTAGACAAAAAGTTCCAAATACACCTATCAACTGAAAGACACAAATTCTTTCTTAAATACACAGCTTGATATCGATCAGATAAGGAACAAAAAGAAATAAAGCATGAGAGAGGGTGAAAAACTCTTCTGTATTGAATAGTTCAATGTTCTTTTACATCCAGATATCAAAATCTCAATCCTTTACAATGATAAGAAAAGTTATTTAAATAACCCCGAGAAATGGTTACAAAATCCTTTTTAGTTTCCTTTCTTTTAATTTCAAAAGTTAATATCTAATTAAATATTACAAACTCAATTTATCCCTTGCTTTCATAACACGTGGCCTAAAGGGATAAAATCACCTTAATTAGATATTTCTAAAATAAGAAAGGAAAATATAAACTAGGAAGTCGAGACACTAGCGAAGCGGTTGAAATTCCCTTTGCCTTTAGCACTCGATTTCGAATCATTTCAATGCTTCAACTATGTCCATTCCTTAGGGAATTTTTGTATTAGCATAGTGGCATGAGTCCAACTACCCAAACACTTCTCCATGTCTTTCCGAACTTTGAATTTTCTAAGAACTCTTTATTGGCATCTGTGATAGCATCATGTACTATGCAAATTTATTTCATTTTCCTTGAATATGGTTTCCTATTTGAAAAAAATATTTAACAAAATCCTTGAACTGAGATTTGATCTCTTGAATAGTGAATTTATCATTTGAATTCTCTTTGAAGATTTGGCAATGTATATCCAAGAAGGAAAACATGACACATGATTTAAAAGCTTCTCCTTTTTGCAACATATTTCTGAGTTCTCCAATAGCCTCTTCTAGAACCTTTATTTTCCAGTCAATACTAAAAACCCACTTTGTTTGGAAAGATTCAATTTTGCATCATCAAAAACCTTACTTGCCAAAAGGATCTGTATATCTATCTCACTCATCACTCTAAGATCTTGAATGCACTCACTCCACAATTTCAATTCCATATCCATCCCACTGAGTGTTGTAGTGAATTTTAATTGAATCTTAGTGATTTTATCATATGCCTTGAATGCTTCTTCAATGAAATTCAGACATATGATTATCAAGTCATCAACCATAGCTTCCATTGCTTTCCCATAAGTGGCATGCTTATGAATGTATTTGATGGCTTGGACTTCATCACTAGACAAGATAGTAGGAGGTGGGATGGAAGCTAGGGGAGTAGGATCAAGTACCTTATCTTCTACCAATAAGGATTTGATGATACTTGAACAATATGTTCCTTCTCCTCCTGAATCTTCAACTCTGGTGTACACCAAAAAGGGGAAAGCCAAGAAGGATGATAAGGCAGTTGATGTTATTCAAGAAAGTGAGCCCTCCCTAAGCAAGATGAAATAAAGGAAACAATTGTGGACTTGGATGATGATGATGAAAGTCAAGGAAAAGAGCAAGAGAAGCCTGAGGAAAATACACCTGAAAGAAAGTAGTGTGAAGGAAGATCAGTCTAAGAAAATGGTTTCAGAATTTATAGAAAAATCTGCCAAGGAAGCTCCCACCACCACTCAAGTTGATACCTCTATGTTGGAAGTGGTTGTTGTGCAAACCCTAAGTTCCATGAGTGCATCTGCACTTGGACCTATTTCTCCTTCTACTTTTGGTTCTTCATTTTCCTAGGTGCAACCATTTTTGGAAGGTAAGAAAATAAAGGCCACTTCAAGTATTGTTGCTCCCAAGTTTGATGCAGTGGCAGCTCTTCTAGGTACTACTCCTCCTCCAGCTAAAAAGGCCAAAGTCACATCAAGATTAGTTTCAGACTCCCAAGGCCAACAATTCATGGAAATTGCAAAACCCAAGTTTGACAAAGATGAAAAAGACCTATCAATGGGTGACCTAGAGTTGACAAGAATTCCTCTTGGTGAATCAACACTTGAAAGTGAGGTGCATAATCTTAGGGATACTATATCTAAAGTTTTTCCAAAGAAAGAATGCACACCCATTTTGTTTTTGGGAGAGGAATCCGTTGGATAGCTTGCACCCTCTTTGGATCTATCTTGGTTCCCTCTTTGGAAACAATGTGTCCAAGTAGCTTACCTTTAGTGACCCCAAAAATAGACTTCTTTGGATTTAGAGACACCCCATGTTCCCTGCACTTTTAAAGGACAATTTCAAGATGTTGGAAATGATCTTCCCTTTTCTTTGAAAAAGCAGTTAAATCATCCAGATACACCACAATACATTTCCCTTTCAAATACCCAAATGCCAAATCCATTTCCCATTGAAAAGTTGCACTGACATTAATCAGAACAAATGGCATCATTTTTTAAGCAAACGTTCCCTATGGAGTTGTGAAATCCATCTTGTGTTGATCAGGGACATCAACCTCGATCTGATTGTACCCGAAAAATCCATCCAACATAGATAACATTTTAGAGCTGGTAACAACTTACAGAATCTGATCCATCATGGGGAGTGGATAATTGTCCTTGAGAGAGGCTTGATTCAGATTTCGAAAATCCACACAAATTTGGATCTCACCATTCTTTTTCCTTACTAGCACAATATTAGCCACCCAAGTTGAGTGATGAATTGGAAAGATTATCTTTTCCTTTAAGAGCTTCTAAATCTCTTGATAAATGGTATCTGAAATCTTGGGGTTGTATTGCCTTTGTTTCTGCTGAAAAGGCTTGATTCTTGGTTTCAGAGGAATATAATGCTTGCATTTCTCTTGGTTTGAAAGATTTCAAATCATCATATGAATAGGAAAGCACATCAACATATCTTTTTAGTAAATTTATCATTTTATTTCTTTCTTCTTTTGTGTAGCATTTTCCAATGTTGACAAGCTTGGGTTCTTCTTTACTTCCAATATTAACATTTTCATACTCTGCAGACTGATGAACCTCATGTGATATATTTGACTTGATATACCTATCATGTTTTTCAAATAAGTCTTCCATACTTACTAATCCTCTGGGTATCTTGTTACCTTTTAAATTAATACAACCATCCTTATCAGATTCTTCCTCTATTCCTTCTTCAGTCATGGTAGATGCTACAAACTCACGAGGAGTAGCTTCACTTCCTTCAAAATACAGTTGACTAAAATTATCTTGGAGTCCAAGAAAAGAAAGTAGATGTTGATCATCATTGAATACTTATCAATTTTGGCGTCATCCGGTACACTTTGCAAGTGTATCATTTCGATTGTGAAATTTTCTTGGGCAAAGTTAAGATGAGGGATCAACAAGGATCCTAAGATGGCTAAAGCATCTGCTCTAGTATTCCTTTCCCTAGGAACAAATTCTATGGAAAAGGCATCCAATAATTCAATAGAATCCCATACTGATTCCTATAGTGTTTTAGCCTCTTGTTCTTAACTTGAAAAATATCTCTGACTTGCTTAATGATAAGTTATGCATCTCCTCATGCAAAAATATTCTTAATCCCCATCTCCCTAGCCATTGATAGTCCCAAAAGAAGAGCTTCATATTCGATTTATTATTCATGTTTTCAAATTGAATCTTGTAGGAGAAAGGATAAGATTTCTTTTTAGGAGAAAATAGGACCACTCCTACTCCAGAACCAGCTGAAGAACAAATACCATCAAATTCAAGAATCCAAACACCATTAGGGTCATCCATCACACCTTTGGAAACTCTCATTTCTTTTTCTGACATGATCATATAGTTCCTATGACCAATTTCCTCATAGAGGATTTTTGCTTTAGGATCATCAGTTTTCTACACAATATACTCAATCTGCCTCTTAGGTAATAACTTCTTCATCTTTCCATTAACTAGAATGAGAGCATGTGACCAATCCATTTGAATTTCTCCACCTACTTCTTTACAGAAGTTCCTGCTTAACAACATACCATAGGATGGGGAATATCTACTACCAAAATGGTAGCTTTAACCCTTTTCTCTGGGAAAGCAACAAAATCCACTTGTGCATCTTTAATCCTTCCTACCAATGACACCTCTTTACTTTCCATGGAATAAAAAGAACCAAATGTGCGTGTTAAAGTCAGGCCTAAAGCATGAGCAACCTTAGTAGGCATCACATTGTTTGATGCCCTAGAATCAATGACACAATTATTGAGCCTATGACCAACTATAAGTAGAGTGATATAGAAAGGCTCAATTTTCTTAGTTACAGAAGGGGTTGTGGCCATTAGGTTTCTACTGAGGTGTAGAGGTGGGAGTAGGTAAAAGGCATTTAGAGGTGGTAGGTGATAACGAGATAATTTTTGAAACTTCCCTAAACATCCATAAATGGTATTAGTGCAGAAGATTATCTCGAGAGCTTTCCAACGACTATGAGAACGTGACAAATGGACATCGGGAGCTCTAGATATGTCTGGTCAAAGTTCGGTCAAGAGGAAAGTCAACTCTGGTCAATTGGTCAATATTGGACCAATCGCACTACGACACGTGGCAAAAAGGCGTTGGTGAAATTGGAGGGGTTTTAACCACCGGTCATTGACAATCATGGAATGGAATGGCACGTCGGAACAAGAGGCTCAACTTTTGTTACGGAGGGGAGCCCGCCGCCGTGTGGACTATGGTATTATCGCCGACATGGTGGGTCCACAAGCCACCATGTGGCTTGCCACCATGAATCGAATACGATTGATTTTCCTATTGGGAGACGACAAGTGGAATATATGCTATTGACCGAGTTAATTATTTCCATACCACATTACATGGGTCAAAATTATATTTACTTGGTAAGTCCACTTTCCAAATGCCATGCATTATTCCCAAATTCCACATACCATGCATTATGCCACAAACTATACATATTAATGTTTATACATTAGTATTAAACCAACCACTTAACCACCATTTTGCCAAGGACCACGTGGAAGGGTGAAGTGAAGCGGTGTTGGAGGGGGCGGTTATGCTCACGTGGTCTTTTGACCACTTCATTTGCATGGGGGAAAGGCTTATTAAAGCCTTAAACAAATTACATCCCACCAAATATGGGATTTAATCCCATTTCAACAAATGCATCCGCCAATATGGGTATTTGATCCCATTTTTCATGTACGGCTAAGGTTTAAAAATAGCCTTAGGATTATATGTAATCCATTTTTTAAGGGCCCTAAAAATTCATAAATAGGGAACCCATTCCTTTGTAATGGACACACACCGCGCAATGAGAAGCTCATTGCTAGAGCACAAAAAGGTGGACACACATTAGTCTGAGAAGCTTATTATTTTTTAAGCTTAATTGTGAGATGTGTCAACAAATATTGTTTATTGGCCTATTATTTTAGACAATATTAGATGAAATATTTTTGATTGGAAGTAAATTATAAACTACCCAATAGGCCCATTGAGCCACACCAATTACTTGCAAATCCTAGATTGTCGACCGGAGTGCTAGCGTCGCATTGATAGCATCGGGAAGGCCGATCGAAGCCGAAGGAGATTGTGCATCAGGAAAGTGAAGAACAATTCGGACCGATCATCGGAAGTTTTGAAGGCGGTGTCTTGATAGGCAAGTAAAATTCCATTAGGTTTTCTTGTGAAAGTACTATTGTAACTTACAAGTTTTGACTAGTGGAACGGTTCGACCATGAACCCGAAGACGTAGGTAATTGCTGAACTCCGTAATCAATATTTGTGCAATTGTCTTTATTGTCTTGCATTAATTTTTAAATTGATTACTTAAAAGGAGAAAATTGTTGGCAAATATTTAAAGCCTACAAGGGTTTGAGATCAGGTAGATAATAACTTGATTATTTTCAAATCGAGTTTGGTATCAGAGCTGGTTTAGCTCCATATTTGTTTTTCAATAAATATGATTAAGAGAGTGATTGCTTAAAGATTGGTGCAGTTGGTTCAATTTGTGTGAACAGGGTACAAGTGCACTATGGGCAAGATGTCTAAATAGGAAAAGCTCAAGGAAATTGAAGCTTATAATCACCAGATCTAGGAAGAGAATTCTCTCCTGTGATCAATGTATTACTCCTTGGAAGAGGAGAATGCTCATTTGAAATTGGAACTGAAAACCAAGGATGAGCTCTTGGCAAGGTTGCAATGTGGTGATCAGAGGAAGGAAATACCTTCAACTTCAGATGCAGAGGCCATGGCAGATGATTGCACTGTAAGTTGTTCACCACGAGAATCTTCTTCTTCCTCCCATTCGGTTTTGGATTCAGGTTTGGGTTATCCTAGTGCGAGAATGGAAATTGGAGAATGCTCCAAGAACGCTGACGGGAGACAAGCTTCCAAAGCAAAGTGAATACCCCACTAGTCTTGTAAGAAGATTCTGAGCAGGAAAGTTGTGCTTTGTCGTCATAGGTAGAATATGGTAAGAGAAATCAGCGAAGAGGTAATGAGATTCCACCTCCAGTTTCTTACCATAATCGTAAGCACTGTAAAACTTCTTATCCACTTTTTCAGCTTAAGAAGTATGGTTATGATTTTCAGAAGATGTGGAATGCCTTTCCATGTAATTTTTGTGGATTGCATAATCATTCAGTGGCCATATGCTGGAAGAGAAGGAAACTGATGAAGAAGTTGATGCCATTAAATCGTCAGGAACATGACAAACCAAAAAGACCAATCTTGTCATGTAGAGTCGAGAAATGGCAGAAAGAGTTCCTCATCCTAGAAGAAGGAGATTAAGAGGAATTTTTGTGCTCATTGCCAAAGGAATGGGCATCAGGTGGATAATTGTTGGAAACTACATCCATCTCACCATCAAAGTAATGGCAAGCCAAAGATGGAATAAAGGCCTATTGCAAAGGTAGAAGAAGTTTCTACTCCACCACCAGTTGAAAATTCAACCCAGGACCAGGTAATACTTGAAAGTGAAAGTCCTTTCAAATGGGTAAGTCAACAATTTTTCAATTATATATTACATAATTCAGATTGATGAATCGTATGCAGTATTAAGTTTGGAGATCAGATTCTGTGAGGAAATGCTGAGAGAAAGGTTTACCATACTCAGTGGATTTTCTTACTTAGAAAATTTGATTAATGCTCCAAACATATCTCCTAATCAACATGTGAGTACATTACATTGGACACAGGAACTAACTCATATAAAGCTTGTAGATTGATCTGCCATTTGTGTAGACCATAAAGCTCTCAAAAGATCAGCTCGGAACTTCATTCTGTGTAGAAGCATTGTGACTGTGCAGCAAAATGGTAGTTGAATCACCGTTGGCATTAACATCAGGTCGAAACTTCATTCTATGTAGAGGCATTGCAACCATGCAACATAATGGTACCTTATATTAGTATGTCAACAAGAGGTACTCTCAAAGGATCAACTCAGAATTTCATTCGGTGTCAAGGCATTGCGACCAAACATACGAATGGTAGCTGATCAATAGACTTAACATCATGCATTAGAGGCGTTGAGGTCTGAAAAGGGACAAGTCATTGTCCATCATTGACATCAGATCAATCAAAGCTCTACGTAACATGGAGTTCCTTCAAACCAGTTTAGATTATGTGGAATCAACTCGGAGCCAAGAGCTGTGTTATAGAGTCAAAGAAGATCCTTGTTGTCAGATATCAAGAAGCTTAGCACCACATAGAAGGAGCGTTGAGGTTTCATTCAGAAACTTAGCACCATAAAGCGGAGGCGTGGAGGTCTTCTTTGGATATCAGAGTGGCGCAAAGAAGCGTCATGGGCCCATAACCCATAGGTCCCAGGATTGGAGTAGATTTTTCGAAGTGAGAAGGTTAGAGGAGAAGACCCAAGGGTCTACTACAGCAACACTTCCGAGGTGGCAGTAGAGTTTTTCAGATTCAGGACAGTATGGAAGCTTTTTGGGACAAAAAGCCTTTCTCAGTGGGGAGGTGTGATCAAGGGATCATTTTTGAAAGTTCCCTAAACATCCCTAAATGGTGTTAGTGCAGAATATCATCTTGAGAGCTTTCCAACAACTATGAGAATGTGACAAATGGACATGGGAGCTCTAGATATGTCCGGTCAAAGTTCGGTCAAGAGGAAAGTCAACTCTGGTCAACTGGTCAATATTGGACCAATCGCACTACGACACATGGCAAAAAGGCATTGGAAAAATTGGAGGGGTTTTAACCACTGGTCATCGACAATCATGGAATGGAATGGCACGTCGAACAAGAGGCTCAACTTTTGTTACGGAGGGGAGCCCGACCGCCGTGTGGACTATGGTATTATCGCCGACATGGTGGGTCCACAAGCCACCACGTGGCTTTCCACCATGAATCGAATACGATTGATTTTCCTATCGGGAGACAACAAGTGGAATATATGCTATTGACCGAGTTAATTATTTCCATACCACATTACATGGGTCAAAATTATATTTACTTGGTAAGTCCACTTTCCAAATGCCACGCATTATTCCCAAATTCCACATACCACACATTATGCCACAAACTATACATATTAATGTTTATACATTAGTATTAAACCAACCACTTAACCTCCATTTTGCCAATGACCACGTGGAAGGGCGAAGTGAAGCGGTGTTGGAGGGGGCAGTTATGCTCACGTGGTCTTTTGACCACTTCATTTGCATGGGGGAAAGGATTATTGAAGCCTTAAACAAATTATAGCCCACCAAATATGGGATTTAATCCCATTTCAAAAAATGCATTTGCCAATATGGGTATTTGATCCCATTTTTCATGTACGGCTAAGGTTTAAAAATAACCCGAGGATTATATGTAATCCATTTTTAAGGGCCGTAAAAATTTATAAATAGGGAACCCATTCCTTTGTAATGGACACACACCGGTGCAACAGAGAAGCTCATTGCTAGAGCGCAAAAAGGTGGACACACATTAGTTTGAGAAGCTTATTATTTTTAAGCTTATTTGTGAGATGTGTCAACAAATATTGTTTATTGGCCTATTATTTTAGGAAATAGTAGATGAAATATTTGTGATTGGGAGTAAATTATAAACTACCCAATAGGCCCATTGAGCCACACCAATTACTTGCAAATCCTGGATTGTCGACCGGAGTGCTAGTGTCGCATTGATAGCGTCGGGAAGGCCGATCGAAGCCGAAGGAGATTGTGCATCAGGAAAGTGAAGAACAATTCGACTGATCATCGGAAGTTTTCAAAGAACTGGTGTACTGATAGGCAAGTAAAATTCCATTAGGTTTTCTTGTGAAAGTACTATTGTAACTTACAAGTTTTGACTAGTGGAACAGTTCGACCATGAACCCGGAGACGTAGGTAATTGCCGAACTCGTAATCAATCTTTGTGTAATTGTCTTTATTGTCTTGCATTAATTTTTAAATTGATTACTTAAAAGGAGAAAATTGTTGGCAAATATTTAAAGCCTATAAGGGTCCGAGATCAGGTAGTAATAACTTGATTATTTTCGGATCAATAGGTGTAGGATTGGATTTGGATTTGAAAAATTTGACAACCTGAGAAAAGGCATTAGGATGGGTCGATAAAATTCAGCCTCTGAAATTTGAATTTTAGTTTTCTTAAGGTGGTCAATTATGTCAAAGGATCTTGAGACAGATGGGGTGTTTGGAATAGAAGGGGAAGAACACTTAGGCCTATCGGATTTAATATTTGAGGTTTCCTTATTTGCAGGTGAAGACAAAGAAGTAGAGGGAGTATTAACATTACTTACCTTTTGAGTAGAAGTGGTAGGGATAGGAGCTCCTCTTTTCACAACAACTGGGATGGTAACTGGGACCTCCTTGGATTTTCTTATGGGCTGGACCACTTCCTTTTTCTTACTCATTTGCTCTTGGGTCATGAAAACATATGAATCATTGTTCATATCTGTCACTACTTCATCATAGTCATCTATGTCATCATCAAATCCTCAAGGTCGAGGAAGTTAACCTGAGAATCATTGGCTTCTTTTGGCATTTCATCTGCATCCTCTTCAAGTTCTTCATATCCTTCAACTTCCTCTTCATCTTCTAGTTCCTGAACTTCACATGTTGCATTGACAGGGACTTTGAGAGGTGGCCCTTAAATTTATAACTTTGGTTAGATAAGAGGCAATTGATTTCGAGGCTAAAAATTTCTTCTTGGAATATCCTTATAAGGAGTATTCTAGGCCAATTGCTTTTTGATAGCTATGAGATCATTTGCCAATTTTTGTACTAACTAATCTAAGTTATTTCCTAAAGAGGAGGCCTTAGATTTAGTAGGTTCCTTTTTTAATTTCCCAGACATTATTAAATCATCCTCAACACTTATGGCTAAGTGTTGATCAACATCCAAAGTAGTAAGATTATCCCTTCTCAATGTGTAGCTTACTTTTAGTAATTGTGCATTTAGGAAAAATAATTTTTGAATTTGATCCACAGGTCAAGTAGCTACTGGAATCTTATTAACCAATTTGTTAAACTTGGAAACAAACTCTCTCATAGGCTCATATGGTTCTTTCTTTATTTGAGAAATCTGAGCGAGGAGAGTGTGTACATCTTTAGTAGGTTTGAATCAATCCTCAAACTGAGTTCTCATGGTGGTCCAGTCAGTGATAGCTCCAGTGAGATGATAGAACCAATTGACAACATTATCTTGTAATGTCTCCACAAAAATCCTAATGGAAACATCTTCATGCTCCACTCCAAGTATCCCACATGCCACAATGAATGCAACAATGTGTTCATCCGGGTGTACTTTTCCATCACCTCTGAATTTAGGAAAAAAATTCCTATTTCCTTTTGGGAGATCATGCAATGGTTGAGCAAGGGCCAGAGGTCCAACCCATTGTCCCCAAGGAAAAGGTGCTGCCATTCTTGGAAAAATGGTTTGTAATGGAACTATGACTCTAGCCAACACTAAATCTTGAACACTAGGGATTGATTGTGTTTGTGAGTCTATGTTCCTAGCAGTTCTATTTTTGATGGGGGAGTACTGGTGGATCTTGTTCTCCTCCCTTCTAGGGGTTAGCCCAAAGCCTTTTTGTTCCAGTAATTTAAAATCTATATCTTCAATATAACATGAGTTTTGAGCTCGTGTATACCTTCTATTTTTGAGGGTGCTAGTGCTTCTGATTTGATTGAAGTTATTTAAGTGGGATATACAATACGTGCCCCACGGTGGATGCCAAAAACTATTGGTTGTAGAATTTGATATTTTGAAAACAAGAAACAATCAAGGGACAACAATCCCTCCTCTTTATGGGAGAGGTTCCCTTATTGAACACAAAATAAAAAAGCAAAAATTATTTACAATATAAACATTTGTTCAACATTTTGGTGGAGATTTTGATATTTTAGATGCCTTCCTCAAAAATATTTTCAATACAGAAGAAAGAAGAAAATTAGGACTGATATTCATAAACTAAAGATAGAAGAGCACTTTCAGACATATAGATAACAAAGTAATATCCTACTGATGCTTAATAAAATAACAATATTTAAACTATGCATATAAAAACACAGGACGTGTATGTATTAGACACAAAGTTCCAAATACACCTATCAATTAAAAGACACAAAGTTCTTGCTTAAATATACACATAGCTTTATATGAATCAAATAAGGAACAAAGAGATAAAGCATGAGAGAGGGTGGAAACTTCTTCTGTATTGAATAGTTCAATGTTCTTTTACATCCAGATATCAAAATATCGATCCCTTACAATGATAAGAAAAGTTATTTAAATAACCCCGAGAAATGGTTACAAAAAGCCTTTTCAGTTTCCTTTCTTTTAATCTCAAAAGCTAATATCTAATTAAATATTACAAACTCAATTTATCCCTTTCTTTCATAACACATGGCCTAAAGGGATAAAACCACCTTAATTAGATATTTCTAAAATAAGAAAGGAAAATATAAATTAGGAAGTTGAGATGCTAGTAGAAGCACTTGTAGTCCCCTTTGCCTTTAGCACTTGATTTTTGAATCATTTTAATGCTTCAACTATGTCCATTCCTTGGGGAATTGTTGTATTAGCAGTGGCATGAGTCCAACTACCCAAACACTTCTCCATGTCTTTCCCAAACTCTACATTTTCCAAGAACTCTTTGTTGGCATCTGTGATAACATGCCTGTAGTGTGAAAATTTATTTCATTTTCTCCTTGGATATGGTGTCCTGTTTGAACAAATTTTCTTTAACAAAAGCCTTGAATTGAGATTTGATCTCTTGAATAGTGAATTTATCATTTGAATTCTCTTTGAAGATTTGGCAATGTATATCCAAGAAGGTAGACATGACACAAGATTTAAAATCTTCTCCTTTTTGTAACATATTCCTGAGTTCTCCAATGGCCTTGTTGATGCTTAATGACAACACCCTTGAATGTTTGCAACTCGATGGGTTGAGATTCTCAGCGTGATTGTATAACATGGAGATTTTCCAAAAGTGTGGGACTTTGAAATCAGAAAAGCTCTCCGGATGAAGTCCGGTTACTATTCCTCTATTCAGGTGCATACATTCATATTGCATAGGATCTACTCTAAAACCTACTCTAACTTGCCAAGGAGACAAGGTTAAGGAGATGCAAGAAATAAAACCTAAACTAACAAGGGTGATGCACCAAAGGAATGTTGAACACCTACTTTGCAATTAAACACAAACCATTAAAACTATAACACAACCACCATGCATAGATAACCAAACTGTAATGAGAGATCAGGTGGATGCAATGAACACAAGAGAGGGTTGAAAATCATCCACAGACTTATCTTATTGCTCCAAAAATTGATACAATGCATTATAGTAGCCAAGAGGAAAAAATTGCATTACAACTTGAATGGGAGGTTTTACTCCACAAAATCACTGCATAGACAAGGGAAGAAGGGAGGGTGCAAAGAAAAAATGTCCAACCTCTAGAAAATTTCCCCTCCTTACAATATATAGGAAGAATTAGAGAAGGAGATGAGAAGAATTTCAAAATCCTACTCCAACCACCCAAGAAATGCATTGAATTCACCTGCAAAAATGATGGGTTCCACTACAAAACCCATGCCTCCATGTGTTGTTCCTTGTTGGGCAAGAAAGGAAGCCCATACTTCATTATGGTGGTAGGTGAGAATCCTGATAGCCTAAAAAATGGAGGACTGTATTTTTCATTTTTAAGAACCTAGTCCCACTAATTTAAAGATATCCAATTGTAGTTGAGTAGCAAACGTCAAGAGATTTCCAAAAGTCCTCTCTTTCTCAAATCTGAGCTTCCAGTCAAAAGTTATGATCATCTGAAGGTCAGGGTTGGGCATTCCACACGGGATCTCACAATATTTTAAAAGATCTAAGCATTTAAAATTCTTGGTGGGATTCATGATTCATTTTTCATTGAATTGACCTTCCGCCAATATTTTCCAAACTACTTTGGGTTTGGAGTCTATCCGTGCAAGATCCACATGGAAGCCCTGCACATTCTTAAGATTTTGCTGCCTTTTAGGGTCCTGGGAATGCGACGTGCCGACACTTGGCACTGTCCACGAACATGCTTGCTTCATTCCTTTAGGTGAGTAAAGGGCCCCACTATATATAATGTCAAAACCCCTTTTCGGGTGGGACCTTTGTAGTTAGCTCCACATGGAAACCCGGGATTCCAAGAATCTACCCCTCCTTTCACTCTTGAAGTTGTGACAGTTGGACACTTGGCATCATTTGTGATCCTTCTCTACTTTCTTTATGTTTCAGCTAAGTCCCTTATGTTTAGGAGAAACATTGTTGGACCCTAGAGATGTGGAGGGCATGCGCTCGATTGGGGATCAGCCTTTGGATTTTACCATTGAATTTACACTGATGAGGCACATGGAGGATTCCACTATCTCTTCCCATGCTTAGAATTTTGAATGGCCTATGTAACTTTCTCGGGCTCTGACCATGTGGAGAGCCTACGCTCATTTGGGAACCCACCTTTGGATTTTACCTTTGAAGTTATACTGATGGGGTATGTGGAGGCTTCCGCTGGCTCCTCCCATGCTTAGAATTTTCAATGGCTGGTGAAAATTTCTCATGATCGGCCACGTGGAGAGCCTATAATTGATTGGGGACTATCCTTTAGATTTTACCATTGAAGTTGCACCGATGAGGCACGTGGAGGCTTCTTGGCTAACCCGTGCTTAGATTTTTCAACGGCTAGTGTAACTTTCTCGAGCTTTGACCATATGGAGAGCTTGTACTCGATTGAGGACCAACCTTTGGATTTTACCATTGAAGTTATGCTGATGAGGCACGTGGAGGATTCCAAGGTTTTATTGCTTTTCTTGAGTCAACTCACTCTGGGCTCAATTTTGACTTACCGAGTTAGCTTTCTTTGTTTTTTAAACCGTTCGTTTCTCGAGATCCCTGAAAATGTGAAGTTCAAAAACTTTGAGCCTTTATCCATTTTTTCACTTGAGCTTTGGTCTTCTTCAACATTTTGTTGGCCATTCATTTTTCCATCTTCCATTGCCATTATCGAGCCTTCTTGTAACCTGATTGTTAGATTTGAAATGTGGACTCGCATGACTAAACTGACCTCTTCATTTCTCTAGTGTGGAAGGTCGTGTTTGATCAAACTTTTCTTGAGGGGAAAAATTAGATAACAGGCATCTTCTAGAACCTTTAATTTCTAGTCAATACTAAAAACCCACTGCTTGGATAGATTCAATTTTTCATCATCAAAAACCTTACTTTCCAAAAGGATTTGTATATTTGTCTCACTCATCACTCTGAGATCTTGAATGCACTCACTCCACAATTTCAATTCCCTATCCATCCCACTAAGTGTTGTAGTGAATTTCAATTGAATCTTAGCAATTTTCTCATATGCCTTGAATGCTTCTTCAATGAAATTCAGACTGTGATTATCAATTCATCAACCATAGCTTCCATTTCTTTCCCATAAGTGGTATGCTTATGAATGTCTTTGATGGCTTGGACTTCATCACTTTGGACATGATATCAGTAAGATCAAGTACCTTATCTTCTGCTAATAAGGATTTGATGAAACTTGATAAAATTTGATTTTCTCTTCTAACTACTCTTGTGTCTGCTTCCCTTTTTCAACTCTTTCAATCACTTTAGATACAGTCTCCCTAAGATTATGCACCTCACTTTCAGGTGTTGATTCACCAAGAGGGATTCTTGTCAACTCCAAGTCACCCATTGATAGGTATTTTTCATCTTTGTCAAACTTGGGTTTTGTAATTTCCATGAATTATTGGTGTTGGGAGTCTAAAACTAATATTTATGTGACTTTTCCTTTTTATCTAGAGGAGGAGTAGTACCTAGAAGAGCTACCACTACATCAAACTTGGGAGCAACAATACTTGAAGTGGCCTTTCTTTTCTTACCTTCTAGCAATGGTTGCACCCAAGAAAATGAAGAACTAGAAGTAGAAGGAGAAATAGGTTAGAGTGTAGATGCACTCATAGCACTTACAGTTTGCAAAAAATTCACTTCCAACATAGAGGTATCAGCTTGAGTCATGGTGGGAGCTTCCTTGGAAGATGTTTCTATAGATTCTGTAACCATTTTCTTAGAATAATCTTCCTTCACATTGCTTTGTTCAGGTGTATTTTCCTTAGGATTCTCTTGTTCTTTTCCTTGATTGTCATTGTCATCATCCAAGTCCAAAATTGTTTCCTTTATTTTAACTTGATTAGGAGGGATCACTTTCTTGAATAACATCAACTTGTTTTATCATCCTTCTTGGCTTTCCCCTTTTTGGTGTACACTAGAGTTGAAGATTCAAGAGGAGAAGGAACAGATTGTTCAAGTATCTTAGGAGCTAACACATGTATTTATTTCTATGGAGTAGGAGTATCTTGGGAAGTAGACTTGGATTTCCTTTCCTGAACATCTTCATTTTTCTATCAAGCCAAAGTCTAGTTCTTACTAGGACAGGATTGTTGAGCTCCTTCAAATCATCTCTTTCCTTGACAAACCAATCAATGGTTTCAATAGGAGTGTGCTTGATTGACCTTTCATACTCAAGAGACTGTAGTTCTTCATCATCATCCTCCAATCCTTCAGAAACATCAAATATACCAAAATCATGATTTGTTGCAGAGATAATCTTCCGTAGTACCTTCTTTGGGCTTCATAATCATCAGAACAATCTACCCAGTAGTCTTCAATATTAGGAAGATGCTGATAACCCATTCTAAAATTGGAGGAAATGAACTCCTTAATATCAAAGCAAGATATGGGTTTATAATAGTGGAGAGTGAGAGGAGAAATTTTCCTGTCAACATTTTGAGCATCTAGGGTAGTCCTGCAAGTGTAATTACCCAATGTGATTAGGAATTGAATACCTGTAATCTTCTTGTCCCTACAAGTCCTATGTAATTTATCCAATTATCTGTAGATCTCCACCAAATCCATTTTATCACTACAAGTACATGGGAATTTTAAGGGTTTTCCCTCAAATCCAGCCAATCTTATATATGAAAACTTCCTGAATTGGGTGAAAAAGCTACCATAGACACTGATCAATTGTTTCACCTCATCAAAAATATTTTAGCAGTATCCCCTTCCAACAATATAACAATGTACATAGTGAATGCATCATTCACTCTCCTAAAATGATGATTACTGACCTTCAGGGTTAACTATGGATGATACATATAAATAGGAGCATCTTTCTTATCATCCATGGGAGAAACCCAACCAATCTCTATAAGTTGTAATGGAGTACATTAGATAGGAGGTCATGTAGAAGGTTTGAGTTCTTTGAACATTTTCCAATTGCTCAGTCAAGCTATCACAAATGATTCCTGCCCAGTTCAAGTTTTCTTACCCTCACATATAATATTGATGTAGGGGCACATCCAATAGTGAAAATCATTGGTGGAGGGAATTCCCATTATCCTAGCTAGTAGAGTAATGACATCTAATAATTCTTCATGGAAATCAACTCGAACATTGTCTTAGGTAGCCTTGAGGCTCCTTTCTTAGGGTTCTTGAACCAAGACTTGGCAACTCTGCTCTTGTACTTTTCACTATCTTGATCAAAAAGAGATTATGCTTGGTCCTTGGTAAGAGTATTAAATTTTTCAACCATGTGAATTATGAGAGTAGTAAAAATATAATAATCATCAAGTCGATTTACCACCTGACCTTGAGGACTGAAAATTTCTTTTATTTCTAAGTCAAAATTGAGGCGAAAGCTAATATTGTGTCGACACACTAAACTGAAATGGGAAATCCCACTGCCTCTGCAATCCCACTATCTTTGATCAACTGAGCCATAGGAGTAGGTTTTGACAATTGATTCAAGCCCAAAAATCATCCAAGTCCAGGTGTTGAGCTTCACTATCACCAATGTTTTGTACAACCATCTCTAAGGAAGACAGTGCTCGTGACCTTTAAAGTTGATCTTCATTTTAGGGCAGGAGTAGAAGATTACTTGTGAGATATTTCCTTAGTTCCTTGATCAACACCTCAATGTTTCATGACTTCTCTTTGCACCTACAGAATTGAAAACAATGGAACAAGACTTGACCATGGCTATGAATAGTTCAGAGGAGGGAAGCTTGAATGGTCAATAGCAAATGCAAGTGAGGTGGTGAAAATGATCAATTACCCGAGTATTTATATGCATTTAAACTCAAGTAGGTTGGAGGGTGAAATAAATGAGGTAATTAATACTCCATGCTGACGTTAAAATAATGAAAATTGGGTAAGGTGGAACAAAAGTGCACAACTATCCCATGGGACATTGTGACATTTGGAACATGCATAGCCAAAAAATTTGATTTGTGAAAAAGTGGAAAAAACTTACACAACTATCCTAAGAGAGATCGATATAGCCTAGATGCATGAAGTTGACATAGACGCATTGAGTGGGAATGGGAAAAGTTTACTTGTAGGGAAAATGTGGTTAAACGGCACTTAGGACACGTGGGACATAAAAACCTAAAAAACCTGCAACATAATGAAAATTGGATAAGTTGGAAAGAATTGACATAGACTACCCTTGGGACATCGGGACACCATTTCTCCGAAAATCCAAAAATACTGACAACAAAGGAAAAGAAAGACCAATTGGTAAAAGCAAAAATTGGGGAATAGACAACCCAAAGGAACTTGGGACATGAGGAACATAAAAAGCCGAAAAACCCGAAAAACACTGAAAAACACTAAAAATCCTCAAAACTCAAAATTTTGAAAAATGACTAACTATTTAGAACTAGCTCTTTCTTAGGAGACCTTCATAAGGGTATTTTGATAGTCACCTACTTTGAAAAATTTAAAATTGGAGAGGAAAATTCACAACACTTGGGAAGGTGACAACAAGCATACAAACAATCATATAACAAGAAAGACATAGGGCAACACCAGTAAACAATGACAAGCAGAGATAGACAATAATAAACAATGTAATAGATAACCATGGAAGAAAATAGACCTATAATATAAAATTTTCACATGAAGCACAAGTTAGCATGTTAGAAAGAGGAAAAACATATGTCAAAGTGTGAATAATTTGGTAAGAATGTGCTATGAAAAATGAAATAATATCACTTGTAGTGTTTTGAAGTGGATGCCGCCAAAATAATTTGTGGGAATGGTACGAGGTTATGCACCAAACATCCATGCTACATGTAAATATCTGTGTAAAACATGTGATCACAACTAGAAGGTAAATGAAGGCACATTTTTCTATGATAGAAGATAATGACATGTAAATTATATGACTAGCATGTGTAATGGAGTGTATATGTAACAACTAAATACAAGAAAGATTAAATGCAACCAAGATATGTAGTATGATGTGGATGAGATGGAATGGAATTGAGTGTGAATGATAAGAGCATCATGTCCCCTGAATAAGTGAGGATGAGTATACACGTGATGAGGTTCATTTATACATTCTCCCTCAACAATCAAGAATGAACTGTAGAACAAGAGTGTGTCATCGGAAATGGTTCAAATGTGTAAGATAGAAAGATATGATTTTCAAAGTGTAAAACTTAAAGAGTGTATGGGTGATGTGAGGTTCATTTTATATTATAACCCTCACTAGTCAAGTATGAACCATGGAACTAGAGTGCGTCATAAGGAAATGAACGCATCGTGTAGAAGTAGATGTAATAAAGATGTATCATGAATTTGTAGAGTGAACAATGCACATAGTATGAGATAGATGTTGTGAGAAATAGGTGTAAATAACACATGATTTGTGAAGAGTGTAATGTGTAGTGTGTGAGGTTCATGTGTATAATATTCCCTCAACAATCAAGTGTGAACTAAAGCATGGGAGTGCCTCATTAGGAAATGATGATACAAATGTATCAAGATGTGTATGATGAATGCTGAAGACTAGATGTGACATGCGTAAGATAGCTAATAATGCTAGATTATGTGGGAGGAAAAGGAATAAGCGTGATACTCCCTAAGTGTATGATGATTGATATAATCAAGTAACATTATCTAAGAGATCATCATTGTCTTGATCAAAGCCAACTAGAGATGTATCAAAAACTTGATAAGTGATTGAATGCAATGGATCATATAAAGATCTATTTTGACATAAATTGTACATGGTCATTGTGTAATATTCAACATTAAAAGGTGTTAGCAGACAATGAGTGAGATTTCACGCATATCAAGAGATGAATCATTATGGATAGAAACATCGTTGAATGACATAGGGAACATGATATTAGTATGAATGATGTCCAAAGTGCCCCGATATAATCAAGACAATATTTTCCAAACGTCAATGGATAAATGTGAGGTGAGCGTGTGATAAAGTTTGTTAGGTGGAAGACACAAAGGCCATAGGTGGCTGTAATATGAACATATCCATGATAGAGATGGGGTGAGTGAGGTGGTTGTAATATATCACTAAGCATTAAGCCAAGCTGATTCAAACTATCATAGGTGTAAATAACATCGAAAAAAGCAAGATATAATGGAACATGATGCCAATAAGAGTTATACATGAAAAATATGCATGTGAAAGGAAACAATGAGGATGTAGATTGCCTATGAGAAGGTGAAATGATGTCCAAAGTTTGGAAAAACCCTAATAAAGTACCATAGCATTAGTAGAAAGAGGAGGAGTTTTAATTGGTATTCTTCAAGGCCTACATCGAAGAAATTATCATTGAAATATGAATAATCTACCCCGAGAGGATTAAATTTAAGTTTGATTAAGTTATCATATGTAAGTTCAATAGTATCGACCTCATCATTAGAATAATCACCGATGACATTTTAATTCGGATAGAAGTATCAATAATATTGGTAGGAGGTGTACTATATATAGGACCGAGAAGAGCATGAGCGAACGGAGCGGTAGTGTTGAATGGAGAAGACTTTGTAAGTGAAAATGATAACAATAGTATGAGTGGAACCAACCATATTGCTTAGAGCGGTGGAAGAGGACTGTGACGTGCTAGATTGATTGATATCATATGTATCAATATTGCTATATGGAATAGGATGTGATGGAGGAATAGGCATAACAATAACTAGATCTATGTGACAAAATTTAAATGGATCAGGGTCTATAGTAATGGTATGTTCATAACCATCATGTAGGAATTTAATGTATTGATGAAAAATAGATGGGAAAATGTGTATTACATGAATTGTGGTCTACCTAGCAACAAATTGAAATGAAACTACATATCGACAATGAAGAATTCTCAGTAGGAACCGTCTTAGGCCTAACCTTGATATGTAATGTGATAGTTCCTAAGCATGTGTGAGTAGTTGAATCATAGCCACGAATAAGATTGGAATTCTTAGAGATTAGATTGTCTACAACATCAATTTTTTTAAATGAGAACATAAATTGACAACGAGATCCATTTTCAATGATTACATGCTTGATACAAATGGTGCTAATTATAGCAGTGATAAGCAAAGGTGCACATGGATTGTCAATAGTAGATGGTGATATGTCCTCGTCAATAAATGATATAGCATGTGGTAGATTTTTGAGGTACTAAATGAGGTGTGTGAATGCCACTAAAGAATTATCACTCTCAATATGAATAGAACAAAGGGAGGCCTCTAATGTTTGACAAAAATTAGGTGCATTGTGCAATAAGTCATAAAGGGATATTTTGGCCGATGTATTCTTAAGTTTTTCAATGATATCATAGCCCTTAGAAGTAAGGGGAGCTATAGAAGTGATAGGTGGTGGGATAGAAATGGGATGACTCGTAGGAGGACGTGTGCGGCGAGTAGCTACTACATTGATAGTAGGATTAACCATAATATTAATAAAGCAAGGAGGATGTTGAGTACAAAATTACATGAAATCAGCAGTAGTAGAAACCATGCCGAGAGATCTTAGGTGGAGCGAAAGAAGGATAAGAAGATTAATCCATGACTTGATAATATGAAGACATATTCAGAAGGAAGAGTTTGATTATTTGGATTCACCAAATGATTAAGCAAAATTATTAAAAATGAATAAAATATGATTGCAATGTAGTAGTAAATAAATAGACAAATAAGTACGAGAAATGATCCAAGCAAATAAGAAATTAAGATTTAAAACCCTAAGTGAAAAGATGAGATAAAATAAATCGCTTGTTTTGTAATTAATCTTGGGTTGTGCGAATGATGAACTAAGAAATATGAAGAGCAAAATGTCACAATAAAACCCGAGAAAAAAGTGGAGATGGAGGAATATATTGGAATGGGGCACTCGGAGTGGGTCGGTGACATTTGTGGGTGTTGTAGACCAATTATAGGCACTGTGACTACCAAAATGCTTAGAAAATCATCTTTGAATGACTGCAAGGTGTTCTCTCCTTTGCTAATTGTCACTATTATGTTTCACAATGATCATTAATTTGTTTGATAACATGCAATAAACAAATGACCTAAAAATCCCTCAAAAGCGCATCAAATTGAAAAAAAAATTGCAAATGAGGGGTTCGACTATCCTCATCAATCAAACAAGTGATCTTGCGGTGAGTGTTGCACTACATTTCAGACCCAATGTATTTGTGTGTGTGTGTGTGTGTGTGTGTGTGTGTGTGTGTGTGTGTGTGTGTGTGTGTGTGTGTGTGTGTGTGTGTGTGTGTGTGTGTGTGTGTGTGTGTGAATAATTGTGCCCTAGGTGGATCTTGTGCATGTCACACTTAATAGTGAGCAATAGCTAGATGTAGAAAATGTAGATAGATGTGCATGAAAGAATGAACCTCCCTCCTATGAAGTGTATGCAAAATAATGTAGTCCCTTTCTCTTGAATTAATGCTAAAATGGATTCTTGAATGTTCTTGAATAGCCTTTGGATGCACCTTAGATTGTGATAGCTAATGCTTAATGTTTGGCCCTTTATTATGGTCACATAAATTTATATTTATACAAATAATTTTCTTTAATATTATAATTAACCCGAAAAGGATGACTACCAAAAATATAAGATGCCTAAACAACTAGAAAGGACCTAAAAATGTGAGAAAAGTAAAAATATATTAGGGGTGCCTAGAGGGGACAGGGGCACCTGACGCTAGCATCTTGGAAGGGCCCTGGTGTCTAGACTTAGATAAAATGAAGGGTCAAAGGTAAAAATGAGATATAAGGTGTGTAAGAAAAAAGTGGCGGTAGAAAGTAAACAAAGATGGTTATGACTAAATAGATACCCCAAGTGCTTGATTTTGTGTCTATAATTAAATATTGAGTATCCTAATCTAAGTGAAAGTGATGTGACAAACATGGACCTAGAGGATTTGAAATCTAGAATGTTGAATGAAACTCGTGAACTGTGGAGGAAGAGATATTGTCAAATGGGATAATAAGATTATATGGTCATCTATTTTTGTTCAAATCACAGAGATAGTCCTAGATTGTGCCCAACACTATACCCCAAAATCAATAAAAATTATGATAGCTATCAATTCAATTCTAGAATTCATAAATCGAAAGGTATCTCTATATGTATGTAGATTCCCACTTGCAACAACATGGTGATCATCACTTAGAAATTTTCCTCTAAAGAATGAGAAATAATGGATTCCTTCTTTCAAGGTTTGGAAGTTAGATCATGGCTCAAACAAGTAAGGAGGCCCTATTAGATTACGAAAACTTGTTCTTGAAGTGAATTCCATGAGGCATACTCGGATTCAATATTCCTATTGAATAGGGTGATGGGAGAAGAAACTATAAAAAGACTTCTAAGACCGCATGGATCAATTCATCCTCACACTCACGAAGGAGATCAAATAATTCACTGGGGTAGATTATGAACAATAACATTCACTATAAGCTGTTGTAGTTGCTTACATCTAAACATGTACAAATATAATTTTTATTTGGTATATGCCCTTGCATACTGAAGGCCCTCCTCAAGTATCTCCTCTTCTGAAACATGCCACACAAGTCACTAGCATATGAGAAGTATCCTCATCTCACATATAAAAAATGTAACTCTCACTTCTCAAGGGTAAATGATGCATTCATCGAGTATATCATAATGTTACTCGAAATAAATCCTAAGAAATGAATTTCACCTAAAGTAGTTAGATTTATCAATAAATAGGAAGTTATTTCATTTAGTTTCCCACCTTCACCTACATTAGAGTTAGAGGTTTTGATCTAACATCTTGTAGGTTACCAAGGTACCAAAAGGATAAGATCATAATGATTGAGTTGTGCACATAGTTGTCTCATGTTAAAACCACGTGTAAAATGGTAAAGAAAAAGGTATATATTTCCATATTTCCCTCGGGATAAATTTATACAAAAATGTAATCAATGAAACAAAAATTGAAACCTCCTTTAGAACATTCATTTGGTATTCCTATGTATCTCAAATAGACATTAATAATAGGAAGACCTTTAACACTTTCGTATTTCTAGGTTTACATTAAATTCAAGAAATTTAATACTATTGGTCCACCTACACGAATAATTTTTAGGTTAGTAGGAAAGAGTACATGAGGATGAATACAAATCAAACATGTGATTACAAGTTTGAATGGTTTGTAGAAGTAATTCAAATGATGATGGATCCAATCTATTTGATCCCGAGTAGAAAAAGTGTAATCATGTCCTCTTCTCTCTACTCCAAGGAACATCCAAGAATTTGGTGACATCAAAGAAAGAACCATGGTAGTGATTCAAAGATCAAAAGATTGGTTCAAGTGGAAGAGGGTATCTTTCATTAAATCTGGTGGTTTGTTGGATCCATCCAAGAAAGTTTCTTTTTCTTCTTCTCTCGAGTACCTAATAGGGTCTAAACTTTATCCCATTTAGAAAAATCTTAAAATAAGAAGCTTATAAAAGTTGAGTGTAGTGAAGTTTCGAGCTAGGAGGCTTCACAAAAAGGAAAATTTCAGATAATTTTATATTGAGACACTTGATCTAGGATAAATTGAACCATCTCAATCTCCTAATCATCCTCAAAATTCAAGTGTTTCCTCAGAGGTAGGTGATTCATCCCATATTGATCAAGATTTGGTTCCATATCAAGCACTCGAGAGTTCCTTCGTGCCTAATTTCATGTCCAAACTAGTTGAGATTTTTTCATGGGTACAATATTTATTTGATAAGAATCAATAATGTTGGAATAAGAAATGAAAAATAAATTTTAGGCCATCTCAAAGTACATCAAAACCAAGAGCACCAAGAAATAATAGATAAATTTGTGTTTCTTTAATGATATTTTTAGATTTCAATATATGTAATTGTCATGTCCTAAAGTGATGAAACCCACAGGAGAGCTAGCATAAACTTATTATGAGATGACAAGGATATCCTTGGGGTATGCCACACACGAGGGAGATGTGTATTTGTTCAAATATTCTAAAACTCGATTGCTTATAATAAATGAATAGAAAAGTATACTAGGGGATAACTTGAGGGACATGTGATAACCTTGAATTTTTATTTGAAGTCATTCCTAGATCCCAACATGATACCTCTTCTTTCCATTAAAATTATATCCCCTATCCATAGATTTATCCCACAACTGATCAAGATAGCTCAAGGGTAAAATAGATAGGGGAGATCCAATGACAAATGGGTGGAGAATATCCTTGAAAAGGGGAAGGTATTATTTCTTGAGATTCTCTCTTTATTCAAGTTTTCCTTCACCACTATTTTCAAGGTAATTATGAAAAAGTAAAGTTTGAGAAAAAAATATCCTATTGGGATAATGTTTTCCCATTGGTATTTGAGACAAGTTTTCTTGATTCTTACTCCTTGGAAAGAAATAATATTTTCATATTTGTCTCGATAAGTTTTCTCCCACGTGGTCATGCATAATGAGTACCAGGGGTGATATGATATATAATATTATTTTGAGCTTGAGTCTTGTGAGGTGAATGTATTGGAAATTTTTAAATCATGGATCACCTCAAATTAGTCAACATTCATCATTACGGAGTAATCCTAAACTAGAAATAAGAAGGAAATCATTTCTCCTTCAATGGGGATTTATTTGAATCCCTCATGGCAATTAGAGGCTTCATCTCTAATACTGCAAGAAATCATAAAAGTTGGTTCACACAATACAACACCATTGGTGGTAATCCCGATACTTGGATAAATGCTTTGGGGTATGTCCACATCTTATAGGAAGATAAGGTTGCACTCGTAATAGCTCGATTCAAAAAAGAGGTCAAAGGAAAGGATTTTGAAGTCATGGAGAATTTCAAAAAAATTCATCAAGAGCAATATTTTCATCATCGAAGCTTCTTCATCCTTGGACCGATCAATCTCTTCTTCTCTTTATTCTTCCGTCTCTCTCTACATTCTAATTATTTGTTGGTGTTGGTTGAATATTTTGTTAAGTAAAAAAATGAGGTTCAACTACAACATCCATGACAAATTACCTCCTGAAATAAAGGGGAGGAACCCTATTTATTAGTATCCTAACAAAACAAAATAATATTTACAAGACTCACACTAATCTAGAATTTTGGGGTGGGATATCATCCTACTAGATTGATTTCATTTAGAATTAAACATAGATTGAGAATGCAGGAAAGTTGTAAAAGTGATATTAGAAAGGACAATGAAAAGAAAGGAAAGAGAGAATGTGCATTTTATTTGGCAAACACATATATGAAGATACTAACACGAATAAAAAAATATAATAAACATATTTGAGATAAATGAATGATAGACTAAAATTTACAAAATAAAATAACACATTGAACTTAAGAACAATACATTAAATAAATAAATAACATTTGACACACATTTTATAATTCACTTATTTTATTCCTTAATAAAATATTGAAAACATAAAGTTTGTCTTCTCTTTACAACACAATATTAATTTATTTTTTTCCAAAAAAACACCCTTAATAATACCTCAGCATTTTACATTTATAGAGAAGGAGAAGAGAGAAAAAGGGAAGTAGTTTGGATTACATTATAAAAATAGAAAAACATATTAAAGATTTCTTGACTGGTTCTTACTAAATGACCAAGTCAACTTGTAAATCCAAACAATGTCTCAACATCTCAAAAATTTACATGCTCGATGTCAAAATGAAAAAACATGATGAATCATTAATCATATTTTTCCTTCTTAGTTTCTTGTTTGGATTGCTTATTACGATACTCATGGAAATTTTGAATCATATCCTATGGTTCTTTATCATCCTATCCACATGAGTATAAATTCATAACATCGCATGTATCAAGTATGTTGAACTTCCTTGTAGGAGATTCGAGACTCTTGTGATGGTTTTTATAGATTACTCAAAACATTTTGGCACAAAATCAGTTTGTCAATTGATTTTAGATCAAAATCAATTCCATCCAAGGATTCCTTTTCAACGATATACTTGAATTATTTGAATATGTATTCCATATGTAATATGTTCATTTTGTTGTATAGGATGTGGCTAAGTAACTTGGAGAATTCATCACCGATATTGTTGGTGACATCTATAAATTTTGCTTGATATTTTTTACAACTTCTCATTATCTTCTTGCAAAATATTGTCCCAAATATCAATGGCTTTGGAAAATTCAAAATGATTTTCTCTCTCACCAATTATAATTTCTTGAATAACGGTGTCGGGATCAACTTTCCGAGTTCATTCAAGGATTCTAATGTCAATTCCCAAGGACTACATTCTTCATGGAGCTGAAAATTCATTTTTTCAACATCTAATTTATCTCTTTCTATATCATCATGAAACTTAACTACGTCCATGATTAACCTCTTTTCTTGAGTTAGTATCCTCTCAATCCAACTATCCATAACATGACCCTTCGTCCAATCTTATATCCCTTTGAAAATAATTAGGTATTGAAGCTAACCAAAGCTAGAGAGGATATAGGAGTTGGTTTTGAGATCTTGAGGAGAATAGTTGTTAAGCTGCTCCACTTTGTATCCCTCACTCATACTTTCGGCCTTTTTTTCTTTAATTTTATTAAGCATGTTATCCATGGCTACCTACACATCTTATTGGGCTCCTTGAGATCGACTTTCCCAAGTACCGGTTTGTTAATCTTGTAATCAAAAGAAGTGATGTCTTTATTTATTTTGTATGTAACACACATAATAATCTTGACAAAAATTTCTCCAGATTCATCAATGGTGATGTAAGAAATGGTCTTAGGTTTCTTACATGTGTGAGATGGTGCGGGAGTCATCGAACTGAAATCGAAGGCTTCAGGAGGGATGGATATTTTCTCTTGTTTGGGGTTTGGCTAACTAGCCAAAATGGGATAGAAGGAGGTGTTTTTTGAGGGGGGAAGTGATCACGAGGGTGGAACTTAGAAGAGTAAGCAATGTGGATATCAAGGTGGGGAGTGAATAAAATGGACATGGAAACCATTGAAGATGGGAGGGAGAAGAAGGCATGGAGGAAAAATTGGAGGATGGAGAAGGGAATAAGGTTATGTGAGGAGAACCTAGGATCATACTTATCCTAGATGAGATACGGGAAAGGGATGAGAAGAATTATGCCATGAGTGACACTAGTAGAGAGGAAGCTAGTGTAGTAGAAGTGGGAATAATGGGAGTGATAACTTATGAGATATGGAAAGATAATGAAGGTGGAGGAGAATTAAATGGAAGAGAAGAAGATACAGGAGGAGGAGGCACATGTAGAGAAGAAGTGAGACAAGTGGGGAAAAGGTCACAAGAGTAACCACATGGACTCGACAAGAGCGGAATAAATTGGAAGAGGTTGGGTAACCATGGTAATGGGTGTTGTCCCTTGTGTTTATTGAGGAGAAGGGGAATCAACATTGAAAATGGTGGTGAGGGAGTAGATGAAGTTGGTAGAAAATTTCCCCCACTACCGTAGAACCTAAATTTCTACCTTTACTAGATGTTACACCATTATCTTTAGACTCTTAGGAGGACCCCACTTCTTATGCGGTGTTCAATTTAAATTTTGGGAAGTTGGGATATTTAGGATGAATATTAATTAAATAAATACAAGAGTTGGTTTAGAGTATAATATGATATGATCGGTCCTTGATAGATGTGAAATCATTGATTAAATAATCAATAAAAGGAAAACCCATAATCTCTACATTCATCTATTCATAAATGGAGTCTAATATTTCCTTTCCATCAAAAATACCTTGAGGGATGTTAGTGAGGTATTATGTTGTTGCTTCATCTAAAGTCGGTGATTGTGACCCATCTTCCTAATTGTTATCTCATCCATACAATCAATCCAAATGTCTTCAAGTTCAGAACATGAAGTTGTATTATTCCAGACCCTTCAATATTCCTTGATAATCAAATTTAGGCCTCAAACGAAGAGTCTTGAGAGTTACACCTTGCATTTTGGTAGTGATGTTTTTGTCTCTAACAATTTATGTGTAAGTGTAACGACTAATGGATACATGTAAATGAATTCTTTCCTTAAGCTTAATCTATTGGAACTTGTGTATATCCAACAACTATCTTACCAATTCCATCAAGATCCACTAATCACTTGGAAATCTTGTCAATAGGTATGAACTCCCTTGAAATGCTCCTACCATGACTGTAAGTGAATGTTGGGAATTGAAGGAAGATGCATCCCCAATGGGATATAGTATTGTAAGTTGAATCAATTTACCGATGTTTAGAAAGATCGGGTTTTAGCTTGTAAATGAATCTATAAAAAGGCATCATTTCACCTTGAAATATGACATAAACTCTTCTTCAAAGATAATCGTTATCCATATTTTGCCCCCGGAAAAATATTGGATCAGCCACAACCGGCACAGAAAGAACCAAAGAAATCACATTTGAAACCTCAGTAAATAAGTTGTAGAGGGACTCTACAATGGATTGACAGAGCCTACAAAAGATCAAACAACTTGATGCAAGAAGAAAGAGAAGAAACGACTATGTCAAGCGAACCCATGCCTTAAATGCATCAAACAAAGTTACGAGTTAAATGAAATAGTAGAGTCGAGTGTGAGGCCAAGTTGTGTCAAAGAGGTCGGAGCAAGACGAAGATGAAATAGTGAAGGCGAATAGTCTTTGGGCTCAAAGAAGTTCAGAATGAGTCCAAAATTGACTAAGTATGGAGGAGACAGCGGAGAGAGCCAAGTGTTAGAATGACGCTTTCCCAAAGTTGAATCCAAAAGGGGAGGCTCAAACGAGTGCCGATCCCCACGTGTCTCAGCCCCAAATGGAGGCAGAGTCAATAGGAGTCAAAAGGTGGACAACATGGGACTCAAAAGAGACTAAGTATAGAAGACTCGGTGGAGGGTGCCAAGTGTCGGCTAGGTACAATTCTAAGACGGGAGCCCAAAGCAGAGATTAAAACTTGTGCCAACCCTCCATGTAGCTAATGGTCAACAAAGGTCAAAAGGAGAGTGGGCCCAAAATTGGTTAAGTCTCCAACCCGCGGAAGCCTCCATGTGTCTCATTGGTGTGATTTCAAGAGGTAAAATCCTAGGCGGTTTTAAATGAGCGTAGGCTCACCACGTGTCCCAGCTTTTTTTTAAAGGGATAGATTTGGGGTTTGAATAGTCAATGCATTGTGATAGGCTAGTGGAGAGTGCCAAGTGTCCAAATGGTGCTAGTTCAAGAGTAGAATTGAGGGATAGTTTTTAGACAAGAACTAAGACGGTGTGTGTCCTCGGTCATATATATGACCCCACCAAGCAAAGGAATTAGGAAAAACATAAGGAAATTGAGAAGGTCACATAAGGAGCCACGTGTTGGCCCCACGCTACTTTCAAAGGAAAAATGCAAAGTCCACCCCAAGACATGC